>BTPG01000007.1:82846105-83361328 GCA_036245525.1 Semisulcospira habei | reverse complement strand
GGGGGGGGGGGGACTTTTATCATTTATCATGTTGGAGTTCTGTGCGGAGCAGCAACTGGTCATCACCAACACTACTTTTCAGCAAAAGGACAGTCGAAAGACCACCTGGATGCATCCTCGCTCCAAACACTGGCACCTTATCGACTATGTCCTAGTGCGTCAGAGGGACCGCAGTGACGTCCTCCTCACCAGAGTGATGCCCAGCGCAGAGTGCCACACTGACCACCGCCTTGTCCGCTGCAAACTCAGGCTCCACTTCAAGCCAAAACCCAAGAAATGGGAGCCCCCCAAGAAAAAGCTTGATGTTGCCAGCCTTCAGCGTGACGATGTGAAAGCTGCCTTTCAGACAGATTTACAGCGCAGGCTCAAAGACACAGCGGACCCAGTAGACTCCTCCCCTGAAACACTTTGGGAACAACTGAAAACTGCTATTGCAAAATCCTCTGCAGAAGTCTTGGGTTTCACCAGAAAGAAGAACAAAGACTGGTTTGACGAAAACGATGTAGAGATCCAGAAACACCTAGCAAAAAAAAGAGCCGCCCATCAGGCCCACCTAGCCCAGCCTTCCTGCCCTGTGAAGAAGTCTGCCTTCCGCCTCATCTGCAGCAGTCTCCAGCGCAAGCTCAGAGATCTCCAGAATGAGTGGTGGACCAGACTTGCACAGAGGACCCAGCTTTGTGCTGACAATGGTGACTACAGGGGCTTCTACGAAGCACTGAAAGCAGTGTATGGCCCCAGGCATCTGGTACAAAGTCCCCTGCGAAGCGCGAATGGCCAGGCACTCCTCACAGATAATACCTCCATTTTGAACCGCTGGTCGGAATACTTTAAGAGCCTCTTCAGCGCTGAGCGCACTGTTCAAGAAGCAGTCGTCCTACAAATCCCACACCTCCCAGTGAAGGTTGAATTGGACGAACCGCCCACCGCTGAAGAGACCCTCACAGCCATCCACCAGCTCAAGAGTGGCAAAGCAGCAGGCATTGATGGAATACCGCCAGAGATCTGGAAACATGGAGGCACAGCACTGCACAACAAGCTCCATGACCTCTTTCTCTGCTGCTGGGAGGAAGGAACACTACCAAAAGATCTCCGTGATGCAGTCGTTATCACCCTGTACAAGAACAAAGGCGAGAAGTCTGACTGTTCCAACTATCGGGGAATTACCCTGCTGTCCATTGCTGGGAAAATCCTTGCAAGGCTGCTCCTGAATCGGCTGGTACCAGCCATCGCTGAAGACCAACTCCCAGAGGGCCAGTGTGGCTTCAGAGCAAACAGGAGCACCACCGATATGGTCTTTGTGCTGAGACAGCTACAGGAGAAGTGCCGCGAGCAGAACAAAGGGCTGTACGTAACATTTGTCGACCTAACAAAAGCGTTCGACACTGTGAGCAGGCAAGGCATGTGGCAGATCCTGGAGCGACTTGGCTGTCCCCCAAAGTTCCTCAACATGATTGTCCAGCTACACGAGGACCAGCAAGGCCAGGTCAGACTCAACAATGACCTCTCAGAACCATTCCCTATTCTCAACGGCGTAAAGCAGGGCTGCGTGTTGGCACCGACCCTCTTCACCATCTTTTTTAGCATGATGTTGAAGCAGGCTACAGTGGACCTCGATGATGACGATGCAGTGTACATCAGGTATCGTCTCGATGGCAGCCTGTTCAACCTCAGACGACTGCAGGCCCACACGAAAACCCTAGACCAACTGATTCGTGAGCTGCTTTTTGCTGATGATGCTGCCCTCGTTGCACACACAGAGAGAGCCCTGCAGCGCATCACGTCTTGCTTCGCAGATGCTGCCCAGCTCTTTGGACTCGAGGTCAGTCTGAAAAAGACAGAGGTCCTCCATCAGCCGGCACCCAAGACAGTGTATCGCCCTCCTCACATCACCATTGGCGAGTCTGAACTAAAGTCAGTGCACCAGTTTACTTACCTTGGCTGCATTATCACGTCGGACGCCAAGCTGGACAAGGAGCTTGACAGCAGGCTGGCAAAAGCGAACAGCGCTTTCGGGCGACTTTTCAAGCGGGTGTGGCACAATCAACAGCTGAAAACAGGCACCAAGATCAGCGTGTACAGAGCTGTGGTCCTCACCACCCTGCTGTATGGTTCCGAGTCCTGGGCCCTCTACCGCAGCCAACTACGACTCCTCGAACGCTTCCACCAGCGCTGCCTGCGCACCATCCTGGGCATTCACTGGAGTGACTATGTCACCAACGTCGAGGTCCTTGAACAGGCTGAAACTGTGAGCATCGAGGCTTTGCTGCTGCGGACACAGCTCCGCTGGGCGGGGCATGTCTCCAGGATGGAGGATCATCGCCTACCAAAGATCACCCTGTTCGGCGAGCTTGCTACTGGACACCGTGACAGAGGGGCACCAAAGAAGAGATACAAAGACTGTCTCAAGAAGTCACTTAGTGCCTGCCGAATCGACCACCACCAGTGGTCTTCGCTTGCTGCGGACCGTGACACCTGGCGCTCCACCATTTACAAGGCAGCTGTCTCCTTTGAGGACTCTCACAGAGCTAGCCTTAAGGACAAACGGCTCAGGAGAAAAAACAGAGATGCCGCAGCTCAGAACCCTGTCTATACCTTCCCCTGCAGCCACTGCGGTCGAACCTGCCTGTCTCGGATTGGCCTCCGCAGCCACGAACAAGCCTGCAGACGTCGTGGGCAACTCCTATAAAATCTTCGTTCGCGAAGTCAAGCCAAGAAGAGGCTTCTCTTTTACATAACCGCCGACCTCTTGCGGCCTTTAACCTTTCCAAGCAGTCATCAAATTAATAAGAATAGTAGGTGCTAGTCACTTACCTCGGGGGGGGGGGGGGGGGGGGACTTTTATCATTACAAGACAAGAGTCCTCCGCACCACGTGACAGTCTTCCAGTAGCCGAAAAATGGCGGGGGAGGGGGGGGGGGAGGGGGGGGGGGGGAATAACACCACGAAAAGAACAAGGACAGATCTAACCATCATGTATTTTGGTGTGAGGTTGACAATAGTTTTTCGGAATATATCTACATACCGCCTTTTGACAAAGTCGCTGAAACTTGTACATTTTTGTTTACACAGGTCCTGCCACAAAGTATCGTTGGGTGAATTATGCCACGAAGTATTGTTGCAGGCATGGGAATTGCCCAAGCAAAAAACATCTGAAAGGGGACCTTGAACCTGATACAAAAGGCGGCGTTTCACGCTAGATCTTGTTTCCGCGAGGGCCGAAAAATCAAACGGGGTGGGGGGGGGGGGGGTAGACGGCGGACCTTCCTTACTTCTGGGCGCCGGAAAATCATCAAACAGTAGGGGTGGGGGGTGGGGGTAGGCGACAGCGGACATTGCTTACTTCTGAGCGCCGGAAAATCAAGCAGTGCGGGGGGGGGGGGGGGGGGGGGGGGGGGGGGCAGCGACGGACCTTGTTTCATTACTTCTTGGCGCCAACCTTGGGTCTGCCTGCCTAAGTTCTGAGTTTACTGCGCAGCGCACACTCGGGTCAGGCAGGCCACACAGCCTGCCGCGTCCGTGACCTGCCGCGGAATACAACCAGTGCTTTGCTTGTTTTGCTACCCACAATGGTTTTTCGCGGAAACGCCTTTTTTTCTTTTCGTGGACGATTTATTTTTCTCGTGGAATTTCGCAGATTTTGAGGACAATCCCCATGCCTGTGTTGGGACAATTATGATGATTGTGGTTTCAGTAGTCTTGGAATAAATGTCAACATTACAGTTTACCATACAGAAAGTGTGTGTGTGTGTGTGGGAGGGGGGGGGGGGTGGGAGTGTACGAATTCACTCACCCCACAAAAGACCTTCCAGTGTCTGTAAAATCTAACGGGAGGGGGAGGGGCGTTTAACACCCCAAAATGAGGCCCCACCCCACCCCCATTTGCCCCTCATAGGAAGGTCTAACCATGAGGTATTTTTGATGTGAGGTTTTTCACAATGTATCAAAATAGAGCCTTTTGAGAAATTCGCTGAAACTGGTACATGTTTCTTTACACAGGTCCTACCACAAAGTATTGTTGGGTCAATTATAAAGCTTGTGGCTTCAATATTATTCTCAGAAAAAAATTTCAACGTTACAGTTTACAATAGACGACAGCTGCTGGCCCAGCAAATAGACTTCCTTTTGCTATCACATGAGTCAACAACATTGGCCATCTGCATGTTTATAATATAACTGACACAGTTAACTAATATAAACACAGTTTCAAATAGTAGTAACATACCGTGACTCCACACTGATTTTAGGCTGAGCATGACGCCCCCTAGTCACAGGTGACAACAGCTCCAGGGACCTGGCTATATAATCATCGACATCACCAAAGCTCTGAAAGCAAACATACGCTGCTATGTATTGTTTTATAACTGATAATAATAATCCTATAATGAAGCATTAGCACACAATAAAAAGTGACTCAGCCCTCTAATATTTGGTTTTAAACAGTGGATCACGCGATCTATTGCACTTTGCATCTATTGTTTACAGGGCTCTGTAAAAACAATATTGACAGATCTACCCTCTCTCCTCCATTCATCACCCACCATCACCATCCTCCTCCCTCTTGCCACTGTGTGTAAGCAGGGGTGGATCTTCTGTGATAAAAAAAATTATTTTGCACGCCATAACAAAATCCCTTTTGGGGGAGTTTTGGACAACCCCCCCCCCCCTCCCCCGCGCCCACAATCTAGAGAAAAAATATTTGCAATGCTATAACAAATTCCCCCCCCCCCCCCTCCCCATGTCTGTGATAATTTGGTGAGTGGTGGGAGTCTTGACACACACACGCCTACATCCCCCCCCCCCCACTCCCACCCCAAGTTGTTTTATTTTTTGGTCACTGGAAGCAAGGTCAGGTTGAAGGTCCCAAACAAAACGTTGACGCCCATCCCCCCCCCATGAGCAATGTCCAACAGCAGTGCACATCAATACTGATGGGAGACTATAAATTACACTAATTACAGCCTCACCATTTTTATCACTTTAGTGTTACTATTTTAGCAAACCCACAGACACTAGCTGCATACAAATACACCAACATGTATCATGTACAATCACTGCATTAAATATACCAAAGTTAGCAATTGTGCAACGAACAAACTAACCGACTGCATTGTGGTGTGAGGGGCATCCACCAACTCTGGTTTGTGGACTTGTGACTGCACATCTTTCAATGGATCTGTTTCACCAATTTGCTGCATCTGTGATCTCAACCCACTGCAGTGCTGCATGAAAGTGAACAAGGTTCTGAAATGAAAAGAATAGGAGTATAAATCTGAGATAGCTTCACTGGTATAATGTCAGATGCTGTATTGCTGATACTTTTATGCCTGACATGAAAATTCCAACCCATCAGACCCTGGCAGAAATGTTCTTTTTAAAAAGGTTAGTTATTGGGGTTTAACGCCAAGCAGGCGCCTAAGGCCATCTCACGGCTGTTTTTCAAAAGGGTGGGCTGGGGAGGGGTGGGTGGGGGGGAGAACCCCTAGGACCAACCCCACCCTGGATGCACACCTGCATTGATGATTACAAGGCACTGTGTTGCTGGCCTTTGGATGATTAACTATTGGCTACATCAGTACATGAAGCTCCAGCCATCCAGTTAAAACATGTAATGCAGTATGTGACCTCTGCATTATCACCAGCATTGTCACACTTGTACAAAAACATACTGTAGTGCTCCTGCATTATTTTTTTTATAACCACAGGCATGCCCTCTATGCATGCTTTAACACTTAAAGTACATTGAAAATTACATTTTAGATTTTATCTGAATGACCATGCATTGTTAATTGCAATAAGCGAGTATTAAAAAACAACTACCCAAAAGGGGGGTGGGGGTGGTCGTTAAAAGCAGGTCAGATAGGCGTGTTTTGATACTTGACATGATTTGTTATGCAGTCGGTATACGTGCTAAAATTATCATCATACGGCCAGGGGATACATTTCAGATACTAGGCAAACACAGTTGCTGTGGTGAATGTACTACATCCATTTGCAGCGTGCTTATCGTGAGTAATACACATCAACGGAGTACATACTGAACACATTCTTCGATATCGTTATGTCTATCGTCCTCTGATATGAAGTATCAAACGAACTAAGCGATTCCACCGTGCGCGTGACATGTTCCGGATGTTTACGTACAGAACTGAGCACTTTTCTAGTCATGCGCAGAGATCTCTAACGGGACCCATCTCTAACCGTCAATATCGTCTGCTACTGTTCCCAATGTAAACATTCACTTTTACTCAGTTACTTTCAACTGTTTAGCGAAATTTTAAACAATCTGTATCACATACCTTCACCGACTCGATCTCGTCTGTCCGTGCGGCGCTTCATTTTTCAGTCGAATACTTCTTGTTCTTCCCGTCAAGTAGAACACCATCAGGCCGTTAACGGACAACCGGCTGAGAAGCACGTGTACAACACAAATCATTAGTTGTTTTTTTTTCCCTTAAAGCAGACAAGCAAACACGTTCTATGCACTTTGCAACTTCTCTTGTCAGTGTAGACTAGGACGGAGTCCGGTTCATGTGCAACTAAACACTGATAACCGCAATACTGGCCGGCTTATCGGTGATGTGCCGCATCTGAGTAAAGAAAAAAAATGTCATTAGAAATATTGACATCGTTAGCAAGCACCTTGAGGACTGAGATAGTGGCGGCTGACTGCACTGGATGGTCTCGTGAATAAAAGCACGAACAGGCAGACATCGGTCAGCCATCTTTGAGGACAATCACTTTGAATCTACCCGCTGAAGCATCGGGGCTTCCTTTTCCTAAAATGGTGGCGACCATGCCAGGGGCATCAAGCGATGTACCGTTTTGCAGGATGTGCAAGAAAGTTACTTCCCTTTGCAGCTTTTCATGCACATCAACGACGATTTCTCCGCGTACAGACCCCGCATCGTAATTTCGACTTCACCAAAAAGACTTTTCAAGACATAACGGAACCAAATTTTAATAACTTTGGGCAAAAAAATTTGACGTTAGTCACACTTTAAGTATCCAGATCCTGGTAGTCAAGTTTATTTTAAGAACTATGGGAATCAACAAAAGCTGCCGTTTGTAGTGTATGCTGATTTTGAATCACTGGTAGTACCATATGAAGGTCCTGTTCCAGAGTCATTACCAAAGACTGTAAAGTTGAGTGACCAAGTGGTGTGTTCTTTTGGATACATTATTGTTAGGTCAGACGGACAGCATACAGAACCTGTTATCTACAGGGGTGAAAATGCAGCATGTTTGTTTTTAACAGAAATGAGACATCTGTATAGTCAGGTAGTACAGTATCTCACAACATGTCAGATGCCTTTGGTAATGACAGAAGAAGACAAACTGAAATTTGATACAGCTGAGACGTGTTGGATTTGTGAACAGCCCCTCCAGGGTGATAAAGTTCGTGAACATGATCACATAACTGGACGTTACAGAGGTGCTGCACATAACAATTGTAACTTGTTATTAAAAACAGATCCTAAGACATATAAGTTATCAATCTTTTTTCACAATCTCAAAGGGTATGATTCACACATTATCATGCAGGCTGTAGACGAGTCTTACAAAAACATAAGTTGTATTGCAAAGACAACTGAAAAGTACTTGACTTTTAGATTAGACAAATTATCATTTTATGACTCTATGCAACATTTGTCTTTAGGTCTTGCTAGTTTGGCAGAAGGACTGACTGAGTATCCAATAACAAGTAAATATTTTGAGCCAGACTTGATTAAAAAAGGTGTTTATCCGTACGAATACATTGATCACTGGGTTGTGTTTGAGGAAACAAGACTGCCACCAAAAGAGAAATTTTATTCTACACTTAATGGTAAAGGTATTTCTGACTCTGATTACCAGCACGCACTTGATGCGTGGGGGAAGTTAGGGTGTCAGACTATTGGTGACTACCATGACCAGTACTTGAAAGCTGACGTTTGCTTGCTAGCAGACGTATTTGAAAGTTACCGTGAAAAGGGTTTGTTACACTACAAGCTTGACCCTGCTTGTTACATAACTAGTCCTGGCATGACATGGGATGCATTTTTGAAATCCAGTAAGATATCTATAGACCTGTTGTCTGATCGTACGATGGGTGAAATGGTGGAACGTGGATTGAGGGGAGGGATTAGTATTGCAGCGAACAATTATGCCAGAGCAAATAATAAATATCTGGACGGTCATGGTGACCTTGGGTTTGACCCCTCAAGGTCAAGGTCATTCATTACGTACGTGGACGCTAACAATTTGTATGGCTGGGCGATGTGTGAATTATTGCCCTTGAAAAACTTTTGTCTGTATGATTTGTCACAGTATGATGTAACAGAGTCAGGGTTAGCAAACAATATTATGAATCTTGATCGAAATGATGCGAAGGGTTGGATCTTTGAAGTCGACCTGGAGTACCCACACCATCTACATGATTACCATAATGATTATCCATTAGCTGTTGAGAAAATGAGTATGACAGGAAAAAAAGAAGACACTAAACTAGTGCCGAATTTGAATGACAAATTCAATTACGTTTGTCACTACCGCTTGCTGCAGTTTTACATCAGGCATGGGTTAGTACTAAAGAAAGTTCACAGAGGAATTCAATTTGATCAGAGTGCTTTCATGAAAGATTATATAATGAAGAACACAACATTGCGTGCCAGAGACGGCAACACTGCATTTGACAAAGACTGCTTTAAGCTTATGAACAATGCCTGTTTTGGTAAGACTATGGAAAATCCTCATCACCGCAAAGATGTGAGACTGGTCACAACTGAATCGGGTGCAATTAAACTTACAGGTAAGCCACAGTACACGGAGTACAAAGAGTTTCATTCATCATTGTATGCAGTGTCACTCAAAAAAAAGATTGTTAAACTGGACAAGCCAGTATTCATTGGTATGGCAATACTCGAGTTGTCAAAATTGTTGATGCTTGAATTTTATTATGATTACTTTAAACCGAAGTATCCTGAGTGTCGTCTGCTATACACTGACACTGACTCTATGATCATTGATGTGTGTACTGAAGACTTTTATGAAGACATGAAAACAGAACTACACATGTATGACACGTCTGACTACCCAAAAGATCATCCACTGTACAGCACACAAAACAAAAAAGTGCCTGGAAAGTTTAAGGATGAACTAAATGGTGTACCAATAGTTGAGTACGTTGGACTGAGATCCAAAATGTATTCTATACTGCATCGGAAAGGTAGTCAGTCGAAAGCCAAAGGAATAAAAAAAACAGCAATAAAAAATAAAGACATACGCCATGAACATTACAAGCAAGTGTTAGATGGGGCATTAATGCCTGATTATCCAAACAAGTCACTGAGATCAAACAAACATAATCTTGAAATAATCCAAACACATAAGAAGTCACTTGCAGTTGGAGACACGAAACGTGTGTTTCATAGTAAGGAAAAGGCTTATGCACCAAGCCATTACAGGCTCAAGTTATCTAAAGACATAGCCGATGAACTGGTTGATGAATTAATTGACGACTTAGTTACTGAAATGAGTAACGGTGTCTGGGGGAATAATCTGTAATTCTTCTCTGACAAATTTTAATGCCCTCTGTGGCGCAGGGTCGTACAGATAATATATTGTTGCGTCAGGACCAGGAATTACTTTTTTTATATTGTGTACAGACGTTGACCAGATGGGGTCTGTTGCCCTGCGTCTGTCGTCGTTCTCAGCCTCCCCTGGCTGACATAAATATCTCACCTGTTTAGTAAATAAACTTGTGTCAGGTGCTGGGGTTGGTCCTGTTTTTGGCTCTGTAATTGATTTCAATTTAATAGCATCAGCAGGCTTAGGATGACCTTCATTGTTCATTGCTTTTATCACATGTGGTAATCTCTTTACCCACTCTGTGTTACGGGTGTCATGCATGAGTTCCTTTGAATACTGGTAACTGAAAAGTCTTTCTGATAACTGTTTGTTAAAGTTCTCTACAATTGCCTGTGATCTGTGTACGCCTGGAATGCCTCGTCTGACCAGTACGCTGTGCTTTGCAAATAACTGATTAACTGCACCCTTAAATTCAGATCCATCATCAACTTGCACTAGTCTGGGGTATCTTAAAGGGCCTCGACTATATATCTTTGATAACGCTGTAGCAACTGTGGTAGCTGTTTTGTCAGATATGGGTTCAGCGTCTTTGTACCTTGAAGCAATGTCTACGACAGTCAAAGCGTACTTGTATCGTTTCTTTCTTATTGTATCATGTGGTAGGAACAGGAGGTCCATTTGATGTGTGTCATTGGGGGTAGTGTTTTCAAAATGGGGTCTAGATATCTTTCTTGGAGCAGGAAGATATATCTGCCAAACTGCCTGTCTCTGTAACCATTGTTTGACTTGATTGAGTGTTATATCTCCGCCCACAGCGGCATGTAATTTCTGAATAGCTGTGTTACTTTTCCAGTACCCTGATGGGGAGTAATATATTTTTGATAGTTTATTTTCGGCTGCCATTTTTTCTAGCAATATAAAGACCAGTAAAAAATACAAATGTCATTCCCACTAGAACAAAGATTATCTCCCCGTTTCTTTGTTGTGTACTCGGTTGATAGTAGTCACTAAGTTTTGGTTTTGGGATAGACATGTCTTCACCCGTGACAAGAAAATATTCCCTGATTGCTTCGTCTGTATTTGAAAACGTATGCTGTGCGTGGCCTTCAAGCCTCAGTTTTTCATTAATGAAATCAAGTTTCTCAATTCTATTCTTTTCATATTCTTGTTGCGCTTGAGCGAGTTTCTCTGATGCCTCATTGTGACGTTTCATTTCTTCTGCAGATTCCTCTCTGCCTACTTTTGAAAAGAGATAGTTTGAGCCACTAAATGCCAGGGCGTTGACCATAGCGCCTCCAATTATTACTGCTAAAGTCGCCATATTATTTTTATTTACATAGAAACATTTTCGGGAATAATTCCTTGCTTAACAAGAAAATCTTTTGTCGCAATCGACGCTGTTACAGCTACAATTAGCTTAGCGCTGTCTTCAAAATCTAATCTACTCAAGTCTGCTGATTTCATTTTGAGTAGATTTTTTCCCAGCATAGAATACGCTACTGCTAGTCCGCTGATTACGGCAGAATGATACACAAGGTTCATTATGTTCTTTGTGTCGCTCATTTTCTAAGGCAATAAAAATTAAAATAATATTTTTATTTACTGCATATAAAATGGGTCAACGGCTTTGGGTGTTACTGGTAATGTGGCGACTTCTGGTTTTGTTTTTGGAGTGTCTGATTTTTTGGTCACTGTACGAGTCTGTGGTTTGTATTTTTTGTATAATTGATACCCTACGTAACCAAATCCGACAACAAATCCGGCAATTATATATTTTGTTGATTGAGGTTCGGGGTCAGGGTTAGGGTCAGGGTTAGACTTAGCTGTTTGTCTCTCACTTTGTTGTGGGTGTGATAGTAGTGACACTGGTCCTGACGGTCCTGACACCTGGTTAGTTACATGAACCTTTTCTGTTTGTGTTTGAAGCTGTAATTTTTTCTTGTTCCATTCGGCTAATCTTTTTCCTGCCTCAACGCGGCCTGGACTTTTAACCTTAGTCACAGTTTGAACCTGTGTCAAAACAGGGTCGGGGTTCAGTTGTGGAGTCGTCTGGGTTTCGTCCATTTTCTTCTGCAGTAAAATTTATTTTTGAAAAATCAATATGACTTCCGGTAACAAGTAAGGTTACGACAGGTGCAAGGTAATTTCCAAACTTGTAAAACATGACGCATGCTAATTTACCAATTGAACTTGAAACAATAGGATTGCTTTCAAGGTCGTGTGATAGGCTGTCACAATCCACAGGTAGAAAGTGACTCACTGCTTTTGTGTATAGGCATACAAGAGATCGGCTTAAATCACGAGTCATTCGTGAAGCGATGTGGTTTTCATATTTTGAATGAAGCTTGATTAGCTCGTCAGAGGTTAGAGATTCAATATCCTCTGTCATGTATTGTTTACCGAGATAAGCCTTTGATTTGCCTGAGACAACTACAGACAAAAGACGCTGTTTTTTCGAGTCTAAGTCTTTGTTCTCTACAGCATTGATATCATTCAGTAATAACAATTCATCTGAATTCATTTATAATGTAATTAAATTTTTTTTATATAAAATCAAAATTGCAGGTAACTTTAAATTTGTTATCAAGCAAAATAATGTTTTTCTAGGAAGTTACACTGAACAGTAATTTTATACGTTTACACCACTCAGCAATATTGCCAATAGTTTTTGAGTTTACCCCAGACAAGAAGACTGGCCTGTCCTTTAAGAGCTATTATGACTAACAGTGGGCTTATAAATGGCATGCTTCACAGATTTCAATTGTGGTGTCATGTACAATAACCCTGTCCTTTAACTCATTCTACCCCAACTACGGATTTATCCGTAAATGCACGCCCAGCATTTTCCGACCAACTACGGATTTATCCGTAATGGGCAGTCCTGAAACTACATCCCTTCTTATTCGGCTTGTAGTGGTTCCTAATTGGAACTGTTAGCTTTAGCCACTTCTTTGTTCTTCCTCATGTGCACGCGGCAAGTTTGGGCGGTTTTTCGAGCCTTTTTTTGCGGAATTTGTGTACTTTTCTTCGACAATGGCGAGGCGTTCCCGGACTTTGAATGCTAGTCAGGCTGCTGAGTTTATAATGAATTATGACAGCGAAGAAAATGATGAACTCATCGACTGTGAAGTGGACTTAGATGAGTCCACTGACTCAGAAAATGAATTGAATGTTTGGGGTGTATCTTAAAAGTCTGAAATATTTACTTTTAAAAATGTCTTTGTTTACAAGCAAATTGCAAAAATAAACATCTCTTAGTTCTTTCCGGTGTCAATAAACATAAAACACAGGACATGTACATTTTGTAAATTTATTTTTCTGTACTGTCCCAAAACTTGGTTGAGATAGGTTCAGTGGTTTCAAAGTTATAGCAGTTTTTGCGAGACACCCATATATTTAGCACTCAGCTCTCTGCATGGCTGGTCCAGAGGGCAAAGTTGCTGGCTGCACAGCTGGGGTAGAAAGAGTTAAAGCAAACATACCTGACACAGTATTGGCGATTATTGGCTTTGCAGTAAATTATAAATCACACTCTGGTCAAGTGAGAGCCAAATGAAACATCTAGACAGTAACATAGACAGTAACTTGATAATTTTACCCATGACTTGAGCACCAGAAAAAGGAAGGAATCACCCCTGTTCAATAACAAAATTTTCAGATTACTTTTTCCTTTGTTTGAGTACAGGTTTATACAAGGGAAGTAATTTTGTAAAAATTTCAGCAAGACAAAAAAGTTACTTCCCTTGCTTTATTAAATTATGCTTTAATTCTTGACTAAAGTACATATATTGTCAAAAAGAAAATAACAAGATGAGCAAATAATTACAATAGATAATAGAATAAAGATATTGTTATTTGATTTTGTTAAAATAATGAGTGATCTATTTTTTATAAAAACCAAATTATACATTATTTTGTAATTACTTTTGTCACTTTAACACCTGCTTAAATGTTTTTACAAGTGCATGCACACACTCGCTAATAGCCGTGTTTTAGGGTATTGACTCAAAAATAATGGTATAGATAGACTTCAAATGGCTTTTTTCTTAAAGCCTGAAGCTAACTAGCGTGGATTGTGTACTTGAGTGATTTGGATGAGGGCTCTCAAGTCTCAGTCACAGGTGGGTTTACCCGTATGTGCGTGTGTGTGTGTGACTAGACTGATTTCGGTGCTAACAGGCAGGTGTTTGTGACTCATTGCTGGTAAACAAGATGATAGCTTTTAATGTTACTGTGCACTGGATTAAAGAGACAGGTACGTAATAGCACATCTATATAGACTTTAAAATCAAGCCTCTCTCTGTGTGAGGTGACTATGAGACATGTATGTTAAGGTATGCGTCATTCATGTTACCTACAGACGGTACCAAGGGTAACCACACAAACATTAGTAAGCAGACGACAGGCCCATTCAGCCAAAACAAAAGAGCGACGACAGCCCATTCAGCCGAACAAAAGAGCGACGACAGACATCACTTGAAAATTATGTCGAAAATAATATTCATAAATCTTGGAGCCTCATGAGTTCGGCAAAGTATTCGAAACTGAATTGTTAATCTATGCTGTTGCTTGTGTCAAAAGCATGTCGCCAAGTTTTCACAACCTACTCGTAATGTGGGTCCTGAGAGTACAGCTGAATGAACGTACAATGGAAGTCAAGCCTGAAGTCTTGGCGGCTCTTGAGGATCTGTTGTTTATGTACTCAGTCGGGTGTCTGTATAAAGCAGAGAGTAATGTGTCTATTTTCAGCTTGAAAGCTTAGTTACAGTCTAAATATGTACACCAGTCTTACCCACCAGCGCGTGAATTGAATAAGAGTTATTATCGTCTCACGCCGGCTGGTGTGTTTCAATGGCTCGCGTCAGGCATGTTCAGTCGGTTATGCACTCGGAAGAAATATCTTACAATCTGTGTGTGTGTGTGTGTTTGCGTGCGTGTCTGTCTGTAGTTATGTGTGTATGTGTGTGTATGGGGGGGGGGGGGGGTGAGGTGTGTGTGTGTGTGTGTTTGCATGCGTGTCTGTCTGTAGTTATGTGTATCTTGTGTGTGTGTGTGTGTGTGTGCGTGCGTATGTGACTACATATTTTTGGGTCTATGGTGTATGTTAAGTATGTATTAAAGCGATCTATGTAAGCAAGTAAATTAATTTTTTCAGTGCACTGGGGTCCTGTTCTTTTCATGTTCAAATGAAGTCGGTAGCAACGGGGACACTAAACAACGCTGCTGGGGCACGTATGGCTTGTTGCCCTGTACTGTCTGTATAGATCATTGTAGTCAAGTTAAGTGTTCACAGTGTAGTTATGCGTCTGTTGTAATACGGGGCTCATGTAAATCTGTGAATCTAACCCTCTATGTACAAGGCCAGATACCGTCAATCTAACTTTCAGTGGAAACCAGACTTAAAAGGCCTGTGTTTAAAAGAGATACTTGTGTCATTTTACATCAGTGACACAGTCAATAAAATAGCTTTTGTTATAACATGCCATTATGCTCGGGCTGTGCCCACGCAGGAATTTCTAAAGACCTCTCTTGCTGTATAAGTAGTGTTTACACAGCGTGGCCTTTGTATGGGCGCGGTGAAAACATGTCCCCACCTTATATGCATAAAAGGGGTTTGGCAGTCTTGTCATGTGTAATGATTGATTGATTGTACATTGCTTAACGTCCTGACAGCAACAAGGCTTTCTCAGGACGTGCCTGCACTGCTTGTGAAAAAAAACCAAAACAGAATATTGAATGTATGTCGCCAGCCGGTCCAATACGTTAAATAAACCTATGCCATGGGGCCTAAATAAAGCCAAGACCATTTAGCAACACACATCCAATATCAAGAGCTACAGGCAGTGCAGACAGTTGGGAGAGTTATAAAAAGACAAATACAGGTGAATGGACCAAGGGTAAACAGAAACACATGCCCCAGAATACATTGATTGATTGTACATTGCTTAACGTCCTGACAGCAACAAGGCTTTCTCAGGACGTGCCTGCACTGCTTGTGAAAAAAAAAACTAAACAGAACATTGAATGTATGTCACCAGCCGGTCAAATACATTAAATAAACCTAACACATGAGGCCTAAACAAAGCTAAGACCATTTAGCAACACACATCCAATATCAAGAGCTACAGGCAGTGCAGACAGTAGGGAGAGTTTTAAAAAGGCAAATACAGGTGAATGGACCTCGGGTAGACAGAAACACATGCCCCAGAATAGAGAGAAAAACTCACCCTGTGGGGCTGACCAGGGTGACCCTGAGAACTAAAAAGTACCTAACCCCACCCAAGTCCCCCAGGGCAGACCCGGGTGGGGGGCCCCAGAATACAGAAGAAAACCCACCCTGTGGGGCTGACCAGGGTGACCCTGGGAACTAAAAAGTAGTTACCCCACCCAAGTCCCCCAGGGCAGACCCAGATGGGGGCTTGTCATGTGTAAACATGTGTTGTACAGAGCTTGTGAGTTTTCGGAAATCGACTCTGACAGTATAGAGAGACAATGGAGAGTAATTTTTTAATTATTTGGAGTGTGTAAAATGACATTATTATATTTAACTGAGTGTACTATCAGGATTTTGGTTTGATTTGAGAAAAACGGCAGTGTGGATGTTAATGACCGTAATTAGTTAATTAATTAAGGTCATTAGGTGTTCATAGAGACAATAGTTATAGAGAGATACAATAGGAGATCCGTAAGATAATCAGATCAATAAAGCCACATCAGTCATGCTCGTCAGTTTTTAAAAATCAAAGGGTTGATTCGGTAATAACGGGGGTGTAATGGTGTCAAAAATTTTATTATTAAAAATGACGTAATTTAATGACGGATGCGGCTTTATTGAATTCATTGCCTTACGGATCTCCTATTGTATCTCTCTGGGGGGGGGGGGCATTGCTTCCAGTCACTTACTTAGCACACCCCTCTTTCCTGTTTTTTTTTTGTTGTGCTTTGACCAAAGTAGATTAATTATCATTGGTCGATAATGCACAATTCTCTCCTCTGACATTACTTTTTCCTACTTACTTGGTAGTTTCTTCTACCAGTCTCACCGTTTATTGGACTCCAGCTGAGAGCACAGAACAGCCAACATGAGGAAAGGTTCAGGGCAGTTCTGGCAGTACTTCTTATGAAACAAGTCAACATTGAGGCCAAAGTCAGCACAACGTGGCAGATCATCTGGGTCTGCTGACACGCGCGCTATGATCTGTAATGAAAGAAGTATAATGCATTTTAATCATATGATTTATTATAAAAAGTTGTCTTCTAAGCAATGGATGCAAGTTGCAGGAGATGAGCTGACAACATTAGCTGTCATGTAATGACTAATCGTGTCTTGTAATGGCTAATCAGCTCGACACTTTGATCACCACCATTCTTGAGCCACTAAAATTGGTACATCTCCCGCAGCTCCTCATGAGACCTCTCCTCGGACCATGTGTCTGACTCTCTAGGTGTAAACACTTACACACACACACTGATGTTAAGGTCAAAGCACCGAGATGCACTGTGATTTCAGATCCATGAAAAAGCTAATGTTTGAGCTCACTTGCGGTTTTCTTTCAGATATGTTCATTTTTTGTCTATTGTATTTAAAAAATACAGTAGACTTTGAAATGGGGCTGGTCGTAGCGCATTCCCGGAGCATGCACATGTTTTTAGCTTGCGGGACAGAAATTCTGCCAAAGAAGTAACAAGATAAAAATGACGTCACGTCTAGCTACGCAAACTTTGCTTGAGAACGTCTTTTTGGCGCCAACGCCGTATGTGTGTGTGTGTGTGTATGTGACAGCGACTAGAGCCTGCGTTTGAGGACGGAGAAGCTTGAAATTTTAGGATACTGTCCCTAAAAAAATTATCTCGAGACCTTTTTTTCGACTTTGTGATCAAGATGCTCACTGGCGAGAAAATGTCCGTTTAATAAAAACCGGTTGAACCACACTGGAGTCTGTAATTTTTCTTATTTTTACTAGATATTTTGCATATATCTAGATAAAAGGGGGATATTGAATGAGTTCCTTAACCATCATTGTACCTCTAGAACATTTTGAGTGATAATTAAATAAAAAAAATAATTTAAAAAAAATCACGTTTTGGGGAATAATTTCACGAATAATATGGGTTAATCTTAAAACAATTGAATTAAAAAAAACCAAAAAACCCCATTCTTCTCATTAGTAATCTCATGACTTTTCATATACGGTATTTACAAAAGCCTACAGTTTGTCTTGGCTGTCAGGTACGGTTAGGTCAATTGTGACCTGTATGCCCTAAGTGTGAAAATCAGACAATTTTCTGCACCACTTTTTCGGAGTCATTTGTAAAACAGCCAACATAACTTTAATTTTTCTTTTACGAAAAAAACTATCTTCTCATTAATACCCGCATGATTTTTCATAAACAGTGTTTGCATAAACCTGTTGTTTGTTCCGGCCCTGGGATGGGATTAGGTCAAAATTGTGACCTGTAAGCCCTAGGCGTGAAAATCAGCAAGAAAATTGCGAATTTGATCCTCTGATATGTCAAATATTAGTACTGCGATGAGGGACGTATAACATCGAGTCATCACTATGAACACGGCGTCGTGGGACTAATGATGCCATGACGCGAAGCTTGAAGCAACGTCATTTTACTGCTCGTGCTATTATGCTTCTTCAGAATAACTATGCTACGCCAGACCACAGAGCTTACGAATGGCGTGAATTGCTGTGTGTCCGTCTTTATTTGTGTGTGCCAGTGTGTGTGGATCAGAGGGTGGGTTAGAGTAGAAGGATATGGATTCCTGTCGCTACACGAGCCCACACAGCGTTCTAATGGTGGTAAGCGCAGTGTGTCCGTCTTTATTTGTGTGCGCCGACGTGTGTTGATCAGAGGTTGGCTTAGAGAGGAGGGAAATGGATCTGCATAATGAGCCTAAAAGTATGAACAACTCTGAATGTTACTAAAAGATAAACGCATCTGAGCTCCAAACAATACGGTAGACTTTAGGATGAAATCCTCATCTTGTTTAAGCCTATCCTGATTCATCTCTGTCCACCCCAACCCACCCTACCCTATGATCCGCACAAGCACTGACAAGAACTCATCTGATGTCTTTCTCCAAACTAGCTATATCCAAAATTTCAAGTGAATACAAGAACAAGAAAGGCAAAGCCCTTATGGCTCACGTTTATGACCAATCCACATAAGTGTGACCTTTGTGACCTTGACCTTTCCAACAGGTCACTGAACTGCTCAAGTGTCTAAACATAAGGGTTCGCTTTTGTGAAATCCGAGTTTTCTCAAAATGGATGCATTTATTACAAATTTGTTCACCCTCCGTGACCCTTGACCACTTTGAAGGGTCGACTAAATTAGTATGCATAGAAAAGTGTTATCATCAGCTACCTTTATGCCAATTTGATTGAAAAGTTTTGCAAAAACTTTGATAAAAACTACAATTCTATCAAAAACTGGCAGTTTTCACACACTTGTCAACATCATATGACCCTTGACCTTTCCAAGGGGTCATCCAAATTAGTATGCATAGAAAGGCCTTATCAGCAGTTTGCACTATGCCAAGTTTGGGCTTGAAGTTGAAAATCGTATTTGAGAAAAAAACAGTTTTGTCAAAATACATGTATGGCTATTTTTTTAACCCATTTCTGGACCCCTTATGACCCTTGACTTTGCGAGGGGACCAGTAAATTAGTATGCATAGAAAGATTTTATCATCAGCTACCTTTGTGCCAAATCTGACTGAAAAGTTGACAAAAACTTTGATAAGATAATAATAATAATAATGAGTACTTGTATAGCGTCTAACCTCAGATTAGAGCTCTAGGCGCTTAACAAAAACTAATTGTACAAAAATAACTAATTAGATTTTTAAAAAAAAATTTTTTTTTACAAAAAGTACTAAAACAAAATACAATGCACTCTGTAAACAAGCTATAAAGTCACCATTCAAAAATGATAAAAACTACAATTCTATCAAAAATTAGTATTTTTCACACATTTGCCGACCTGTGACCCCTGAACTTTCTGAGGGGTCATCCAAATTAGTATGCATAGGAAGGTCTTACCATCAGGCATCTCTGTACCAAGTTTGGGTTTGAAGTTGAAAATAGTATTTGAGGAGAAACAATTTGTGTCAAAATATGGCTATTTTTTACCCTTTCCTTGACCCCTTGACCTTTGAGAGAGCTCACTGAAATTGGTATGTTTAGAAAGGTTTTAACCTTGGGGCAACTTTGAAGTCTGAGGCTTGAATGTCTCCGAGAAAATGCCAACATTAAATTTTACCATGGACAACAGACGCCGGACGGATGCAAGATGGCCCATTACCTAGAATCACTTTTTGCACATGAGCCAAAAATTAGGACTCTAATGTGGGTCAACCGACTTTCTATAAACTGCCATTTAACTTTTCAATCGGACATAAAATTTCAATATGCTCAGAGGCTCTCTTAGACACCCCCTGAATAAAGCATTTCTTCTATTTTCAGGCTAGTATTAGATTTTAATGTTTACATACATACACACACACACACACACGGCAGAAGTACGTTCAACAAGGTTTGCATAACTAGACATGACGTAATTTTTATCTTGTTACTTCACTGTCAAGAGTCTAAGTGCTCCGACCAGCCCCATCTGAAAGTCTACGGTATTTTTAATACGGTAGACAAAAACCCATGAAGGGTCCAAAGGACATTTTCTTTAGTACTGTCATTGTTCTGGTAATGCTTTCTGCACCCATAATTGAACAGCCAAAATCTGCATTTTCAGCTAGCCTGTTCTAAATGACTATAGCAGGCATTCCTAGTTTTGTGGGTATGCTCACAATATTTACTATATGAGCCTGTGCCAAAAGGAGCTCATTAGAACGACATCGGTGTTTGGCCACTTGTATAACTGAATAACCAAAACCCTACCAAACTGTGTTATGCCTATCCAAGAAAGTGTAATCTTAAGAGATAGGATAACATGGTCTTGATAACTACACATGACACCAAGAAAAATGTTCCAAAAAGTCTGAGAAGCGGCGAAAATTTCGCTCCCGAAAGTGGGACTCACAAGAACAACTGCTGTACACAATCTATGGGTCATAGTATAATTTTCTTCAATATGTTTAAATGGTTTATCTTTTTTGTAATTCTGTTAAGAAACACTTTGAAAATGTGCTATTGCTGGTAAAAATGAACTTGAAATGTATATGTCATTCGCAACCTACTTTGTCATTTCACCATGCCGATGAAAAAGATCGTCTGCTAACACAGTGGTTGTGTCAGTGACCTTTGTTTGGTTCAAAACAGCTGCAAATATCAATCAGTGTTAAATATATTCAGATTTTTTGCTTAAAATCGTTCATTACACTGACTTATTGGTCTCAGCGAGCACAATACTATATTTTTGTGAAACTGTTGTGCTTCAACATTGGCTTATATTGGAGACATTTCTCCATCTTTTGGCATGCTGATTTTCTCAAACGCAAATCATTTTGCCCACAATCCTTTCACCTGCTGTTTCTTTCACAATGGCGACAAGGCATGTGAATTACAATTTTTGTGATGTACCTGTCTGTTGCGCACGACATAAATGTTACGAACAACATAAAAAGCGACATGTTTACATATAATCATACACATTTAGCACACCATCTGTTTATCCTTCGATTCGATGAAGACTGATGAAATACCATACAGTAATCATTTCTACAGTCTGTTGTGGAAGCGTGAAGGACGGCTTTGTAGTACATATAAGACACAGTCGGCAGCTTTGTCCGTGTTGCAAATGACACACAGCCGTCTTGCACTGCATTTTATCACAGTTACAGTGTGTGTGTGTAAAGCATAGCATTCATCCATGACACGAGCTTCCTCAGCTTTTATGTAAACAATTTTTAATCAAGTCACCAAGTCCTGGAGGGAAGACCCAGCCAATCAGCAGGAGTTCAACCAGCTGACGGAACCCATCACCATCGCAACCCGAGACATGCTCTGAACCACCACAACCACAACCTGAGACATGCTTTGAACCACCACAACCTGATACATCCTCTGAACCCAGTACTTCCTGACTTGCATTTAACATCCCTGTCCTCTGTCAGAGTTGATTGCACAACCTTTTCTCTTTTCCCCCCAAGATGCCTCACCTAACATTTGGCTGTTAACATCGGGCGAGATGTAAATTGTCTTCCGAGAACACTCAGTTCACTGTTTTTTGCAAGTGAAGAGGAAGACATAGAGATGAGCCTGTCTATAAAAATAAAGGAGGTTCTTTCTCCGGGTACTCCGATTCTTCCACCCCCCACCCCCCACCCCCACTTTGGTACCGGTTTCAGGCCACTTTACAAATTTCAAATACAAGCGATCAAAAATCTCTGTAACTTCAGTAGCTGAACTGGCCCTTCGTCTGTCTTGTACTCTGTTTGTCTTAAATGGCGTAAATCTGTGTCTGTTACGTGAGTGTGCGTGTTGGGTTTCAGTTCGCGGTGCTTTGAGTCGATTTGCCCCCCAAAAATTGAGAAAAAGCGCCTATATAATAACGGTATTATTATTATTATTAAGACAAGAATGTGACAATGCAGCTGAAAATTGAAATCTGAAATAAAGAATCACTTTACTCTTACCTGTGATCTTAGACACCCCTAGCATACTGTAGAATAAGTGAAAAGCTAGTGAGGTGAATCCCGAGCTTAAAACTGGTCAGCTGGCTTGTAGCGGATGAGATAATGGACAAGATGATCAGGATCAAATTCAAAGGAAAATATTATTGTCTGTGATTTTTTTTTGTGGTAAGTTTCTTCAAGCAATACAAGGTAAATTTTGGAAATGTTTTCTTTTTGTGAATTTTGATGCCAGAAATTCAAACTGGATTATTTTGGTCCAGCGTTACATCCGCGGGAAGCCCACACATAAAAAGTCTTGGCTCAAAGAATCCAATGCAAATTATGTGAAAATCATCAGTCATTTACTGAAGTAACGCCACAAGTTTTCAGACACAGCAACACCATGTAGCATCATTGTTTTCATTTTATTTTGTATAAACTTCATGTTTTTGATGTGATATAACCACTGTGGACAAAGTTTGTAATTAGTTAAACTGTTTAAACACAGGTTGTTTTACTTCAAATCATTAGAGACTCAATAAAAGCATACACTTTGAAAGCATCAGAAGTGTGTGAAAATTTAGGGTAAGATGTAGCTCTGTTCGAGGAATGTGGGATGGGCGTGACACACCTGAAGCGGACCACCCAAAAGAGGTAAGAGGTTATACTGCAAACAAACTGACAAATAAATGACAAATATTCAATAATCAAATGTCAAGGTCAAGCAGTGGGAGAAGGGGAAGAAAATGGCTGGACGTCCAGTTGTTCTCTAGTTCCTCTCTTTTGGAAACTAGACCGAAAGGGTTGACTGCCAGTGCTTGTAATTTAGAAAAAAGTACCAAGTGAGTAGGAAAAGCACTGTCAAGGGAGAGAAGTGTGCATGATAGACCACACTTCTCTCCCTTGACAGTGCTTTTCCTACTCACTTGGTATTTTTTTCTAAATTACAAGCACTGGCAGTCAACCCTTTCGGTCTAGTTTTTTTTTTTACTACAATTTCGACTGCAACCCCTTCCCCCTTTTTAGTAGGTTCTCTCTTAGGGTGCATGGAAATATGGCTCTAGGTGGAGGCATGGAATGTATGCCCCTGCAGAAACCACAGTAAAATGTGGTCTTCTTTGCGGGTAAGCAGAAATTCCTTCTCTTCCTCCAGTGTTGCCGATGGTGTGCTGACGAGGTTGCCAAGACCGAAACAGCTGTCCACACCGGCTCAATATCTGGACCCCCACTTGGGGGACCTAGATTTAAATTTCCATGCACCTAGGGGCTGGAACAGTGGATATGTGATACGCCCCCTTTCGGGGGGGCTTCCATATGCATTGCTTTCAGTCTCTTACTTAGCGGCCCCCTCTTTCCTATCTTTTTTTTTTTGTGTGCTTGGACCAAAGTAGATCTATGATCATTGGTCTATCATGCACACTTCTCTCCCTTGACAGTGCTTTTCCTACTCACTTGGTACTTTTTTCTCTCTTTTGGAGTTCCACATGATGTGAGAGGTGACTGAGGCTGAAGAATGTACAGGAGTAAGCATTCGGTTGTTTAGATCCACATAGATCTCCCAGCCTATGAGTGGATACACTGCAGCCAGAGTTTACACATATGTGCTCAATGGGCAACGGTCTCAAGAGTGAGGTCAGAATTTTCTATGACAAAATCCAGAAGACTAGCAACCTGCTCTGGTGTTTTGACGTCCTTCACCATACTTCTCCTTCAGCTTACCTCTCAAAATGGTTGATATTTCCTGGTGACATGATTCTGTGTCATACGCCTAATACTCAGGTGTCTCAGTAAGCAATTTCCAACTGATTCTGCTACCAGTGGGAAAAGATTTGATAGCACTCAAAGCATGTCTGTTAACACATCCCCGAAGATCAACCACAGTGTGGAGAGGAATGGGAGGAATGGAACAGCTTTCAACCTCAGCAAGATTGCGGGCCACAACACTTTGCAACTCAGGAAAAGTTTTGCAGCAATGCATCTCTCCATGTAAGTGTCTGCAGAAAACAGTTCTTGGTATCTCAAAATCCAGGTGGAGTTTGGGGTGGTGGTGGTGGTGAAGGAGGAAGTGGGGTGGTGAAGAGAGGAGTGGTGGATCTGATGGCAGTGTTGATGGAGCTGGCGAGGCTGGAAAAGGGCGTGAAGCTGATGCTGAAGCATCAATAGTTGATGGAGTGGGTGGTCCTAATAGCGACTATTGAAGCACCAATGTTGATAGGGATGAGATGCTGCCGACTGTGGTGCAGAATTGGATGCTGTTGCAGGCTGTGCAGCTTTCAGTCTCAACTGGCCATGTTTCAATCATCAACTGAGCCAGAATGTTCACAGCCTGGTTCTCCAAAGAGGCATGCAGGATGGAAACAGGACAGTGTCCTTGTCTGAAGTTAAAGAGTATTTCTTCCCAAGCCTCGCGCACTGTCAACTTGTTGAGTGCCCTTCAAAGTACGATGAGGCCATGTAGTGATCAGCAGTTTCAGAGTTTATAATATTACAAGTGGCTAAGATGTCACTATAAAAGTGAAGTAATAGTTTGTGACTGGCGGAAAAATCTCATTCAAATGTGTTCTGATCCTCTTCATCTGTTCATACCAAAATCGTATGTAAGTTTTCTGCACTCCAGAACATGGCAATCTAGTGTAACAGCTTGAGAAATCGGTCAGTTCTATTCAGAATTTCAATTAAGCAAAGATCTAAACCAACAGACAGTTCTTAATTGATTACTTGTCAATTTATAAAATAATTTGTTTTAACTGTGAAAATGTCAACATCGCGACATGAGACAAATTTATCTCCCTTTGGAAGTGCCATTTGTGAGACAAATTGATGACGCAAAATTCACCGGAGATTTCAACTTTCTTTTTCATAGCCATACACATACCAAGGGGAATTACTCAGCGCTGGACATTCACACAGATCTCCTGCCCCCTCCTATCAGGCACCCAATAGCCAGCCCACAGGGGGCAGGGGATCTAACTGTATGTCCAGCGCTGAGTAATTCCCCTTGGTATGTGTACAGTTCTACCAGCGCTAGCCTCACCTATCTGGTTTGTGAGTTTTTCATAGCCATTTGGACTCCCAACTCGGACATGCATGCAGATGTAAACTTAAATTCTAAGTACCCAAATGGACAAAGTCCGACATTAGCTTTGAAACAGGCTCATCCACAAATGGTTTTGCAGTTCTGTGATGTTTCTCACATATATGAATCACAATCCCCCCAACATTGATCAGCCGACTCACACAGTGCACACAAAGTGCACAGAAGTAATACACTCTCAATTACATCTGTGTTCCTACAGGGGACAAAGTTGGTCACAATCGTAAGCACATTTTTTTCGAAGTTGTCTTTTTACAAATTTACCCAATACAGATTTCACATGTTCAGATAAACAAAGCAATCGATAAAGAAACAAAGAAAACAGGTACAACTGCATCTGCACTGTTCATTATGATGTAAACTGACCAACAGTTTGCGTGCTCAATGCTGCGTCCCATTCTCCAGGTGGAAAATATGCCTTATTTCCATCAAATTTTCAGCTACTATGTGCATGTTTTCACTGCTAAATATAGCTCTTGGGATATATACCAAATAAAGTGATCCAAGATGACCTGTTCGCTTCCAGTTAAGAAATATAGGAGCTGTGAATACCAAGGAAACGTCACCTTTTGAGACATGCTCAGATGCGGGTTAGGGTCACCACTGAGCTTGCTGTCAACGTAAAAATCTATGTTAACCCTTTGTACCTGGCAAAGAGATCTCCAGACAGTGGTGACACCCTGTTGCGCATACTGCAGCTGGCCTCTCCAAACTGATACCTCTCCAGTTCTTGCCGGAAGAAGCACTAATGACAATTAAACCTTACCAAGATTGTGCGATGAGGGCAATCTATGCCACTGCAAAAGTCAAGAACAGTCCACCAACATCAGTCTTCCCTGACATCGGCAAGCCTGACAAAAGCACACTGTGCAAAAGAACTGTGCTTCCCTGCGACTGCAGCAACCTTTCACAACCCCGCCTTATAATGTGGGCCTCCTTTCGCGAAACCAGACTGGAGTACTGGACTCCAAGCCACTTCATGACTCTGTTGCCTGTCCACGCTTCCGAGGTCACCAGCATTGTGATAGAGGAGGTCAACACCCTCAACACAGCCTTAGTTGAACGGTGTGCCTATGGCCTCTGCGATTGGTAAGATTTTTGTGTTATTTTATCTCACAGTAGAATGAACTGCAATGTTTTGCGTCATGTGAAAGTGGTGCCAGCAGTAAGGTTTGATTGTTCGTCTGGCATGATTTATGAAATATGTATTTAAAATGTTATGGGTTTCTTTACAAGTAGGATGTAGGCATGGTTGAGTAGGGATGCTAATTGTACAGTTATATAGTACCCTTTTCAAGCTCGCACAATATCGGTCTAACTGAGCACTAACCATTATTTTACCTAACAGGGAGGTTAGGTACATTTGTACCTCTATGTAATGCATGGGTGCAGATGATGGCTGTGAATGAATGTAATGCGATGGAACTCATCGGTGCCTTAGGATCATAGGAACACGTACGCCTCCTCGCTTCGACAAGGCACATGCATCAGGAGAGACTGAATGGATGACTCTTGATAATTATTGATTCTTCAGTTGTTCCTCCCATAGTATTTATTTATTTATTTTTCTTTTTGGAGTAGTTCAACAGTTAATCTTGCTTTTAACAAGGTGTTCAATATTTCCGCAGTTAATTTTAGCTTTAGCGAAGTGTTCTGTATTTCATCAGTTAACCTTAGTTTTAACGAGGTGTGGAAAGATTTATCCTTTATCATTCGGAATACACCAGTGTGTGAAATAAGTTTGACTAAAATAGTCTGTAATTTAGATTGCATATGGCAGTGTACAAATTTGAAGCTTTTAGCCTCAGTATATGGGTTAAAAATGTTTAGTCTGTCAGTATTCTGAAATGTTGATATTTGAGCATTTAAGCAGTTTGTCTTAATTTCAAAAAATATTTTGTGGAATTTAATTTGTCTTACTATTTGAAGAAGTTGACAGAATTATTATGAGATGCTGTTGTTAATATTTAAATATTTCAGTATTAGGTCATAGCTTTTTTTAGCAGTGATAGTCATATATTTAATGGGGTGCTTGCGATTCAGCCGTGGTTGCTTGCAATGTATGACTAAGTGCACATCGTAATATCAAGTAAACATTTAACATTTCCTGCTTTGCTTTTTATAGCTTATTCACAAACCTGCCGGTATTCTTCAGTCATACTTACAGAACAGATGACAGACAAGATGGCGGCCATGCAACACCTCCTGGCCGCCTGCTCCGGCAGAAATGGTCGCCACTGACAGAATTCTAGCCATTGGTACCTTTGTTTATGGATCGGTCACAGTCTGAGAAAGCCAGCTTCCAGTATCACTAGGCAGGCATTGTCATGGAACCCCCAGGGAAAGAGGAAAAGAGGTAGGCCGAGAAACTCCTGGCGTCGAGACCTCCAAGCAGACATCAAGAGACTGGGAACCACCTGGAGTAGAATCGAAGGAGAAGCACAGGACAGGAGTTGCTGGAGGTCTCTCGTCGACGGCCTATACCCGGGTAGGGGTGACAGGCGTAAGTAAGTAAGTAAGTACCTTTGTTTGATATACGATGTCAGGCCCTGCAATGCTGCATCACGACCGAAGAACAGCGCGCGCTATGCTGTGGCAATACACCCAACGTGCTTTCCTCCCCTTTCATCATTTCATCTCAGGAGTGGCTCTTCCGGCAGGCCACGCTCAACATCACGGCCTGCTCTAGCCTAATGCACTCAACGAAGCCAGTATCAGCAAGCTTCAGGCCCCACATTCCAGCCGAATGATGTAATGACAGACACCTCCCAGACGCAGTGACTGTGTTTCTTACTGAACAGCCGTGTGTGTACTTTTTTAGAAACCATCGGACTGCTTTCACGTTAATGATGTAGTTCTACTACGTTTGTTTTTAAAATGAATATGAAGTTATATACTAGTTAAGTTTAGTATAATTAAGGTGGTGACTGTTTATGCCGGAGCGACTGTCTAAACACCGGTGCTGTACTATGGCGGCGACGGGTCCCCAGGTGCTGTTTGACCGTTGTTCAGTTTTATGTTGCCTAGATCGGAGATCATCTCAGTATCGACGCGGGTATTTTGTTTCTGTTGTTAACTTGTTTTATGTACTAGTTTTAGCCAAGTAGGAACTTAATAAAGAACATTATAATAGTGTGTTCAGGAGACATAGGGCTGTCTTAGCATTCTGTTTTTGTCAGGGAGGTTCAGGTCGGGATGAGGCCACTGGCGCTGGCCATTAGATGCCTTGGCGACGGGCTTCACCCGTCCCGAGTCATTGTCCATTGTGTAGCTCTGTTATTGTAATTTGTGGAATGAGCGAGTGAGTGAATGTAAACAGCACCTGTGGTGGCAAACATGTGAATTTCCCCATGAGGGATTAATAAAGTATTATTGTATTGTATTGTATTGAACAGTCCCATGTACCATTCAATGGATGTGTGAGAGACGTAACCAGTCGGGAGTTAATGAACAAAACAGAGCATTCCTGATTGACAGTGAATACGTTACTGACGTAAAGATGCACAGCGGCAAATCAGGAGTTGGACACAGAACACTTTGACGACTGACTGAACCATAGGGGACCGATGATAGTAGCTTTGACTATTGCAAATCCACTGCGCCAGCGCCTACTAAGCTCAAGACAGAATACAAGGGAGGAAACGAAATCACACAAAGCAGCGAAGCTCTGTGATTCCAGAGCAGTTTTCAGCCCTCAAAGCAATCATCCGCCTAAAACCTCAAACTGAACAAACTCAGTAGATATTTTGCCACAAATCTATACTAACTTTGTCCTCTGATCAAAACTGATAATTTAGTATCCAGGCTTTTTGCAGTCAACCATCATTATAGCAGACGGTCGTGTTGTAGGGTTTTAGATGCGGCCGGAAAGGGTACTCCCATTCACGCTCTTCGCGGATCCTAAAATGAGCTTGAGAAACATTTTCCTCTAAATAAATCAAAATTCATTCCAGAAGCCCAAATCAGGCAATATTATGTTAAGGTTAAGGCACACCTTCTGCATCCTCTGCAAAAAACAGAATGAAAAAATATTGAATCTGTGGCCCACAGAGAAGGTATTTGTGCACCCAGTAAACGGCCATTTCCGCAAAATGGCAAAAAAGACAAAAATAATGTGTCAGATGCCTTCAGAAATTTTCTATAGCACTGGCAGTTCATTTTCAGGCTTACATCATTAAAACAGTATGTCACAATTATTATAAACTTGACTGGGTGATGCTATGGTCACTGTGAGTGCCACAGTGGTTGATTGTGTATCCCTACCTGCAAGTTGTAAAAATATACAAAATTAATTAGAAAAAATTACTAAAGTTATTCCATATCATTTTGACCTCTCTTTCCCTATTAAGTTTCCATAATGTGAGCATAAAGTGCAAGAAAATGTGGAAAGTTGGCATCCTTTATGATATGTTCATGGTGAATGATAGCTTGTTCCTATTTAAAATTGCCAAATTGGAAAACGTACGTTGTCTCCGATGCCCTCAGAAATATTGTATACAACTGATAGGTCTTTTTTAAGGTTTTAATGGTTAGGATAGAGTACCACAGTTACTCCCAACCTGATTTTATGATGCTGTGATGCATTTAGGGGCCACAGTGGCTGAATAATAGTTTGTTAAGAAAACTGGCAACAAAAATATTTAAACAGACGAGTATGATGTAAGCAATTTTTATGATCGTTTTGTGTTCCTTTGCGTACTGGGAAAATGGGGGTAGGGCAGCAGATTCAGCCACTGTGGCCCCTAAATGAATCACAGCATCATAAAATCAGGTTGGGAGTAACTGTGGTACTCTATCCTAACCAATAAAACCTAAAAAAAAAGACCTATCAGTTGTATACAATATTTCTGAAGGCATCGGAAACAACGTACATTTCCCAATTTGGCAGTTTTAAATGGGAAAAATCTATCATTCACCATGAACGTATTTGAAACTTAACAGGTAAAGAGAGGTCAAAATGAAATTGAATAACTTTAGTAATTTTTTCTAATTAATTTTGTGTATTTTTACAACTTGGGGGGTATGGATACAAAATCAACCACTGTGGCACTCACAGCATCACCTAGTCTAGTTTATAATAATTGTGACACCCTGTTTTAATAATGTAAGCCTGAAAATGGACTGCCAGTGCTATAGAAAATGTCTCTAACCCTTTACGCTACCATGAACACACTCCTAGGAATTTCTAAAGACTCTCCTCTCCCCAACACACACAGCAAAGAAGAACTCCCGTCCGCTTTTTCCACCTATTTTTCCGACAAAATCCAAACTCTGCGCAACACACTCCACACTGCCTTCTCCGCCTTGCCCTCCCGACACCCCCTTTTCCGGCACCCCCCTCTCGTCCTTCCGGCCTGTCTCTACTAGACAAAGACAAACTCGACAGCACTCAGTCACTACTGACTCGCACGGCTGACTACTACGAAGACGTGAAAAACTGGATGACAGCAAACAAGCTGAAATTGAATTACGACAAAAAGGAAGCCATGCTGGTAGGCACTCGCCAGAAACTTTCCCAGCTCCCTCCCTCCCTCCACGTTCAACTCGACAGCACCCCCATCTCACTCTGACTTGGCCAAAAATGTATTTTTCTTTAAAATGAATTTTTTTGAAAAATACTTACCGATGGTATTACTATATGGGATTAGTTCTTAGCTAGTCTAATTTTAGCCCAAAATTTGTTGTGTACGATTATGGCCGTTATGGCAGGAGAGGGGCGCCATAGACTGGGCGGAAGCCCGGTTAGCCTCCCTTCCTGTATCACCACGCATGCGCTCCGCGCTTCCCACTTCAGTTTCTTAGCAGACCAGCGGCAAGCGGGGTAGGTGAGAGGGACCTCCTAGTAATACCATCGGTAAGTATTTTTCCCAAAAATTCATTTTAAAGAAAAATACATTTGTTTTCTCAAAACACATTACCGATGGTATTACTATATGGGAGAATTCCGAACAGGAGGCGGGTGCCGCTAAGACGCCCCTACCCCTGCCATCGCACTACTTCTAGTGGCCCTCCCCAAGCAACCTCCCTCTAATTTTAGCAAAGATCCTTACGGCACCCTAAGGCGCCTGGAGGGAGTGTTGCGCCACGATGTCTCTCCGCAGCGAAGGTTCTGGCGCTGGCTGGAGAGGTCCCTCAGGTAGAAGCGTGCGAAGGCGGTCACTGCTCGCCTGCCCACAGCCAGGAAGTCTTGACAGCATAGTAGCGGTCGAACACTAGACTTGCAGCCGTGACTAGATCTCATGCGCCCTGGAGTGCAAGCGTGTGGCTGTGTGAGAAGCCAGGTCCTGCTAGGCTGAACGTGACATCCACCGAAGCCAGTAGGATATCGTCTGGGCTGAGATGTTATTCTACCTGGGGACAGAGAGAGGAGAGTGTGTCCTGCGTAGCGGCTTGGTCCGGCGCAGGTACACATGTAAGGGCACGCACTGGGTCCTGTTGTCTGGACTCACGGTGGAGCCTGGTCTCTTAATGGTGTAAGGTTCGCACCGGGTCCGTGTCTGGACTTACCGGTGGAACCTGGTTCACTTAATGGCTGAATCGTAACCAATTGAGGAGCAGCCAAGGAGATCTGGCCTTGACTATGAAGGCCGGGTCGGGCAGCGGCGGGAGTGAGCCGTCCGATCTGAACTGCAGACAGTCGGGGCGTGCCGAAAGGGGTGCAGCTCGCTGACCCTGGAAGCAGAGGCGAGGGCCGAGAGGAAGCAAGTCTTCCGCATCACATCTGGTAGTGTAGCCGACTGGATGGGCTCGAAGCGAGGCGCGTTGAGCCGAGTAAGCATGTAAGGCAGGTCCCATCTACGCACCCAGGAGTGTAGAATGGAACGTTGTGGACCGAACTGGTCCATCAGGTCGGCAAGGTCTTGCAGGCACCGGGGTCGGGCCGTCCCAGATGTCTGTACGCGTCCGCGATCATGGCCAAGAAGCCTCAAGGTGAAGGGCGCTAGGTGCTGGTCGGAGAGCAGCCAAAGGAAGAACTCCGCCAGCTGTGGATCTTCACTTCGGTGGAGAAGAGGCGTCTGTCGTCGCACCAGGAGCAGAGGACCCTCCACTTGCCTCCGTAACTCGTCTGGTCGAGGTTCTGCGAGCTGTAGCGGTCGCATCCACTGCCGCGCGCTAGGAGGCGGAGATGCTCTGGACACGGGTGGTAACCGCACAACGTGGTTGCTTAAGCCTCGCGCTGGGGAGGTGAGCGCCAGCGGGGTGGTCGTAGCGAGGATCAGGAGGTTGGTGGTCCCCAACCTGGTCCATCAGAAAGGCGCCACCAGGAACAGTATCATGTTGCGCCTTCAGAGCTTGAGCAGAACCTTGGGGACTAGCACCGTCCGCGTGTTAGGCACGGCGACCAGGCCGTCCCAGGGAATGGAGAGAGCGTCCACTGCCCAGGCCAGGGGACTGGAAGTGGAGAGACGAAGAGGGAGCTTCAGATTCCAACTCAAGGCGAAGAGGTCGACCATGGGCGACTCCCCGGCTGCGCCGATCAACCGAAGATGTTTGGACGCAGCGACCACACAGAAAGCAGTAGCTGACCGCGTCAGAAGAGGAAGTCGGTTCGGACATTCCGATGACCCGGGATGAAAGGTGCGCGAAGAGTGATATCCCGGTCCTCGCACCATCTAAAGCCTGGTGGAGAAGGAAGCAGAGGGGGGGGGGGGGAGAACAGGTCCCGCCTCACTTCTGGAAGTAGGCGACGACCGTGGAGTTGTCTGACCGTATTAGAGGCTCCTAAGGTCGGAGGCGAAGTTCCCACAGAAGGAGGGCTTGCCGGACCGTCTTCAGTTCCCACCAGTTGATGTGTCGGGGTGACGACTCTCCGGATCACAGGCCGGAGGTAGTCTCGAGTGACAGCAGGTGAGCTCCCCAACCAGAGAGACTCGCGTCGACTCACAAGGAGAGGGAAGGGCGGCGAGAACCGCGGCACTCATGTCACAAGCCAGGATGGATCTGCGCAGCGCAGTAGGTGAAGACGGGACAAGGCTGAGACCGGGACCAGAGTGTCGAGGTCAGCCATCGACGGACGCCAGAGCTGTAGGAGGCGCCGTTGCAGGGGGCCGAGTGTAGAGACGTCTTAAGGGAACTAGATCCGCCGCTGCGTACATCAGTCCCAGACGCTGCAGCTAATGCCTGGCAGAAGCGTAGTCGTCTGAGAACCTGCCGTTCTAAGTTCACCAACTTCTGGAAGCGTTTCTCCGGGATCCGGCCGCTGTCGAGGTCGGTGCGGAGCTCCATACCCGGGTGCACGAAGTGACGCGCTGGGACGAGATAGGACTAGCTGAAGTTGGCCAAGGAGCCCCGAACTTCGAAGAGGCGGAGAAGGGCATCCCGGTCCTCCATCAGGACCGACTCGGACTGGTTCCTCAAGAGCAGGACGTCTAAGTAGTCCAAGGAGAGATTCGTGGACGTACGACGGGCTCTGGTTACCGCAGCATCCAGATCCGAGAAACTCCCAAGGGCTAAGTCGAGGCCGAAGGGAAGGGCGCGCAACTGGTAGACCCCTCCCTGGAAGGCGAACATAGTAACGCCTGGAGGCTGGGTGTAAAGCAATGTGAAGTCACGCATCCGAGGTCCGGGCTGACAGCAAGTCGCTCGGCTGCATGGCGGAGCGAAGGGCCCGGGCGGTCTCCAAGCGGAAGGATGGAGCACGAAGAACTTGTGGAGTGCCGAGAGGTCTAAGACTGGGCGCCACCTGCCGCCAGGATCGGGAGCCACGACGAGCCGGCTGTAGAACGCAGGGGAGTCGTGTCGCATAACCACCTCCGCAGTCGCTACAGCAGCAAGGCGGCTACTTCGGCGCTGAGGGCCTCGTCTCAGGGCTTTTTCTTCTCTTTTCCAACAGCACTTGGTGTTCCCAGGCGGTCACCCATCCAAGTACTAACCGAGCCCGACGTTGCCTAACTTCGGATCAGACGAGAACCGGTGTATTCAACGTGGTATGGCCGTTGGCTGGTCTGACGGCACCGCCGTCCACAAGGAGAGCGGCGCAGGGGAACTGAGACCGAAGAAGATGAGGAGTCCATCGGCGATCGTTGAAGGAATCCACGGGCCGTCCGGTAAAGCGCTCGCCACACATAGCTGAGGAGCGCTAGCCTGAAGAAGGGCGGGCGCAGGAGAAGGCTGGAGCCTGGGGGGGAGACGTCCACCTCTGGTAGGGGGCGGGGCTGGGACTGGAAGCCCGCAGGGCGCGACCCGGAGCTTGCGGAGGACCCAAAGGGAGCTGAGCCGGCGCAGCTGAGCCAGGAGTCCTAATTGCTTCCTCGACATCCAGCCAGGCGGGCTCGAACCGGAGCTCTCCTCCGAGGGGAACTTGGCGAAGAAATGTCTAAGATCCGCCGGGATGGGACAGAGGCGAAGAGCCGCATCACGTCGCCACAAGACACCGTGGACCGCCGCTTGCCAACGCGTTGACGAAGGTGTGGTAGGCCACGCGGTTCCCAGGTACCGCCAGCGCAAGCAGGTCCCAGAGCCGAGAAGACAAGGAAGGGTGCCAGGCATCTATCCGAAGGACGAAGGCTAGTGGCTCCAGAACAAGGAACCTGCTGCAATCAGGGCGATCTGAAGAGTAAAGCTGTCTGTTCCACGGCGGGAAGAAGACTGAAGTAAGGCGAACCTGCAAGGTACGGCCGGGAAGAAAGAGGCAGGGGCAGAAGAACACTGCGAGCGCCTCGCGTACCACGATGCCGAAGGAGCACACACCTGCCAGTCACCTGCTTCTTCTTCCTCTACCTGAGTCCGAGAAGAACCGGCGGAACCGCAGCGAACAAGGTCCTGAAGCCCGGCGGCTGGGGGAGCGACTTGAACCACTTGCCCTGACGATCGGCACCGACAAGCAGAGGCCTTCCTCTTGAGCGTGGACGGGATCCGCGGGGAGGCAGTCAGCACGACGCGTGCCGCTGCATCCAGTGCACGAAGAGACTCCAAGGGTCCCAAGGAAGCCGACTGTAGCTCCTCCACGTCAGGCGCAAGGAAGGGCAGGTCAGGGCTGGTCTCTCGAAGGAGTGACAGACAGACTCCGCAGGGTACAGGCTGAGAGCGTCGTCCTCTGCTGGCACAGTGCAGGGGCAGCATCAACTTACCTGACGAGAAGCGAGATTCACCGCCTTGTCGTCCCGGGAGATGGCCGCAGTCCTAGGCGACGAGCTTCTCACAGAAGGGTGGAGTCGAGGGAGCCGCACGGAAGAACAGTCCCGCGAAGAGCTCCACGACGAGAAGACTCACATCAAGGTCTGCGGTGTCGCTGCATGCGGTCGTGGCGTGGAAGCGCTGCGCTGTCTGGCGCGGAGGCGGCGACGAGAAACCACCGACCGTCAACACCGTCGCGACGCTGAACTGTGGCCTAGGGGGTCGGTTAGAAGCCAAGTGGCGGAAGAAACCCTCTGGCGCGTCAACTTGTCCCTGGAGCGCGACCAACGACGAAAGGAGGGAGAGCGCTCATGGCGAACACAAGGCGGGCAGTCTCGGGGCGAAGCTGGGCCGCGTCTCAGGCTGCGTGTCCAAGGGCGGGAGCGCGAACGCCGAGTAATCTGTCCGATCTAGGTGCCGTGTCGCCAGTCTTAGGTCGGGGCGCCGAGGCGACGAGTTGTTCAACAGTGGCGGACGAGGAGGGGGGTACCATAGGTCCATGTAGTGGAGAGTGCCGATCGCTGACCTGGATGGCTGCAGCCTTCGGTGTCTCTTCCAGGACGTCTACCGGAGCTTCCGCATGTGCCTTCAGTCTACTTGTGACTGCTTGGAAGTCACCACCGCATAGCGAACACTCGACGGGACTGTGGTGGATACCGGTGTTTTCACAGAGGCTTAGCTGGCGGGCCTCGCCGATCCGGAACCGCACAGCGACCACTCGACGGGACTGTGGTGGATGCCGGTCTTAGCGCTCTAGCTCGCAGCCGAGGCCGCGGAGTCAGAGTCACACGGTAGGGGCCACTCGGCGGGTCTGTGGCGCGTACCGGGGATGGATCGGAACTCCGTGCTGGGGTCGGTCGTTCTCGGGCGTAGAAGCTCTGTAGTTGTGTCCACTACTCTTCCGGCCATGGGGCGCAGACCGGGCACGGGTTAGATGAGGCACATTCGGAACAGGTCAGGCAAAGAAAATTCATCACTTGGCCACTGGAACTGCCCACATCGTGTGCAGGTGCGGACTTGCCAACTGCAACACAAAGAGTACAATGACAATCGAGCGAGCGTGCCCCCGTGGGCACGCAAAACGAACCGTGTTAGACGAAAATTTCGATAAACGGCTTATGCCGAGGCCCGGCGCTCTACCCACACCCCTGAGTGCCTGGCGTAGGCTCAAACCGAACCTATACCTCGCCATCCGAAGAAGAGGGACCAACCACCCGACCAAGACCAATCAGCCACGTGGGGGGTAGACGACCAGGCGTAGAGGCGGCTTGAACTGTCGCTGGTCGAGACACCAGTCCCCGCAAGAATGGCAGGGTCGACGGAAGACGCCAGCCACACACCAACACTCCAGGGCTCGTCCTGCGTAACGCCAAAGGTCGTAACGACGAGCGAACATACCAGTCACAATTCTCAAACACACAGCCCCAAGCCTGAACTGGCGCAAGCAAGCGCAGGCCAGAACCGGGCACACAAGGGTGAAGCTACAAGTCCGAGCGGCCACAAACACGGGAAAACAGTTCACCGGCGCCGCTGAAGGCTAGCACCAAGTCACAAAAACAAACTGCAGAGGCAGTCCCACACAAAAGCGTCCAAGCCTAAGCCACAAGGCAAAGGCAAAACAACAGTCAAACGACCGGTTAACGGGCTCAGGGGAACTACGAAGCGTAGAGCTCACGACGTACACAACCGCTCAGTAACTAGCAAAGAAACTGACTGAAGTGGGAAGCGCGGAGCACATGCGTGGTGATACAGGAAGGGAGGCTAACCGGGCTTCCGTCCAGTCTATGGCGCCCCTCTCCTGCCATAACGGCCATAATCGTACACAACGAATTTTGGGCTAAAATTAGACTAGCTAAGAACTAATCCCATATAGTAATACCATCGGTAATGTGTTTTGAGAAAACAAACCTCGGCGTTATCCTCGATTCCTCTCTTTCCATGACCAGCTTCGTCTCAGCCACGGCCCAGGCATGCTACTTCCACCTCAGTCGGGATCAGAAAATACCTCACTACCGAAGCTGCCACCAAACTTGCTGTCTCTCTCATCCTATCTCGCATCGACTACTGCAACTCTCTCCTTTCCAGCCTCCCTCACTCCACCACTTTCACTCTCCAGCGCTTCCAGAACAATGCTGCCCGCCTCGTCCTCAGAAAGAAAAAATCCGACCACATCAGTCCCCTGCTCAAACTCCTTCACTGGCTTCCCATCCCCCAACGCATCCAAATACAAGATTCTGTCTCTCTGCTACAAATCCCTGAACAACTGCGCTCCCGCCTATCTCTCAAACTTACTTAACCCCTACACTCCTCCCCTCTCCGCCTCCATGTCCCCTGCACCAAACTCAGCACTTTTGGCCCCCGCTCCTTCTCAGTATACGGTCCATCCACCTGGAACACTCTCCCACTCTCTCTCCGTCAGAAACACTCTCTCTCCTCCTTCCAGTCCGCCCTCAAAACTCACCTCTTTCAACAGTTCTAGCACTATACCACCACACTCCCCACCCTAAGCAGACTGTCGTAATGTATTTCACTATTTGTGGTACGCGAGTCGTTGTCTAAAGTGTGTGCATGCGTGCGTGAGTTGTGAGTGCGCGCTTATAGTTATAATTATTATAAGATAAGCGCATTATAAATACCGTAATTATTATTATTTATTATGAAGGCATCTGACATTATTTTTGTCTTTTTTTGTGATTTTGCAGAAATGGCTGTTTACTGGGTGCACAAATACCTTCTCTGCGAGTCACAGATTCAATATTCAAATGTTTCTCATGCTCATTTTAGGATCCCCGAAGAAGGTGAATGGGGGTACCCTTGTGCAATCGGCTATATCTCTGGTGTGTTAAGTATTTTGATGGGAACATGGCTTAACATCTCAGGACATACTAAGGTACACTTTGAAACCCATCTTATTGAGTACTGGGGGTGGGAGGGGGGAGGGGGTGGGGGGAGGGGGGTGCATGGTAGCCAGGACTGGCTTATGGCGTATTATTTCTCCCAGCCCGAAAAGGTCTACTTTAAATGGCGCCTGGTTTAAACACTGCTCAGTTGTCAATATCTTTTTGAGTAATTCTCTTCGACTTTAGAGTAAACACGGCAGAAAACAATGTTGGCACTGCAGTGCATAGTGGCCTCTCTCACGGCACTCTACTAAAGGGTTTAACGTTGGACTCAGATGTTGAGATTGAGGTCGGTGCATGCTGGTATACTTCCGGCCACATGTAAAATTTCGCGGGCGTCTTCATTTCTTCCCTTGTATTCTGTCTTGAGCTTAGTAGGTGCTGGCATGCACACGGTGGTGCAGTGGATTTGCATTAGTCAAAGCTACTATCATCAGGCCCCTATGGACTGAACTTACACAAGTGGCGCTTTGACTCAAAGTGGCCGCTATTCTAAGCGTCAAGCAGCTGTCGGGAGTGACAACAGCGGGCTGCAAGTATAATACACAGGTGGCAGATGTATGAAAGGTCGTTATATATTAAACACAACTGGGAGTAAACTGTAGTGGTTGCTATAAGCAAGTGGCCGCTACATAAAGGCGGCCGCTATGGCAGGTTACAGATAAACAGTGCACCCACTTTAAAACAAATATTTGTGATCAAATCTGAATTCCCTGTGGTAGCTTCTTTTCTGACTACATGTTTGTCATGCATTGCACTCGACATACACTAAAATGTCTTCACAGACATGTTAGGCTGTTTAAGCAGGGTTCTGTTGATTATATAAGATGTGTTTATAACTGATTAGATTGCTCTTGCACTTGTGACAAACGTTTTTGAAAGATATTGTATGTTCTGGATTTTTTCTCATTTGTATGTGGGTGTAACGCACGCAGACTTGCCCACAGTCGCACGTACAGACTCTCACGCAACAGACGCATACACCGCCACTGACTCAGACGGGCGCATTCATGCGGTAAAACTCAACACACGGGCTCCCTTTCTAAAGTAACTTTATACAATATAAAAGAAAAGAAACGCTTAAATGATTATCAAACTATACACATTTCCCCACACCCAGCATCCACATCACATACACATCACACACTATCTCCTTGCCAGGCTAGGTATTAGTTTCTCACTGTCTCCAACCTGTTTGATGTTATCGCCTGGTTACGTTGGTCCTTCTCACGTCTAGGCGTGCAAGTCCTTCGTTGTACGCTTCTTCGAGTCGTCCTGCCTCTTTATCACGGACGTCCTCGTACTCGTACCGTAGCGCAGTTCTCGCTTTGACTCGGGTATCTCGGTCCCGATCGCTTCACTCCCTGAGTGAAGAGCTGGAGGGATGATGACCTCACGTTAGGTCTGGTGACTGACGTCTCGGCGTCCGTCGCTCCCTCTTTACAAGCACTCTAAACAACAACAAAAGTCCCAAACGTAACACTTGCTAAACACACAACATATTGGATCAATGAGAAACGTTACGTAACCTGGCCGATACAAACAACTCACACGTTCATTCACACACACACGTGCTTCATAACCTGTCTACTTCCGTAACACCCCCATATCTCTGTCACTATCTTGAAACAGACTATAGCCTAACACTCTTGCTATACACTACTCTTTACACTGGAAAAGACTATGCTTAACCAACCGCGTACTACCTTTGTAGCGACTTAGGCATACACACCTTACATTCCTTTAGTCATCCATCTCGGTAAATAACTGTATACCAAAAAGACCGGTTACTTCACTGAATTCTAAACCAACATAACTGAACCAAACCGGCCAACACAATACAAGCAAATTACTCTTAGCAATGCATACTGTCTTTAACTAAGCAACTATCAATACTACATATATAGAAACATACCTGAATTCTAGGTTTCAGAGTCTTGGAATACGGGCTAGGTATCTCAAACACATCTGTTTCCTCCAACAAGAAAGCCCGTACTAACGTATTACTGCTCTGAAAGACTAAACTTTCGCCTAGAGCTCACTATAACAGAACTCACTAAAACTCTCGTGTTAACCATGTCTTAAAGATTTCACGTCGGCCACGGGCCTCACGGACTATCGGCACAAAACAAACCGTTAACAAAAACCGTACCGTACTTAACCTAATGTGTGAGCACTATGCACGAGCATAGAGCTTCATCACAGTGGATAAATTATTTTGTCCAAATTTAAAATGTTGCATCCAACACATACAAATGCCATAATGGTAATACACATAATGCCAGCTTGTAATACTTTACATTTCACATGAGTAATGTTCATCTTTGAAACAAAATGAGTTGCTGTTTTAAATCTGTGTTCTGTCTTGTAGTGTGTTTTTTCGAACTGGTAAAAGCCAGCAAGGGTCAAATGCAACAATGGACAATATTCATTTTTCTCTAAAAGATATTTTTTCGAAAAATAATTACCGATGACATGACTTTATGGAAGTGTCTACTACTTACTCAATTCTAGCCTAAGAACCGGTTGTGTTAACACACAACCCAGGAGGCACTCGGGGAACCCCCAGAGGGGCAGAGAGTTGTCTCCCGTTCCTGCCCATCCAGTTCCAAGTCACGTGGTGACTAACCAGTCAGGATACTTAGCTCACTAGCGGCAAACGGGGCAAGTGGGAGGGTCCTCCGAGTCATGTCATCGGTAAGTATTTTTCGAAAAAATACCTTTTAGAGAAAAATCAATTTGTTTTTTCATAAACATTACCGATGACATGACTTTATGGAAGAATTGTGATAAGGAGAAGGGTACTGCGCCCCAACACCCCCTTAGGGCCAATTAGAGCCATCCTCCCTGCTGCAAACTCCGACAATCCTAGCTAGGTGTGTACCTACGGCGCCTATGGTGCCGGGAGGGAGTATTGCGCCGCAGTGATGTCTCCCACCAGTGCGAGGCTGTCTCGCTGGCCTGCCAGATCTTGGAGGTAGAAGCGAGCGAAGGTAGATTCTGCCCACCAGCCCACGGCAGCCACGATGTCTTTAACAGCGCAGTTCCGGTCGAACGTGACGTTCGTCGCCATGGCGCGTACCTCGTGTGCACGTATCTTTAGCCTCTTTGCTCCCCGTGGGGAGAGGTCCTGGTAGGTGGACCGTATGACCCAGCACAGCCAGGAAGATATCGTCTGGGCTGAATGTCAGTTCCAGCCGGGCTTTAAAGGTAGGAAGAGGCGTGAGTGTCCACTCCGGACGGCTTGGTTCGGCGTAGGTACACGCGTAGGGCTCGCACAGGATCTTGTTGCCTGGTCTCCTGGGGGAAGTTCGTCCCTCTCAGCGGTCGTAAGGTGATCACCTGTGGCGCGGCCAAAGGAGACCTGATCTTGGCAATGAAGGCAGGGTCCGTAAGCAGCTGCACGGACCCATCCGCTCGAAACTGCAGACAGGCAGGGCGCGCTGAAGCGCATGTAGCTCGCTAACTCGGGCCGCCATGGCAAGGGCCAACAGGAAGCAAGCCTTACGAGTCACATCCACAAGGCGTGCCAAAGGCAGCGACTCGAATCTGGCAGAATTCAGCCAGGTCAGCACCCAGGGTAGGTCCCAGCGAGGAATGAGCGATCGGGGCACTGGACGCTGCAGGCCGAAGTGATTCATAAGGTCGGCGATGTCATTACAGGCGCCGGGGTCCGGGCGGCCGATGTGCCGGAAGGTGTCAGCAATCATGGACAAGTACCCCCTGATGGTATAGGGGCCAATCCTTGGCCTCCGAAGAGCCAGAGGAAGAAGTCTGCGAGCTGGGGGTTAGTTAGGTCGGTGGGGGCAGGCGCTGGTCGTCGCACCAGGAGCACAGTACTCACCATTTTCCCTCGTAGACGCATCATGTCGAGGGTTTGCGGGCTGTAGCAATAGCTTCCACTGCTGCACTCGAGAAGCCGCTAGCGGCGAGGGCTTGCCGCACAACCTCCAAGCGTGAAGGAGTAGGCGCTCCGGGCATGGGTGGAACCGCGATTGTCGGGGTTGCATGAGCATCGTGCGGGGCGCGGGAAGCAGCAGTGGGGGGTCCGTGGTGAGGCTGAGGCGGTCGGTGGTCCAGGACCGGTTCCAAGAGAACGGGGCGACCAGTAGGATGACCGCATTGCATCCCTGAAGCTAGAGGAGGATTTTGGGGACGAGGACAGTCGGGGGGTACGCGAACGCGAAGAGTCCGTCCCACGGGATGGACAGCGCGCCGACTGCCCAGGCCAGAGGGTCTGGGATTGGGGAGGCCATAGGGGAAGCCGGTGATTCCACCTCGTGGCGAACAGGTCGAACATTGGCGTCTCCCAAAAGGCCGTTGCGCGCAGATCATCTGAAAGATGTCCTGGCGTAAGGTCCACTCCGTGTGTAGCAACTGGCCGCGTCGGGAGAGAGAGTCGGCCAACACATTCAGGCGACGAGCACGGAGGGAAATGTTGCGGTCCTGGCACCAGCGCATCAGACGGTAGAGTTAGTTAGTTAGTTATTTGGGTTTAACGCCGAGCAGGCAACTAAGGCCATCTCACGGCGGGAAGGGTAAAAATCTGGTCAGCCAGACTAAAAGAAAGGTCTTAAGAAAGGTCTTAAGACATGATGTAAATATACCTTAAAAATATGTCAGGCTAAAATGTCGCACAGGTCTTTAAAGAAAACGTCGGAAGACTCTCAAAAAGGTCAAAATAATAAAAACATCATAATCTATAACGCTCAAATCTTATTAAAAATATGGCACACTCTCAGAAAACTGAAGATCTTGTCCGGGGGCACATCCCGGAACAAAACCTTCAAGGAGTCTGCTGTGAAATGTTTATACCTTGTGTCGATTAGATCAGCACAAGACAACAAAAAATGTTGAACAGAGTACTGCTCGTCGCAGGCATAACACCATGGACGCTCCTCCTGTTTAAGTAAATAAGAGTGCGTAACATACGTGTGGCCGATGTGGAGCCGAGCCAGGACAGTCTCCTCACGGCGGCTGCCGCAGCGATAAGGTAGACCGTCGGACAACTTAGGAAGGGCTTCATGCAGCTTGTTAGCTTCCTCTTTGTCCCACTCGGACTGCCACTCACGGGCTATGTACGCACTAGCCACATGTCTAAAATCACTATAAACAGTCTGTGTGTCAGGGACAGGGTCATTGCGGGCATCGTTGGCAGCAGAATCTGCGATCCTGTTGCCCTCGATGCCCACATGCCCTGGCACCCAAATAAAAATGATATCATAATATTCCTTCATCAAGTCCGCGTGGAGCTCTCTGATCTGCACCAGCAGTGGGTGGTCATTTCCTGTGCCCTGAAGGGCCTGCAGGGCAGAAAGAGAGTCAGACAGAATCAGGAAGTTCCTTTCTCTAGATCGATAAGCATGCCTGAGTGCCAGCAGAACCGCCTGCAGCTCCGCACTAAATACAGCTGAGTGGTCTGGGAGGCGGTGCTTAAATGGGCGTCTAGGATGGCGAGAGGACACTGCGGCCGCAGCCACTCTCCCATCCTCAGACTTTGACCCATCGGTATAGATGCGACAATAGCCAGGAAAAATTGAAAGCAGTTCATTGAGGCTCTGTTGGTATATGGCTGGTGGAGTAGAGTCTTTCTTGTGGGCAGTCAAGTCCAGCAAGATGTCAGGAACTGGTAAGAGCCAAGGTGGAGTGATGTGTTGCAGGGATTCCGAAACTCTGTCCAGGTCCAATCCGGCCACCTGCAGATGAGGTCGGACACGGAAAGAAAGTGGACGGACAGCTCCCGGATAGGTATCGTAAATCTCTGCAAACGATGGTTTAAAAACACAATCATAGGCAGGATTGTCTGGATGGGCCTTCAGTTTCAGAACGTAGCTGAGCATGAGGCGGATGCGGCGGAGCTTGAGAGAAGGCTCCCCTGCCTCGGGATACAGACTAGGAACTGGAGACGTCCTGAAGGCCCCAAGACATATCCGCAGACCCTGATGGTGAATTGTGTTCAGACGCTGTAGCACAGACTTGGAAGCTGAGCCATACACCACAGAGTCCAGTTTGGACCGAACAAGGGCCCGGTACAGACGAAGTAAGACAGTACGGTCCGCACCCCAGTCAGTACGACCGACGACACGAAGAATGTTGAGAGCCTTCTGACAAGAGGTTCTAAGGTAATTAATATGGTTGCAGAAGGTAAGTCTTTTGTCAAAAATGACCCCCAGAAACTTTGCCTCCTCGGCCACCTTAATTGGCACTCCAGCAATGCTCAGGCTAGGTTCTGGAAAAAATTTCGTCTGGTTAGTAAAATGCACACAAACAGTCTTGGATTGATTGTACATTGCTTAACGTCCCGACAGCAACAAGGCTTTCTCAGGACGTGCCTGCACTGCTTGTGAAAAAAAAAACTAAACAGAACATTGAATGTATGTCGCCAGCCGGTCAAATACATTAAATAAACCTAACACATGGGGCCTAAATAAAGCTAAGACCATTTAGCAACACACATCCAATATCAAGAGCTACAGGCAGTGCAGACAGTAGAGAGAGTTTTAAAAAGGCAAATACAGGTGAATGGACAAAGGGTAGACAGAAACACATGCCCCAGAATAGAGAGAAAAACCCACCCTGTGGGGCTGACCAGGGTGACCCTGGGAACTAAAAAATACCTAACCCCACCCAAGTCCCCCAGGGCAGACCCGGGTGGGGCACAAACAGTCTTGGAGGGCGAGAACTTGAATCCATTGAGAGACACCCACCGCTGGATGCGATCAACGCACAGCTGCAAGCGCCTCTCAAGGGACGCAAGTCCTCGACCACGTGCGCACAAAGCAAAGTCGTCAACAAACAAAGAGCATTCAGAATCATCCTTGACGGCCTTTACAATGTTATTAATTTTAATACTAAATAAAACAGGAGATAGAATGCTGCCCTGTGGGACACCCATCTCCTGTTCAAAGGAGTCGGAGAGGGTGGAGCCCACACGGACATGGAACGACCGGTTAGTAAAAAAATTGTGAATAAAAACGGGCAGGTGCCCTTTAAAACCCATGTCCAACAAGTCAGACATTATGCCATACTTCCAGGTAGTGTCATACGCTTTCTCAAGATCGAAGAAAATTGCATAGACATGCTGCTTGTTGACAAAAAAATCTCGAATAAATGATTCAAAGCAGACTAAATGGTCAGTTGTACTACGGAAGCGCCGGAAACCGCACTGGAGGTCTGTGAGGAGACCCTGTGACTCAAGATGCCACACCAGGCGGGCGTTGACCAGGCGCTCCATAGTTTTACATAAACATGATGTTAAATCGATAGGCCGGTAGTTGCCCGGGTCGGAAGGATCCTTACCCGGCTTGGGGATCGGTACAACCACAGCCTGGCGCCAAGACGGCGGAAAATGACCAGTTCCCCAGATATGGTTAAAGGCCTTGAGAAGTACAAGGAGTGACCTCTCAGGCAGATGCGTTAGGAATTGATAGTGGACGGTATCTAGGCCAGCAGCAGAGTCATTACATTTCTGCAAAGCTTGCTGCAATTCTGATAATGTAAACGGGACATTATAGTCTTCTGAGTTATCGGACTTAAAATCACAAATATGATTGATTGATTGATTGTACATTGCTTAACGTCCCGACAGCAACAAGGCTTTCTCAGGACGTGCCTGCACTGCTTGTGAAAAAATAAAAAACAGAACATTGAATGTATGTCGCCAGCCGGTCAAATACGTTAAATAAACCTAACACATGGGGCCTAAATAAAGCTAAGACCATTTAGCAACACACATCCAATATCAAGAGCTACAGGCAGTGCAGACAGTAGGGAGAGTTTTAAAAAGGCAAATACAGGTGAATGAACAAAGGGTAGACAGAAACACATGCCCCAGAATAGAGAGAAAAACCCACCCTGTGGGGCTGACCAGGGTGACCCTGGGAACTAAAAAATACCGAACCCCACCCAAGTCCCCCAGGGCAGACCCGGGTGGGGGCACAAATACGAGACTCTCGCTTCTCCTTCTCTCTCTGGAAGAAAGGTGAATAATGCTCCATTGAAGAATTATGGGCAATGGTGGAGGCAAGCAAATTGGCCACAGCTTTTTTATCTGTAACCAAACTGGCACCATCTCTAAGATGGCCAACAGAAGCCGAGCCACCTCTGCCCCTAATTCTCCGAACAGCCTTCCATACTTTCTGGGACGGAGTCCGAGAAGTTAAAGATGAGATTAAGCGTCTCCAGGAAGCACGGCATTCACGTTTAAAAATGTAACGGGCTTTCGCCCTCTGTCTTTTAAAGGTTAAAATATTTACTTGCGACGGATTACGGAAAGCACGTCGCTGAGCAGATTTGCGCGCTATTTGGGCCTTGCGGCACTCTTCGTTGAACCATGGTACTCTCGGCTTTCGAGGGACTGATGCGGAAGTTTTAGGGATGGTTTCACCCGCTACGTCCAACAAAATAGTAGTAAAAGAAGAAATAGGTTCTTCAGATGACATGACCACCTCCTCTGTAATACGAGACTGACAGAGGGAGGCGAACAGAGGCCAGTTAGCTTTCTTAAGATTCCAGCGCCCCACCGGCGGATCCTCCCCACAGCTGACCGATGACAGGACTACTGGGAAGTGGTCACTACCACACAGGTCATCGTGAACCTTCCAGTCAAAGTCCAGCATGAGAGAAGGATCACACACAGTGAGGTCTAGAACAGAACTAGATCCTGAACCTGGGTTAGATTATGTAGGTGAACCATCGTTAAAGACACATAGGTTAAGTTGAGAAAAAACATCTTCTAACATCTGACCTCTGCCATCATAGTGGTCACTACCCCAAAGGTGAGTGTCACCGTTAAAATCCCCCATGAGAATAAAGATTGATTGATTGTACATTGCTTAACGTCCCGACAGCAACAAGGCTTTCTCAGGACGTGCCTGCACTGCTTGTGAAAAAAAAACAACCAACTAAACAGAACATTGAATGTATGTCGCCAGACGGTCAAACACATTAAATAAACCTAACACATGGGGCCCAAATAAAGCTAAGACCATTTAGCAACACACATCCAATATCAAGAGCTACAGGCAGTGCAGACAGTAGGGAGAGTTTAAAAAAGGCAAATACAGGTGAATGGACCTCGGGTAGACAGAAACACATGCCCCAGAATAGAGAGAAAACCCCACCCTGTGGGGCTGACCAGGGTGACCCTGGGAACTAAAAAATACCTAACCCCACCCAAGTCCCCCAGGGCAGACCCGGGTGGGGTCCCATGAGAATAAAGGGAGGGGGCAGTTGATCAACTAAATTAAAAAAAAAAACCATTACTACAGACCCGCAGGGATGGTGGCAGGTAAATACTGCATATAGTTATGGTCTTCTTCAAGGTAACCCGAGCTGCGACAGCCTGAAGACAAGTGTCGATGCTAACGGGGCTACATAAAATTTGGCTACTAATGAGAAGAGCCACTCCACCCGAGCGCCTCTCCGAATCAGAGCCTTTATGTATAGCGTTAAAACCATTAAAGGACACAGGGTCAGAAGTCTTCAGGTAAGTCTCCTGAAGAGATATTACTGAGGGGTTATAGCACTTGACTAAAAGACGTAATTCCTCAAAGTTAGCTTGAAAACCACGACAATTCCACTGAAGCAGAGAGTCCATGATTATGTCTTATATGGGGGTAAGGAGTTTTTCCCCCCTTTTTCCTTTGCCTTGGAAGGAGTCGGAGAAACAGAGGGGGGCCGGCTCCCGGGCCACCTCTGGTTCTTAGGAGATGAAGGGGTTGGAGCTGCCGCAGCATCGGCAACTTCCACTCCCTCCATCTGCTCCTCCAATGCAGCATATTTGTTTTGAAGGGGGACATCAGTGTTCCCCTTCTGGACCCGTGCGCACGGCGGTCCCATAGATTTCTTTGACTTCTGATCCTGGGCAGCGTTCCTGCCGCTAGAGTTAGCGGCCTTAGAAGGCTGACCAGAGCCAGAAACCTTTGGTGTTGACAAACTAGCAGGTTTGGGTGGGGGCTGAGGCTTAGGGGCAGCAGAAGGCGGTGCCACCGGACCGGTAGCGTCCGCCCTCTGCGTTCCCTGGCTCCTCGTCACCACCGGAGGAGGGTTACTCTCCAGGGGTGAGAGGATCCGAGGCTCCGCCCCCAACCAAGAAGTTGAGGTTTGACAAGAGAAGTCTTTGGTGGGGCGCTTGCCTGCCACCGCAGCACTGAAAGTATACACAAAGTTGTTATTTGAGTTTGGCGCCGCCTCAGCTGCACCAGGACCGTCAACCAGTTTTTTTGCGTCCGCAAAGGACAGCCCCTTCTCCACACGCACCTGCTGAATCCTGCACTCGGAGATCCAACGAGGGCACTTCTTGTCCGAAGCCATATGCGCCCCCTGGCAATTCACACACAGGGGGATGGCTGTGCAGGACTCAGCAGAGTGTCCGGGCTTAGTGCAACGGGCGCATAGAGCCTCTGCCTGGCGGCATGTCTTCTGCCCATGGCCATACTTTTGGCACTTAAAGCACCGAAGGGGTTAGTTATTTGGGTTTAACGCCGAGCAGGCGACTAAGGCCATCTCACGGCAGGATGGGTAAAAATCTGGTCAGCCAGACTAAAAGCAAGGTCTTAAGACAAGATGTAAATATAGATTAAAAATCTCAGGCTAAAATGTCGCACATGTCTGGAAAAGAAACGTCTACAGACTCTCAAAGAGGGCAAATAAAAAAGATTCACATAGTCTAGGAATGCTCAGATCTTGTTAAAAATATTGCATTCTCTCAAAAAATTGAAGATTTTGTCTGGGGGAACATCCCGGAACAAAACCTTCAAGGAGTCTACTGTGAATTGTTTATATCTGGTGTCAATTAGGTCAGCACAATACAGCAAAAAGTGTTGAACAGAAAACTGCTCATCACAGGCAAAACACCATGGACGCTCATCCTGTTTAAGTAAGTAAGAGTGCGTAACATATGTGTGCCCGATGTGGAGCCGAGCAAGGACAGTCTCCTCACGGCGGCTGCCGCAGCGGAAAGGTAGACTGTCAGACAACTTAGGAAGAGCTTCATGAAGCTTGTTTCCTTCCTCTTTGTCCCACTCGGACTGCCACACGAGGGCTATGTACGCACTAATAACAGGTTTAAAATCACTATAGACAGTCTGTGTGTCAGGGACAGGGTCACTGCGGGCACTGTTGGCAGCAGAATCTGCGATTCTGTTGCCTTCGATGCCCACATGGCCTGGGACCCAAATAAAAATGATGTCATAATATTCCTTCATCAAGTCTGCGTAGAGCTCTCTAATCTGCACCAGCAGTGGATGGTCTGTTCCCGCGCCCTGAAGGGCCTGCAGGGCAGAAAGAGAGTCAGACAGAATCAGGAAGTTCCTTTCCCGAGACTGATAGGCATGCTTGAGTGCTAGCAGAATGGCCTGCAGTTCTGCACTAAATACAGAGGAATGGTCAGGGAGACGGAGCTTAAATGGGCGTCTAGGATGGCGAGAGGACACTGCAGCCGCAGCCACTCTTCCATCCTCAGACTTGGACCCATCCGTATAAAGACGACAATAGCCAGGAAAAATTGAAAGGAGTTCATTGAGGCTCTGTTGGTATATGGCTGGTGGAGTACAATCCTTCTTGTGGGCAGTCAAGTCCAGCAAGATGTCAGGAACTGGTAGTAGCCAGGGTGGAGTGACGTGTTGCAGAGATTCCGAAACTTTGTCCAGGTCCACTCCGGCCGCCTGCAGATGAGGTCGGACACGGAAGGAAAGTGGACGGACAGCTCCCGGATGGGCATCGTAAATCTCTGCAAACGACGGGTTAAAAACACAATCATAGGCAGGATTTTCTGGATGGGCCTTCAGCTTCAGAACATAGCTGAGCATGAGGCGGATGCGGCGGAGCCTGAGAGAAGGCTCCCCTGCCTCTGCATACAGACTAGGAACTGGAGATGTCCTGAAGGCTCCCAGACATATGCGCAGACCTTGATGGTGAATTGTGTTCAGACGCTGCAGAACAGACTTGGAAGCCGAGCCATATACCACAGAGCCGTAATCCAGTTTGGACCGAACAAGGGCCCGGTACAGTCGAAGTAAGACGATGCGGTCTGCACCCCAGTCAGTACGACCAACGACACGAAGAATGTCGAGGGCCTTCCGACAAGAGGTTCTAAGGTAGTTAACATGGTTGCAGAAGGTCAATCTTTTGTCAAAGATGACCCCCAAAAACTTTGCCTCTTCGGCCACCTTAATTGGCACTCCAGCAATGCTCAGGCTAGGTTCTGGAAAAAATTTCGTCTGGTTAGTAAAATGCACACAGACTGTCTTGGAGGGCGAGAATCTGAATCCATTGAGAGACACCCACCCCTGGATTCGATCAACGCACAGCTGCAAGCGCCTCTCAAGGGACGCAAGTCCTCGACCTCGTGCACACAAGCAAAGTCGTCCACAAACAAAGAGCATTCAGAATCATCCTTGACGGCCTTTACAATGTTATTTATTTTAATGCTAAATAAAACAGGAGATAGAATACTGCCCTGCGGGACACCCATCTCCTGTTCAAAGGAGTCGGAGAGGGTGGAGCCCACACGGACATGGAACGACCTGTTGGACAAAAAATTGTAAATAAAAACGGGCAGATGCCCTTTAAAACCCATGTCCGACAAATCAGACATTATACCATGCTTCCAGGTAGTGTCATATGCCTTTTCAAGATCAAAGAAAATTGCATAGACATGCTGCTTGTTGACAAAAGCATCTCGGATAAAAGACTCAAAGCGGACTAGATGGTCAGTTGTACTACGGAAGCGCCGGAAACCGCACTGGAGGTCTGTGATGAGACCCTGTGACTCAAGATGCCACACCAGTCGGGCGTTGACCAAGCGTTCCATAGTTTTACATAAACATGATGTCAAAGCTATTGGCCGGTAGTTGCCCGGGTCGGAAGGATCCTTACCCGGCTTGGGAATTGGCACAACCACAGCCTGGCGCCAAGATGGCAGAAAATGACCGGTTATCCAGATATGGTTAAAGGCCTTGAGAAGTACAAGGAGTGAATCCTCAGGCAGATGTGTTATGAGCTGATAATGGATGGTATCTAATCCAGCAGCAGAGTCAGTACATTTCTGCATGGCTTACTGCAATTCTGAAAACGTAAAAGGGGCATTATAGTCTTCCAAGTTATCCGATATAAAATCACAAGCACAAGATTCTCGCTTCTCCTTCTCTCTCTGGAAGAAAGGTGAATAATGCTCTGTTGAAGAATTATGGGCAATGGTGGAGGCAAGCAAATTGGCCACAGCCTTTTTATCTGTGACCAAACTGGCACCATCTCTAAGATGGCCGACAGAAGCCGAGCCACCCCTGCCCCTAATTCTTCGAACAGCCTTCCAGACTTTTTGGGACGAAGTCCTAGAAGATAAAGATGAGACGAAGCGTCTCCAGGAAGCACGGCGTTCATGTTTTAAAATGTAACGGGCTTTCGCCCGCTGTCTTTTAAAGGTTAAAATATTTGCTTGCGATGGATTACGAAAAGCACGTCGCTGAGCAGATTTGCGCATTGTTTGGGCCTTGCGGCACTCTTCATTGAACCATGGTACTCTCGGCTTCCGAGGGAGTGATGTGGAAGTTCTAGGGATGGTTTCACCTGCAACCTCCAACAAAATAGAAGTAAAACAAGAAACAGGTTCTTCAGCTGACATGACCACCTCCTCTGTAAGACGAGACTGACAGAGAGAGGCAAACAGAGACCAGTTAGCTTTCTTGAGATTCCAGCGCCCCACCGGCGAATCCTCCTCACAGCTGACCGATGACAGGACTACTGGGAAGTGGTCACTACCACACAGGTCGTCGTGAACCTTCCAGTCAAAGTAGAGCATGAGAGAAGGATCACACACAGTGAGGTCTAGAACAGAACTAGATCCGGAACCTGAGTTAGTGTATGTAGGTAAGCCATCGTTAAAGACACATAGGTTAAGTTGAGAAAAAACATCTTCTAACATCTGACCTCTGCCATCATAGAGGTCACTACCCCAAAGGTGAGCATGACCGTTAAAATCCCCCATGAGAATAAAGGGAGGGGGCAGTTGATCTACTAAGTTAAAAATATCATTGCTACAGACCCGCAGTGATGGTGGCAGGTAAATACTACAGATGGTTATGGTCTTTTTTAACGTAACCCGAGCAGCGACAGCCTGAAGACAGGTGTCGATGCTAACGGGGCTACATAAAATTTGGCTACTAATGAGAAGAGCCGCTCCACCCGAGCGCCTCTCCGAATCAGAGCCTTTATGTATAACATTAAAACCATTAAAAGACACAGGGTCAGAAGTCTTCAGGTAAGTCTCCTGAAGAGATATTACTGAGGGGTTATAGAACTTGACTAAAAGACATAATTCCTCAGAGTTAGCTCGAAAACCACGACAATTCCACTGAAGCATAGAGTACATGATTAAGTCTTATCTGGGGGTAAGGAGTTTTTCCCCCCTTTTTCCTTTACCTTGGAAGGAGTTGAAGAAACAGAGGGGGGGCCGGCTCCCGGGCCTCCTCTGGTTCTTCGGAGAGGAAGGGGGTGGAGCTGCCGCAACATCAGCAACAACAACTTCCACTCCCTCCATCCGCTCCTCCAGTGCAGCATATTTGTTTTGAAGGGGGACATCTGTGTTCCCCTTCTGGGCCCGTGCGCACAGCGGTCCCATAGATTTCTTAGACTTCTGGTCCTGGGCAGCGTTCCTGCTGCTAGAGTTAGCGGCCTTAGAAGGCTGACCAGAGCCAGAAGCCTTTGGAGTTGACTGACTAACAGGTTTGGGTGGGGGCTGAGGCTTAGGGGCAACAGAAGGCGGCACAACCGGACCGGCAGTGTCCGCCTTCTGCGTTCCCTGGCTCCTTGTCACCACCGGAGGAGGGTTACTCTCCAGGGGCGAGATGAGCCGAGGCTCCGCCCCCAACCAAGAAGTTGGGGTCTGACATGAAAAGTCTTTGGTGGGGCGCTTGCCTGCCACCGCTGCACTAAAAGTATACACTGAGGTGTTAGAGGTTGGGGCAGCCGCAGCTGCACCAGGGCCTTCAACCAGTTTTTTGGCATCCAGAAAGGACAGCCCCTTCTCCACACGCACCTGCTGAATCTTGCACTCGGATATCCAACGAGGGCATTTCTTATCCGAAGCCATATGCGCCCCCTGGCAATTCACACACAGGGGGGTGGCTGTGCAGGACTCAGCAGAGTGTCCGGGCCTAGTGCAACGGGCGCATGAAGCCTCTGCCTGACGGCATGTCTTCTGCCCATGGCCATACTTTTGGCACTTAAAGCACCGGAGGGGAAGAGGGACGTACTTTTTCACTCTCAGGGAGTAGTAACCTCCCCAGATGGTAGTAGGAGGGGTGGGGGATGACAAACGTCAGGATGATGGTAGGGAGACGGATCTCCCCACCACCTCGCTTGGAAGCGAAGCGCCTGACGCAAGTCACCCCCTGAGACTTAAGGTTCCTTACAAGTTCATCTTCTGACAGTTCTGCCAAAGCTTGATCTTTGATTACGCCTCTTGACGAATTCATAGTTGTGTGGGGTGTGACTTCCACAGGAGTGTCTCCGATGGAAGAGAGCCCCAGTAGCCCGCTGGAGTGTGCTCGGGTACGGCACTCCACCAGCAAGTCACCAGACCTGAGGCGCTGGGCGTCAGGCCTGCCAACACGGCTCCTGAGGGTCTCCCCCACCAGAAAAGGATGCAGCTTGGTAACTGGTTTCTCCTTTACCTTGCTATGGACAATGAGGAAGCGAGGCCATACGGCCGACGCCTGAGGCGTCGCTTCCTCACAGTCCGAGTCACTGTCATTTTCAATGTTGGTGGCAATGTGCCGCTTCTGTGCAAGTTTAGGTTTTTTGTTTTTTTCCATATTATATTAGTAGAGATATTCATCCCCCGGGGGTCCCCGCCCGCCACCGAGCCCAACAAGGGAAAGTGCAAATGTCGGCGGGTCTCCAGCCGACGCACAATGGAGACTGCCGGAAAGATATACTCAAGGGGGTAAGCCCGATTGAACCGTTTGAGCCACCGCCTTCTATCACACTGTTGAATGCAGGGGAATACTGGCGTAAAGCAAAAAAACAGCAGCAGAAGCTATAGCATGGAAAGCACCAAAGGGGGAGAGGGACGTACTTTTTCACTTTTAGGGAGTAGTAACCTCCCCAGATGGTAGTAGGAGCTGTGGGGGTGCCAAACGTCAGGATGATGGTAGGGAGACGGATCTCCCTACCACCTCGTTTGGAAATGAAGCGCCTGACGTAGGTCACCCCCTGTGACTTAAGGTTCCGTACAAGTTCATCTTCAGACAGTTCGGCCAATGCTTGATCTTTAATCACTCCTCTAGAGGAATTCATTGTTTTGTGGGGAGTGACCTCCACTGGAGTGTCTCCGATGGAGGAGAGCCTCAGTAGCCCATTGGAGTGTGCCCGGGTAAGGCACTCTACCAACAAGTCACCAGACCTGAGGCGCTGGGCCTCAGGCCTGCCAACACGGCTCCTGAGGGTCTCCCCTACCAGGAAAGGGTGCAGCTTTGAAACAGGCTTCTCTTTAACTTTGCTGTGGATAATGAGAAAGCGAGGCCAGACGGCCGACGCCTGAGGTGTCGCTTCCTCACAGTCAGAGTCACTATCGTTCTCAATGACAATGTCGGCGGCTATGTGCCGCTTTGGTGCTAGTTTTGGTTTTTTGATATTTTCCATATTATAGTATGATAGATATTCATCCCCCGGGGGTCCCCGCCCGCCACCGAGCCCAACAAGGGAAAGTGCAACTGTCGGCGGGTCTCCAGCTGACGCACAATGGAGACTGCCCGAAAGATATACTCAAGGGGGTAAGCCTGATTGAACCGTTTGAGCCACCGCCTTCTATCACACTGTTGAATACAGGGGAATACTGGCGTAAAGCACCTAATCAGCATCAGAGGCTATAGCATGGTGCTCCGTATAACAACCCGCATGTCAACAGGGGGATAGGGCTCGACGTGACAAGAGCCGATTGACTAGGCTGGTACGACTAGCCTCCCGTTTAGGCAGAAGTCAAGGCCAAAGTGGAGTGTTTCAGCCACCAGGATCCTCTTCTCCCCCGACACGGGTCTCCAAGCACGGCAAACACTTGGGATCCAAAGGACCAAAAGCTCACGCGTATTTTTAAGGACCAATCCAACATGGTAAGACCTGGGTAAGCACAGCTCCTTAAAAACCGGACCAGTGAAAAAGACTGAACAACATATCTGCTGACATCAAGTCCTAATCCTGGACAAAGATGGCACCCGTCTGCTAGCCCACTCAGTCAGGGACCGAGTGGACTACCCACCCACGCCACGTGGAGGCCGGTGCCGGGTAGGCTCAGACGGTAGAGGAGCATGCACAGGTCGGGTGAGCGGGTCCCGCCCTGTTTCTGGATGTAACCCACCACTGTCGCACTGTCGGAGAGGACGAGCAGTTCCTGGTGACCGAGTTGTTCCTCCCACGCGATGAGGGCTTGCCAGACTGCTTGCAGCTCCAACCAGTTGAAGTGCTTGTCCGCGAACTCCGGAGGCCAGGGGCCGGACGTCGTGAGGAACCACGGTAGCAGGTGGGCTCCCCAACCAGCAAGGCTTGCATTGACACACAGGGCAAGCCAAGGAGGCGGAGCGGTCAGGGGGACTCCCGAAGCGAGTCACGACGAGTCCGTCCAACGTAGGAGATGGGGGCGAAGCAACGAAGACACGGGTACCCTGGCGGCCAAATCGCCGGAGGAGGGACGCCAGAGAAGCAGGAGGTGCAGCTGTAGAGGCCAGGCGTAGAGACGACCGAGGGGGAATAGATCCGCCGCCGCAATGATCAAACCAAGGAGCTGAAGCCAGACTCTGGCGGATGCTGCGTCCTGCTAGGCTACCTGGCCGGCTAGGGTGGCGAACTTCAGGATCCGAGGCTCCGGCAAATGCACCCTGTTGAGGTCGGCGGCGAACTCCATGCCGAGGTGGAGGAAGCGATGCAAGGGAGTGAGATCCAACTTGCCTGCGTTGATTAGGAACCCCAACCGCGACAACAGCCGTATCGGTGCATCCCTGCCCGATGTCAGGAGGGCCTCCGATTGGTTGCACAGGAGGAGGTCGTCGAGGTAGTTCGACGTCAGGCTGGAAGACGCCTGTTGCACCTTGGCCACTACTGCGTCCATGATGCGGGTGGAACCCCAGGGGCTGAGGTTGAGACCAAACGGCAGCGCCTGAAACTGGTAACCTACTTTGTCGCAAAAGCAGTCCTGCTCCGAGCGCTAGGCTCCCGCGTCCGGTATGGGGTCCTTTCCACAAGGTCGGTGCGGTCTCGCGGTCACTGCTCTGGGCATGGGGGATGGCGCCTTGACTGGAGTCGGATCACACACAGGTGCCGGTCGCTCGCGTCTGTAAAAACTCCATAACTGCGACCAGCGCAGCTCAGGCCAGGTGGAGCAAGCGTGGTCAGAGGCGCATCCGGCGCAGGGGAGACAGACCTTGTGGTTATCTGATAGCCATTGGAACCCTCCGCATTAAATGCAGGTCATCAACTGGCACCTGCAACACAAAACATACCTGGAGGCACGTGGGCGAATGCCTCTGGGCCCCACCCAGGTAAGTTAGTTAGTTAGTTATTTGGGTTTAACGCCGAGCAGGCGACTAAGGCCATCTCACGGCGGGATGGGTAAAAATCTGGTCAGCCAGACTAAAAGCAAGGTCTTAAGACAAGATGTAAATATAGATTAAAAATCTCAGGCTAAAATGTCGCACATGTCTGGAAAAGAAACGTCTACAGACTCTCAAAAAGGGCAAATAAAAAAATTCACATAGTCTATGAATGCTCAGATCTTGTTAAAAATATTGCATTCTCTCAAAAAATTGAAGATTTTGTCCGGGGGAACATCCCGGAACAAAACCTTCAAGGAGTCTGCTGTGAAGTGTTTATATCTGGTGTCAATTAGGTCAGCACAATACAGCAAAAAGTGTCGAACAGAAAACTGCTCATCACAGGCAAAACACCATGGACGCTCATCCTGTTTAAGTAAGTAAGAGTGCGTAACATATGTGTGCCCGATGTGGAGCCGAGCAAGGACAGTCTCCTCACGGCGGCTGCCGCAGCGGAAAGGTAGACTGTCCGACAACTTAGGAAGAGCTTCATGAAGCTTGTTCCCTTCCTCTTTGTCCCACTCGGACTGCCACTCGCGGGCTATGTACGCACTAATAACAGGTTTAAAATCACTATAGACAGTCTGTGTGTCAGGGACAGGGTCGCTGCGGGCACTGTTGGCAGCAGAATCTGCGATTCTGTTGCCTTCGATGCCCACATGGCCTGGGACCCAAATAAAAATGATGTCATAATATTCCTTCATCAAGTCCGCGTAGAGCTCTCTAATCTGCACCAGCAGTGGATGGTCTGTTCCCGCGCCCTGAAGGGCCTGCAGGGCAGAAAGAGAGTCAGACAGAATCAGGAAGTTCCTTTCCCGAGACTGATAGGCATGCTTGAGTGCTAGCAGAATGGCCTGTAGTTCTGCACTAAATACAGAGGAATGGTCAGGGAGACGAGCTTAAATGGGCGTCTAGGATGGCGAGAGGACACTGCAGCCGCAGCCACTCTTCCATCCTCAGACTTGGACCCATCCGTATAAAGACGACAATAGCCAGGAAAAATTGAAAGGAGTTCATTGAGGCTCTGTTGGTATATGGCTGGTGGAGTACAATCCTTCTTGTGGGCAGTCAAGTCCAGCAAGATGTCAGGAACTGGTAGTAGCCAGGGTGGAGTGACGTGTTGCAGAGATTCCGAAACTTTGTCCAGGTCCACTCCGGCCGCCTGCAGATGAGGTCGGACACGGAAGGAAAGTGGACGGACAGCTCCCGGATGGGCATCGTAAATCTCTGCAAACGACGGGTTAAAAACACAATCATAGGCAGGATTTTCTGGATGGGCCTTCAGCTTCAGAACGTAGCTGAGCATGAGGCGGATGCGGCGGAGCCTGAGAGAAGGCTCCCCTGCCTCTGCATACAGACTAGGAACTGGAGATGTCCTGAAGGCTCCCAGACATATGCGCAGACCTTGATGGTGAATTGTGTTCAGACGCTGCAGAACAGACTTGGAAGCCGAGCCATATACCACAGAGCCGTAATCCAGTTTGGACCGAACAAGGGCCCGGTACAGTCGAAGTAAGACGATGCGGTCTGCACCCCAGTCAGTACGACCAACGACACGAAGAATGTCGAGGGCCTTCCGACAAGAGGTTCTAAGGTAGTTAACATGGTTGCAGAAGGTCAATCTTTTGTCAAAGATGACCCCCAAAAACTTAGCCTCTTCGGCCACCTTAATTGGCACTCCAGCAATGCTCAGGCTAGGTTCTGGAAAAAATTTCGTCTGGTTAGTAAAATGCACACAGACTGTCTTGGAGGGCGAGAATCTGAATCCATTGAGAGACACCCACCCCTGGATGCGATCAACGCACAGCTGCAAGCGCCTCTCAAGGGACGCAAGTCCTCGACCTCGTGCACACAAAGCAAAGTCGTCCACAAACAAAGAGCATTCAGAATCATCCTTGACGGCCTTTACAATGTTATTTATTTTAATGCTAAATAAAACAGGAGATAGAATACTGCCCTGCGGGACACCCATCTCCTGTTCAAAGGAGTCGGAGAGGGGGGAGCCCACACGGACATGGAACGACCTGTTGGACAAAAAATTGTGAATAAAAACGGGCAGATGCCCTTTAAAACCCATGTCCGACAAATCAGACATTATACCATGCTTCCAGGTAGTGTCATATGCCTTTTCAAGATCAAAGAAAATTGCATAGACATGCTGCTTGTTGACAAAAGCATCTCGGATAAAAGACTCAAAGCGGACTAGATGGTCAGTTGTACTACGGAAGCGCCGGAAACCGCACTGGAGGTCTGTGATGAGACCCTGTGACTCAAGATGCCACACCAGTCGGGCGTTGACCAAGCGTTCCATAGTTTTACATAAACATGATGTCAAAGCTATTGGCCGGTAGTTGCCCGGGTCGGAAGGATCCTTACCCGGCTTGGGAATTGGCACAACCACAGCCTGGCGACAAGATGGCGGAAAATGACCGGTTATCCAGATATGGTTAAAGGCCTTGAGAAGTACAAGGAGTGAATCCTCAGGCAGATGTGTTATGAGCTGATAATGGATGGTATCTAATCCAGCAGCAGAGTCAGTACATTTCTGCATGGCTTGCTGCAATTCTGAAAACGTAAAAGGGGCATTATAGTCTTCCAAGTTATCCGATATAAAATCACAAGCACAAGATTCTCGCTTCTCCTTCTCTCTCTGGAAGAAAGGTGAATAATGCTCTGCTGAAGAATTATGGGCAATGGTGGAGGCAAGCAAATTGGCCACAGCCTTTTTATCTGTGACCAAACTGGCACCATCTCTAAGATGGCCGACAGAAGCCGAGCCACCCCTGCCCCTAATTCTTCGAACAGCCTTCCAGACTTTTTGGGACGGAGTCCTAGAAGATAAAGATGAGACGAAGCGTCTCCAGGAAGCACGGCGTTCACGTTTAAAAATATAACGGGCTTTCGCCCGCTGTCTTTTAAAGGTTAAAATATTTGCTTGCGACGGATTACGAAATGCACGTCGCTGAGCAGATTTGCGCATTGTTTGGGCCTTGCGGCACTCTTCATTGAACCATGGTACTCTCGGCTTCCGAGGGAGTGATGTGGAAGTCCTAGGGATGGTTTCACCTGCAACCTCCAACAAAATAGAAGTAAAACAAGAAACAGGTTCTTCAGCTGACATGACCACCTCCTCTGTAAGACGAGACTGACAGAGAGAGGCAAACAGAGACCAGTTAGCTTTCTTGAGATTCCAGCGCCCCACCGGCGAATCCTCCTCACAGCTGACCGATGACAGGACTACTGGGAAGTGGTCACTACCACACAGGTCGTCGTGAACCTTCCAGTCAAAGTCCAGCATGAGAGAAGGATCACACACAGTGAGGTCTAGAACAGAACTAGATCCGGAACCTGAGTTAGAGTATGTAGGTGAGCCATCGTTAAAGACACATAGGTTAAGTTGAGAAAAAACATCTTCTAACATCTGACCTCTGCCATCATAGTGGTCACTACCCCAAAGGTGAGCATGACCGTTAAAATCCCCCATGAGAATAAAGGGAGGGGGCAGTTGATCTACTAAGTTAAAAATATCATTGCTACAGACCCGCAGTGATGGTGGCAGGTAAATACTGCATATGGTTATGGTCTTTTTTAAGGTAACCCGAGCAGCGACAGCCTGAAGACAGGTGTCGATGCTAACGGGGCTACATAAAATTTGGCTACTAATGAGAAGAGCCGCTCCACCCGAGCGCCTCTCCGAATCAGAGCCTTTATGTATAACATTAAAACCATTAAAAGACACAGGGTCAGAAGTCTTCAGGTAAGTCTCCTGAAGAGATATGACTGAGGGGTTATAGAACTTGACTAAAAGACGTAATTCCTCAAAGTTAGCTCGAAAACCACGACAATTCCACTGAAGCAAAGAGTCCATGATTAAGTCTGATCTGGGGGTAAGGAGTTTTTCCCCCCTTTTTCCTTTACCTTGGAAGGAGTTGAAGAAACAGAGGGGGGCCGGCTCCCGGGCCTCCTCTGGTTCTTCGGAGAGGAAGGGGGTGGAGCTGCCGCAGCATCAGCAACAACAACTTCCACTCCCTCCATCCGCTCCTCCAGTGCAGCATATTTGTTTTGAAGGGGCACATCTGTGTTCACCTTCTGGGCCCGTGCGCACAGCGGTCCCATAGATTTCTTAGACTTCTGGTCCTGGGCAGCGTTCCTGCCGCTAGAGTTAGCGGCCTTAGAAGGCTGACCAGAGCCAGAAGCCTTTGGAGTTGACTGACTAACAGGTTTGGGTGGGGGCTGAGGCTTAGGGGCAACAGAAGGCGGCACAACCGGACCGGCAGTGTCCGCCTTCTGCGTTCCCTGGCTCCTTGTCACCACCGGAGGAGGGTTACTCTCCAGGGGCGAGATGAGCCGAGGCTCCGCCCCCAACCAAGAAGTTGGGGTCTGACATGAAAAGTCTTTGGTGGGGCGCTTGCCTGCCACCGCTGCACTAAAAGTATACACTGAGGTGTTAGAGGTTGGGGCAGCCGCAGCTGCACCAGGGCCTTCAACCAGTTTTTTGGCATCCAGAAAGGACAGCCCCTTCTCCACACGCACCTGCTGAATCTTGCACTCGGATATCCAACGAGGGCATTTCTTATCCGAAGCCATATGCGCCCCCTGGCAATTCACACAGAGGGGGGTGGCTGTGCAGGACTCAGCAGAGTGTCCGGGCCTAGTGCAACGGGCGCATGAAGCCTCTGCCTGACGGCATGTCTTCTGCCCATGGCCATACTTTTGGCACTTAAAGCACCGGAGGGGAAGAGGGACGTACTTTTTCACTCTCAGGGAGTAGTAACCTCCCCAGATGGTAGTAGGAGGGGTGGGGGTGCCAAACGTCAGGATGATGGTAGGGAGACGGATCTCCCCACCACCTCGCTTGGAAGCGAAGCGCCTGACGCAAGTCACCCCCTGAGACTTAAGGTTCCTTACAAGTTCATCTTCTGACACTCACAAACCAGATAGGTGAGGCTAGTACTGACATCTTCTGACAGTTCTGCCAAAGCTTGATCTTTGATTACGCCTCTTGACGAATTCATAGTTTTGTGGGGTGTGACTTCCACAGGAGTGTCTCCGATGGAAGAGAGCCCCAGTAGCCCGCTGGAGTGTGCCCGAGTACGGCACTCCACCAGCAAGTCACCAGACCTGAGGCGCTGGGCGTCAGGCCTGCCAACACGGCTCCTGAGGGTCTCCCCCACCAGAAAAGGATGTAGCTTGGTAACTGGTTTCTCCTTCACCTTGCTATAGACAATGAGGAAGCGAGGCCATACGGCCGACGCCTGAGGCGTCGCTTCCTCACAGTCTGAATCACTGTCATGTGCAATGTCGGTGTCTATGCGCCGTTTCTGTGCTAGTTTTGGTTTTTTGGTTTTATCCATATTATATTAGTAGAGATATTCATCCCCCGGGGGTCCCCGCCCGCCACCGAGCCCAACAAGGGAAAGTGCAACTGTCGGCCGACGCACAATGGAGACTGCCCGAAAGATATACTCAAGGGGGTAAGCCCGATTGAACCGTTTAAGCCACCGCCTTCTATCACACCGTTGAATGCAGGGGAATACTGGCGTAAAGCACCTAATCAGCAGAAGCTATAGCATGGTGCTCCGTATAGCAACCCGCATGTCAACAGTGGGATAGGGCTCAACGTGACAAGAGCCGATTGACTAGGCCGGTACGACTAGCCTCCCGTTTAGGTAGAAGTCAAGGCCGAAGTGGAGTGTTGGCACCAGTGAGCCGCAGCCCAAAGGGAACCTCAGCCACCAGGATCCTCTTCTCCCCCGACACGGGTCTCCAAGCACGGCAAACACTTGGGATCCAAAGGACCAAAAAGTCACGAGTATTTTTAAGGACCAATCCAACATGGTACGACCTAGGTTAGCACAGCTCCTTCAAAACCGGACCAGTGAAAAGGCTGAACAACATATCTGCTGACATCAAAGTCCTAATCCTGGACAAAGATGGCACCCGTCCGCTAGCCCACTCAGTCAGGGACTGAGCGGACTACCCACCTACGCCACGTGGAGGCCGGTGCCGGGTAGGCCCACCCAGGTAAGGCGAGCCTTCGCAACATAATGGCATAAAACATCGAGGTACAAGCCTGTAAGTAAGTGTGTGGACCTGCAACAGCTATCCCCGTAAAGCTAACGGGTGCGGGCACGTGGGGGCCCGCCAAGCTAAGGCGAGCATATGACGCATCAGGCACAACAAAACCCAAGCATGTCATGACAGGTACAGGCATGAAGAAAGCGTCTGGTACAGCAACATTTACCAACGTAATGGCGACAGGGCGCGGGCACGAGGGGCCCGGCCAAGCTAAGCAAGCCATGGACGCATAAAGTACCCCAACCAAACCCAACAAGGTACAAGCCAGCAGGTCAGCGCCAAATCGTGCAACACCAATCAACTAAAAGGTGAGTGAGCGCAGGCACGTGGGGCCCCGCCAAGCTAAGGGGAGATTTTGGTGCGAAAGTTACAGCGAAGATGAAGACTGTCTTCGTCCCTGCTCGAACCGGCGCCCAGCCCAGGAGCCGGCCGAGGGCTAACCCAGCTACCTTACCTCTCTGCCAGAGCGTGAACGGGGGAAAGAACACCCAAAACACCCACAGCGTGACCGCAGGCGACGTCCCAGCAAGCGCACCGAGTAGCCCAAGCCACAGGAGAGAGCAGCAGCCAAACGAGCAGGGGACAAGCAGACCCACACAGGGCACAGGCAGGGCCGACAAAGCAGAAGAGTAGTCAAGGGTCCGGGAGACCGGCGAAAAAACCGGTCGAACAAGCAAAGTTCTAAGACCGTAGGCTAGGGCAAACACGTCCGAACGATGTGAGCCTAAGTAGCATGACTGGTTAGCCACGTGACTCGGAACCGGATGGGCAGGAACGGGAGACAACTCTCGGCCCCTCTGGGGGTTCCCCGAGTGCCTCCCGGGTTGTGTGTTAACACAACAGGTTCTTAGGCTAGAATTGAGTAAGTAGTAGACACTTCCATAAAGTCATGTCATCGGTAATGTTTTTGAAGAAACAAATAATGATGGAACTTTTGACATTAAAAAAAGTCGGACAATGCATTTCTTTATCACAGATTGCTCAGTAAACCTACATGCCATTACTAGAGATGACCTCTGATCTGAAATAATAATAATAATACATAGTTTTTATATAGCACCCTTCCCCACAGACAGCAAGCTTGGAGCGCTTTACAACACATAGAAATAATTTTAAAAGGGGAAAAAAAAAAATGGAGGCACATTCCTAACACAAAACACACACGCACATACACAAACAAATAAACACACGCACACAATCTACATACATAGGCTACACATACAAGACAACAGCCAACATTTCCAGGCAGTACATCAAGACTAAGCTAATCCTGATATGCTACCTGGAAAAGATGGGTCTTCAAATTTGTTTTGAAAGTCATCAGGGTAGGGGACAGACGGACATGCAGTGGAAGAGTTCCAGACGTAAGGGGCCTGATAACTGAAAGAACGTGCACCAGCAGTTTTTAGGTTAACTCTGGGCTGAACAAGCAGTTTCTGTGAGCTTGAGCGTAGACTTCTACTAGGATTGTGCGATGCAAGGGAAAAAGACAGATATGCAGGAAGTGTATTGTCATAGTCTTTGTATGCCAAAGTGGCCAGCTTGTACTCTATTCTCTGCTTGACAGGTAGCCAGTGGAAATCCTTTAGCAGTGGTGTGACATGATCAGTGCGTTTTTTGCGAAGGACTAACCTGACTGCATTATTCTGGATACGCTGAATGCGAGTGAGTTGATCAGATGATATACCAGCAAGGAGGGAATTACAGTAATCCAGACGGGACAGAATGCGAAAGCATACGACAGCTAGGCAGTAGTCTTTTCTGTCAGAAAGGATCTGATCATGTCTATTCTGCGCAGCTCCAGATAGGCAATGCGGCAAAGATGGCTAATCTGTTTTTCCATCGATAAACTCAAATCCAGGAAAATACCAAGATTTTTTTTACATCGGATTTGAAAGAAATGTCATGGCTACCTATGGAAATGTGATCACTGCTGGAGACTGATATTCTAGCTCGAGTACCAACAAGCATGCTACCTGTTTTGTCATCATTTAACTTTAGTCTGTTGCAAGTCATCCAGACTTGTTTTCCTTGTCTTACAGAAGACCAAGACATACTGAAGAGATGGACAGAGTACTGCTCAGATTTGTACAACCACCGAGCTACACGGGACCCAGGCATACTTGTCAACCCACCCGTGACCAACAATGGCAACTATCCCATCCTCCGCGAAGAAGTAGAGGCTGCAGTGAAGTCGCTGAAAAAAGGGAAGGCAGCAGGAGCAGACAACATCCCTGCAGAACTAGTCCAAGAAGGGGGAGAAGACATGATAAGCGCCTTACTAACAATCTGCAATAAGATCTGGCACCATGGACCCAATCACTTATAATAACTCTCCCAAAAAAAGGCAACTTACATCAATGCCAGAATTATTGCACGATCAGTCTTATATGCCACCCAAGCAAAGTCATGTTAAAGATCCTACTGAACAGGCTGAAGCCACAGGCAGAGGAAATCATAGCTGAGGAACAGGCAGGCTTCAGACCAGGGCGCAGCACAACTGAGCAGATCTTCAATCTGAGAGTTCTATGTGAGAGGTACCTCCAGCACCATTAAGACCTCTATCATGTCTTTGTGGATTTTAAGAAAGCTTTTGACAGGGTGTGGCATGCAGCCCTTTGGTCCACCATGAAGCTATACAACATAAATGCCAACCTGATCAAAGTCATAGCAAACCTTTACAACAAGGTCACTAGCGCAGTCTGCTTCAACAGCAAAATAGGAAACTGGTTTAGGACTACAGTCGGAGTCAGACAAGGCTGCTTGCTCTCACCTACTCTTTTCAACATCTTCCTGGAAAGAATCATGACAGACGCTCTGAAAGATCATGAAGGAACTGTCAGTATTGGAGGCAGAACAATCACAAACTTGCGCTTTGCGGACGACATTGGTGGCCTTGCAGGAACAGAGAAGGAGCTAGCTCAGCTGGTGGAAAAGCTGGACAGTACAGCCATTGCGTATGGGATGGAAATCAGTGCAGAGAAGACCAAACTGATGACAAATAACACCAGTGGCATTGATGCTGATGTCATGATTGGAAGCCAAAAACTAGAAACAGTTAATAAATTCAAATACTTAGGAGCCATTGTCCTCGCGCTGGGACCATATGGCGTTGAGGCGCGTCCCCTGGGTGGTGGATAGGGGGTCCCTCGTGAACCAACATGGTCTAAGGGAAGGTGACCCCGACAGAAAACCCCTGGTCCTCCTAGTAAGGGGGTTGGGCATGGGGGTAGCTTCCCCACCCTGCAAAAAAGGAAATAGCTACAAAAACGCCGACGAAAAGACTAACAGTAATTCCTTTCCTGGAGGAGGAAGGTTCTTCTACTAGAAGACTTATGACGTCCTGTGGTGAAAGCCGGAAGTCTTCGGAAGCCACAGGACCGAGCCGCCTCTCTCTATCCAGGGATACAACCATGGGCACATGGAACGTCAAGACCATGTACCAGAGCGGCAAGGCCGCCCAGATAGCAGCGGAAATGAAAAAGTACAACCTTTCCCTGCTAGGCATCAGTGAAGCCAGATGGACGCAGTCTGGCCAGAAAAGGCTGTTAAGTGGGGAGATTAGTTAGTTAGTTATTTGGGTTTAACGCCGAGCAGGCGACTAAGGCCATCTCACGGCGGGATGGGTAAAAATCTGGTCAGCCAGACTAAAAGCAAGGTCTTAAGACAAGATGTAAATATAGATTAAAAATCTCAGGCTAAAATGTCGCACATGTCTGGAAAAGAAACGTCTACAGACTCTCAAAAAGGGCAAATAAAAAAATTCACATAGTCTATGAATGCTCAGATGTTGTTAAAAATATTGCATTCTCTCAAAAAATTGAAGATTTTGTCCGGGGGAACATCCCGGAACAAAACCTTCAAGGAGTCTGCTGTGAAGTGTTTATATCTGGTGTCAATTAGGTCAGCACAATACAGCAAAAAGTGTCGAACAGAAAACTGCTCATCACAGGCAAAACACCATGGACGCTCATCCTGTTTAAGTAAGTAAGAGTGCGTAACATATGTGTGCCCGATGTGGAGCCGAGCAAGGACAGTCTCCTCACGGCGGCTGCCGCAGCGGAAAGGTAGACTGTCAGACAACTTAGGAAGAGCTTCATGAAGCTTGTTCCCTTCCTCTTTGTCCCACTCGGACTGCCACTCGCGGGCTATGTACGCACTAATAACAGGTTTAAAATCACTATAGACAGTCTGTGTGTCAGGGACAGGGTCACTGCGGGCACTGTTGGCAGCAGAATCTGCGATTCTGTTGCCTTCGATGCCCACATGGCCTGGGACCCAAATAAAAATGATGTCATAATATTCCTTCATCAAGTCCGCGTAGAGCTCTCTAATCTGCACCAGCAGTGGATGGTCTGTTCCCGCGCCCTGAAGGGCCTGCAGGGCAGAAAGAGAGTCAGACAGAATCAGGAAGTTCCTTTCCCGAGACTGATAGGCATGCTTGAGTGCTAGCAGAATGGCCTGCAGTTCTGCACTAAATACAGAGGAATGGTCAGGGAGACGGAGCTTAAATGGGCGTCTAGGATGGCGAGAGGACACTGCAGCCGCAGCCACTCTTCCATCCTCAGACTTGGACCCATCCGTATAAAGACGACAATAGCCAGGAAAAATTGAAAGGAGTTCATTGAGGCTCTGTTGGTATATGGCTGGTGGAGTACAATCCTTCTTGTGGGCAGTCAAGTCCAGCAAGATGTCAGGAACTGGTAGTAGCCAGGGTGGAGTGACGTGTTGCAGAGATTCCGAAACTTTGTCCAGGTCCACTCCGGCCGCCTGCAGATGAGGTCGGACACGGAAGGAAAGTGGACGGACAGCTCCTGGATGGGCATCGTAAATCTCTGCAAACGACGGGTTAAAAACACAATCATAGGCAGGATTTTCTGGATGGGCCTTCAGCTTCAGAACGTAGCTGAGCATGAGGCGGATGCGGCGGAGCCTGAGAGAAGGCTCCCCTGCCTCTGCATACAGACTAGGAACTGGAGATGTCCTGAAGGCTCCCAGACATATGCGCAGACCTTGATGGTGAATTGTGTTCAGACGCTGCAGAACAGACTTGGAAGCCGAGCCATATACCACAGAGCCGTAATCCAGTTTGGACCGAACAAGGGCCCGGTACAGTCGAAGTAAGACGATGCGGTCTGCACCCCAGTCAGTACGACCAACGACACAAAGAATGTCGAGGGCCTTCCAACAAGAGGTTCTAAGGTAGTTAACATGGTTGCAGAAGGTCAATCTTTTGTCAAAGATGACCCCCAAAAACTTTGCCTCTTCGGCCACCTTAATTGGCACACCAGCAATGCTCAGGCTAGGTTCTGGAAAAAATTTCGTCTGGTTAGTAAAATGCACACAGACTGTCTTGGAGGGCGAGAATCTGAATCCATTGAGAGACACCCACCCCTGGATTCGATCAACACACAGCTGCAAGCGCCTCTCAAGGGACGCAAGTCCTCGACCTCGTGCACACAAAGCAAAGTCGTCCACAAACAAAGAGCATTCAGAATCATCCTTGACGGCCTTTACAATGTTATTTATTTTAATGCTAAATAAAACAGGAGATAGAATACTGCCCTGCGGGACACCCATCTCCTGTTCAAAGGAGTCGGAGAGGGTGGAGCCCACACGGACATGGAACGACCTGTTGGACAAAAAATTGTGAATAAAAACGGGCAGATGCCCTTTAAAACCCATGTCCGACAAATCAGACATTATACCATGCTTCCAGGTAGTGTCATATGCCTTTTCAAGATCAAAGAAAATTGCATAGACATGCTGCTTGTTGACAAAAGCATCTCGGATAAAAGACTCAAAGCGGACTAGATGGTCAGTTGTACTACGGAAGCGCCGGAAACCGCACTGGAGGTCTGTGATGAGACCCTGTGACTCAAGATGCCACACCAGTCGGGCGTTGACCAAGCGTTCCATAGTTTTACATAAACATGATGTCAAAGCTATTGGCCGGTAGTTGCCCGGGTCGGAAGGATCCTTACCCGGCTTGGGAATTGGCACAACCACAGCCTGGCGCCAAGATGGCGGAAAATGACCGGTTATCCAGATATGGTTAAAGGCCTTGAGAAGTACAAGGAGTGAATCCTCAGGCAGATGTGTTATGAGCTGATAATGGATGGTATCTAATCCAGCAGCAGAGTCAGTACATTTCTGCAAGGCTTGCTGCAATTCTGAAAACGTAAAAGGGGCATTATAGTCTTCCAAGTTATCCGATATAAAATCACAAGCACAAGATTCTCGCTTCTCCTTCTCTCTCTGGAAGAAAGGTGAATAATGCTCTGTTGAAGAATTATGGGCAATGGTGGAGGCAAGCAAATTGGCCACAGCCTTTTTATCTGTGACCAAACTGGCACCATCTCTAAGATGGCCGACAGAAGCCGAGCCACCCCTGCCCCTAATTCTTCGAACAGCCTTCCAGACTTTTTGGGACGGAGTCCTACAAGATAAAGATGAGACGAAGCGTCTCCAGGAAGCACGGCGTTCACGTTTAAAAATGTAACGGGCTTTCGCCCGCTGTCTTTTAAAGGTTAAAATATTTGCTTGCGACGGATTACGAAAAGCACGTCGCTGAGCAGATTTGCGCATTGTTTGGGCCTTGCGGCACTCTTCATTGAACCATGGTACTCTCAGCTTCCGAGGGAGTGATGTGGAAGTTCTAGGGATGGTTTCACCTGCAACCTCCAACAAAATAGAAGTAAAACAAGAAACAGGTTCTTCAGCTGACATGACCACCTCCTCTGTAAGACGAGACTGACAGAGAGAGGCAAACAGAGACCAGTTAGCTTTCTTGAGATTCCAGCGCCCCACCAGCGAATCCTCCTCACAGCTGACCGATGACAGGACTACTGGGAAGTGGTCACTACCACACAGGTCGTCGTGAACCTTCCAGTCAAAGTCCAGCATGAGAGAAGGATCACACACAGTGAGGTCTAGAACAGAACTAGATCCGTAACCTGAGTTAGAGTATGTAGGTGAGCCATCGTTAAAGACACATAGGTTAAGTTGAGAAAAAACATCTTCTAACATCTGACCTCTGCCATCATAGTGGTCACTACCCCAAAGGTGAGCATGACCGTTAAAATCCCCCATGAGAATAAAGGGAGGGGGCAGTTGATCTACTAAGTTAAAAATATCATTGCTACAGACCCGCAGTGATGGTGGCAGGTAAATACTACATATGGTTATGGTCTTTTTTAAGGTAACCCGAGCAGCGACAGCCTGAAGACAGGTGTCGATGCTAACGGGGCTACATAAAATTTGGCTACTAATGAGAAGAGCCGCTCCACCCGAGCGCCTCTCCGAATCAGAGCCTTTATGTATAACATTAAAACCATTAAAAGACACAGGGTCAGAAGTCTTCAGGTAAGTCTCCTGAAGAGATATTACTGAGGGGTTATAGAACTTGACTAAAAGACGTAATTCCTCAAAGTTAGCTCGAAAACCACGACAATTCCACTGAAGCAAAGAGTCCATGATTAAGTCTTATCTGGGGGTAAGGAGTTTTTCCCCCTTTTTCCTTTACCTTGGAAGGAGTTGAAGAAACAGAGGGGGGCCAGCTCCCGGGCCTCCTCTGGTTCCTCGGAGAGGAAGGGGGTGGAGCTGCCGCAGCATCAGCAACAACAACTTCCACTCCCTCCATCCGCTCCTCCAGTGCAACCCCACCCGGGTCTGCCCTGGGGGACTTGGGTGGGGTTGACTACTTTTTAGTTCCCAGGGTCACCCTGGTCAGCCCCACAGGGTGGGTTTCCCTTCTACTCTGGGGCATGTGTTTCTGTCTACCCTTGGTCCATTCACCTGTATTTGCCTTTTTAAAACTCCCAACTGTCTGCACTGCCTGTAGCTCTTGATATTGGATGTGTGTTGCTAAATGGTCTTAGCTTTATTTAGGCCCCATGCGTAGGTTTATTTAACGTATTGGACCGGCTGGCGACATACATTCAATATTCTGTTTAGTTTTTTTTTTTTTTTCAGAAGCAGTGCAGGCACGTCCTGAGAAAGCCTTGTTGCTGTCGGGACGTTAAGCAATGTACAATCAATCAACCTCCAGTGCAGCATATTTGTTTTGAAGGGGGACATCTGTGTTCCCCTTCTGGGCCCGTGCGCACAGCGGTCCCATAGATTTCTTAGACTTCTGGTCCTGGGCAGCGTTCCTGCCACTAGAGTTAGCGGCCTTAGAAGGCTGACCAGAGCCAGAAGCCTTTGGAGTTGACTGACTAACAGGTTTGGGTGGGGGCTGAGGCTTAGGGGCAACAGAAGGCGGCACAACCGGACCGGCAGTGTCCGCCTTCTGCGTTCCCTGGCTCCTTGTCACCACCGGAGGAGGGTTACTCTCCAGGGGCGAGAGGAGCCGAGGCTCCGCCCCCAACCAAGAAGTTGGGGTCTGACATGAAAAGTCTTTGGTGGGGCGCTTGCCTGCCACCGCTGCACTAAAAGTATACACTGAGGTGTTAGAGGTTGGGGCAGCCGCAGCTGCACCAGGGCCTTCAACCAGTTTTTTGGCATCCAGAAAGGACAGCCCCTTCTCCACACGCACCTGCTGAATCTTGCACTCGGATATCCAACGAGGGCATTTCTTATCCGAAGCCATATGCGCCCCCTGGCAATTCACACACAGGGGGGTGGCTGTGCAGGACTCAGCAGAGTGTCCGGGCCTAGTGCAACGGGCGCATGAAGCCTCTGCCTGACGGCATGTCTTCTGCCCATGGCCATACTTTTGGCACTTAAAGCACCGGAGGGGAAGAGGGACGTACTTTTTCACTCTCAGGGAGTAGTAACCTCCCCAGATGGTAGTAGGAGGGGTGGGGGTGCCAAACGTCAGGATGATGGTAGGGAGACGGATCTCCCCACCACCTCGCTTGGAAGCGAAGCGCCTGACGCAAGTCACCCCCTGAGACTTAAGGTTCCTTACAAGTTCATCTTCTGACAGTTCTGCCAAAGCTTGATCTTTGATTACGCCTCTTGACGAATTCATAGTTTTGTGGGGTGTGACTTCCACAGGAGTGTCTCCGATGGAAGAGAGCCCCAGTAGCCCGCTGGAGTGTGCCCGAGTACGGCACTCCACCAGCAAGTCACCAGACCTGAGGCGCTGGGCGTCAGGCCTGCCAACACGGCTCCTGAGGGTCTCCCCCACCAGAAAAGGATGCAGCTTGGTAACTGGTTTCTCCTTCACCTTGCTATGGACAATGAGGAAGCGAGGCCATACGGCCGACGCCTGAGGTGTCGCTTCCTCACAGTCTGAATCACTGTCGTGTTCAATGTCGGCGTCTATGTGCCGTTTCTGTGCTAGTTTTGGTTTTTTGGTTTTATCCATATTATATTAGTAGAGATATTCATCCCCCGGGGGTCCCCGCCCGCCACCGAGCCCAACAAGGGAAAGTGCAACTGTCGGCGGGTCTCCAGCCGACGCACAATGGAGACTGCCCGAAAGATATACTCAAGGGGGTAAGCCCAATTGAACCGTTTGAGCCACCGCCTTCTATCACACCGTTGAATGCAGGGGAATACTGGCGTAAAGCACCTAATCAGCAGCAGAAGCTATAGCATGGTGCTCCGTATAGCAACCCGCATGTCAACAGTGGGATAGGGCTCAACGTGACAAGAGCCGATTGACTAGGCCGGTACGACTAGCCTCCCGTTTAGGTAGAAGTCAAGGCCGAAGTGGAGTGTTGGCACCAGTGAGCCGCAGCTCAAAGGGAACCTCAGCCACCAGGATCCTCTTCTCCCCCGACACGGGTCTCCAAGCACGGCAAACACTTGGGATCCAAAGGACCAAAAAGTCACAAGTATTTTTAAGGACCAATCCAACATGGTACGACCTAGGTTAGCACAGCTCCTTAAAAACCGGACCAGTGAAAAGGCTGAACAACATATCTGCTGATATCAAGTCCTAATCCTGGACAAAGATGGCACCCGTCCGCTAGCCCACTCAGTCAGGGACTGAGCGGACTACCCACCTACGCCACGTGGAGGCCGGTGCCGGGTAGGCGGAGTCTCTGAAAGCAGACCTAGAGACAACAGTGGAGATGCTGTACCCACTGTTTGGAAAGATCTGGGAAGAGGAGGTGATGCCAGCTGACTGGAAGGAGGGGTACCTAATCAAGCTTCCCAAGAAAGGCGACCTCATCAAGTGTTCCAACTACAGAGGAATCACCTTGCTGTCAGTACCAGGAAAGGTCTTCAACAGGATCATCCTAGAGAGAATGAAGAGCTCCGTTGACCCCCAGCTGAGAGACCAGCAAGCAGGATTCAGGAAGAACCGATCATGTACAGACCAGATCGCCACTCTCCGCATCATCGTGGAACAGTCTCTGGAGTGGAGTTCCCCGCTGTACGTCAACTTTGTGGATTATGAGAAAGCATTTGACAGCGTGGACCGAGAGACTCTGTGGAAACTCCTACGACACTACAGTGTACCCACAAAGCTCGTCCGCCTGATCAAGAGCAGCTATGATGGCATGACATGTCGCGTGATCCACGAAGGGCAGTTCACCAGAGAGCTCCAGGTCAGAACTGGTGTCAGGCAGGGGTGTCTGCTGTCTCCGTTCCTCTTCCTACTGGCCATAGACTGGGTCATGAAGATGACCACAGAGCACAGACGAAGTGGAATACAGTGGACACTGTGGACACAGCTTGACGACATCGATTTTGCAGACGACTTGGCATTACTGTCCCACACTCATCAACAAATGCAGGACAAGACCACGAGGCTTGCTGACATCTCGTCCCAAGTGGGCCTCACCATTCACAAACAGAAAACAAAGACAATGAGGCTGAACGCAACCAGGGAAGAACCAGTCTTGCTTGATGGCACCCCGTTGGAGGAGGTGGAGTCCTTCACCTATCTCGGGAGCATCACAGACAAAAAAGGCGGCACTGATGCAGATGTCAGAGCACGAATCGGTAAAGCCAGAGCAGCCTTTCTCCAGTTGAAAAAAGTGTGGAGTTCCAGAGAGCTGTCACAACACACCAAAGTCCGGATTTTCAACTCCAATGTAAAAGCAGTTCTCCTATGTGGAGCAGAGACATGGAGATTGACAAAAACCACAGTCAACAGAGTACAGACCTTCATGAACAGTTGCCTTAGAAGAATTTTGAAAATCCACTGGCCAGAGAAGATCAGCAACGTCAGACTCTGGGAGAGAACAGAGCAGATAACAGCAGAGAATGAAATTGGGCGAAGAAGATGGGGATGGATCGGTCACAGTCTGAGAAAGCCAGCTTCCAGTATCACTAGGCAGGCATTGTCATGGAACCCCCAGGGAAAGAGGAAAAGAGGTAGGCCGAGAAACTCCTGGCGTCGAGACCTCCAAGCAGACATCAAGAGACTGGGAACCACCTGGAGTAGAATTGAAGGATTGATTGTACATTGATTGTACATTGCTTAACGTCCCGACAGCAACAAGGCTTTCTCAGGACGTGCCTGCACTGCTTGTGAAAAAATAAAAAAGAAACAGAACATTGAATGTATGTCGCCAGCCGGTCAAATACGTTAAATAAACCTAACACATGGGCCTAAATAAAGCTAAGACCATTTAGCAACACACATCCAATATCAAGAGCTACAGGCAGTGCAGACAGTAGGGAGAGTTTTAAAAAGGCAAATACAGGTGAATGGACAAAGGGTAGACAGAAACACATGCCCCAGAATAGAGAGAAAAACCCACCCTGTGGGGCTGACCAGGGTGACCCTGGGAACTAAAAAATACCTAACCCCACCCAAGTCCCCCAGGGCAGACCCGGGTGGGGTAGAATCGAAGGAGAAGCACAGGACAGGAGTTGCTGGAGGTCTCTCGTCGACGGCCTATACCCGGGTAGGGGTGGACAGGCGTAAGTAAGTAAGTAAGGAGCCATTGTGACAGATGTGGGATCAAAACCAGAAATACTGTCCAGGATTGTGCAGACAACAACAGCACTGACAAGACTGAAGACCATATGGAAGGACAGAAACATCACGCTCTGCTCCAAGATCAGACTGATGCGCTCCTTAGTCATCTCAGTGTTCTTGTATGCCTGCGAGTCATGGACCCTCACAGCAGACCTTGCTAGGAGGATACAAGCCACTGAAATGAGATGTTTTCGAAGGCTGCTTGGCATTTCATACAGAGATCACATCACGAACAAGGAAGTGGGAAGCAGAATCAGGCAAGCCCCTATGAAGACCTATTAGCCATTGTAAAAAAACGCAAACTGAAGTGGTATGGGCATGTCACGCGTTCAGCAGGGCTTGCCAAAACAATCCTGCAAGGCACTGTGCAAGGAGGACGAAGGAGAGGAAGACAGAGGAAAAGATGGGAGGACAATATCTCAGAGTGGACAGGACTGAGGCTGGGTGATACGCTAAGAATGGCAGAGAACAGAGAGGAATGGAGGGAGCTGGTTGCCAAGTCATCAGTGGTGCCCCAACGGTCGGCAAGACTACAGGATATAGTGGTGAACATGGACATACTGGGATTGTTGTTACTAAGTGTTTACCCACTAATTATTTTACTATGGTAGACTTTAATTATGCAGCTTGTGTAATAATGTGTAATAATGTACTGAGATGTTTGTATAATAAGTAGTGAGGGTTAGGACTAGGTTGAAACACGCGTATTATGTATGCATATGTAGAGGTGGGTGTGAATGTATAAGTGCCGCTCAGTTCAGTCCATAAAAGATGTTTGTGTGAGATGAAACACGCGTATTATGTATGCATATGTAGAGGTGGGTGTGAATGTATAAGTGCCGCTCAGTTCAGTCCATAAAAGAACTCCCAGAGTTATGTGTAAAGATTTTGTAGTGTTTACTTTATCCATTTGGAATTTGTAGCTGTGCAAGTGCAGGGAGAAAATGTTCATAATTATGCTATAATGTTTCTATGTCTTGTTTGTACTATATCTTAATCTTATTCTTATAGATAGATAGATAGATAGATAGATATGTCATCCAGTCTTTGACTTCAAGTTCAACTATACACTTCTCCACACTGGAGACAATGATCTGCAGGTTACTAGGATGGTCAGACTTGAGTGTCATCAGCATACAGCTATTCTGGCTGATGATTCGGGAAACTGGTTCAGTGTAAAGAGAGAACAGCAGAGGACCCAAAACAGACCCCTGTGGGAGAGATAATAGAAAGTACTTTCCAAAGACTTCGAATTACCCATTGTCTTAATTAACCCCAATAATTAACTAATTACGGTCGTTAACGTCCACACTGTCGTTTCTCTCAAATCAAACCAAAATCCTGTCAGTGCACTCTATAATAGACTAATGACTTTTTACACACCCCCCTGTCAGAGTCGATTTCTGAGAAACACGATTTTCAAAGTAAAACTTTATACGTTACTAGCAAGTTACAACTAACTTTTAAGAACCTGCAGAGGTAACCTTTAAGTTACTTATCATAAGAACTTATTAATTACTTATCATAAGAACTTATTAATTACTTACTGTAAGTTCTTATAAGTTCTTACAACAACTTGACTTAAGTCACAACTTACTCGGTCAGATTTGTCAAGATACAAGGACAATAAAAAAACTTTTTTTTCTCAGTAATACTCTGGCGGTGGTGCAGATGGGGTTAAATAATCAGGTACAAGTGGTGTAAATGACGTGTCATCTCTCTGCGAAGTGTATGACATTAATAAACGATTACCAAATCTGATTTTTATTTGTTTAAAAGATTGTGTAGTTTTTCTGTGGTTTCCTGAACACCGATCCTTTTTCCCTCTGCTAAAAAACTAGCCTTTAGTTCTTCAACATTCACGGGAGACTGACTACGTATCTTATTCTGTATTTCAGATTTTTGTTTCTTGTAATTATTTAAATCATCCTGGACTCTCTTAAATTCCTCGTCATCAATAAAATTATCATTCAATGCCTTACTGATAATAAGTTTCATACTGCTCAGCTTTGCACCAGCAAGCGTACTCAATGCTTCATGTTTCTGTAATTTCGTGTGAAACCTCTTGTTCAAGGCTTCCAAACCAAAGCAAGCCAGGCATGTAGCAACGCTAACACCCTCAACTGCTATTCCAGCCAAACTCCCAATTCCTGTGGCGAACAGAACAATACCCCCTACAGATTATGAAGCTGAAACTGCACCAATAGCCATAGAAGTGTTTTGAACAGAATTAAATACTGACTTATACCTCCTTTTGCACCGTGAGTATTTCGCCTCCTCACTCTCCAAATATTTCAAAGCTTCTGTAATATTATTTAATCTGAATGCATCTGCCTGTAATGTTTTATCTGAAGCAATTGGCATATGTGGATCAGGCGCAAGCGTTGTTTTAGTCATCACATTTGTTTCAGTCGGATCAAGCGTTGGTAGTTGCGGATAGAAGTTTACCATTTTTTTTATTCACAAATATTTTTTTTTATTTAATCAGCAATTACATTTTGCAACTCTTCAAAAGTATACAATTTGCTGGCATAATAAAATGCAACAAGATCAATGTGTTCAAGGTTTATGTAAGTTAGACGAACAAAAGTTGTTTTGTCGACCACCACCTTGACAGCTGGAACACTGCTCGAAACATTAATAACATCATTATTTTTTGTAATAGCAATAAAGACCTTTGATGATTCTGTTACTGTTTCATCCCATGTAAGTTTAATTCCTTGTGCAATTTGAGCCTCTTTAGCAGTAGCAACAGATTTCATGATAATTTCAAATACTATTGTCGCTTCTCTAGCCACGACTAAGCTTGCTGGCATAAACACAACAGAAGTATCTGATCTACCCTTTCTAGTTGTAAGAAGATACCGCCGTCTCTCATAATTTTCAACTTTCAGTTTTTCTCTGCTATTGTTGTCTGGGGCAAAGCTTGGAACAAGACTTACAATAAGCGGCCCAGAATTAACAACCTTCCTAAACACTAAGGCACCTTCGTCATCAGTGTATACATAAGGACTAATAAATTCCAACTTTATGTCCCAGTCAATTGTGGGTGGTGGAACAGGTACAGGTGAAACCACCCACTTATTTCCCACATGTATTAAGTTGTAGGGCGAATTATTTACAGGTGGAGTAGGTACAGTAACATCACGTAGCTGACCAAGTTTAGGAATCTGTTTTTCACCGTCTTTCATGTCAACAATTACTTTCCTCTTGTACATGCCATTTGAATCAAGTTCAAAACCATATATTTCTCCAACATCCCCCTCCTTCTCAAAATCCTGTACGTCTGCCAAATCTTTCAATTCTGTTACTGGACATGCAACTGGTATGATTCTCAACTTTGGACCACCACTCATTTTTTTATAAACAAAAATAAAATTATTTAATTTCCAACACAACACTAAAATCATGCATAAGAACTGGTTTGTCATCCTGATTAGTTACAGATATACTCAGTGACTCAAAGAAACTGGAACCTAATTTCTTAAACTGCAAATTAGGAAATCTAACAACTACACTTTCACAATACGGAGCAGTTCCAGTTGGTAAACATCTCAACAAAGTTGAAGGCTTTCCATTGTGAACATTCTCAGATGTGTTTAGTTCTTTCAAATAAACATTTAGCACTCTGTGTACTGACAAACTGACAGGACGTTTTCCAGTTATTTTTAGTTTTTTGGTCTTCATTGTTATAATACCAAACTTAAATTCACCTAAATCATCTGATCTATACCAATCTTCGTCAATATAAAATCCAAGTAAATATGCAAATCTATCTGAGATCCTTAACCAATTTTGTGTCAGAAATTCTAATGTAACAAGTAAGTTAGCCGGATTTAAAGTTGCTTTAATTTTAAATTTACTTTGAAACCATTCAGCTATAGTACAAAAGTCATAATACCCGGGTGGTAAAGCTTCAGTCTTACCATCTAAATTTACTTTATTATATATATCATCCTCAACATTAAACCATTTTACTGTGTAGAACAATTCATGGATAGCTGCAGCCTTGCTACCATCACGATTATCAATCCCATTAGTTAACCACACTGGTTTGCTTGTGTCAAGATTTGTTAAGGTAATAAACATTTTTATTATCTCATATAAAAAAGGATGGAATTTAAATCACCAACCATTACCACAACAAACGCATTTCAATTTAATATAGATGCCAAATATAATGTTGCACCTACTTATGAACAGAAAATAATTCAACTAAATCAACTCGACATAGCTGTGTCTGAACAAGATCTATTTCAAGTACCGAATCCGTTTGACCATTACCTAAACCCTCCAATAACAGATGACTCTACTGCAAGAAAGTGGTCTTCAAGTCCACTACAGATGTTTCAAAACCAACTCAACTTTGCCATACTATGTTCTACTACAGGCTGTGGTGTTTCATTTACAGATCATTTGAATCACTCAAACAAACTGATTAGGTCTGTGTATCGTTTTCACACTTACTACCAGCTTAGACGTATACTGTCAGAACTTCATACACCACTGCCCACTGAATCCAGTTTCAACAGGTTTAACAACCCCATGGATATGAAAGCATTTGAACGCATCTGTAATGAATTTAACATTAACCCTGGCACTAAGTATGACTTTACACAAAAACTTGATGATCACAAAGGCATGGATACATTGTATTACGCTTTGAGTCACAGACAATACCCTCAAGATTATTACCCTGGTTACACTTCATTCTCATCAAAATCACAAGTCTGGATAGGATCAATAGAGCAGAAGCAGATTAACGCGTGGACCACATTTATTTTAGATAAATCTGACGGGTTTACTCAAGCAGGAGTCGAGCGCGTCAATGAGTCTATCAGAACATATGTCTGGTGTTTACTAGGAGCACAATCACTAACAAAATCAAACATTTTGAATGGAAGTGGCAAATTTGAAGCACAAAAACAGTTTCTAGCAAATCTAGAAGATTCAATCAATTCAACAGTAGATCTCCCATCAAGCATACAGCGCTATCAAGACGTTCTCAGATATGCCAGATCAAAAGTTGACTTTGTAGTTGGCATCGGGTTATACATGTTACCATCTGACCTTCAACTCCAAATGGGTACAATAACAAATTATAATAATGAAATCATTGTTGCAGGTGTTTGTCAAAAACTCGGTCTCAATCAATCTGTAAACTTAGGAGGAACAACCACACATGTTCAGTCATTAAAATCATTACAGACGGTAACACCCCCGGCCCCGGCCCCGGCCCCAACACCGGCACTCATACAACCAGTACAGTCAACACCAACCCCTGACACACATGAGTCAGAGAGAACTGCATTGGTAATAGGTCTAACAGGATTAGGGGTTTTACTTCTTTATCTGTTTCATTAAATAACCCACCATCAACCCTCCTACTGTAACCAAAAAGACCCACACATGTTCTGCCATAAACCCTACTACCTTTGCTGCAGTACTAATCAACCAACTGACAACAGAGCCTATAATGCCAGGCAACGCGTCTACTGCTTTCAGAGCCAATTTCTTAAGCAAGTCTGAAATGTGAGACAGTTGTTTCTTTACCCATGACTGTAAATTTTTTGGATCTGTGGGAGCCGGTGGGCCCGGGGTTGGTGTTGCTGGTGCCGGGGGTGCTCCACCACCACTGCCGGAGACAGCTAATACAACAGTACTGATAATAAATCCCAGAGCTGTAATTAAACTAGCAATTGTGATACCCTGTTCTCTGAAAAGTGTTTTTAGTCTCTCAGCCAGAGTAGTGTCTTCGTGAAGTATTTTTTGAATAGTTTCTCTAATTCTGTTGACCTGTGATTTCAGTTTTTGTCTTCCAATACTAATTGTTTCTAACCGTCCTGATCTTTCTATCTGCAAATCATTTAATCTGTGCTGTATTCTTTCTTTCATTTCTGTGTCAAGATTTCCATTGTCTGCTGTAGCCAGTTTCTCTTTTTCACGTTCTATGTGTTTATCAAGCTCTCCCAGTTTGGCAAGATTATTAACCATCTCACCTCTTATCGTCTGCAGTGATTTATCCAAACCTATAATCTCCCTCATTGACAAAGGTGGGTCGTCTATTGTTTTCATAGCGTCATTTAATTGCCCTTCAGTAAATGAAGTTTCTTGTATCACTGTGTTTGCTATTTCTGGTAGGCTTGTTACTGGTGCCATTTCAATCTCTTGCCCTGTTGGCAACTTTGTTTGCGTGTCGTGAAGAACACTAGCCAGTCTTGGCGTGACAGGAGACCCACCAATACCAAGTTGACGCAAGGCACCAACACCACCTTCATTTTTTATTGTACTTAAAGCCCTAAACCTACTAGGGTCTTTTTTGTTAGTCAATAGTACTTTTCCTTTGTCAACAGTATTTAAATATAAATGACCCTTGCCATCAAGTTCAAACTGATTAGGGTCTACGTTGTCTGGGCGGCCACCAACATGATCATAAAATGAGTTCACTTTGGTTTCTAAAAGTTCGTGACGTAAACTGTAAATATTTCTTGTACCAGTCATATCTGCCATATCTGTCATATCTGTTGTATTACCAAAATCATACATGTCATCCATTTCAAAATCTTCATGATTAAATCCTCCTGCTGCCATTGTTTTATTAATTTATTATTTTTTATTGTGCATAATAAAAATGACACAGTCTTACGGATCAAAGTTAGACCCATACAGAAAACTACGTGAGCCCCTGGGTGTTAAGGGCATAAGACAATCAATCGTCATCACAAACAATCCAAGTACCATAGACCAGAACCAAACACTTGCAGTCAAGTTTCCAAACCTAGGACCCAGTGACGTTATTGTTCCTGGCACTGCACGCCTTGCATTTAATATTGAACTTTCATCAGACGCAGATGTAAACAGAACTCTAGTTGACAATCTTGGCAGAGCAATTGTTAGAACTATTAAAGTAAAACTTGAAGGACAGGAAGTGTTTAGTCTTGACGACTCAGATGTGTTCTACTGTTACAAAGACCTTTGGCTCACAAGAGAAGAACGAGAGGACCGTATTTATCAAGGCATACAGCCAGATAATGTTGGTAAACTTCGAATCAATGCCGGAGATAAATCAACGTCAGCAGCCAATGACGTTATTATAGCAGAAACATATGGAACCAGATTTTACATTCCACTTGAGTTTGAAATCCTCACAGCTCATTTGCCTTATTATCAAGGAGCACTGAATGACCGTCTAAGTTTTGAACTAACTTTCAATGACTACTCCAAAGTCATTAAATCATCTGCCGCAGATGCAACATACAAGATCTCTAACATTTCCTTGGAATATGAAATTGTTACACATACTGAACTAGCCAGACTCATTCAAAATCAGTATCAGTCAAGACTTCCAATTTATTATGACCGTGTGATTAGGCATAGTTTAATACCCAAAGACAAAAGCGACCCAATGTGGAACATAAACTTGAACACGCCTGCCAGGTCACTGAAAGGTATTCTTATGTTGTTTGTTGAACCGGTGAGTCCATACAAAAGAGATTCAGAAAAATTCTACAATCCTAAGATTACACATTTGTCCTGCACAATCGAAGGCCGCCCTAATCAAGTGTACGCATCTGGAATGTTACCATACCAGCACTATGACGAAACCACAAAGTATTTTGCGGGTGGAAGGATTAGAGATAAACCTGCAAACATTGCGTGCAAAGATCTACATCTGTATGACGTTAGGATTGGACAATACCTTACAAACAAGTATGCACTGTGGCTAGACCTTCGTAGTACAGATGATGATTACCTTCATGGGTCAGGACGAACTGTCGAGAACGGTAGTGACGGAATAACAATTCAGATACAAAAGAAGGTTAAAACTGCTGCAGCCATTAACATATATTTGTATCTAATTTATGACGCACAACTCAATATACAAGAGTGTAGACTAAGTGGACACATATATTAAAATTATATTGTGTATTAAAATGAACCGGAGCTTAATGACCCTTGACCCACACTGTGGATTGTTTTGTGGCGCCACAGGGTGTGGGAAAACTGAATTTGTTCTTAACCTCTTACAAACAAGATACATACACCATTTTGAAAACATTGTAATATTTTGTCCTACAATCAAACACAACAAAGCTTATCACAATCGTTTATTCATTTGGACTGACAGCAACATATACTTAGTTGACCCTGAGAAAAAACTGAATGATTACCTACAATATTTTTACAAGCAATTTGAAGGACAGCCAACATTGTTTATTGTTGATGACTGCTCTGCAGAGAAAGACATTGTCAAGAAAAGAAACACTCTAGCAGAACTTGCCTTCAGTGGCAGACATGCAAATGTAAGTGTATGGATTCTCACTCAAAAATATAATGCTGTACTGAAAGATTTTCGAGAACAGTTAAAGTTTATCTGTTTGTTTTACTGTAAGGATCGTGACAGCTTTGAAGACTGTCTCAGAGAAAATGATGTCATCCCAAATAAGCATGAACGAGATGATGTAAAAAATAAACTGAAATCAACTAAGCATCTGAAGCTCATTTTAAAGACAGATCAGCCCACAGGGTATGGGTTAGTAAATTGATGTAAATTAATTTATTCTTTTGTTTGTCCAATAAAAATGACAGACGGACAAATCATACAGGTGCTTGATCTCACACACCTTTTCAAAGATGTTATGCACTTTACTGACTTAATAACACCCAAACAGACTTACATAAGCCTTTCAGCACCATCAGAAATATATGTTACATATAGTGTGACTTTGGATTATGTCGATGAGCATCCAAATGTGGAGTGCATGACAGTTGATTTAAAGACACCTACTTTTAAAGTTAATGATACCGACTATGGTTGGTTAGGGGAAATTTGTTATAGCATATTTAAACAACTACGCAAACTAAATGTTTATATTGACAGTGTTACAGTTAATAAAGTGGTATTACACAAGGTGAGCCAGCGGTAATATTTTTTCATTTATTATTTTGTCGGACAAATAAAAATGACGGACAATGTTCAAAACCCTGGCTCATCTAGTTTAAGAAACGTGTTTCACACAACAAACTTACCCATATCCAATACTAATAATGTCTATGAATCAATAGAAAACTCTTTTTCTGTCATACAACAAAATCTTCTTACAGGCAGTGTAAAGATTCAGATTGTTGCAAAAATCGAATTCACTAGGGTGGACGGTGAAGTGATTGTATCGTACATATCAACAAGACAACACACTGTTAACACAAGAAGAGAATTGGAGAACGTGTTTAGAGACAGACTATTACCAGACTTCCTCCAGGCGATTGACAGTGCAAGAATGAAGGGGTCTGGTTGGCACGAAGGACATGTACATGAACTGCAACTAAAGCAGTCTAGGTATCATCCTATATTAGGTAAAGCATGGTTGCCACTGCCAACAGAAGTAGTAAACAAAAAGGCTGTCGTCAACATACAGAACAATGACAACTATTGTTTCATGTGGTGTGTGCTTGCTAAACTACACTTTGTAAAATCAAAACCAGAACGTGTATCTAACTACATCAAATTTGTAAATGAACTTGATTTTAGTGGCATTGAGTTCCCTGTTAAAATAGAGGACATAGACTTGTTTGAAAAACTAAATCCTGGTATATCTGTAAATGTGTATGTGTGGGATAATGAGTCTGAGAACAAGTTACAACCAATTAGAGTATCACCTCTGGCTCCAACCTATGGTCAGTCAGAAGATAAACATGTTGACATGTTGCTAATCGGCGATGACAATAACTTTCACTACACAATTATCAGGAGTATGTCACGTCTAATTCATAATCATGTATCAAAATATGGTAGGAAACAGGAAGTGTGTAAAAGATGTTTACAAAGATTCTCTTCTATTGCTGTGGCGCACAAACATGTTTTACACTGCAGGTCAGCTGATGACATACAAACTGTACTTAAGTATCCAGATCCTGGTAGTCAAGTGTATTTTAAAAACTATGGGAATCAACAAAAGTTGCCGTTTGTAGTGTACGCAGATTTTGAATCATTAGTAGTTCCATATGAGGGTCCAGTTCCAGAGTCATTACCAAAGACTATAAAACTAAGTGACCAAGTGGTGTGTTCTTTTGGATACATTCTTGTTAGGTCAGACGGTTTGCATTCAGAACCTGTTATCTACAGGGGTGAAAATGCAGCATGTTTGTTTTTAACAGAAATGAGACACCTGTATAGTCAGGTAGTACAATATCTCACAACATGCCAGATGCCTCTGGTGATGACAGAAGAAGACAAATTAAAATTTGATACAGCTGAGACGTGTTGGATTTGCGAACAACCTCTGGGGGGTGATAAAGTTCGTGACCACGATCACATAACTGGGCGTTACAGAGGAGCTGCTCATAACAATTGTAACTTATTATTAAAAACAGATCCCAAGACATATAAGTTACCAATCTTTTTCCACAATCTCAAAGGATATGATTCACACATTATCATGCAGGCTGTAGATGAGTCGTACAAAAACATAAGTTGTATTGCCCAGACAACTGAGAAATACTTAACTTTTAGGTTAGACAAATTAGCATTTTATGACTCCATGCAACATTTGTCTTTAGGTCTTGCTAGTCTGGCAGAAGGGCTGACTGAGTATCCAATAACAAGTAAATATTTTGAACCAGACTTGATTAAGAAAGGTGTGTATCCGTATGAGTACATTGATCACTGGGTTGTGTTTGAAGAAACAAGACTGCAACCAAAAGAGAAATTTTATTCCACACTAACTGGAAAAGGCATTTCTGACTCTGAATATCAACACGCACTTGATGCGTGGGGTAAATTAGGGTGTCAGACGATTGGTGACTACCATGACCAGTACTTGAAAGCTGACGTTTGTTTGCTAGCAGACGTATTTGAAAGTTACCGTGAGAAGGGTTTGTTACACTACAAACTTGACCCAGCCTGCTACATAACTAGTCCTGGCATGACATGGGATGCATTTTTGAAATCCAGTAAGATATTTATAGACCTGTTGTCTGATCGTACGATGGGTGAAATGGTGGAACGTGGATTGAGGGGAGGCATTAGTATTGCAGCAAATAACTACGCCAGAGCCAACAATAAATATCTGGACGCCCATGGTGACCTTGGCCGGGGGTTTGACCCCTCAAACCCTGGGTCAAGGTCATTCATTACGTACCTTGACGCTAACAATTTGTATGGCTGGGCGATGTGTGAGTTATTGCCCTTGAAAAACTTTTGTCTGTATGATTTGTCACAGTATGACATAACAGAGTCAGGGTTAACTAACAATATTATGAATCTTGACCGAAACGATGCGAAGGGTTGGATCTTTGAAGTCGACCTGGAGTACCCGCACCATCTACATGATTATCATAATGATTATCCATTAGCAGTTGAGAAAATGAGTATGACAGGAAAAAAAGAAGACACTAAACTTGTACCAAATTTGAATGACAAATTCAATTACGTTTGTCACTATCGATTGCTGCAGTTTTACATCAGACACGGGTTAGTACTAAAGAAAGTTCACAGAGGAATTCAATTTGATCAGAGTGCTTTCATGAAAGATTACATAATGAAGAACACAACCCTTCGTGCCAGAGACGGCAACACTGCATTTGACAAAGACTTCTTTAAGCTTATGAACAATGCCTGTTTTGGCAAGACTATGGAAAATCCTCATCACAGAAAAGATGTGAGACTTGTTACAACTGAATCGGGTGCAATTAAACTTACAGGTAAGCCTCAGTACACAGGGTACAAAGAGTTTCATTCATCATTGTATGCTGTGTCACTCAAAAAAAAGATTGTTAAACTGGACAAACCAGTATTCATCGGTATGGCAATTCTTGAGTTATCAAAACTGTTGATGCTTGAATTTTATTATGATTACTTCAAACCAAAGTATCCTGAGTGCCGTCTGTTATACACTGACACTGACTCTATGATTATTGACGTGTGTACTGAAGACTTTTACGAAGACATGAAAACAGAGTTACACATGTATGACACGTCTGACTACCCTAAAGATCACCCGCTGTTTAGCACACAAAACAAGAAAGTGCCTGGTAAGTTTAAGGATGAACTAAATGGTGTGCCTATAGTTGAGTATGTTGGACTGAGATCAAAAATGTATTCTATACTGCACCAGAAAGGTAGTCAGTCAAAAGCCAAAGGTATCAAGAAAACAGCAATAAAAAATAAAGACATACGTCATGAACATTACAAGCAAGTGTTAGATGGTGCATTGATGCCTGATTATCCAAACAAGTCACTGAGATCAAATAAACATAATCTTGAAATAATTCAAACGCACAAAAAGTCACTTGCAGTTGGGGACACAAAACGAGTGTTTCATAGTAAAGAGAAAGCTTATGCACCAGGTCATTACAGGCTCAAGTTATCTGAAGACATTTGTGATGAACTGGTTGATGAATTAATTGACGACTTAGTTACTGAAATGAGTAACGGTGTCTGGGGGAATAATCTGTAATTCTTCTCTGACAAATGCCCTCTGGGGTGCAGGGTCATACAGGTAATATATTGTTGCGTCTGGACCGGGAATTATTTTTTTTATATTGTGTACAGACGTTGACCAGATGGGGTCTGTTGCCCTGCGTCTGTCGTCGTTCTCAGCCTCCCCTGGCTGATATAAATATCTCACCTGTTTAGTAAATAAACTTGTGTCTGGTGCCAGGGTTGGTCCTGTTTTTGGCTCTGTAATTGTTTTCAATTTAATAGCATCATCAGGCTTAGGATGTCCTTCATTGTTCATTGCTTTTATCACATGTGGTAATCTCTTAACCCACTCAGTGTTCCGGGTGTCATGCATGAGTTCCTTAGAATACTGGTAACTGAAAAGTCTTTCTGATAACTGTTTGTTAAAGTTCTCTACAATTGCCTGTGATCTGTGCACACCTGGAATGCCTCGTCTGACCAGTACACCATGCTTTGCAAATAACTGATTAACTGCACCTTTGAATTCTGATCCATCATCAACTTGTACAAGTCTGGGGTATCTTAAAGGGCCTCGACTATATATTTTTGATAAAGCAGTAGCAACTGTACTGGCTGTTTTGTCAGATATGGGTTCAGCGTCTTTATACCTTGAAGCAATGTCTACAACAGTTAATGCATACTTGTATCGTTTCTTTCTTATTGTGTCATGTGGTAGGAACAGGAGGTCCATTTGGTGTGTGTCATTTGGGGTAGTGTTCTGAAAATGAGGCCTTGTTATCTTTCTTGGAGCAGGAAGATATATCTGCCAAATTGCTTGTCTCTGTAACCATTGTTTGACCTGATTGAGTGATATATCTCCGCCCACAGCGGCATGTAATTTCTGAATAGCTGTTTGCCCTTTCCAATAACCTGATGGTGAGTAATATATTTTCGATAGTTTATTTTCGGCTGCCATTTTTTCTAGCAATGAAAACTCCTGTAAAATAAACAAATGTCATTCCCACTAGAACAAAGATTATCTCTCCATTTCTTTGTTGTGTGCTTGGTTTGTAATAGTCACTTAGTTTTGGTTTCGGGATAGTCATGTCTTCACCTGTGACAAGATAGTATTCCCTGATTGCTTCGTCTGTATTTGAAAACGTATGTTGTGCGTGGCCTTCAAGCCTGAGTTTTTCATTGATGAAATCAAGTTTCTCAATTCTATTCTTTTCATATTCCTGCTGGGCTTGAGCAAGTTTTTCTGTTGCCTCATTGTGACGTTTCATTTCCTCTGCAGATTCCTCTCTACCCATTTTAGAAAAGAGATAATTAGAGCCACTGAAAGCCAATGCATTAACCATCGCTCCACCAATCATAATAGCTATCGTCGCCATATTATTTTTATTTACATAGAAACATTTTCGGGAATAATTCCTTGCTTGACAAGAAAATCTTTTGTCGCAATAGACGCTGTGACAACTACAATTAGCTTAGCACTGTCTTCGAAATCTAATCTACTCAGGTCTGCTGATTTCATTTTGAGTAGACTTTTTCCTAGCATAGAATAAGCTACTGCTAATCCGCTGATTACGGTAGAGTGATACACAAGGTTCATTATGTTCTTTGTGTCATTCATTTTCTAAGGCAAGAAAAATTAAAATAATATTTTTATTTACTGCATATAAAATGGGTCAACGGCTTTGGATGTTACTGGTAATGTGGCGACTTCTGGTTTTGTTTTTGGAGTGTCTGATTTTTTGGTCACTGTACGAGTCTGTGGTTTATATTTTTTGTATAATTGATAACCTACGTAACCAAATCCGACAACAAATCCGGCAATTATATATTTTGTTGATTGAGGTTCGGGGTCAGGGTCAGGGCGGGGGTCAGACTTAGTTGTTTGTCTCTCACTTTGATGAGGGTGTGACGGACCTGGCTGTCCTGACGGTAGTGTCACCAATGATGTTATTGACTGTGGGTCAGTTACATGTACCTTTTGCAGTAGTTCTAACTTTCTTTGTTTGTTCAATGCAGCTACTCTCTTTCCAGCCTCAACCCTCCCTGGACTTTTAGCCTTAGTCACAGTTTGAACCTGTGTCAAAACAGGGTCGGGGTTCGGTTGTGGAGTCGTCTGGGTTTCGTCCATTTTCTTCTGCAGTAAAATTTATTTTTGAGAAATCAATATGGCTCCCAGTAACTAGTAATGTTACGACAGGAGCAAGGTAATTTCCGAACTTGTAAAACATGACACATGCTAATTTGCCAATTGAACTTGAAACAATAGGATTACTTTCAAGGTCATGTGATAGACTGTCACTATCCACAGGTAGAAAGTGACTCACTGCTTTTGTGTATAGGCATACAAGAGATCGACTCAAATCACGAGTCATTAGTGAGGCAATGTGGTTTTCATATTTAGAATGAAGCTTGATTAGTTCATCAGAGCTTAGAGATTCAATATCCTCTGTCATGTATTGTCTACCCAGATAAGTCTTTGATTTGCCTGAGACAATTACAGACAAAAGCCGCTGTTTTTTGGAGTCTAAGTCTTTGTTCTCTACAGCATTGATATCATTTAATAGAAGGAGTTCGTCTTGGTTCATTTATAATGTAATTAAAAAAATTAAAAACAAAAAACAAAAATTGTTATCAAGCAAAATCATGTTTCCTAGGAAGTACATTAATAGTAACTTTATACGTTTGTACCATTCAGCAAAATGTAGCCAATAGTTTTTGAGTTTACCCCAGACCAATATTGTGTCTCTCTCAGTGGGCTTATAAATGACATGTTTCACAGATTTCAATTGTAATGTCATGTACAATAACCCTGTCCTTTTAAGCAAACAAACCTGACACAGTATTGGCGATTATTGGCTTTGCAGTAAATTATAAATCACAACCTGGCCAAGTGAGGGCCAAATGAAACACCAAGACAGTAACATAGACAGTAACTTGATAATTTTACCCATAACTTGAGCACCAGAAAAAGGAAGGAATCACCCATGTTCAATAACAAAAATTTCTGAGTACAAGTTAATACAAGGGAAGTAATTGTGTAAAAATTTCAGCAAGACAAAAAAGTTACTTCCCTTGCTCTATTAAATTATGCTTTAATTCTTGACTAAAGTACATTTTTTGTCAAAATTAAATAACAAATTGTGCAAATAATTACAATAGATAATAGAATAAAAATGTTGTTATTTGATTTTGTTAAAACAATGAGTGATTTGTTTTTTTATAAAACCAAATTAAACATTATTTTGTAATTACTTTTTGTCACTTTAACACCTGCTTAAATGTTTTTTTTTTTCAAGTACATGAACACACTCGCTAACAATGTTTCTTATAGCCATGTTTTTAGGGTATTGACTCAGAAATAATGGTATAAATGGCTTTTTTCTTAAAGCCTGAGGCTAACTAGCGTGGATTGTGTACTTGAGTGATTTGTATGAGGGCTCTCAAGTCTCAGCCACAGGTGGTTTTACCCGCATGCGTCACTCCACAAATGCATGACTTGTTGACCACGGGATGTATTAAGCTGACACCTCTCAGCTATAAGCGTGCTGCATTTAAAGATATGTCTCTTACCTCAACTGTGACATGTGGTGTGTGGCGTTAAGGGCAGAGATTTACTACTGTTTGTCAGTTGACATAAGCACAGACCTAAACCAGCAAGGGTAAAAGGTATTATGATTACTGTCTTTATGACGGGCCTCTCTCTGTGTGAGGTGGAAAGAGAGAGAGCTATTGTGTGTGTCCGAGGTATTTCCGTGTGTCTGTACATGTGTGTGTGTACATATGTGTGTGTGTGCGCGTGTGTACATATGTGTGCGCGCGTGTGTGCGCGTGTGTGCGCGTGCGTGTGCGTGTGTGTGTGTGCGCGCCGTACCGGCACTGCAGTACGCAGAAAACCGAGACACCTCACAGAACCTGTTCTACGAGTCTACGTGTCTACGTGTTGGAGCGCTAGAAATTTCACGTTCTGAAAAGTCAGAAAGCTTTTTCATGCTCAGATAAAACCGGATCGATTCTTTTAATCCATACATAGTGCTCTAATCCATTCATGGAATTTCAAAAATATCCGGCTGAGCAATGGCGGCTGCTCTGTCATACCGGTTAGTAGTTGGCTGTATGTGTGCCTATTTTGTTTGTGTCTGTGTTAGTGTATATATATGTGTTTGTGTATATGTATATGTGTGTATATGTATGTGTGTGTGTGTGTGTGTGTTTATGTGTTTGTGTGTGTGTACGTGTATGTTTATTTATGTGTTCGTGTGTGTGTGCGTATGTGTGCGTGCTCTCGTTACCATGTTTATTTAATACCACCCGGTCGATTCCCTCGGCAGAAGTGTCAAAGTTCGTGATTACTTTAAGATATTGAATAAAGTGGTTTCCAAAAACGGACAATTTATCGCTTTCGGCATTCACACTTAACAGTCACTCGTAGCACAGTCTAGCAATTCTAACTATACAAATACATCAAAAACTTGTTTTAACCCATATCATACTGAGGCTAAAAGCTTCAAATTTGTACACTGCCATATGCAAGCTACTTTATAGTACTTACAGATAGGGATATAGACCAATGGCTTTAGTTCAAGGGTGGTGCCAGAATAGCTTGGCACCTAGAACTATTTTAGTCAGTGCATTCAGATTGTGCGTCCTTTTATGCGCAGATAAGTCAATAGCAACAGCAACAGCAATGCGCACGTACATAGAAACGCCGAGGCTTTTGTCCACGCATGGGCTGATTTAAAGCGTCGTGTACATGAAAGCACTTAGATGTCTGCATAGACTTCTAAAGTTATGTTATAAACAGAAATTAAACAAACGAGTACTGTGTGTACACAGTGAGAGTTATGCGTCTGTTAGTTTCCAATCGAAAATGTTGTGAAACGGAGCTCATGTGAATCTATGAATCTAGACCTCAATGAACAGTGGTAGACAAGATTTAAAAGGCCTGTGATAAAAAGTGTTATCTGTGTCGTTTTACATCAGTGTCACAGTCAATAAAATAGCTTTTGTCATAACAAGCCATTATGTTCGGGCTGTGCCAGACGCTTTGTGTACACAGTGAGAGGGTAGGCTAACTGGTATAGAAAATCGTGTTCCTCGGAAATCGACTCTGACAGTGTATATCACATGAAATGTTATTTTATGTAGATAGTGTGTGATTGTGTATGTGTGTGTGTATGTATGTGTTACCTACCTCTACAAAATCAGATGAGATTTTCTGGTCCCACTATTTAACATGGTCCCTAATCGATTTTCTGAAAAGTCAGACGAACAACTCTTTTCCAGCACATGTGCAGGCATTGACAAGTTTTGAACACGACCTGAGCAGAGCTGTTTCCAAAGAGGTTTTCAATAAAGCTGCACTGAGCCACCTTTTGTTAATAAGTCGTGGCGACCTGTCCCCACTCTGACTGCACTGAAAAGAGTCAGTTTGTTTTGTCAAGCGTGAACTGGAATATTATGTGCTTGCGAGCTTGCGAGTTTTTCGGAAATCGACTCTGACAGTATTGAGAGACAATGAGGAGTAATTTTTTAATTATTTGGGGTGTGTAAAAAGTCATTAGTCTATTATAGAGTGCACTGACAGGATTTTGGTTTGATTTGAGAGAAACGACAGTGTGGACGTTAACGACCGTAATTAGTTAATTATTGGGGTTAATTAAGACAATGGGTAATTCGAAGTCTTTGGAAAGTACTTTCTATTATCTCTGTGGGACACCATACTTCAAAAGCACAGGCCGAGACATGATCCCATTCACACATACAGACTGATATCTTTCAAGAAGGTAAGACTTGAGCCATGACAGCACTGTACCAAAAATACCAAAAGACACGCGTAGGCGTTTTAAAAGTTATCCCATGATCTAGCGTGTCAAACGCCGCAGACAGGTCTAATAATGATAGCAAAAGAGACATGTCCAACGTCAGCATGTGTAAGCAGGCTGTTGGTAATGTGAAGTAAGGCTGTCTCAGTACTGTGATTTCTTCGATATGCAGACTGATACAGTTCAAGTAAATCATTACTACTGAGATGTGACATGAGCTGACTCAGCACAACTTTCTCCAGAAGGTTATTTACCAATTTAATACGGTATATACTATGTCTATTGTTACGCATGAGCCATTCATACTGTGCTGCATTAGTCAGATTTCTGGAAAATGGTGCAGGCATTTATCTTTTTAATACAAGAAACATTACTCTTTCAGACTGTATTACACTTAAAATGCACAGTTAAATTTTACTTTGCAGGCCAAGTCCCACTTTTTCAGGGCACTTTTTGGCATAGGTTCATATGTATCTTGAAACTGTACTGTAATGATTTATTCCACTATATACCCACTCCATAAAATTTCCCCTTCTTTGACACATGTACTGATATATTGCATAACATTAACAAGCAAATTAATATTCAAGGGCTTGCTTGATATACTTTCCTTCCCCACAATCCCTTGCAGACCAGAAAGATTCAATCTTGATGCTTGCCTCTGTCAAAGACAAAAACGCTAAATATGCTCATATTGTCATATTAGCAAGCTCCTTATGCTCACTAGTAATGAAATACTTCTTAGTGTGTACGTATGCTTGAAATTTCTTTCCCATACACACACATAAACAGAGAATAGACAGCAACAAACACGTGAATCAAATCCGTGCCATACTATTGAGACTGACGACACATGTCCGCTAGTGATAGTGACAACCTTAGAAAAGGACTAAATAAACAAACCTGCTGGCATTTTCCATCATTATCAGTGTTATAATTACAAGTAGACTTTCAGCCCGGATCAATCAGTTTTCAAGGGGGGGTGCTCAACTTTTATATTGTCTATTGCTAGGGTCTAGTATATATCAAAACATCACAACCGAAACTTCTGACGTTCTTGAAAGTTTCTAACTGGTGTTACGTACGGCACTGAAACACAAGCGTTACAACTCAATTTTAAACACACTTATTTATAGTTTGATGCCAGCTGTAATACCAAAGCACCCCCCCCCCCCCCTCCACCTGGATCCGGCCCTCCCGCCGTGATATGGCCTTAGTCGCCTGCTCGGAGTTAAACATAAAAAAATCAATCAATCAATGGATCCGGCCCTGACTTTACACAACACACACTATTACAGAAAGCACTGATGTCTACACAGTCAAACGAAATGTCCGCGCTGAGTCGGTTGACAGTCCAATAGGGGCACACAACAGGTCACCATTTGGACAGAGACAAACACACATCGGACGTATCACACCCTGGTTCATAAATAGACATAGTTATTAATGTCTGTGGTGGCACCTAAGGCAGATTATCCACCTGTTCTCTCCAACATCGGAGACATGCGAGAGAGAATTTGCGCACTGAAACGTGTGCAGCATTGTCAGATTTGCTGGGTTTTGTATGTTTGAAGCATGCATTTGGTTTGAGGCAAAGTTCCCTTCAGCCTATGTGTATGTAAACTTTACGTCATGTTGCCTCCTTTGCAACATTTCAGAAAAGTCCAACGTGAACTCCAGACTACACAGGCCCTAGACTGTGACGTCAAAGAGTTTTGTGGTGAGGTGATTTTTCTAGTACGTGTAGTACACACTATGTTTCAGGGCAAATCTAAAAACACGTGAAAATAGCCAGCAAAAATCTACACAGCTTAAATCAACCTGGGTGTAAATCTACCCAGTGTAAATGTGTGCTGCTGCTATTCCATTGAGATATTTTTATTTGAGTAAATTCAAACCTTTGTCGATTTATGCTGGGTGGAATCATGATGCGAAAATTCACGCCGAGTTTATTTAGTTCTAAAAATAAATGGAAAATCAGAGGAACACATTTGCACTGGGTAGATGTACATCTAGATGGCTTTGCGCTGAGTACATTTTGGTTAGTAGTGTCAAGCTGGGACGTTTTATGCCCAAATATAGCGAAATTGACCACTTCAGCACCAATGGCGGTAATAAGAAGGACTCTGGTAAAGTTTTGTTTTGGACTGGGTACATACATTATATTGAGCAACATTTTGCTTGATACAGTGCTGATAGACAGATGTGATTACCTGAACTGAATCAAATGTCCTCGGCTTACGACTAGAACATTTTGATTCGGGTCTCATAATCACATCTGCCTGTTATCGGCACTATATCAAGCAAAATGTTGCTCAGTATAATATAATAATTTGTTAATTTACATCACCATGTTAAATAATTGTAAAATCAGTATGAAGATACACAGCCATGCTAGCATTTTCATAAACAAGAAAGGCAAAGCCTTTATGGCTCCTGTTTATGACCAATCCACATAATAATTGTGACCTTTCTGACCTAAACCTTTCCAACAGGTCATTGAAATGAGCAAGTGTTGAAGAGTCTAAACATAAATAAAGTGTTGGCTTTTGTACCAGTGAAATCCGATTTTTAAAAAAATGTATGCATTTTTCACAGATTTGTTGACCCTCTGTGACCCTTGACCACTTTCAGGGGTCAACTAAATTAAAATGCACAGAAAGGTGTTATCATCAGTGCCTTTATGCCACATTTTACTGACAAGTTTGCAAAAACTTTGATATAAACTCAGGGGTGGGATTCTAGTAACAAAGAAAACGAGGAAAATCGATGCTCCACCTTCAAGCGAACAATACGCGATACCACATGCCTCAACCATCCTAATGAAATCACTGATGATTTCTTCACCAACTGTCTCTTCCATCCACTCCCACTTTCACTTATATTTCAAACAATTTTCATCAACGGATAGTGCACTCTGTCTTTGAACAATATCCTTTCTCACCGCCATTTTCTACTGCGACCTAAAGCTACCGGAAGTTTCGGGCGATAGTGAACCAAACTACATACAAATCCGATCCATTTAAGAATTTTTAGCCATTTAAGTAAGAAGAAATTTTTTCTTTTAGCGTTTTTTTTTTGTTGTTTTTAGACGCGGAAAATAAATCTGCTTCAGTGGAATTGTGAAAAAGTGTCCGCGGAAATCCGCGAAAACACTGAAAAATCCCACCCCTGAAACTACAATTCTATCAAAAACTGGCATTTCACACACTTGCCAACATCATATGATCCTTGATCTTTCCAAGGGGTCATCCAAATTAGTATGCATAAAAATCATTATCATCAGGTATCTTTATACCAAGTTTTGGTTTGAAGTTGAAAATAGCATTTGACCAAAAAGTTTTTGGCAAAATATGGCTATTTTTTTACCCACTTCTGGACCCCCACATGACCCTTGACCTTTGCGAGGGGACCAGTAAATTAGTATGTATAAAAATATCTTTTGTACTAAATCCGACTGAAAAGTTGGCAAAAGCTTTGATAAAACCTACAATTCTATCAAAAACTGGCATTTCTGGCTCACGTGCGAAACAAAAGTGAGTCCATGTTCTGGGCCAGTGGTCGTCCGTCCATTGTCCGTCCGAAGTAAAAACTTGAACATTGGCATTTTCTCGGAGACTATTCAATCCAGTCTTCAAACTTGGTCCAAGGATACTTTCTAAACATGCCAATTTCAGTGACCTCTCACAAAGGTCAAGGTCACAGGGGATCAGGAAATATAACAAAAAAGGCAAAGCCCTTAGGGCTCACAAGTATGTCCAATTTACATGTGTGACCTTTCTGACAATAAGTAACGGAATGGCTTCTTCACCAGCAAAATCCATGTTTTCTCAAAATTTCATCAGTTTTCACACATCTGTCAAACACCCGTGACCCTTGACCTTTATGATGAGTCGACTAAATTAGTATATATTACTTACTTTACTTACGCCTGTCACCCCTACCCGGGTATAGGCCGTCGACGAGAGACCTCCAGCAACTCCTGTCCTGTGCTTCTCCTTCGATTCTACTCCAGGTGGTTCCCAGTCTCTTGATGTCTGCTTGGAGGTCTCGACGCCAGGAGTTTCTCGGCCTACCTCTTTTCCTCTTTCCCTGGGGGTTCCATGACAATGCCTGCCTAGTGATACTGGAAGCTGGCTTTCTCAGACTGTGACCGATCCATCCCCATCTTCTTCGCCCAATTTCATTCTCTGCTGTTATCTGCTCTGTTCTCTCCCAGAGTCTGACGTTGCTGATCTTCTCTGGCCAGTGGATTTTCAAAATTCTTCTCAGGCAACTGTTCATGAAGGTCTGTACTCTGTTGACTGTGGTTTTTGTCAATCTCCATGTCTCTGCTCCATATAGGAGAACTGCTTTTACATTGGAGTTGAAAATCCGGACTTTGGTGTGTTGTGACAGCTCTCTGGAACTCCACACTTTTTTCAACTGGAGAAAGGCTGCTCTGGCTTTACCGATTCGTGCTCTGACATCTGCATCAGTGCCGCCTTTTTTGTCTATGATGCTCCCGAGATAGGTGAAGGACTCCACCTCCTCCAACGGGGTGCCAGCAAGCAAGACTGGTTCTTCCCTGGTTGCGTTCAGCCTCATTGTCTTTGTTTTCTGTTTGTGAATGGTGAGGCCCACTTGGGACGAGATGTCAGCAAGCCTCGTGGTCTTGTCCTGCATTTGTTGATGAGTGTGGGACAGTAATGCCAAGTCGTCTGCAAAATCGAGGTCGTCAAGCTGTGTCCACAGTGTCCACTGTATTCCACTTCGTCTGTGCTCTGTGGTCATCTTCATGACCCAGTCTATGGCCAGTAGGAAGAGGAAATTAGTATATATATGAAGGTCTTATCATCATCAGCTACCTTTGTGCCAAATTTGATTGAAAAGTTTGCAAAACTGTTCATAATAACTACAATTCTTTTAAAAAGTTGGCAATTTACACACATTTGTTGACCTCTTGTGACCCTTGACCTTTCCAAGGGATCATCCAAATTAGTATGCATAGCTAGGTCTCAACATCAGTTATCTCTGTAGCAAGTTTGGGTTTGAAGTTGTGAATAGTATTTGAGAAAAAAAACGTCTTTTGTCAAGATATGGCCATTTTGGACCCATTTCCTGAGCTCGTGTGACCTTTGACCTTTCTGAGGGGTCATCCAAATTAGTATGCATAGAAGGGTCTTCCCATCAGGTATCTTTGTCTCAAGTTTGGGTTTGAAGTTGTGAATAGTACTTGAGAAAAAATTTATTATGTCAAAATATAGCTATTTTTTTACCTATTTCCTGAAACATACTTTTGCTTCGCACGTGAGCCAAAAATAGCTATATTTTGACATAATTTATTTTTTTCTTATGGAGTAACGAAGTGGCATCCTTACATGTCCAGTATGTGAGTACCTCTGCAAACTCTGAGTGTGTATTCTTGCAAAGAAAGTGCAGAGTTTGTTCCCATTATTTTGGTGTCCCTGATGGCCAACGCTGGCTAAAGCGCCTCGTTATTATATTCTTTATGAAAAAGCTAGCACTGGTCTGTATCCACATACTGATTTTACAATTATTTCATGCAACGGCGATGTACATTAACATCATATAAAATAAATCATCCCAGTAGTTTCAAGATAAATATAGTGAATAGTGTGAGACTGCCCACAAAATTAGGAATGCACACTACAGTCATTTAGAACAGGCTAGCTGAAACCTCAGAGCTTGCTTGTTCAATTATGGGTGCAGAAAGCATTACCAGAACGATGACAATACGAAAGAAAATGTCCTTTGGGCCCTTGCATGTTTTTTTGCTCTCTGTGCTAATGACTAAAAGATTTTGAAGAACAAACGTTATGGCATGAGGCTGTATTTTGTGTGACAGTGTTTAATCAAAACCCATGAGTGCAGATCAGTGTCAGTTTGACCATTCGGAACAAAAATGGCTTTCCTTTCCAAATCCGTGGCTGTTTGTAACACTTCAAACACACACTTGGTTTTAAGGATGCAAACAAGAGAGACTATCTTGTCAAAACACAAAAATCTTAACGCATACTAACGTACTTTAAATGATAATAACGAATGTTCGGAGAGCTTGGGCAGGGTAGGCATTGTGTCTAGTGAAGGGCTGGGACCCTAGGGAATGTAAAGAAGTTATTCCTAAAGCATTTTCATGGATCTGAAATCACAATACACCTCGGTGCTTCGAACTTAACCCCATGTTACCAGATGTTAAAGAAAACAGACTGAACAAAGACTCTATGATAATCTTTGGACAAAAGAAAGGTCAGATGGCCTGACAAAATCTGCAATGTCTTCAAGAAAATACACAACACAATCAAGTACATTCCCAAACAATCTCTTTTCCTAATTCCTCACCTCACAAACAATGATGCCATAAGAGAATATGTCCACTTTTTCATCATAGGATGATCCATTCAGCATTTCTGGTGCCATCCAGTATGGGTTTCCCACAACTGTGTGGCGTTTTTTCCGCTGAAATCTTTTCTTCCCTGACCGGCTCCCATTTTTCTCCTTCTCAACACGCAGCAACTCTGGATGCCGAGGTACAATCTTGGCCAAGCCAAAGTCAGCCACAACTACTGTTTGGTCCTGAAAAAATAAACATTAAAAAGTATAAATCTTTCAATGTAATACATATTTTCTATTACCAGTACTTCCAATTCAGTTTTTATTTTACAGTACAAAACCAGACATCTACAAGAGACAGATTCTCATAAGTCCAAACAGGCTGCAGAGGCTAATGAAAATGTACACCTACTGCAGACAGGTCAGGTTGAACAACCACATTCGAGTCAAATGGCGCTAGTTATGTCGGAAAATGCGTTGTAATGGGAATTGAAATACCTTTCTTATGAAACAGTTGCGCGAGTTGAGATCACGATGAATAATGTTCATAGAATGAAGGTAGCTCTGAAACAAAAGTCAGTCGTCCAGAGTTATAAGCAGAAGTATAAAAGTCGCCTGTCAAAATGTCCTTTATGCCCCCCCCCCCCCCACCCCCAACTTAAATTCTTCCCTCCAGCTATACACACACTACCCATTTATACACACTATTGTGCAAGCTCAAAATACTAGAGCTGACCTTTACAAACACACGTTCTTACGACGATTCAACATGTTTTTAGAATATAATGTACAGAATGAACTCTGATGGTGACTGTTTAAGATTTGTTGACTTTTTGTTGTCTCTTGCTAGAAGAGTTAGTATTTTGCCTTAGATCGTATTTCTGAGGAATAGCAAACCAGATACGTGAGACTAGCGCTGGTAAAACAGTACACATACCAAGGGGAATTACTCAGCGCTGGACATACACACAGTTAGATCCCCTGCCCCATCCTATCAGGCACGCAGTCGCCAGCCCACAGAAAACTACCCAAGTAAAGAACAACACTATCATATACATCTCTAAAAGGATGCATCAGGTCAAGCCTTTAACCCATGCCTTTTTCTGGAACTTAGAAAGTAGGCAGGAGAAATACACATACACAAACAAGAAGGTTCACTACTAAATGTGGTTTGAGAGTATGCTATAACTCTAGGCAAAATTTTTAGCGTTACATTGTTGTGTATTGTCTTGTGCATATGCTGTGGGCTTTGAAGGTACTTACCCGACCACATTTAGTAGTGCACCTTTTTGTTTGTGTATGCGTTTCTCCTGCCTACTTTTTTAAGTTCCACAAAAAGACATGGGTTATAGGCTTGACCTGATGCATCCTTTTAGGGATGTATATGATAGTCTTGTTCTTTGCCTGCATATTTTTCTGTGGGCTGGCTATTGGGTGCCTGATAGGAGGGGGCAGTGAATCTGTTTGTCCAGCGCTGAGTAATTCCCCTTGGCATGTGTACTGAGGAATAGCAGCTAATTTTCTGTTTGACATGATCAATGAAAACTTAACATGACGTAACACCTTTGTTCAGAATCAGCGTGCTGTGAAATGAAACTGATGACCAGATATGGGCTCAAACTTTGATATGCCTCAAAATTTCTAATAAAGTTGGGACTTTCACACCAAAATAAGAAGACTTGACAGACATCATTGCATGCGCTTGTTTCATGCTTGGCTGTCGTAACTTACCATGCCGACAGATATATCCTTGGCATATTTGGCACGCTGAACCCAAGACAGGTCGGTGGAATGGTTCAGAAGCAGGTCAGACAGTGTTCCACCATCAACATATTCTGCAAGAGACAGAAACAAGATGAGTATTTCATCCCAAAGTGTACAGTATTGTTTTGAGCTCACATGCATTTTTCTTTTAAAAACATTCAGAGTTGTTTGAAGAATGTAGCTTGAATAAAATCCGACAAAATGCCAACGTTAAAGTTTACCACGGACGCCAGACGGACGACCAGTGGCCCAGAACATACTCACTTTTGCTTCACACGAGAGCCCAAAAATACCTCAAGAGAATTCTTGTAGTTAATTAAAGTTTCAAGCTTGTCTGTCCACAAATGCTGGAGCTAGTCAATGTCTCACACACACACACACACACACACACACACACACACACACACACACACACACACACACACACACACACCACATGCACACACCCACACACAGAGCGCTTGGCCATTCTTTAATAAGGTGAGAGTAGCTAGACATGAGTCATTGTCTACCGTATTTAAAAAATACGGTAGACTTTGAAATGGGGCTGGTCAGAGCGCATTCCGGTGCATGCACATGACGTTTTTTTCTGCACCACTTTCTCAGAGTCATTTGTAAAGCATCTAACATAAGTGTAATTTTTCTTTTACGAAAAAAAGCTATCTTCCCATTAATACCCGCACAAATTTTCATAAATATTTTTGCATTAGCCTGCTATTTGTCCCGGCCAAGGGGTAGGATTAGGTCAAATTGTGACCTGTAAGCCCTAGGCGTGAAAATCAGCAAGAAAATTGCAAAGTTGATCCTCTGATATGTCAAATGTTAGTACTGCGATAAGTGACATATAACATCAAGTCATCACTATGAACACGGCGTCGTGGGACTAATGATGTCATGATGTGAAGCTTGAAGTGACATCATTTCACTGCTTGTGCTATTATTCTTCTTCAGAATAACTATGCTACGCCAGACCACACAGAGCTTATGAATGGCGGGAATCGTCGTGTGTCTGTCTTTATTTATGTGTGCCAGTGTGTGTGGATCAGAGGGTGGGTTAAAGTAGAAGGAGATGGATTCCTGTCGCTACACGAGCCCAAAGAGCATACTAATGGCGGGAAGTGCAGTGTGTCCATCTTTATTTGTGTGTGCGGACGTGTGTGTTGATCAGAGGTTGGCTTAGAGAGGAGGGAAATGGATCAGCATTATAAGATATGAACAACTCTGAATGTTCCTAAAAGATATAACGCATCTGCGCTCCAAACAATACGGTAGACTTTGGGATAAAATCCTCATCTTGTTATAAACAGGAACTGCATTAAATGTATGTGTACACATATCAAGATCATATTTCAAATTATACATTTACATGGATTTGTTCAACATGTCGATTGTGAGTTGCCTACAGAAATGATGAATTATCGTAGTACAGTGGAACCTCCTATGAACAGTCACTGACTTTTACGGTTACCTGTCATTTACGGTCACAATCTCGTTGCATGGACAACGTTTACTACATAAAGTACCTTGATTTAATGGCCACCTGCTGAATGCAGCCGCCCACGGTCAGCGCATCGGAGCCAAAAATGCAAAAAATACCTGAAACTTATGATCATGGCCAGACTGGCGCGGTAAAGACATCACTCGCAAAGAGTCAATGACAGCTACCTCAACACCTAGCCATCCGCCACACACTGTGACAAAGTCCAGACATTGTGTCATTACACAATGACGGACAAACCATCAGCTTGCCAGCTGTGTGGAAGGTTACCGCTATCTATCTGGCCATGTCCACATCTCTTTTTCGAGTCAGTTTTACAGTAGGGTCATGTAATTTTGACCAAAATTTGACTGCTCTTTGACGTTTTTCGCCCCCGTTGGCAGAAACTCTCATGCACCCCTGTAGATGGAAGGGGTTCATGATAATTGAGGGCATACATGCGCATGTCTGTACCAAAATCCATTCCAGCACTTTCACACTAATGTTGTATTGTGTATTGTTTAACAGTGCTGAGATTGACATGTAAGGCCTTCCGACTCATGTGCCTCTGCAGACTAAAGGGGCTCATGAGAATCTTTGTATCAGAAATTTTTAGAGACTGATGCGTATCCATAACATTTGCTTCTTCATGAGATCTATGAATTCCATGGCTTGTAAGGCAAGAAATCTCGGCATCAAAATGAAATCAACAGAGGTCAGTTTGTACTTAAATGAATGACTTGCCACTTTCTATGCGCCGGCCACAAACTGTTAACAGTACTAACGATTCCATGCTACACACGCGGGTGCTTAGCCGAGGAAAAAATGGTGAGAAAAAAAACAAAACAAGATGGGATGAACCATAACCCACAAAGTCCCTTCTATATGAGAGCTGCCCTCGCTGTCAAGGGTCTCTACCTTTTGTCTTTGACATAATTCTGATGTTGAAATATCTCCTATTGAAAAAGTCTTGCAGATCTGCCAATGCATCAGTGAGTTCTATAAGGGGCACGGGACATACATGTCATTTGTAATGACGTAAGTTTGAGTTTTTACGAAATTTTATATTTTACGTGATATGAGTTTCACTTTCGCTTCACAGGCTTGAGAAAATGGTGACAAAACTAGAATTTCATGGTAAAATTTCAGTCTTGCTATAATTTGTGTGAAAGCAGGTTGACTTTTCCTAGCTACATAATATACGGGTTACTTGCATGATCTTCTGAAAGCGCCTCAATGTGTGTGTGCATGTTAGTGCGTGCGTGCGTGCTCCAAATATCTTCAAGAGGCATAGATCCTCATGTACCCAGAGGGCGCATGAGGATCTATGCCTCCTGGAGATGCGCACGTTGGTGTGAGAGAGAGAGAATTATACTTTATTTCTCAAGGATGGAAACAATAGGCACACAGGCCTCTGTACAATACAAGAGAGAGAGAGAGAGAGAGAGCATGCTCGCTCGCTCGCGAGATTTGCATCATATTTAGAGTATTGTGTCAATGTCTGCGTGGTGACGGAATTGCTGCTTTTACATCACTGCCACTGCCTGGCTTTCTCCAGAAGACAAGTGTTTTTTTTTTTTTTTTACTGTTTTAATTTGTTTCTGAAAAGAATTATTTTCTACTGAAGAAGTTGAAAAGGTACAAAGCTGGCTAACAAACTCATCCAATGCCTTTCTCCAAACTAGCTATATCGGGTCACCTGCATGCTCTTCTGAAAGCATGACGATGTGTGTGTGTGTGCGTGTTAGTGCTTGCATGCGCTCCAAACATCTCCAAGAGAAATAGATCCTCTTGCGCTCTTTGGGCGCATGACAATCTATGCCTCTTGGAGATGCGCGCATGTTTGTGTGTGTGTGTGAGAGAGAGAGAGAGAGAGAGAGAGAGAGAGAGAGAGAGAGAGAGAGAGAGAGAGAGAGAGAGAAAGAGAGCGTGCTAGAGAGAATTATGTCATATTTAGAGTATAATGTGTCTGCGTGGTGACGGAGTTGCCTCTTTTACGACACCGCCACTGTCTGACTTTCTCTAGAAGTTAATTTTTTTTGCTGTTCTAATTCTTTTCAGAACAGAATTAGAACAGTAAAAAACCTGAAAATGTTGCAGTGAACTACTGAATCAGTGAATGGGCTAGTACTAAAAGACTAAAGAATGTTGACAGACACTATCTACTGATATTACTGTTGAAAAGGGTAACAGCCTGAGGGACAAAAGAGTTGGCATAACGTGATGTACTACTTTTGGGTACTCAAAGTCTGCCACTTTGTTTCATACGTCTGTTGTCAAATTCATTTCTAAGTGGATGTGTTTTGTCATCAGGAATGTAAACCAGTTTGTTCGTAATCCATCTGTTGTACAGTGTGTTTAAAGTATCTTGTGCTCTACCAAACACCCTGTCCGCTTTCCTGATTACTTTGTTAAGATGACCTTGATCTCTTTTACATAAATTTCTACCCCAGCACGTCAGTCCAAAAGTTAAAACACTAACAATACTGGAGCAGTAAAACATCCGTAAAAGCTGAGTGCATACATTAAATGATAAGAGTTTTTTCAAACAGTAAGGACGGGTACGCGCTTTTTTCATAATAGCCTCTGTGTTTTGTTTCCAGTTGAGCACGTTGTCAAAAAGAACACCTTAATACTTGTAGGACTCTACATGCTCAACTTCTGTTCCCTTGATGACAACAGGATCGGGATGATGTTTGTTTTTCCTAAAATCTATGACCATCTCTCTTGTTTTGCCAACATGTAATTCAAGATAGTTTCTATCGCACCACTCAACAAAGTCGTTGATCTCTTATCGATAGTGTCTGTCGTCTTCATCTGTAATCTGTCCTGTCAGTGCCGTGTTGTCAGCATATTTGTCCATGACACAGTCGTCATGAGTGGCTCTACAGGCTGCTGTGTACAAAGAAAACCAAAAAGGCGACAGGACAGTCCCCTTGGTGCACCGGTGTTGGTAAAAAGTACATATTTGATTAGAACCGAACTAATTCTGACATACTGTGGGTGGTTAGTGAGACAGTCCAAACCCAAAGAATGGTAGAGGCATTTATGTTCATGTGAACTATAGTTTGTAAGTAAGTGTGGTGTTAAAAGCAGACAAAAAAATCATAAAACATTCGAATGTGTGGCTGAATGGTGTTAAAAGCAGACAAAAAAATCATAAAACATTTGAATGGAGGCTCCTGGTTTTTCTAAATGAGAGTAATGTTGTTTACAACATGCAAAATGGCATCATCAACATTTCTTTGCCATCTGTATACAAACTGAAAGGGGTCCATAAAATCAAAAACCTGTATTTGAAAATGTGAAAAACAGCCCTCTCAAAAACTTTCATGACACATGAGGTAAGAGCAACTGGTCTTAAATCATTCATCAGAGATACAGTTTGTTTTTTTGGCATGGGGATAATACAAGAGATCTTTCATGAACAGGGAATGACACACTGGGTAAGTGACGTTAAAAATAAGCAAAGAATTCTGTACAGTTGTTCTGCGCATAATTTTAACACATTTGATCTAACACCATCTGGCCCAGACACTTTGTTTGGGTTGGTATTTTTAAGTAATCTAAGCACCTCCTCCTCAGTCACCACAATCACTTCACTATGCTTGTGTTTAGGTCCACTAACTAGCATTTCCTTGACCTGTTCCCTCTCATGCTCAAAATGATGAAAATCAAATCTTGCATAGAACATTGGCATAATCCGTAGTTTTGCTCAATACCAGCTTTTTGCTTCTTGTTCTCACCCATCAGATTCATACCCTCCCGCACCCGTTTCATGTTACTCATCTCAAACCCCCGCGTGAACAGTCACCTGCCGTATATGGTCACTTTTTCTTGGCAACAGGGGTGACCGTTCTACTGTTCTAGGAGGTTCTACTGTATAATTACTACACAAATCATCCACTGCCACAGGAAAGCATCAACTAGAAGCACTTTATCTCAATACATGTATATACACCATGAAGATCCCTAGCAGATAATTATCCAAATGGAGAACTGGTCAGTAATATCGCTTTTGATTTTGAAACAATGCCACAAATTATTTCTCTACTTTCTGACAATAAAGCTTTCTGAATCTGAAACACATAAGTAAATTGCATGTACCTGTGACCATATTGAGCTTCTTGTCTTTGTACAGAACACCCAGAAATTTAAGCACATATGGGTTCTCAAGCTTCCTCAACACAGACACCTGAAAAACAGGAAAACTTATTTGAATTTCAACATTTTAATGTATATGTACAGTCAATAAGCCCAGTATGATAAATACAGTTAGTTATTTGGGTTTAACGCCGAGCAGGCCTATGATAAATACAAACAGTGCAGAGGGACAAGGTGAATGAGTGAATTTTATATAACTTTGACAAGATAATTTTAGGAAAAACAAGAAAAGGATTGAACATTCTCTGACCTCATGGAGGAAACTTTTCTGTGCCTCCTCGTCAAATCGGAACAGTTCCTTGATGACCATGACCTCACCTGTCACTCTGTGGGTCACCTGTCACATAAACATTGAAACACACTGTTATTGAAAGATAGGGTTTTCAATGCCTTATCCTACCACAGCTGATGTATTAAAGAACAAGATGGAATGAACCATAACCCACAAAGTCCCTTTTATTTGAGAGCTATCCTCGCTGTCAAGAGTCTCTATCTTGTCTTTGACCTGATTCTGATGTTGAAATATCTCCTAATCCTTTTGAAAAAGCCTCACAGATCTGCAATGCGATAGTAAGCTCTATAAGGGGCACAGTGCATACGCGTCATTGATTTGTCAAGATAGACTAAGAAGTTGAATTACACTCCACAGCAATCTCCAGCCCTTCCCTAAACAGAAAAAGGGATACGGACTAAAAGCGTCATTTGTCACGACGTATTCTTTTTGTTTTTACGTAATTTTATATTTTACATGAGGAGTTTCACTTTTGCTTTAAGACTTGAGAAAATGGTGATAAGAATAGAATTTCACAGTACAATTTCAGTCTTGCTATAATTTGTGTGGAATCAGGTTGACTTTACCTAGCTACATAATATACCAAGTACACTTGCATGATCTTTTGAAAGTGCGCCGATGACTGTGTTTTTGCGTGCGCTCCAAACATCTCCAAAAGGCATAGATCCTCATGCTGCCTCCGGGCGCATGAGGATCTATGCATCTTGTGATGAAACTCTATGCTCATGCATAGTGTTCACACAGTAGGGTAAATACGGTACTGTAGTTGTCAACGGTTTGCTTTGTGCCGATAGTCCGTGAGGCACGAGACCCACGTGGAATCTTTAAGACACGGTTGGTTAACACGGGGAGTTTTAGTGAGTTGTAGGCGAAAGTTTAGTCTGTCAGAGGTCTAGAAACGTTAGTACGGGGCTTTACTGTCAGTCTGGACAGACGTATGCGAGATACCTTAGCCCGTATTCCAAGACTGAAACCTAGAATTCAGATATGTTTCTATATATGTATTATTGATAGTTGCTTAGTTAAAGACGGTATGCGTTGGTAAGAGTAATTCGGTTGTATAGCGTCGTTTGGTTTGATCCAGTTATGTTGGTTTGGAATTCAGTGAGGTAACCAGTGTTTTTTGTATACATTTACCGAGATGGATAACTAAAGGAATGTGAGGTGTGTATGTCTAAGTCGCTATGAAGGTAGTATGTGGTTGGTTAAGCATAGTCTTTTCCAGTGTAGAGAATAGTGTATGGCGAGAGTGTTAGGTTATAGTCTGTTTCGGGGTGGTGACAGTTATGGGGGTGTTGCGTGGATAGTTCGGGTTGTGAAGCACGTGTGTGTGTGAATGAACGTGTGAGTTATTTGTATCAGCCAGGTTACGTAATGTTTCTCATGTTATCCAATATGTGTGTGTGTTTAGCAAGTGTTACGATTTGGGTCCTTGTTGTTGTTTAGAATGCTCGTTGGAGAGAGAGAGATACGGACGCCGAGACGTCAGTCACCAGGACCTAACGCGAGGTCATATCTCCAATTCTTCACTCGAGGAGTCAGCGACCGGTGCCGAGACACTTGGGTCACAGCGAAGATACGGTACGAGCTACGAGGACGTCTATGGTACGAGAGACGGGACGACTCGGGAGCATACAAAGAAGGACTTGCACGCCTAGACGTGAAAGGACTAATGTGACCAGGCGAGAACATCAAACAGGCTGGATAGTGAGAAACTAATACCTAGCCTGGCAGTGATATTGTGTGTATGTGGATGTGGTGTTAACATGCTGGTAGTGGGAAAGAAGTGGTGTATATAGTTGTGATCGTTTGTGAGCATTCTTCTTTTATTGTTTATTGTGTATAAAAGTTCTGTTAGAAAGGAAGCCCGTGAGTTGTGTTTTACCGCATGAATGCGCCCGTCTGAGTCAGTGGCGGTGTATGCGTCTGTTGTGCGAGAGTCTGTGCGTATGACTGGGGGCAAGTCTGCGTGCGTTACACCTCTTGGAGATGAGTGTATGTGTGTGTGAGAGAGAGAAAGAAAGCGAGAGAGAGAGAGAGAGAGAGAGAGAGAGAGAGAGAGAGAGAGAGAGAGAAATGAAATGAAATGAAACTTTATTTATTGAAATGAAACTTTATTTCTCAACGGTTGAAGTAATTAGCACGTGTGCCATTTTTCATACTTGCCGTTGTTACTCTACAAACACAGGATAATAATTGTAATACTAATAGTACCAAATTACACAAAGAAAAATTAGGAGGCATTAAACATGAGGAGACATTAAACAAAATTCATTCATTCATTCGGTCATACAAAAACAAACGAAAAATAGGAAGTACACGCAACGTGTGCACACTGACACATACACGCTCGCGCGCACACAGACACGCGCTAATGATAACTTGACCTACATACGAAGCAAATCATTTGGATCATAGTGAAAATTCACTTCAGACAGCAAAAAATATTTGGATTATAATAAAAACTTGAATTATGTAATTAGGCGATTATTATTAGTATGCACAAACCATACGGCAGCATGCACTGATTATACGATAAGCACGTATTTGATACAGATACTTGTGGTAGATTATGTATCAGCAGACAAGTACTTGAGGAGGCATTCCTTGAAAGAGGAGAGGGAGCTAGCGTGTGTTATACATGTTGGCAGTGTGTTCCAGAAAGATGCGCCTGAGAAAGATACACTGGTTTTAAATAGATCTATCCTGGGGCGAGGTGTAATAAAGTTTCGTCTTGAAGTAGAATAACCTGAACTTGCCTTGGTAAAGAGCTTACAAAGATATTCTGGGTGAATCTCATTCCAGATTTTATACATAACCACACCCTTGTTTAAGAGGTGATGCTTGCTAAGAGGTAGCATTTTCAGTTTTTCAAGTCTTTCGTCAGTTGTTAGGGATGAATCAGGCAGGATATGTTTCGCTGCTCTCCGATGCAGGGAGTTAAGCCTCTTCAAGTGTATGTCACCGCTGCCATCCCATATCGTAGACGCATAATCGATGTGGGATTTGACATGTGCATTGTAAAATAACTTGCGGGCATCAACATCGATAAAGTACTTCAACTTTGAAAGCAAAAAAACATTTCTAGCAACAGTTTTACATACAGCATTTATGTGCGATTGCCACTTCATCTGGTCATCAACAATTACACCAAGTAATCGGTGTTCCGTGACCTGATTAACGATGTCATTGAGTGTAAGTGGCTTGAGCTGGTGCTTCTGACAGGTTGCTATCATCATGCATTCCGTTTTGGAAGGATTTAAAATCATTTCATTGTTTGCGCACCAAGTGGAAATTTCGCTCAAACCCTGCTGCAAACGGCCATTTAAAGAATCAATACTCTTGTCCTGGGTGTGAATTGTGGCGTCATCAGCGAATAAATCACATGAAATTTTGTCGCTAGTCAAATGTAGCGGCAGGTTATTTATAAAGAGGCAAAACAGAAGAGGCCCTAGGACTGAACCCTGGGGAACTCCCCGTGTTACTAATCCGCTTGAGGAGTATGATCCATTTACCATGACGCGCTGCTGTCTGTCGCTAAGATATGAGGCGAAAAGTGGAGTTGTGCCATGGTGGTAAAGAGATTTCTGGCTGTAGTTAATTGAGGAAGAAATGCATTTATTGCCAAACGAACTACCGAAGTACACATTTTGCTTGGAAAGTAGAAGTTTATGGTCCACAAGATCAAAGGCTTTTCGTAAGTCAATAAATACAGCGCCGGTAAATTCACCCTGATTTATTGAGCGTAGCCACACATCAGTTAGACGTGCTAGGGCCGTGTGACAGCTGTGCTTTGGTCTGAATCCCGACTGAAGGGGGTGGATTAATGTATGATTTTCTAAATATTCCAAGAGATGTTTATGGATATGCCGTTCAAGTGGTTTACTAAGGATGGACAATAGTGAGATGGGGCGATAGTTATTAACATCAGTCATAACTCTTGTTTTCGGGAGGGGTATAACCTTGGCTTTTTTAAGTTCCTTTGGGAAAATATTTGTTTGAATGCACAAGTTATAAATAAAGGTTATTGTTTCAATAACATAAGGAATAGCTAATTTAAGTATTTTGGGGCTGATTTCATCTGGCCCGGACGATTTCTTATTCTTCATTGAACTAATTGTCTTACCGACTTCGTGCACTGCCAGTGGTGGAATCACGAAAGGATCAGATCCTGCAGTTCGCGTTCTACAAAAGTCAACTAGTCTGTCTGAGCAAGAGTAGGGCTGAGAACTTGCTTCTGAAGGGACAAGAGACTCGGCAACTGAGAGGAAATGGTCGTTAAACATGTCTGCAGTCAGATCAGAAGGGATTAACCCTTTCATTACTGCCGCCCGCTATAGCGGGGATGGAGACACGCCTCCTCTGCTTACGGCCTCCCGGTATAGCGGGACCGCAGCTTCTACTCCCCCGCGTACGGCTGCCCGCTAAAGCGGTTTGCGCTGAGAGTGGCTACCTAATTAGCGGCGACCTTGACAGCGCTAGAGTGGTACCGCCAGGCGCGTAGTGTTTGTTATTTCCGGCTCGGGGCCTGAGAAACAGGATGCGGAGTTTATATAAAACAAATTCCTTCCAGAACTTTGGTTGTGCTTGCAAAAATGGCGCAGAGAGAAGAAAGTGACCGTGACAGCGACGAATTTAGTGATGATGAGTTTTGGGATAGAGGCGATTTTGGAGAGATGGATTTAGTTCAGTTGACAGAGGAAGAAAGGGCTGATTTTGTGCGTGTTGTGCGACAAGACACTAACAACAACAACGATAATGATCGCAATGCCGACGACGAAAGTGGCGATGAACTTGATGATGACAATGTGCCACTGTGGTTCCGAAATCCACAATTTGAAAGGACAGCAGGACCATTTGTTGCACCTGAGCGGGTGACATTCACCCGAATGCCAGGTCCAACACGTGTAATTGACACATCTGTCAGTGCGTCCGGGTACTTTGGCCTCTTCTACTCTGAGACTACCTGAGCTTCAGGCTGGACCTGGCCCATGAGTTGGTAGCCGACTATCATCTACGGCGACCGTCCGTCGGCCGTCCCCGCTCTGCCGCCAGCAACAACGAGACTCGCCTTGACCGAGTTGACCATTTACCTGTCAAAGGGGAGGGCCGTGATCACGGATGTGCTCTGTGCTACAAGCGACACACCCGCTACAGAGACGCAAACCCAGGGGTTAGCTATGCAAACAACCCTTACAAGAGGTGCAAAACTGTTATCATGTGCCGGAAATGTGAAGTGTACCTTTGTTGTAATGACAACAATTGTTTTATTTTGTACCACACACAGGTACAACTGTAAATACAGGGTGACAGTGGCGACAGTGTGTGACAGTGTATGACAGTGTATAGCAGTGTTGTAATTTCATCTTCACCCTCCTAGTAACTGTACATAGTGTATGCGTAAACATGGACAATCAAGGTGTATATAATAGTGGATCTTTTTCAGTTACTTTTTGTATTTTGGACACCTGTGTGTGCATTGCGGACACTGCTATGTGACAGCAATAAACAGACAATGACACAGTCACAAGTTTGGATTATGCGTTTCCAACACATCATTGTCATGCAAACACTTTTAGATCCGTTTTCATGCACGTTTGCTTGCTTCATAGGTGTGTGTTGTTAATGTACTGTCATTTTGTCACATATTTGCACCTGTGTGTGACCAAATCAATCTCACGACCCTGACACATGACGTCAATGTGTAGCCCGTCCAAAGCCCGTCACAGCAATATAGGGTTATGGGTATCTGCGGTGGATGAGTACTCTGCTATCAGCCTTTCCCGTACACTACTATATTTTGGTATTTTTCTAGTCTCTAAACTCAGTAAGCAGGGGTAATACAGAACTTTATAAACGCAGTACTCAGTGGTATTCACGAACCAGAGAATTCAGTAATGAAAGGGTTAAAGGAGATTTATTACACTTGCCTCCAGTCACTATGGCCATAGAGCGCCAGAGCGTGGACATGTCTTTGTCTTGTTTAATCAAGCGATCAATGAAAGATTTTGTAGCCTGTCGCACAAGAGATTTTACGCGATTGCGCTCACGCTTAAATTCAGTGAAGCACTTCTGCTGTCTCAGATCATCTCTCACCCTCATGGCTTGAATGATGTCTTGAGTAAGCCACGGCAGGAGTGTTGCGTGTTTGACGCGTCTCCTCCGCAGGGGTGCATGTTTATTTAAGATCTTAAGAAAGATGGTATACCAAACAGACAGAGTGCTGTCAGGGTCAGATTTACTAAATACTTCATCAAAAGGTGCGCTGTTAAGATCAAACAGAAACTCGCTTTCATTAAAACTTTTAAAGGAGCGATAGGTGATATACGTATGGCATCCTTTCTTTGCTTTAGGGAGTTTAGAAGACCACGTACAGCGGATGGGAAAGTGGTCGCTGATACTAAGGTTACCGACAGATATATTATGAACAGACTCTGGCTTGGTTGTGTATATATGAGAGAGAGAGAGAGAGAGAGAGAGAGAGAGAGAGAGAGAGAGAGAGAGAGAGAGAGAGAGAGAGAGAGAGAGAGAGAGAGAATTACTGTATTTACCCTGGAGTGTGTTGTTACGGGTGCAGCAGCTACAGCCACCAGTACAGGCTTTTACAGGAATGTTCACAGATTTGGCACACACATGCCTGCTGCATTTGCAACATGAGTTGAGGCGTTTTGAGACTGACAAGTGTGTTTTATATAAAAATGAACTGTACATAACCATTTATCTCTGCTAACTCCTAAATAAGCACTCCAGACACTTGTCTGGGTATGGGGTGTGTCCAGCATAGCATAGTTTTGGCTGTTTTGTGTGGTCTTTTGGCTCAGTAGACTTAATGTTTGAATTGCACAGCTGTTTCATGACTCCTTTTGCCTCAGGAAAAGATTGTGTAGCAGGGGAGATAATTTGGCTCAATGTTTTAGTATAGTAGTACCAATTTCCCCCAGCACGCCGCAGGCCCAGTACTTAGCGATGCTGCTAGTGTCAGAGCATGTAAGTACGTCAGCCAATCGGTGAGAGGCACGCTGAACACACCTTAGGGGTGAGGGTATAAATAGCGGTGCCTAGCAAAGGCAAACAGGCCTTCTCACAAGGGAAGAATCTGTTCTGCAAAGAACATTAGTCGGAGGCTTCCCGCAAGAGACCTTGCGCTGGGACCATATGGCTTTGAGGCACGTCCCCTGGGTGGTGGATAGGGGGTCCCTCACGAGAGGGGTGCAATGAATGAAATAAGGTGCCGTGAACCAACATGGTTTAAGGGAAGGAGACCCCGAAAGAAAACCCTGGTCCTCCTAGTAAGGGGGGTAGCTTCCCCACCCTGCAAATAAGGAAATAGCTACAGAAACGCCGACGAATAGACAAACAGCAATTTAAGTAAATAAGAGTGCGTAACATACGTGTGGCCGATGTGGAGCCGAGCCAGGACAGTCTCCTCACAGCGGCTGCCGCAGCGATAAGGTAGACCGTCGGACAACTTAGGAAGGGCTTGTTAGCTTCCTCTTTGTCCCACTCGGACTGCCACTCACGGGCTATGTACGCACTAGCCACATGTCTAAAATCACTATAAACAGTCTGTGTGTCAGGGACAGGGTCATTGCGGGCATCGTTGGCAGCAGAATCTGCGATCCTGTTGCCTTCGATGCCCACATGCCCTGGCACCCAAATAAAAATGATATCATAATATTCCTTCATCAAGTCCACGTGGAGCTCTCTGATCTGCACCAGCAGTGGGTGGTCATTTCCCGTGCCCTGAAGGGCCTGCAGGGCAGAAAGAGAGTCAGACAGAATCAGGAAGTTCCTTTCTCTAGATTGATAAGCATGCCTGAGTGCCAGCAGAACCGCCTGCAGTTCCGCACTAAATACAGATGAGTGGTCTGGGAGGCGGTGCTTAAATGGGCGTCTAGGATGGCGAGAGGACACTGCGGCCGCAGCCACTCTCCCATCCTCAGACTTTGACCCATCGGTATAGATGCGACAATAGCCAGGAAAAATTGAAAGCAGTTCATTGAGGCTCTGTTGGTATATGGCTGGTGGAGTAGAGTCTTTCTTGTGGGCAGTCAGGCCCAGCAAGATGTCAGGAACTGGTAAGAGCCAAGGTGGAGTGATGTGTTGCAGGGATTCCGAAACTCTGTCCAGGTCCAATCCGGCCGCCTGCAGATGAGGTCGGACATGGAAAGAAAGTGGACGGACAGCTCCCGGATGGGTATCGTAAATCTCTGCAAACGATGGTTTAAAAACACAATCATAGGCAGGATTGTCTGGATGGGCCTTCAGTTTCAGAACGTAGCTGAGCATGAGGCGGATGCGGCGGAGCTTGAGAGAAGGCTCCCCTGCCTCGGCATACAGACTAGGAACTGGAGACGTCCTGAAGGCCCCAAGACATATCCGCAGACCCTGATGGTGAATTGTGTTCAGACGCTGTAGCACAGACTTGGAAGCTGAGCCATACACCACAGAGCCGTAATCCAGTTTGGACCGAACAAGGGCCCGGTACAGACGAAGTAAGACAGTACGGTCCGCACCCCAGTCAGTACGACCGACGACACGAAGAATGTCGAGAGCCTTCTGACAAGAGGTTCTAAGGTAATTAATATGGTTGCGGAAGGTAAGTCTTTTGTCAAAAATGACTCCCAGAAATTTTGCCTCCTCGGCCACCTTAATTGGCACTCCAGCAATGCTCAGGCTAGGTTCTGGAAAAAATTTCGTCTGGTTAGTAAAATGCACACAAACAGTCTTGGAGGGCGAGAACTTGAATCCATTGAGAGACACACACCGCTGGATGCGATCAACGCACAGCTGCAAGCGCCTCTCAAGGGACGCAAGTCCTCGACCACGTGCACACAAAGCAAAGTCGTCAACAAACAAAGAGCATTCAGAATCATCCTTGATGGCCTTTACAATGTTATTAATTTTAATACTAAATAAAACAGGAGATAGAATTACCTGTGGGACACCCATCTCCTGTTCAAAGGAGTTGGAGAGGGTGGAGCCCACACGGACATGGAACGACCGGTTAGTCAAAAAATTGTGAATAAAAACGGGCAGGTGCCCTTTAAAACCCATGTCCAACAAGTCAGACATTATGCCATACTTCCAGGTAGTGTCATACGCCTTCTCAAGATCGAAGAAAACTGCATAGACATGCTGCTTGTTGACAAAAGAATCTCGAATAAATGATTCAAAGCAGACTAAATGGTCAGTTGTACTACGGAAGCGCCGGAAACCGCACTGGAGGTCTGTGAGGAGACCCTGTGACTCAAGATGCCACACCAGGCGGGCGTTGACCAGGCGCTCCATAGTTTTACATAAACATGATGTCAAAGCGATAGGCCGGTAGTTGCCCGGGTCGGAAGGATCCTTACCCGGCTTGGGGATCGGTACAACCACAGCCTGGCGCCAAGACGGTGGAAAATGACCAGTTCTCCAGATATGGTTAAAGGCCTTGAGAAGTACAAGGAGTGACCTCTCAGGCAGATGCGTTAGGAATTGATAGTGGACGGTATCTAGGCCAGCAGCAGAGTCATTACATTTCTGCAAAGCTTGCTGCAATTCTGATAATGTAAATGGGACATTATAGTCTTCTGAGTTATCGGACTTAAAATCACAAATACGAGACTCTCCTTCTCTCTCTGGAAGAAAGGTGAATAATGCTCCGTTGAAGAATTATGGGCAATGGTGGAGGCAAGCAAATTGGCCACAGCTTTTTTATCTGTAACCAAGCTGGCACCATCTCTAAGATGGCCAACAGAAGCCGAGCCACCCCTGCCCCTAATTCTCCGAACAGACTTCAATACTTTCTGGGACGGAGTCCGAGAAGTTAAAGATGAGACGAAGCGTCTCCAGGAAGCACGGTGTTCACGTTTAAAAATGTAACGGGCTTTCGACCTCTGTCTTTTAAAGGTTAAAATATTCACTTGCGACGGATTACGGAAAGCACGTCGCTGAGCAGATTTGCGCGCTATTTGGGCCTTGCAGCACTCTTCGTTGAACCATGGTACTCTCGGCTTTCGAGGGACTGATGCGGAAGTTTTAGGGATGGTTTCACCCGCTACGTCCAACAAAATAGTAGTAAAAGAAGAAATAGGTTCTTCAGATGACATGACCACCTCCTCTGTAACGCGAGACTGACAGAGGGAGGCGAACAGAGGCCAGTTAGCTTTCTTAAGATTCCAGCGCCCCACCGGCGGATCCTCCCCACAGCTGACCGATGACAGGACTACTGGGAAGTGGTCACTACCACACAGGTCATCGTGAACCTTCCAGTCAAAGTCCAGCATGAGAGAAGGATCACACACAGTGAGGTCTAGAACAGAACTAGATCCTGAACCTGGGTTAGAGTATGTAGGTGAACCATCGTTAAAGACACACAGGTTAAGTTGAGAAAAAACATCTTCTAACATCTGACCTCTGCCATCATAGTGGTCACTACCCCAAAGGTGAGCGTGACCGTTAAAATCCCCCATGAGAATAAAGGGAGGGGGCAGTTGATCAACTAAATTTAAAAAAATCATTACTACAGACCCGCAGGGATGGTGGCAGGTAAATACTGCATATGGTTATGGTCTTCTTCAAGGTAACCCGAGCTGCGACAGCCTGAAGACAGGTGTTGATGCTAACGGGGCTACATAAAATTTGGCTACTAATGAGAAGAGCCACTCCACCCGAGCGCCTCTCCGAATCAGAGCCTTTATGTATAACGTTAAAACCATTAAAGGACACAGGGTCAGAAGTCTTCAGGTAAGTCTCCTGAAGAGATATTACTGAGGGGTTATGGCACTTGACTAAAAGACGTAATTCCTCAAAGTTAGCTTGAAAACCACGACAATTCCACTGAAGCAGAGAGTCCATGATTATGTCTTATCTGGGGGTGCGGAGTTTTTCCCCCCTTTTTCCTTTGCCTTGGAAGGAGTCGGAGAAACAGAGGGGGGCCGGCTCCCGGGCCTCCTCTGGTTCTTAGGAGATGAAGGGGGTGGAGCTGCCGCAGCATCGGCAACTTCCACTCCCTCCATCTGCTCCTCCAATGCAGCATATTTGTTTTGAAGGGGGACATCAGTGTTCCCCTTCTGGGCCCGTGCACACGGCGGTCCCATAGATTTCTTAGACTTCTGGTCCTGGGCAGCGGTCCTGCCGCTAGAGTTAGCGGCCTTAGAAGGCTGACCAGAGCCAGAAACCTTTGGCGTTGACAAACTAGCAGGTTTGGGTGGGGGCTGAGGCTTAGGGGCAGCAGAAGGCGGTGCCACCGGACCGGTAGCGTCCGCCCTCTGCGTTCCCTGGCTCCTCGTCACCACCGGAGGCGGGTTACTCTCCAAGGGCAAGAGGATCCGAGGCTCCGCCCCCAACCAAGAAGTTGGGGTTTGACAAGAGAAGTCTTTGGTGGGGCGCTTGCCTACCACCGCAGCACTGAAAGTATACACAAAGTTGTTATTTGAGTTTGGCGCAGCCTCAGCTGCACCAGGACCGTCAACCAGTTTTTTTGCGTCCGCAAAGTACAGCCCCTTCTCCACACGCACCTGCTGAATCCTGCACTCAGAGATCCAACGAGGGCACTTCTTGTCCACAGCCATATGCGCCCCCTGGCAATTCACACACAGGGGGATGGCTGTGCAGGACTCAGCAGAGTGTTCGGGCTTAGTGCAACGGGCGCATAGAGCCTCTGCCTGGCGGCATGTCTTCTGCCCATGGCCATACTTTTGGCACTTAAAGCACCGGAGGGGGAGAGGGACGTACTTTTTCACTTTTAGGGAGTAGTAACCTCCCCAGATGGTAGTAGGAGCTGTGGGGGTGACAAACGTCAGGATGATGGTAGGGAGACGGATCTCCCTACCACCTCATTTGGAAATGAAGCGCCTGACGTAGGTCACCCCCTGTGACTTAAGGTTCTGTACAAGTTCATCTTCAGACAGTTCGGCCAATGCTTGATCTTTAATCACTCCTCTAGAGGAATTCATTGTTTTGTGGGGAGTGACCTCCACTGGAGTGTCTCCGATGGAGGAGAGCCTCAGTAGCCCATTGGAGTGTGCCCGGGTACGGCACTCTACCAACAAGTCACCAGACCTGAGGCGCTGGGCCTCAGGCCTGCCAACACGGCTCCTGAGGGTCTCCCCTACCAGGAAAGGGTGCAGCTTGGAAACAGGCTTCTCTTTAACTTTGCTGTGGATAATGAGAAAGCGAGGCCAGACGGCCGAAACCTGAGGCGTCGCTTCCCCACAATCGGAGTCGCTATCATTTTCAAGGTCAATGTCAGTGGTTATGTGCCTCTTTGGTGCCAGTTTTGGTTTTTTGATATTTTCCATATTATAGTATGATAGATATTCATCCCCCGGGGGTCCCCGCCCGCCACCGAGCCCAACAAGGGAAAGTGCAATTGTCGGCGGGTCTCCAGCCGACGCACAATGGAGACTGCCCGAAAGATATACTCAAGGGGGTAAGCCCGATTGAACCGTTTGAGCCACCGCCTTCTATCACACTGTTGAATGCAGGGGAATACTGGCGCAGAGCACCTAATCAGCATCAGAGGCTATAGCATGGTGCTCCGTATAACAACCCGCATGTCAACAGGGGGATAGGGCTCGACGTGACAAGAGCCGATTGACTAGGCCAGTACGACTAGCCTCCCGTTTAGGCAGAAGTCAAGGCCAAAGTGGAGTGTTTCAGCCACCAGGATCCTCTTCTCCCCCGACACGAGTCTCCAAGCACGGCAAACACTTGGGATCCAAAGGACCAAAAGCTCATGAGTATTTTTAAGGACCAATCCAACATGGTAAGACCTGGGTTAGCACAGCTCCTTAAAAACCGGACCAGTGAAAAAGACTGAACAACATATCTGCTGACATCAAGTCCTAATCCTGGACAAAGATGGCACCCCTCTGCTAGCCCACTCAGTCAGGGACTGAGGAGACTACCCACCCACGCCACGTGGAGGCCGGTGCCCAGTGGGCGGAAGGGGTGACAGGCATAAGTAAGCAAGTTCCCGCAAGAGAAGACTCTGTTCAGTAAAGAACATTAGTAAGTTAGAATTCCTGTAAAGGAATACTGTCTAGCAATGGACCTGTAGTTAGTTAGAATTGCTATGAAGGAATACTGTCCAGCAACGCCCAGGAAACTACTGCATGAATTAGTACTTAGTTCAGAGTTCCTCAGTATAGAGGGGGACCAGACTGCGTGGGCAACAACGATAGATTAAGGCTTGTTTAGTTAAGTAGAATTCCTGTGAAGGAGTACTGTCCGGCAACGGACATACACAATTCCTGTGAAGGAATACTGTCCAGCAACGGACATACTGCAATTCCTGTGAAGAAATACTGTCCAGCAATGGACAGACCGCATGGTTTAGATAGTCCCGTAAAGGACTCTGTTTAAGTGTAGCGTAGTGCTTCGTCCAGAAATGGACGAGTGTTATCTTCTCTAGTCCTGGAAAGGACTACCCAACAATCCCAAAACGGATTCGTCTTTGTCCCGCAAAGGACATTTAATTTATAAGTATGTAATTATTTAAGTAGATAATTTAAGTACCCTAGCGCTGGGACCATATGGCGTTGAGGCACGTCTCCTGGGTGGTGGATAGGGGGTCCCTCGCGAGAGGGGTGCACCGAATGAAATAAGGTGCTGTGAACCAACATGGTCTAAGGAAGGAGACCCCGACAGAAAACCCCTGGTCCTCCTAGTAAGGGGGTTGGGCGTGGGGGTAGCTTCCCCACCCTGCAAATAAAGAAATAGCTACAAAAACGCCGACGAAAAGACAAACAGCAATTCCTTTCCTGGAGGAGGAAGGTTCTTCTACCAGAAGATTTATGACGTTGTGTGGTGAAAGCCGGAAGTCTTCGGAAGCCACAGGACCAAGCCGCCTCTCTCTATCCAGGGACACAATCATGGGCACATGGAATGTCAAGACCATGTACCAGAGCGGGAAGTCCGCCCAGATAGAACGGAAAGTGAAAAAGTACAACCTTTCCCTGCTAGGTATCAGTGAAGCAAGATGGACGCAGTCTGGCCAGAAAAGGCTGTTAAGTGAGGAGATGATTCTGTATTCAAGTCATGACGAGGAGAATGCCCCCCATACAGAAGGTGTAGCATTCATGCTGTCACCAGTGGCACAGAGAGCGCTGATTGGCTGGGAACATCTTGGGCCAAGAATTATCACAGCAGCCTTTAGAACTAGGAGAAAGATCAAGTCGAACGTCATCCAGTGTTATGCGCCCACCAATGACAGTGACGAGGAAGAGAAACAAGAGTTCTACGACCGACTCCAGAGTGCTGTGGACAAATGTGCGGAGCGAGACATCACCATTGTCACGAGGCTTGCTGACATCTCTTCCCAGGTGGGCCTCACCATCCACAAACAGAAAACAAAGACAATGAGGCTGAACGCAACCAGGGAAGAACCAGTCTTGCTTGCTGGCACCCCGCTGGATGGAGTCCTTCACCTATCTCGGGAGCATCATCGACAAAAAAGGTGGCACTGATGCAGATATCAGAGCACGAATCGGTAAAGCCAGAGCAGCCTTTCTCCAGCTGAAAAAGGTGTGAAGTTCCAGAGAGCTGTTACAACACACCAAAGTGGGGATTTTCAACTCAAACGTAAAAGCAGTTCTCCTATATGGAGCAGTGACTTGGAGGTTGACAAAACCCACAGTCAACAGAGTACAGATCTTCATTAACAGTTGCCTTAGAAGAATCTTTAAAATCCACTAGCCAGAGAAGATCAGCAACATCAGACTCTGGGAGAGAACAGAGCAGATAACAGCAGAGAATGAAATTGGGCAAAGAAGATGGGGATGGATTGGTCACAGTCTGAGAAAGCCAGTTTCCATTATCACTAGGCAGGCATTGTCATGGAACCCCCAGGGAAAGAAGAAAAGAGGCAGGCCGAGAAACACCTGGCGTCGAGACCTCCAAGCAGACATCAAGAGACTGGGAACCACCTGGAGTAAAATCGAAGGAGAAGCACAGGACAGGAGTCGCTGGAGGTCTCTCGTCTATGGCCTAAACCCTGGGAGGGGTGACAGGCGTAAGTAAGTAATTTAAGTACATAGTTAAGTGAGTTTTGGACCTATAGAACTTGTCATTAAAATCTGGTTTTCACTTGTGTTGATTGTTACGTCTAGTTTGTAGGCTAGCATAACTTTGGGTTCATAGGGTCTAATGAGTAGGTAAGCATAGTTATAATTTCAGGTGTCTTATTATTGTGTTTTGTGCTACAATGAATGGTTTTTGACATGTCTGACATCATGATTGATAATGGAATGTATGTACTGTAAATAAAACTAAAGGGCACTTCCAGAAATCTCATCACTGAGTCAGTGACTGACGAATGTGAGGGTGTGAGTCAGTAATGTATGTACACGTTTGTGTGAAACGGCAGTGCAAGAGTGTGTGTGTGTGAGACTGAAACATGCTGAGAGTTTGTTGACGTGGTTAGTTTACCAGTTCAGTGTGTCACAAATGGCAATGCACGCACAGTCACTACAATCATATCAACTAGCGTTTCTCTGGATTCTGTGGTAGGTCCATTGCGCTATTAGTATTTTGAGCACAATGCGAGGTAGACACACATTTGTGAGTGCGTATGCAAGACCAGTGTAAAAGACAAGATAGACTAAGAAGTTGAATTACACTCCACAGCAATCTCCAGCCCTTTCCTAAACAGAAAAAGGGATTTGGACTAAAAGCGAAACTGGCACTTGCACGTTAGATGAGCAGTCCACTGAGTCTGACCGTCAAATAACAAGTCAGGCTAAGGCTAGCTAGTCCGGTTACAATTGCAAGCAGCATACAGGGCATGGCAGCTGGTTACAGGCCTCTTCCTGCTTGCTGTCACCAGACAACAGAGTCAAAGAGGATGCCTGGGTGTTGTCTTTTTGGCTGCCCTGAGATAAACAAGGAAATGGCCTTGGGTCTGAAAGCTCATTTTTCATCAATGTCAGTGTTATGGTAACATTTTTCAGTTGGCCAGCCCACCAGGATTCAGTTTGACTGTATTGCATGTGTATGTAAACTTGAAAAAACTGAAAAAATAATGTAGGTAATGAAAAAATATGAAAAAAAAACAACTTTCATTTGCCTGTGCCTCAAATGCAACACTTCTGAGAACCAGATATTACTTGATGTACATGCCAATTTTGGAGGCATTCTGACCATATCTAGTCTGTTTTTCATGGCATCAGATATGCATGATCCAAAACATAAACAGCATAGTGAACGCCACAACGACGCGCTGCACATAATGGGCCATAACATAAAGATGCAGCAACATTCAATGGTGCCACTTTGGGTTTGACTTAGCTAGTGTCTAAAGATTGCACTGATGGCAGATTGAATGGTTTTCAGGTGGGAGAGTTTCTCTGACAGGTCACCTTATATATTCAAATGAGGTAGGTGAGGCAGTAAGAGGACCGTGTTTTAAAAAAAAATCTTCTGCCTTCTTTGGCATTTTGTACAGAGACAGTATGTTGGAATTTGCTTAAAATGTCTTCATAGATGAGAAGAGACATGTTTGGTGCTTTGACTCATACCAGTCTTGGCTTAACCAGTGGACTCTTTTTGTCCTAATTAGAGTTGCCAAGCAGATGGTGATATGAGGTGTGTACCAGTTTTGGCTGCGCTTGGATGTAGGGTTGGTACAGATTCATGCTGATAGCCATAGCCAGGAAATGAGACGCGTGATGTGGTCATTTTTTTGTTTTTTATTTATTTTATTTTTTTATTTTGTGCATGGCAAATGTGCAGCAAGTGGGCGGTAGTGTTGTTTAGGGGATTGAAAAATTAGGGACAGACTAAGACTAAGGCATTTTTAACAGGTGGGACTTCAGGGGAGGCCCACTGTGTACTATAGCCTGTACCAAGCCTACATCCAAGCGCAGCCAAAACTGGTACACACCTCAAATCACCATCCGCTTGGCAACTCAAACTAGGCCAAAAAAGAGTCTGCTGGTGAATCAAAGCACCAAACATGTCTCTTCTCATCTATGAAGAGATTTTAAGCAAATTCCAACATACTGCCTCTGTACAAAATGCCAAAGAAGGCAGAAGAATATTTTTTTAAAACGGTCCTCTTACTGCCTCACCTACCTCATTTGAATATGTAACATGACCTGTAGCACAAGCCCGTCAACGAATCCTTTCATTCAAGGGGTGTGAGCACGACACACAGTGCACAGACATAGCCCCAAACCTTATTTATAGATGTAAACATGTAGCCAAGGGTCGGCATACATTGTCATGATTTATTGCCAGTGCAGCAGTGCTTGAGATTCTATGCCTGTTGCAAGAGAGACTACCAGTATGATGACAGCAGCCGGCAGCACAATCATGCCTCATCCTGCCTTTCGCAAAAGACACAGATTCACATGAACCTCTGCAAGCACTTAAAAATGTGTCGCCTCACTCCCGTTTTACATCATCACATTGAAACCGTATCTGGGTTTACTTTTACGATAAGGCAGTGTCGCTCACTGGCTGCAGGATCATTTACCCCATGTGGACACATGGATTTCTTTTTCCATCGCTTTTCGCATCAGGATAACAATCTGCATTGGTTTCTGTGTAGATACAATACAGATCTCAGTGTGTAGAGCATAGGGAGTATATATATGGTGTGCAGCCAAGGCTACGTGCTTTGTTTCACGACAGCCCATCCCCTCAGACATGGTAACATCTGAATTATGCATATTTCAAGACAAGATGAGGATTTCATCCCAAAGTCTACCGTATTGTTTGGAGCTCACATGCGTTTATTTTTTAGGAACATTCAGAGTTGTTCATATTTTTAGGCTTATTATGCTGATCCATTTCCCTCCTCTCTGAGCCAACCTCTGATCAACACACGTTGAAGCATACAATTTTAACCCTTATCATTCAGTGTGTGAAAAAAGTTTGACTAAAATAGTTCAAGGGTAGTGCCAGAATAGCTTGGCGCCTCTAAGCGCCAAGCTATTCTGGCACCACCCTTGAACTAAAGCCATTGGTCTATATCCTTATCTGTAAATATTATAATGTACCTTGCATATGGCAGTGTACAAATTTGAAGCTTTTAGCCTCAGTATGATATGGGTTAAAGACGGTTGATTGATTGTACATTGCTTAACATCCCGACAGGAACAAGACTTTCTCAGGACATGCCTGCACTGCTTGTGAAAAAAAACAAAAAAAACCAGAATATTGAATGTATGTCGCCAGCCGGTCCAATACGTTAAATAAATCTACGCCATGGGGCCTAAATAAAGCTAAGACCATTTAGCAACACACATCAAATATCAAGAGCTGCAGGAAGTGCAGACAGTTGGGAGAGTTTTAAAAAGACAAATACAGGTGAATGGACCACGGGTAGACAGAAAAACATGCCCCAGAATAGATGGGAAACCCCCCCCTGTGGGGCTGACCAGGGTGACCCTGGGAACTAAAAAGTAGTTAACCCCACCCAAGTCCCCCAGGGCAGACCTGGGTTAAAGGCGGACACATGGTGCTTCCAGGCATTAGTATGCTCTGTTGGCTCGTGTAGTGACAGGAATCCATCTCCTTCTACTTTAACCCACCCCCTGATCCACACACACTGGCACACAGAAATAAAGACGGACACACGGCGATTTCCGCCATTCGTAAGCTCTGTCGTCTGAAGAAGAATGATAGCATGTGCAGCAAAATGACATCACTTCAAGCTTCATGTCATGGCATCATTATTTCCATTATGCCGTGTTCATATTCACGACTCGATGTTATACGCCACTCATCACAGTACTAACATTTGTCATATTCGAGGATCAAACTTGGCAATTTTCTTGCTGATTTTCACGCCTAGGGCTTACAGGTCACAATCTGACCTAATCCTACCCCAGAGCTGGGACAAACAACATGCTTATGCAAACACTGATCATGAAAAATCATGCGGGTATTAATGAAAAGTTTGTTTTGTTTTTTTGAAAAAAGAAAAATTAAAATTATGTTAGTTGTTTTACAAATGACTCCGAAAAAATGGTGCAGAAATTGTCTGATTTTCACACCTAGGGCGCACAGGTCACAATGTTTTCTCAAAATTTAATCAGTTTTCACACATCTGTCAACCTCCATGACCCTTGGCCTTTGCGATGAGTCTACATTAGTATACATAGGATTTAGGAAGGTCTTATCATCAGTTACTTTTCTGCCAAATTTGATTGAAAAGTTTGCAAAAATGTTGATAATAACTACAATTCTACCAAAAATTGGCATTTTATACACATTTGCCGACCTCTTGTGACCCTTGACCTTTTCCAATGTCATTCAAATTAGTATGCATAGATAGGTCTTACCATCAGGTATCTCTGTACCAAGTTTTAGTTTGAAGTTGTAAATAGTATTTGAGAAAAAACATCTTTTGTCAAAATATGGCTATTTTTGACCTATTTCCTGAGCTCTTATGACCCTTGACCCCTCTGAGGGGTCATCCAAATTAGTATGCATAGTGCTACGTCGTAGTCGTAGTATGATACAATCGCATCAGACGCACACACGTAGGGTTCTTGTAACGACACTTCACTCGGCTGCAACTCGTCACACGTGGCATAAGGTTGTAGAAAACACTGGAGTAACAGTTCCAACAATATTTTATTGCAGCGAAGCGATCTACACACAATGCACCAACACTGATACACTGTCTCCTCTACAATGTATCAACACTTTGACACACTGCATCTCTCATACAATGTACATACATATTTCCTAACACACTCTTTCATACTGTTACAGATTTCCAGAATAATCCAGATTATTCTCACAACACAACCAATCAGAAAAGAAAACGTAACCAAAACTTATTAATATTTATGAAAAGGAATGCTCCAGAAATAACTACAAATTTCCACTACAATCTAAGCGCCTTTGAGACAATGTTACAAAATTTTTGCTGACAACTTTGACATCATATCTGAGGTCACTAGAAAGATCGCGACCCTGCTTGAACCTTCCAGTCTAATGTAGGTCAAACTTTACAACATTGTAGCGAAACTATGCATCACAACAAAAATCGATCGCAATTCTCCATTCAAAAGAAAATGAATACTGCTAAAAAGGTACGTAATTATTATCCAAAATAACTCAAATGAATATCGGATCTTTCCTATGATTAACACACACATGCTCTCAAAGAATAATAACACAACCACAAACAGTAACACATAGATCGGTCTTACCATCAGGTATTTCTGTAGCAAGTTTGGTTTGAAGTTGTGAATAGTATTTAAGAAAAAAACATCTTTTGTCAAAATATGGCTATTTTGGACCTATTTCCTGAGTTCTTGTGACCCTTGACCTTTCCGATGGATCAACCAAATTAGTATGTATAGAAAGGTCGTACCATCAGGTATCTTTGTACCAAGTTTGGGTTTGAAGTTGTGAATAGTATTTGAGAAAAAATACATTGTCAAAATATTGCTATTTTTGGCTCACGTGCGAAGCAAAAGTGTGTATGTTCTGGGCCAGTGGTCGTCTGTCCGCCGTCCATCCGCCAGCATTCGTGGTAAACTTTAACGTTGGCATTTTCTCAGGGACTATTCAAGCTACAGTCTTCAAACTTGGCCCAAGCAAGGATACTATGTGACAAAACCTTTCTAAACATATCAATTTCAGTGACCTCTCACAAAGATCAAGGTCACAGGGGATCAGGAATTATATCAAAATTAGCTATATTTTAATTTATAATATAGCTAACTGAAGTAATAAGATACAAATTACGTCATGTCTACTTACGCTAACCTCACTGCTGAACGTATATTTGGCACAAAAGGATGTATGTGCGTATGTGTGTGTGCGCATGGATGTAGACACAAGATTCTCAGATATTGCTGTACGTACAAGCTTGAAACTTGGCGAAATACTTTATTAAGGGGTGGCTAAGAGAGCCTCAGAGCATGTTGTAACTGAAGATATAAAAGACCATTTATAGAAAGTCGGTTGATCGAGATTAGAGTCCGTAATTTTTGTATTATTTACTTGAAAGTTTGGCTACGTCGGAGAAAAACATTGAATGCGTTTGTTAGCCAGCTTTGTACCTCTTCAACTTTTTGGATAATAATAAATTAATTTTGGCAAGTTCTGGATCACATTTACTCCCATCAAACAGTCAGCGTGCCTTTCGGATGAGTGACGTGAAACAAATTTCATCCCTGTGTACACGGCGTCGTGAGACTAGCAATGTGATGACATCAAGCTCATAGCGACGTCATTTTGCTGCTCGTGCTATTCTTCTTCAGAATTCCTGTTGCTACTCCAGCCCACAGAGCGTACTAATGGCGGAAAGCACCTTGTGTCTGTCTTTATTTGTGTGTGCCGGTGTGTATATTGATCAGAGTTGGGTTAGAGAGGAAGGAAATGGATCAGAAGGATAACCTTAAAAATATGAGCAACTGTGGATGTTCCTAAAAGAAAAATGCATGTGAGCTCCAAATACTGTAGACTTTGTGATGAAATCCTCATCTTATTCAATAGGAGATATTACAACATCAGAATCAGGTCAAAGACAAAAGGTAGAGACCCTTGACAGAGAGGACAGCTCTCATATAGAAAGGACTTTTTGGTTATGTTTCATCCCATCTTGTTTGTCTTCAATGAGATGTAATGAGATTAAAATATGCTCGGAGTCTCTCTTAGCCACCCTTAAATAAAGTATTTCGCCAAGTTTTAAGCTTGTGCATACAGAAATATTGGAGATTCTCGTGTCTACATACATACGCACACACACATACGTATGCACATACGGCACTTCGCGCCAAATGTACGTTCAGCAGTGAGGTTAGCGTAACTAGACACGACGCAATTTTTATCTTGTTACTTCAGTTGTCAGAGGTTTAGGTCAGCCCACCTTTGACATCATGGACATGCTATTAAATTTAATAATAATAATAATAATACCGGTATTATACAGGCGCTTTTTCTCAATTTTGGGGAGAATCAACTCAAAGCGCTGCGAACTGAAACCCAACATGCACACTCACGTGACAGACACGGATTTACGCCGAGGACAAACACAGTACAAGACAGACGAAGGGCCAGTTCAGCTACTGAAGTTACAGAGATTTTTGATCGCTTGTATTTAAAGTTTGTAAAGTGGCCTGAAACCGGTACCAAAGTGTGGGGGGTGGGGGGGGGGGGGGGTGCCACACTGCGACCCATCCTAAAAAGTCCCTTCTATAAACAGAAGGGACTTAAAAATACAACAAAAGTAGAGCTCATATTCTTTTTATCAAATATACTTGCAGGTCAAAAACATAGCTCACCATTGCACCTTTTTTTTTTTTTCTTTTTTTTTTTTTTTTTTTTACTGATGCAGACAATTAGTGCTATTTTTTTCCCAATAAATTAAGGCCTGATACAGTACATGCAAATACAGTACATGTACTTGGCTATTTTTACTGTTTAGTTTATAATGGAAGGCGGCATGCATGCTGCATTCTGAAACAGGCTTCCTGTTCATATCAAATTCACACAGTGTTTATTGGTGACATTTCAAACATGATTTTCAAGCGATGTAGGTTTGATTCTTTATAGGATGCCAGGTAGGCTCTGGTGATAAAAAAATTGCTAGTTTTATTCAAGAAGAACTGAGTGGAAGCCATTGCTGAATCAGAAATCAAAGGGTCTAGTCAAACAAGAGTACAGACTTTTGAAGAGACAGAGGATGAAATGACCGTTTTTTAAACATCTCAGATTTTTTCTATAGCTGTTTGCACATTTGTTTGCCATTGTGGACACTTACCATGCTTTGGACACAAGTTTAACATTAGACTGATAAGAGGTAGGCTTCCTGCTAGGATTTAAAATTGTCCATCAGGACGGACAGCATAACAAAAAGTATGTCCCAGGCACGCTACAGTCTGTTGTGTACTTAAAAGACAGCAGGAATAAGTTCATTTTTTCTCAAGATTTTTGACGGCTTTCCATTTTTTCTGTCCCTCTCAAAATTTGTCCGTCAAATACAGAGAATTATCTGTTAACGAAAAGCCTAAGAGGATTTTGCTTTTTATATCTGGTTACTTTATAGCCTCAGATGAGATCAGCCTCAGTGTTTCTTTCTGACAGACTGAACAAACAAATGAACCTACTGACAACAAAGTATGCAAACGTGCAATGCTGTGATACCGTCAATTTCATATTCATGTTACTGAGCATATGATCTTGCCCAAGTCCACAAACAAATCAAGTAATTTACACATATTAGTATGCACACTTTTCAAGCCCACTTCAAAAATTATTTAGTGGCCATGGAAATATTATAGAGCTATTACTTAGTAGGCAAAGATTTCAATAACTTGTGCCTAAAAACTGCCCCTTCCAGTAACATCCTGGCCTCATCTGGTATTATCTATGATTATGATCATCAGTTACCTGACAGTAAACACATTGCCTGACACATGATGTTGACATGTTGGGTCATAGCTGAAGTCATGGTGAGGAAAGCCAGCAGCAGAAGCAAAGTATTCTGAAATTCCATAAATCTCTCACCTTTATAGCCTGTCCAAAGAACCCCTGCCCCAACACCTCCCCAGGGATGAGGTCCGAGGCACGGAAAACTCGATGGTCTTGATAATTGTTATGGAAGGATGCTGACCTCCCGAGGTCGATGCTTTTCTGCCGAGATGGCGGAACAGGAGATGGCGATTTACTCCTTCTCCGCGATGGACTGTGTCTGAAGGAAAGGCACAGAAAGGAAAAACTAAAAATCACTGATAAATTGTCCACATCTATTGTTTCAGATTTTAGCTGTAATATCAAAAGAATTGATTGAAAACAATGAACTAATAGCAAAGTTCTTATGGCTCAAAGTTGACTAACCCACATAATCAGTCTGACCTTTCTGACAAGTCACTGCAATAAGCAAGTGTTCCAGTGTCTTCACATAAATAAGGGTTGGATTTTGTACTGGTGAAATTTTTCTCGCAATGTATGCATTTTTCACATATCTGTCAACCTTCCATGACATTTCACCTATGTGAGAGGGCAACTAAGTTTTTATTCATTACCGTCAGCTACCTTTGTGTCAAATTTGATTTCAAAGTTTCAAAAATGCTGATGAAATTAAAATTTACAGTAGAACCTCCTATGAACAGTCACCTCAGTTACAAAAAAAGAAAAAAGAAAAGAAAGTTGTAAACAGCAGGTGGCTGTTCACAAGAGTGCTTGAGACTTGGGAACATATGCAAGATGTGTCCAGACTCTTTACACCAAAATGGGACCTCCATCAAACTCTTATGCCTCTGAAAATACATGTACTACATGTACTAGTAATGCCGATTGTTTGTTATCTTTTGTGATGAAAGAAAAGAAACTTGTGTCTGGGTGTTCTAGCAAAGCAGGCCATGGGGAAGGAGAGGTGGGTGGCAGAGAAGGGGGCGGTGGCACATAAACAAGCCAGCGTAATGTCTCTCAGCTTGCTGTCCCGATAATTGCCAGAGGCAAATTGCATTGCACTAATATAAGATTAATTTCCCTCTTGGGACAATAAATTATTATCATTATTGTAGGAAGAGCAAAGTCTCGTTGCTACACTCTTCATCTTAATTATTAATCTTTATCTGTTTCCTTCTTGTGAATAACACTTCCATACAACCAAACTGTCATCCGTTTCAGTTTGAACCATATCGGTCCCATGCTTTCTGAGGTACTGCAGAAACAATACATACATGTTCACACAGTGTGATTATGACATGCAAACAATTATAGATGTCATAGTTTCAACTTTCGAGATCATGTAGTAATTCATTCATGCTTGACAAACATTCTTTTGTACATATCTATCAAGCACATTTATCAAGAGGACTATCACAAAAAGGCAAAATGCAAATACATGACTTAAATTGTGATCTAATATTTGTATCATGCAAATGCGCTCTTTTGTTTATTTCTGTCAACGTAATAAATTTGAAGTAAATCAATTCAATAATTTCGGATATCTCACATAAAACAAACCAAATTCCAATATGGCAGGGATGACCTTGACTTTTGTGATAACCATGTCTTTTCTTCAATACATAGTTTTAGTAGGGTCTATAAATAAGCAGTTCAATGTTAGGGGAAACCCGTTGAATGGGTGTAGAGATACTGTCTGTACAAAATACATCAATTAAAAAGTACATGGCTGCCACGCCCTTCACCTAAAGAGACGAAATGCTTATGCTAAACACATTCTTCCATTAATATCTATCACAACACCAAATTTCAAGCACACTAACCCATTAGTGTCAGAGATTTCATATGAACAAACAAAACACAAATGTTGCCTTCATAACCTTGACCTAGGAGCCAGTGAATTGATTCTTGTTCACAGCACATCCTGTCACTATGCACTATCGTTGATCCAAGAATGAGCCAGATCGGTCCTATGGTGTCAGAGATATTGCCGGCAAAAGAGTATGTGACCATAAACTAAGCATGACCACTGTGGCCATGACCTTCAGGTTAGCAAACTAATTCTTGCAGTAAACACTCTATTTCGATTATCTTTATCAAAACGCCAATTTTCAAGCAATTTCATCTGGTAGTTTTGGAGATCCTGTGTATGTAGACAAAACATGGCTGACATAATTTTGACCCTGGAGTTAGTGATTTGTTTCTTGTTCACGATGCACCCTTTCACTGCGGATTATCATCAGTCCAAGTTTGAACCAATCAGTCCAATGCTGTTACAAAGCTCACTCACAAAAAAACTGAGGGATCACTGACAAATAAGCTGATCACCATGGGAAGCTGCATATTCATCCAAGTTTGCATCGCAATTTGAATATGTACACTTCATTTGGCTCTATAGGTAGATGCAGAACATATACGAAATGTACGAATTTGCAGCTGAAATACATACTTTCCATTTGGTAAAAGCGTTATGTTGTGGTAAAGTCGATCAGTTGTTACACATGTACATAGACCCAAAACAATATTTTGGGCCGGCCTGGCATCCTACAAAGCTTACAGTGGATGTTTTGTTGTGTTTCCTGTGTTTTATGATGCTATATTCAAAATCCAAACATAAATAGAGCTATGTCTACATTACAGCTCTGACTCAATTATATCGAGAATCGTTATTATATTATGTACCCACTCCATACAGTTTTCCCATTTTTGACACATGTATTGATATATTGTATAACAAGCAAATTAATAATCATGAATTTGCTTGATATACTTTCCTTCCCAAAATCCCTTACGTGCCAAGAAGAGTCGATCTTGTTGATGATACTTGCATTTTCAAAACAGAAACGTAAAATATGCTCACACTGCACATTAACAATCTCCTTATGTGCAGTACTAATGAAATACTTCTTAGCGTGTATGAACCCTTGAAATTTATATCCTATACACGCATACGAACACAGAAAAGATGCCAGGAAATGTGCAATTCACTGGACTGACAAGTGAAATTGAGGAGATGTCAGCTGGCGATATCGACAACCTGAGAAAAGAACGAAATAAACAAACCTGCTGGCATTTTCTGCAATTATACTTGATCTAGTTACAAGCAAAATTTACTCAGTAACACGCACAGTTATACACTGATGTCTTCATAGTCTGACGTAATCTATAAGCTGAGTCGACAGCGATATGCAGTCGTCTGCCATTCATGTTTTTTGTCTGAACATCGCAATCAGCTGCAAAATGAATGACAGAGGCATAGTTTTGTTTTGGACTGGGTACATAAATTATATTGAGCAAGAGTTTTGTTCGATATAGTGCTGATAAACAGACAGATGTGATTACTTGAATCAAAATATCCTCGTCTTACGACTCGGACATTTTGATTAGGGTCTCGTAATCACATCTGCTTGTTATCGGCACTATATCAAGCAAAATGTTGCTCAATATATTGAGGATTTTTTAATTCAAGTCAAGTAATCACATCTGTCTGTTTATTGGCACAATATCAAACAAAATGTTGCTAAATATAATGTATGTACCCAGTCCAAAACAAAACTTTACCAGAGTCCTACCGATTACCACCATTGGTGCTGAAGTGGTCAATTTCACTATATTTGGACATAAAACTTCCCAGCTTGACACTACTAACCGAAATGTACTCAGTGTAAATCCACCCAGGCATACATCTACACAGTGCAAATGTGTTCCTCTGATTTTCCATTTATTTTTAGAACTAAATAAACTCTGCGTGAATTTTCACAGCATGATTCCACCCAGCAAAAATTGAATTTACTCAAATAAAAAATCTCAATGGAATAGCGACAGCACACATTCACACCGAGTAGATTTATGCCAAGGCTGTGTAGACTGTCGCTCGATAGTTTCAAGTTTTTTTAGATTTGCGTTAAAACATACCAAAACTTACCCCTTCATCGCCACTGATACTGTCACTGTGTGTGCTACACGTACTAGAAAAATCACATCAACACAAAACTCTTTAACGTCACAATCTAGGGCCAGCATAGTCTGGAGTTCACGTCAGACTTTTCTGAAATGTTGCAATGAAGGCGACATCACATAATGTTTACATGCACATAGGCTGAAGGGAACTTTACTATCCAACACCAAATGTATGCTTCAAACAAACAGAACCCAGCAAATCTGACACTGTTGAACATGTTTCATCATCATGCAAATTCCCTCTCGCACGCCTCTCATGTTGGAGAAAACAAGCAGATAAGCTGCCTTAGGTGTGACCACAGATATTAATAACTATGTCTATTTATGAACCTGTATGTGATACTTCCGACGTGTGTTTGTCCAAATGGTGACCCTGTTGTGTGCCCCGTACTGGACTGTCAACTGACTCAGTAGTATATCAGTGCTTTCTATAATCGTGCGTGTTGTTGAGTGAAGTCTACTTGTAATTAGAACACGGATAATGATGGAAAATGCCAGCAGGTTTATTTATTTAGTCCTTTTCTAAGGTTGTCACTATCACTAGTGGACATCAGTGTCGTCAATCTCAATAGTATGGCGATTCGATTCGTGTGTTTGCTGCTGTCTATTCTTCGTTTATGTGTGTGTATGGGAAAGAAATTTTGTGCGTACGTATACACTAAGAAGTATTTCATTACTTTTTAGCCCCAAGTGTGTGGAACTCGCTGCCAATTGAAAGGCAGAATCGGCCCACATTGTCACAGTTCCAAGTTCTCTTAAAGACTTTTCTTTTCTGTCGGGCATTTAACGTTTAGCTCACCTTTAGCTAACTGTTGACTGCCTTTTATTCTGACTCTGGAGGGAAGTGGATGTAAGGTGTTGGGAAGGGATGGGGTGAGTTAAAGTAGTGTATAATTGTGCGCGTGTCTGAGAGAGAGCGTGCTGTTGTGCATGCGCAGTGAGTCCAGTGTTTTCCTGGAGAACAGCGCTATACAAGAACTATTTATTATTATTATTATTACAATACAATAATACTTTATTAATCACTCATGGGGAAATTCGCTGTCTGCCCATACAACACATGGCATCATCATTCACTCATTAAAATAATTAAATAACCCATAACTCTCAATTAATGAGATGAACTGTAACAGACGTATTGTTACCTTTGTAACATCTCCACCCACAGCAGCATGTAATTTTTTTATTGCAGTATTCCCTTTCCAGTAGCCAATTGGGGAGTAATATATTTTTGATAGTTTAGCGTCTACCATTTTTTCTAGCAATATCTCTCTCTCTTGGCTTGACTTCGCGAACGAAGATTTTATAGGAGTTGCCCACGACGTCTGCAGGCTTGTTCGTGGCTGCGGAGGCCAATCCGAGACAGGCAGGTTCGACCGCAGTGGCTGCAGGGGAAGGTATGGCCGGGGTTCTGAGCTGCGGCATCTCTGTTTTTTCTCCTGAGCCGCTTGTCCTTAAGGCTAGCTCTGTGAGAGTCCTCAAAGGAGACAGCTGCCTTGTAAATGGTGGAGCGCCAGGTGTCACGGTCCGCAGCAAGCGAAGACCACTGGTGGTGGTCGATTTGGCAGGCACTAAGTGACTTCTTGAGACAGTCTTTGTATCTCTTCTTTGGTGCCCCTCTGTCACGGTGTCCAGTAGCAAGCTCGCCGAACAGGGTGATCTTTGGTAGGCGATGATCCTCCATCCTGGAGACATGCCCCGCCCAGCGGAGCTGTGTCCGCAGCAGCAAAGCCTCGATGCTCACAGTTTCAGCCTGTTCAAGGACCTCGACGTTGGTGACATAGTCACTCCAGTGAATGCCCAGGATGGAACGCAGGCAGCACTGGTGGAAGCGTTCGAGGAGTCGTAGTTGGCTGCGGTAGAGGGCCCAGGACTCGGAACCATACAGCAGGGTGGTGAGGACCACAGCTCTGTACACGCTGATCTTGGTGCCTGTTTTCAGCTGTTGATTGTGCCACACCCGCTTGAAAAGTCGCCCGAAAGCGCTGTTCGCTTTTGCCAGCCTGCTGTCAAGCTCCTTGTCCAGCTTGGCGTCCGACGTGATAATGCAGCCAAGGTAAGTAAACTGGTGCACTGACTTTAGATCAGACTCGCCAATGGTGATGTGAGGAGGGCGATACACTGTCTTGGGTGCCGGCTGATGGAGGACCTCTGTCTTTTTCAGACTGACCTCGAGTCCAAAGAGCTGGGCAGCATCTGCGAAGCAAGACGTGATGCGCTGCAGGGCTCTCTCTGTGTGTGCAACGAGGGCAGCATCATCAGCAAAAAGCAGCTCACGAATCAGTTGGTCTAGGGTTTTTGTGTGGGCCTGCAGTCGTCTGAGGTTGAACAGGCTGCCATCGAGACGATACCTGATGTACACTGCATCGTCATCATCAAGGTCCACTGTGGCCTGCTTCAACATCATGCTAAAAAAGATGGTGAAGAGGGTCGGTGCCAGCACGCAGCCCTGCTTTACGCCGTTGAGAATAGGGAATGGTTCTGAGAGATCATTGTTGAGTCTGACCTGGCCTTGCTGGTCCTCGTGTAGCTGGACAATCATGTTGAGGAACTTTGGGGGACAGCCAAGTCGCTCCAGGATCTGCCACATGCCTTGCCTGCTCACAGTGTCGAACGCTTTTGTTAGGTCGACAAATGTTACGTACAGCCCTTTGTTCTGCTCGCGGCACTTCTCCTGTAGCTGTCTCAGCACAAAGACCATATCGGTGGTGCTCCTGTTTGCTCTGAAGCCACACTGGCCCTCTGGGAGTTGGTCTTCAGCGATGGCAGGTACCAGCCGATTCAGGAGCAGCCTTGCAAGGATTTTCCCAGCAATGGACAGGAGGGTAATTCCCCGATAGTTGGAACAGTCAGACTTCTCGCCTTTGTTCTTGTACAGGGTGATAACGACTGCATCACGGAGATCTTTTGGTAGTGTTCCTTCCTCCCAGCAGCAGAGAAAGAGGTCATGGAGCTTGTTGTGCAGTGCTGTGCCTCCATGTTTCCAGATCTCTGGCGGTATTCCATCAATGCCTGCTGCTTTGCCACTCTTGAGCTGGTGGATGGCTGTGAGGGTCTCTTCAGCGGTGGGCGGTTCGTCCAATTCAACCTTTACTGGGAGGTGTGGGATTTGTAGGACGACTGCTTCTTGAACAGTGCGCTCAGCGCTGAAGAGGCTCTGAAAGTATTCCGACCAGCGGTTCAAGATGGAGGTATTATCTGTGAGGAGTGCCTGGCCATTCGCGCTTCGCAGGGGACTTTGTACCAGGTGCCTGGGGCCATACACTGCTTTCAGTGCTTCGTAGAAGCCCCTGTAGTCACCATTGTCAGCACAAAGCTGGGTCCTCTGTGCAAGTCTGGTCCACCACTCATTCTGGAGATCTCTGAGCTTGCGCTGGAGACTGCTGCAGACGAGGCGGAAGGCAGACTTCTTCACAGGGCAGGAAGGCTGGGCTAGGTGGGCCTGATGGGCGGCTCTTTTTTTTGCTAGGTGTTCCTGGATCTCTACATCGTTTTCGTCAAACCAGTCTTTGTTCTTCTTTCTGGCGAAACCCAAGACTTCTGCAGAGGATTTTGTAATAGCAGTTTTCAGTTGTTCCCAAAGTGTTTCAGGGGAGGAGTCTACTGGGTCCGCTGTGTCTTTGAGCCTGCGCTGTAAATCTGTCTGAAAGGCAGCTTTCACATCGTCACGCTGAAGGCTGGCAACATCAAGCTTTTTCTTGGGGGGCCCCCATTTCTTGGGTTTTGGCCTGAAGTGGAGCCTGAGTTTGCAGCGGACAAGGCGGTGGTCAGTGTGGCACTCTGCGCTGGGCATCACTCTGGTGAGGAGGACGTCACTGCGGTCCCTCTGACGCACTAGGACATAGTCGATAAGGTGCCAGTGTTTGGAGCGAGGATGCATCCAGGTGGTCTTTCGACTGTCCTTTTGCTGAAAAGTAGTGTTAGTGATGACCAGTTGCTGCTCCGCACAGAACTCCAACAGTAGGCGGCCATTGTCATTGCAGTTCCCCACGCCATGCTTGCCGAGGACTCCTTTCCAGGCTTCAGAGTCCTGGCCCACTCTGGCGTTGAAGTCGCCAAGGATGATGACTTTGTCGTCTGCAGGGGTACTCTGTAGGAGGCTGCGCAGGTCAGTGTAAAATTTGTCCTTTTCAGCAGGCTCTGCCAGGAGGGTTGGGGAGTACACACTGAGAAGGGTGACGTGTTGCTGGTGTCTCAGTGGGAGGCGCATGGACATGATGCGGTCTGAGTGGCCCGTTGGTAGGTTTTCCAGCTTAGTCGCAATGGATGTCTTGACCATGAAACCCACGCCTGAGAGCCGTCTTTCTGATGCAGGCCTGCCTGACCAGTAGAGGGTGTACCCAGCACCAAGTTCTTGGAGGCTGCCTTCGTCCGGAAGGCGTACTTCGCTGAGCGCGGCGATGTCGATGTTTAACCTCCGCAATTCATGGGCAATGAGGGCGGAGCGGCGTTCAGGGCGTCCGCTGTCTGCTTTGTCGAGCATGGTTCGGACGTTCCAGCATGCTACGTTGAGTCCGGTCGTGGTCGTCATGAGAGTGGATCCGTTATTCTTTCTTGTTTTTTGACCGCAGGAGAAGATGCCCGTTGACCGCGGCTAGCCAACTGGGGTTGCGAGGGGACGAGCTTTGGTTAGGCCACCTTTTCTAGGCCCCTCTCCGTGTGGAGCAAGCAGTGCTGTCCCTAGAGAAGGCTGCTTGGTCGTTCAGGGTGTGCCGAGTGATGTTGTCATCCCCAGGTCAACATCAGGCGACCAATATCCTGAACCGCCTGCATGCAGGTTTGAGACTGCGGCTTCCAGTGACATCTTTCACCTGCCGTTTCGCCCCTCGCCCGTCGCTACAGGACTTGGAATGGTCAGTGTCATGGTCCGTGGACGTTTCCTAAAGCCTGCGCGGTGGAGCTTTTTGGTGGAGTGCAGTGTGCGCAGTACTGGCCCCACCCTTTAAACCCTTGGTTCATCTGCCATGGCCTAGCAAGCTGGGACGATGGCATCGAGGTCCTCGGGTCGTAGGTTTTATATCAGACTGTCCTTGTCCTAGTCTCTGGCTCAAAAGCCTTCCCCGGAGACACGGGGGCTTTGATGTCAGGGGTTTCCTCCCTTAGCCTTTCCGCAGCCAAGCGGCCAGGCCTGCAAGGCAGCAGGCGACTCGTGGAGGGCGGGGTCGTCTATGTCCCGTGCAGATGTCAACATCTGCCCACTGCCCAGCAATATAAACTCCTGTAAAATATACTAATGTCATTCCTACTAAAACAAATATTATTTCTCCATTTTTTTGTTCTGAGCTTGGTTGGTAATAGTCGCTAAGTTTTGGTTGAGGAATAGATATGTCTTCGCCAGTTACAAGATAGTATTCTTTGATCGCGTCATCGACATTTGAAAATGTATGCTGTGCGTGACCCTCAAGTTTTAGTTTTTCATTAATAAAATCAAGTTTCTCAATTCTTTGCTTTTCATAATCTTGTTGAGCTTGAGCTAGTTTTTCAGATGCCTCATTGTGTCGCTTCATTTCTTCTGCTGATTCTTCTTTACTAACTTTTGAAAAGAAATAGTTTGATCCACTAAAAGCTAATGCGTTAATAACTGTACCACCAATCATGACAGCTATAGTTGCCATATTTTTTATTTACATAGAAATATTTTCTGGAATAATTCCTTGCTTGACTAGAAAATCTTTTGTTGCAATCGAGGCTGTTATAACAACTACTAGTTTAGCACTGTCTTCGAAATCTAATTTACTAAGGTCTGCTGATTTCATTTTGAGAAGACTTTTCCCCAGCATAGAATAAGCAACTGTTAGTCCACTTATTACAGCAGAGTGATAGACAAGGTTCATTAAGTTCTTTGTGTCGCTCATTTTCTTATGCTACAAAAATTAAAATAATAATAAATTTATTTACTGCATGTAAAATGGGTCCAAAGGTTTTGAAACTGCTGGTAATGTGGAGACTTCTTCTTTTGTTTTTGGAGTGTTTGATTTTTTGGACACTGTTCGAGTGTTTGGTTTGTATTTTTTATATAATTGGTAACCTACGTAACCAAATCCGACAACAAATCCAGCAACTATATATTTTGTTGTTTCAGGTTTAGTTGTTTTTTTATCACTTTGTGGGGTATGTGTTGGTTCTAATGGTAGTGTCACTGATGATGTTACGTCAGTCTTTTCTGTTAATGCTTGAAGCTGTAATTTCTTTTGTCTGTTATATTCAGCTAATCTTTTCCCAGCCTCTATTCGACCTGGACTTTTAGTCTTAGTCACTGTCTGAACCTGTGTCAAGACATGGCTCTGTTGTGGAGTCGTCTCGTCCATTTTCTTCTAATTTAAAATTTATTTTAGAAAAATCAATATGACTACTAGTAACAAGTAAGGTTACAGCAGGTGCAAGGTAATTCCCAAACTTGTAAAACATGACACATGCTAATTTGCCAATTGAACTTGAAACAATAGGATTACTTTCAAGGTCGTGTGATAGACTATCAGTGTCTACAGGTAAAAAGTGACTTACAGCTTTTGTGTATAGGCATATAAGAGATCTACTCAAATCACGTGTCATTAGTGAAGCAATGTGATTTTCATATTTAGAATGTAGTTTAATTAGCTCGTCGGGTGAGAGGGATTGATTGTACATTGCTTAACGTCCCGACAGCAACAAGGCTTTCTCAGGACGTGCCTGCACTGCTTGCGAAAAACGGGTGAGAGGGATTCTATATCTTCTGTCATGTACTGTTTTCCGAGATAAGTCTTTGATTTGCCTGAGACAATTACAGACAAAAGACGCTGTTTCTTAGAGTCTAAGTCTTTGTTCTCTACAGCACAGATATCGCTTAGAAGAAGTAATTCGTCTTGATTCATTTTATAATGTAATATAATATTTTTGTTTAAAGAAGTCAATGGCAGCATTAATTATTTAGGGGGGGATGGGGGATCTGGCTTAATACTCGCGGGTTGGTAGCTGATCAAAAAACGTAGCTTGAATGATTTCTGGAGTGGAACTAAAATGACTAGGTAATAAAGGTATTGGGTGTATTGGTTGGAGTGGGTTAGTCTAAATGGCTAGTTGATTACAATAATTAGTTGATTATGGAATGGGTGGGCATCAACTGTCAGTTTATCTATCTCTGGGATTGAGGTCCGACTGAGGGCAGGCCAGGGCATGAATGGGATTTCTGCTGCTGCAAGAAGTGCTGGGTGATACGTGCAGTGTGTGTACACGCATTATCTTGCCGCAAGATGCAGTTTCTGATCCCTGAGAAAATGGCAGGTCATGTGGGTGTAGTACTTGGTCAATGTAGCGCTAAGCTGTGATGGCATTTCCGCGACCTGGTACGAGTCCACGGAAGAACACAGGTCCTACTGTCTGGTTCAGGATAATCCCGCCCCAAATCATCACGCTTGGCCTGCCCCAGGCATTGTTCTCAAGCACACAGCCATCAGCATAGCGTTCACCCTTTCTCCGCCACACTCTTATGCGCCCATCTGCATGGCTGATGCAGTAGCGGCTCTCATCCGTGAACAGGACGTTCTTCCACCGTCGCCAGGTCCAGTCGACATGAGCCTGTGACCGCTGTAGGCATGCACGGCGATGACAGTCAGTAAGAACAGGTCCACGGGCTGGACAGCGGTTGTGCAGATTATGCTCCTCTAGCCGTCGTCACACTGTCTGGCCACTGATAGGTACCTGGTGGTTGCCGATAACTTCTCTTGCTGTTTCCTCGGCCGGCTGAAAGCGATTTCGCACGTGAGCCTGGAAAATGTGGCAGTCTTGCTGTGGAGTTGTCACACGTGGTTGTCCGCTTCGGGGAGCGTCAGCAGAAGACCCGTTGGCATGATAGCATTGCTGCAGCCTGTAAATGGTCAAAATATGACATCTAAAGGCCACTGCCACAGCTTGTGGATCTTCTCCGGCTTCCAAACGCCCAAGAGCTCGTTCTCATTGGGGAGCACCAAGTCTTGGCATGGTTGATGTGGCAACGGAAAAAAAGTGACAGAAAACGTAACACTCCCGATTTTTTATTGCCTTGCATTGCTGAAAACAGTTCATGATCCAACATTACTCTGCAGTGTATGCACGTGCGTGGAAAGCATACGCCATGCGTCCTAACCAATACGGGTGCCTCGTGCAAAGGGAGGGTAACACGGTTACTAGAGTATGGTGATTGCATGCTCACATGTTGTTGCTCGTACACTGGCTATCAAAAATAGTGCAACTTGTATTTTCGTGGATTTATCATACAAATACAATGTACACTCGAATTTCGTGTTTCTTTTGTTGATCAGTATACTTTAATCTTATTTAAAAGTTAGAGGGTGTAAAAAACGGGCCCTCGACGGTAAATCTGAGCAATGGATCTGCGACGCCTAGAAGCAGCAAAAAATTTAAGCAAGGTAAAAAAAAAAGTGGTCTACCCCAAGTCGTAACCAGTTCTGGAGAAGAACTCACGTATGCATACTTGTTTTTACTTCATTACAAAACCTTCAAGCTAGGGCTATCACACATTACAAAGTGACTAAAGCTACTAGTACTACATGTGCTGTATACTTATACAGGGTTCGTAGCCAAAAGGCATCACAAAATTCACAAACTTTTCACAAACTTTCAAGACCATTTTTACATTTTTCCTGGCCATAAGATGTGTGACCGAAATATACTTATATAGACTAGGCCTATATGCCCACTGTTCAACAGACGCTTACCTTTGTTATGACTCATGATGGCACCTTCACCCATGCTTGCCAAATCAATAGATTTTTGACAAGCGGCACAAAACAAAAACCGACCACTTGTTTGATGCTACTTTTCGAAGCCAGCTTTTATACATATATTTGGCTGAATCTTTCCTCAGCCACTGTTTATACTTAGAAGCTTCAAGCCACAAATCGTTAAAAACACAAGCGCCAGGCATGGTCAATAAGTGAGCGATGTGACCGGAAATAATATTAAAGGGAAATAATCATTCGCAAGTACATCCGGTCGAAATCGAAAGTACGTTTTTGCGTAGCTTTCTGGTAGCCGGATTTTATTTGTTTTGTTTGTGTGCGTGTATTTTGTTTGTTTTGTACATTATTTTTTAAAATTCGATTGATTGATTGATTGTACATTGCTTAACGTCCCGACAGCAACAAGGCTTTCTCAGGACGTGCCTGCACTGCCTGTGAAAAAAAGAATAAACAGAACATTGAATGTATGTCGCCAGCCGGTCAAATACATTAAATAAACCTAAGAGATAGATAATATGAGACTTCCAAACCAATAGATTCAATAAAGCCGCATCCGTCATTAATTTACGCTATTTTTAAATATCAAAATTCAGTTATCCCATTACACCCTCATTATTTCCGAATCAACCCTTTAATTTTAAAAAAATGATGAGCATGACGGATGCGACTCTATTGAATTTATTATTTTGGAAGTCTCATATTATCTATCTCTCCTAGCCATTTTAGTTCCACTTCAGAAATCATTCAAAGCAACGATTTTTGATCAGCTACCAACCCGCGATTATCATAAGCCAGACCCCCCACCTAACCTAAATTATTAATGCTGTCATTGACTTCTTTAAACAAAATTATTATATTATATTATAAAATGAATCAAGACGAATTACTTCTTTTAAGTGATATTTGTGCTGTAGAAAACAAAGACTTAGACTTTAAAAAACAAAGGCTTATCTCTGTAGTTGTGTCAGGCAAATCAAAAGGTCACAGGTCAAGAGTTAAGGTCAAGGTCATGGTCACCAAGATCAATGTCACAAGGTCAAGGTCACCAGTCACAAGGTCAAGGTCACCAGGTCGCAAGGTCAAAGTTAAGAGCCAAGGTCACCAAGGTCATGTGCCAAGGTCACCGGGTCAAGGTCATGGATCAAGGTCATGGGTCAAGGTCACCAATGTCATGTGTCAAGGTCACCGGGTCAAGGTCATGGGTCAAGGTCATCAAGGTCACCGGGTCAAGGTCATGGGTCAAGGTCACGGGTCAAGGTCAAAGGTCACGAGGTCAATGACACTGGAACCAAAAAATGGTAAAAGTCCGCTCCTGGTCTTTTTCCAGTTGCTCTCACAGAGTCAGCTATAACCCAGGTTCAAGTGCACAATTCGCCTTCCCTGTGAGAGCTTTTGGTGTGGCCTAGGTTTTGGTTTGTTCCGCCCACCCCAGACGGGAATCTACCAAGACTCGGCTGCCCGAAACGAAAGTGTAGATGTCCCAGAGGTGTTTGGAACAAGCAAGGGAGTTACAACCCGGGTTTTTGTGCACAAATAACTCCCTTGTTTGTTTCCTAGGCCACTGGACCACTCACGGACCCACAATGAATAGAAACATTTTCATTTATATAACCCTACATTCTCCTAAAATAATTAAGTTGGTGAAGCAAAAAAGTAATACCAAAAAAATTATATTTGTATTAAAAGACAACAATAATCATACATTTTTAAACAAAAATCAAATAATAACATCTTTATACTATTATCTATCATAATTATTGACACATCTTGCCTTTTATTTTTTATGAAAAAAATATATATTTTAGTCAAAAATTAAAACATCATTTAATAAAGCAAGGGAAGTAACTTTTTGTCTTACCAAAATTTTCTCAAAATTACTTCCCTTGTATAAACTTATATTCAACAAAGGGAAGTAATCTAAAATTTTGTTACTGAACAGGTGGTGATTCCTTCCCTTTTACTGAACAAGGGAAATAATCTGTTATTATTTCTTATGCTGATACTGAACAGAGCAAATTCTCTCCCATGTTGTTACTGAGTCTAGATTATTTTCTGGTGTTCAAGTCATGGGTAAAATTAACAAGTTACTGTCTATGTTACTGTCTAGATGTTTCTAAGTAAATTACAAGTACTTAATAAGGTAATTTATAAACCAGCAAGTAACTTTGTAAGTAACTTTGAAGTTAGTTGGCGTAAGTAATTATAAGTGACTTAAAACAAGTTCTTATAAGTGTCTTAACATAAGATCTTGTAAGTTCTTGATGCAAGTCAGCAAGATACTTGGACAGAATTTCCAAGTTACAAGGACAACAAGAAAACTTTTTTTTCTCAGTAGTACTCTGGTGGTGGGGCTGATGGCGTCAAATGAGCAGGCATAAAAGGCATGACATCTCTTTGTGAAGAGTATTTCAGAATTAATGAATGATTACCAAAACTGATCTTTACTTGCCTAACAGTCCGTAAACTTTTTTCATAGTTTCTTCTACACCTATTTTCTTTCCTTCCTCTAAAAAAGATTGCTTTAGCTCTTCAACATTCGCGGGTTGACTACGCATCTTATTCTGTATTTCAGATTTTTGTTGTTTATAGTTAGCCAAATCATCCTGGACTCGCTTAAATTCTTCGTCGTCAATTTCATTATTTTCCAAAGCCTTACTAATAATAAGTTTCATACTCGTCAGCTTAGCTGCTGCGAGCGTACTTAATGCTTCATGCTTCTGCAACTTAGTATAAAATTTTTTGTTAAGGGCTTCCATACCAAAGCATGCCAGGCTTGTGACAAGACCAATACCTTCAACAGCAATTCCTATAACACTTCCCACCCCCGTTGCAAAAAGAGTTATACCTCCTACAGATAATCCGGCCGAAACCACCCCCATGGCCATTGATGTGTTGTGTACAGAATTGAAAACCGTATTGTAAAGGCGTTTACACCTCGAGTATTTTGCTTGTTCTTCTTCCAAATACTTCAACGCTTCTGTAATATTCATTAAACGGAATGAATCTGCCTTTAATGTTTTATCACGCTCAATAGGCTCAAGCTGCTCAGGTGGTATTTGTGGATACAAGTTCACCATTTTTTATTTACAAATATTTTTTTAATCAGCAATTACATTTTGCAACTCTTCAAAAGTATACAATTTACTAGCATAATAAAATGCAACAAGATCAATGTGTTCAAGGTTTATGTAAGTTAGACGAACAAAAGTTGTTTTGTCGACCACCACCTTGACAGCGGGAAGACTGCTTGAAACGTTAATAACATCATTATTTTTTGTAATAGCAATAAAGACCATTGATGATTCTGTTACTGCTTCATTCCATGTAAGTTTAATTCCTTGTGCAATTTGAGCCTCTTTTGCAGTAGCAACAGATTTCATGATAATTTCAAATACTATTGTCGCTTCTCTAGCCACGACTAAGCTTGCTGGCATAAACACAACAGAAGTATCTGATCTACCCTTTCTAGTTGTAAGAAGATATCTCCGTCTCTCATAATTTTCAACTTTCAGTTTTTCTCTGCTATTGTTGTCTAGGGCAAAACTTGGAACAAGGCTTACAATAAGCGGCCCAGAATTAACAACCTTCCTAAACACTAAGGCGCCTTCATCATCAGTGTATACATAAGGACTAATAAATTCAATCTTTATGTCCCAGTTAATTGTTGGAGGTGGAACAGGCACAGGTGAAACCACCCACTTATTTCCCACATGTATTAAGTTGTAAGGCGCATTATTTACAGGTGGAGTAGGTACAGTAACATCACGCAGCTGACCAAGTTTAGGAATCTGTTTTTCACCATCTTTCATGTCAACAATTACTTTCCTTTTGTACATGCCATAGGAATCAAGTTCAAAACCATATATTTCTCCAATTTCCCCTTCCTTCTCAAAATCCTGTACGTCTGCCAAATCTTTCAACTCTGTTACTGGACATGCAACTGGTATGATTCTAGGCTTTGGACCAAGACCACTCATTTTTTTATAAACAAAAATAAAATTATTTAATTTCCAACACAACACTAAAATCATGCATTACAACTGGTTTACCATCCTGATTAGTTACAGATATACTCAGTGATTCAAAGAAACTAGAACCTAATTTCTTAAACTGTAAATTAGGAAATCTAACAGACACACTTTCACAATAGGGAGCAGTTCCAGTTGGTAAGCATCTCAACAAAGTTGATGGTTTTCCATTGTGTACATTTTCAGTCGTGTTTAGTTCTTTTAAATAAACATTTAGAAATGTGTGTACTGACAAATGAACAGGATATGTTCCAGTTATTTTAGTTACATCTGGTGTATAATACCATCCACTAGTACCATTATCTGTAAAACCCATTACCCAATTTACAGGCATTGTATTTCTGTCTATTAAACCAAGTAAATATGCAAGTTCAGTTGAAAATAAAGGTATAGTGCCTGTAGGAATTTCTAATTCAACAAACAAGTTAGCCTGATTTAAAGTTGCTTTAATTTTTAAATTATTTTGAAACCATGTAGCTAAAGTACAAAAGTCATAATACCCAGATGGTATAAAGTGTGTATTAGTGTCCAAGCCACTATTACCAGCATTAACATAACTTATATAAAAACTTGTATTATCCGTTACATTAAACCACTTTACTGTATAAAACATTTCATGGATAGCCACAGCCTTGTTACCATCTCGATTATCGATTCCATTAGTTAGCCACACTGGTTTGCTCGTGTCAAGAATTGTTAAGGTTATAAACATTTTTATTATCACATAAAAAAAAAGGATGGAATTTAAATCACCAACCATTACCACTACAAACGCATTTCAATTCAATGTGAATGCCAAATATAATGTTGCACCTACTTATGAACAGAAAATAATTCAGTTAAATCAGCTTGATATAGCTTTGTCTGAACAAGATTTATTTCAAGTCAAAGTACCCAACCCTTTTGATCATTACCTAAACCCTCCAATAACAGATGACTCAACTGCAAGAAAGTGGTCTTCAAGCCCACTACAGATGTTTCAAAACCAACTTAACTTTGCCATACTGTGTTCTACTACAGGCTGTGGTGTTTCATTTACAGACCATTTGAATCACTCAAACAAACTGATTAAGTCTGTGTATCATTTCCATGTTTATTACCAGCTTAGAAGAATACTGTCAGAACTGCATACACCATTACCAACTGAATCCAGTTTTAATCAGTTTAACAATCCCATGGATTTGAAAGCATTTGAACGGATCTGTAATGAATTTAACATCAGTACAAAGTATGACTTTACACAAAAACTTGATGATCACAATGGTATGGGAACATTGTATTATGCTATGAGTCACAGACAATACCCACAAGATTACTACCCTGGTTACACTTCATTCTCATCAAAATCACAAGTCTGGTTAGGATCAATAGAGCAGAAGCAGACTAATGCGTGGACCACATTTATTTTAGATAAATCTGACGGGTTTACTCAAGCAGGAGTCGAGCGCGTCAATGAGTCTATCAGAACATATGTCTGGTGTTTACTAGGAGCACAATCACTAACAAAATCAAACATTTTGAATGGAAGTGGTAAATTTGAAGCACAAAAACAGTTTTTAGCAAATTTAGAAGATTCTATTAACTCAGTTGTTGATCTTCCATCTAGCATACAACGTTACCAAAACGTTCTCAGATATGCCAGATCAAAAGTTGACTTTGTAGTAGGCATTGGGTTATACATGTTGCCTTCTGATCTTCAACTACAAATTGGAGTAATCATCATCATCATCATCATCAGTCCCTTGCCCGAACTGGGCGTTGGGGGGACTGAAAGGCAGCAGCAACAGACAGTGCTCTCCACTGAGTTCTATTTTGGGCGGTGGCAAGCAAGTCTGGCATCTCGAGTTCGGTCCATTCTTTTATGTTTGCGACCCAACTCTTTCTCTGACGACCTCGCCGACGACTTCCTTCGAGAGTGCCTTGGAGGATAGTCTTGGACAAGGTGTTGTGTCGGGTCACGTGGCCAAACCAAGCAAGCTTGCGCCGTTTCACGGTTGCCAGAAGGGGTTCATGTGGGCCCACCAGGGAAGTGACGATGCTCCGTACATATTCGTTGGTCTTGTGCTCGCGGTACGAGATGCGGAGCAACTTCCTCAGGCACTTGTTCTCAAAGGCCTGGATTTTCTTTTCTGAGTCTGCAAGCAGTGTCCAAGTCTCACAGCCGTAGAGTAGAATAGACACTACGAGGGACTTGTAAAGCCTGTACTTGATGGTGAAGCTGATGGAGTTACTTCGCCATATCCTGTCCAGCCTGGCCATTGCGGATGTTGCTGTACCTATCCTGATACGGATCTCTGCTATGCAACTACCGTCTTTGGACAGGGTGGCTCCCAAGTACTTGAAGCTATTGACCTCTTCTAGCTTCTGGCCGTTCATGTGAATGTTGCTGCTGCTGTCGCTTGTGGTGTTGATCATCACTTTGCTTTTATCCGTACTGATCTCCATGCCATAAGACCCTGCGCTACTTGAAAGTTTGTCTGTGAGGTTTTGGAGCTCACTATTGCTGCCTGCCATGAGGTCAATGTCGTCTGCGAATCGAAGATTGCACAGGGATCTGCCACCAATAGAGATTGAAGTATGGTGGTCGTGGAGGGTTTCCTGCATGATCTTCTCCAGGAATATGTTGAAAAGGACAGGAGAGAGCAGGCATCCTTGACGGACACCGATCGTTGTCCTGAAGAACTCGCCTGACTGATTGTTAAGTAGAACCGCGCTGCAGGCGTTCTTGTAAAGCGCTTCTATCATTTGGATCAGTCCCTCCTCTATGTTGAACGATCTCATGACTTGCCAGAGTCCGTCGTGCCAGACGCGATCAAATGCTTTCCTGAAATCAATGAAGTTGTGGTAGAGTTCGCGCTGATGCTGCAGATGTTTCTCGATCAGGACGCGGCAGTTGAAAATCTGCTCTACAGTGCTTCTTCCAACTCTGAAGCCAGCCTGTTCTTCTGCCAGCAGTTCCTCGGCGAAAGTTTTGAGGCGGTTGAGAATGATTCTAAGCATTACTTTGCTAGGGTGACTTATCAGACTGATAGTTCTGTAGTTCTGGCACTGTTTCAGGTTTCCTTTCTTGGGGAGCGGGATCACTAGAGACTGTGTCCATTCTACTGGCCATTTCTTTTGCTCCCAGATCTTTTGACAGAGTGTAGTGAGGACCTTCGTTGTTACTTCTCCTCCATGTTTCAACAGTTCAGCAGGTACGTTGTCTACACCTGGAGACTTTCCTCCCTTCAGGCCGCGTACGGCTGCTTCCACCTCTTCAGCTAACACTGGCAGGTCTTCAGCCTTCCTGGCCCCAGCCTGGTTGTTTTGGAGGATGCTGGTGTCTGGCTCAGCCTTGTAGTTATACAAGTCTCGGCAGTACTCAGTCCATCTGTTTAGTACAGCAGTGTTTTCCGTAAGGAGTTGGCCGCTGCTGTCTTCGATGACTGTGGCTGTTCGCTGTTGAGTCTTGGTGAGGGTCCTTAGCGTTTCATAAGCCTTCTTGCTGTTGCCGTTTGCCATGCCCTCTTCCACGCTACAACACTGGTCTTCAATCCAATCTTCTTTGGCGTAATTGGAGTAATAACAAATTATAATAATGAAATAGTTGTTGCAGGGAGTAATCAGAAATTAGGACTTAATCAATCTGTAAACTTGAGTCCAACAACCTCTCACATACAACCAGTAACACCACCAGTAACACAAATATCAACACCACCACCTGAACAGATAGTAAAACCAGTAATGTCAATAACAGCCCAAGCATCGGCACAGACACCTGAACCAGCACCAGTACAGTCAGTAACAGGCCAAGAAAACACACATGAGTCAGAGAGAACTGCATTGGTAATAGGCCTTACTGGATTAGGAATATTACTTCTTTACCTGTTTCATTAAGTATCCTATAATTAACCCTCCTACTGTTACCAAAAATATCCATACATGCTCTGCCATAAACCCTACTACCTTTGCTGTAGTACTAATAAGCCAACTGACAACACTACCTATAATACCTGGTAAAGCATCTGCTGCTTTTACAGCTAATTTTTTAAGCAAGTCTGATATGTGAGACAACTGTTTTTTTACCCACGTCTGTAAATCTTTTGGGTCTGATGGAGTTGGAGGAGCTGGAGGTGCTGGACTACTACCACCACCTGTTACAGCTAACACTACAGTACTAATAATAAATCCAAGAGCAGTAATTAAACTTGCAATAGTGATACCCTGCTCTCTGAAAAGTGTTTTTAATCTCTCAGTCAAAGTTGTATCCTCATTAAGTATTTTCTGAATAGTTTCTCTAATTCTGTTGACCTGTGTTTTCAGTTTTTGTCTACCATTATCAATTACTTCTAACCGAGCATCTCTTTCTATATACAAATTTTTTAATCTTTCTTGTATTCTTTCTTTTATTTCAATGTCATAATTCCCATTGTCTGCAGTAGCCAGTTTCTCTTTTTCTTTTTCAATGTGTTTATCAAGCTCACTAAGTTTGACTACGTTATTTACCATCTCACCCCTTGTTGACTGTAGTGCTTTATCCAACGCAGCTATCTCACGCAATGTAAAAGAAGAGTCACCTATTTGAAAAGGAGGGTCATCAATTGTTTTTATAGCCTCATTTATAAATGATGTTTCTTGTATTGTCTTGTCTACTATTTCTGGTAGTTTTGTTTTATCAGCCATATCAATCTCTTGCTCAGTCGGTAATTTTGATTGCGAATCATTTAGAATGGTAGCAGCTCGAGGTGGTATCCTTCTTTCACCAACACCAAGTTGGCGCAAGGCACTAACACCACCTTCACCTTTGATTGTACCTAAAGCTCTAAAACTACTAGGGTTGTTTTTCTTAGTTAATAGTATTTTACCTTTGTCAACAGTTTTTAAATATAAATGTCCTTTTTCATATTCAAACTGATTAGGATCTATTTGATATGGACGCTCACCAACACTATCATAAAATGAGTTCACTTTGGTTTCTAAAAGTTCGTGATACATACTAGAAGTATTACTTGTACCAGTCATATCTGTGATACTGGTATCTGAGACATTCATGTCATCCATTTTAAACTCTTCATGATTAAATCCTCCCGCTGCCATTGTTTTATTAATTTATTATTTTTTTATTGTGCATAATAAAAATGACACAGTCTTACGGTTCAAAGTTAGACCCATACAGAAAACTACGTGAGCCCCTGGGTGTTAAGGGCATAAGACAATCAATCGTCATCACAAACAATCCTAGTACCATAGACCAGAATCAAACACTTACAGTCAAGTTTCCAAACCTAGGTCCCAGTGACGTTATTGTTCCTGGCACTGCACGCCTAGCATTTAATATTGAACTATCATCAGACACAGATGTAAACAGAACACTAGTTGACAATCTTGGCAGAGCAATTGTTAGAACTATTAAAGTAAAACTTGAAGGACAGGAAGTGTTTAGTCTTGATGACTCAGATGTATTCTACTGTTACAAAGACCTTTGGCTCACAAGAGAAGAACGAGAAGACCGTATTTATCAAGGCATACAGCCAGATAATGTTGGTAAACTTCGAATCAATGCAGCAGATAAGGTAACTACTGGGGTACCAAAGGAAGTTATAATGGCTGAAACATATGGATCCAGATTCTACATTCCACTTGAGTTTGAAATCCTAACAGCTCATCTGCCTTATTATCAAGGAGCACTGAATGACCGTCTGAGTTTTGAACTAACCTTCAATGACTACTCCAAAGTAATTAAATCATCTGCCACAGATGCAACATACAAGATCTCTAACATTTCCTTGGAATATGAAATTGTCACACACACTGAACTAGCCAGACTCATTCAAAATCAGTATCAGTCAAGACTACCAATTTATTATGACAGGGTGATTAGACATAGTTTAATACCCAAAGACAAGAGTGACCCGATGTGGAACATAAACTTAAACACACCTGCTAGGTCACTGAAAGGTATTCTTATGTTGTTTGTTGAACCAGCGGCTCCATACAAACGGGATTCAGAAAAATTCTACAATCCTAAGATTACACATTTGTCTTGTACAATCGAAGGCCGCCCTAATCAAGTGTATGCTTCAGGAATGTTACCTTATCAACACTACGATGAGATCACAAAGTATTTTGTGGGTGGAAGGATTAGAGATAAACCTGCAAACATTGCGTGCAAAGATCTACATCTGTATGATGTTAGGATTGGTCAATACCTGACAAACAAGTATGCACTGTGGTTAGACCTTCGTAGTACAGATGATGACTATCTTCATGGGTCAGGACGAACTGTCGAGAACGGTAGTGATGGAATAACAATTCAGATACAAAAAAAGGTTGAAACTGCTGCAGCCATAAACATATATTTGTATCTAATTTATGACGCACAACTCAATATTGCAGAAAGCAGACTGAGTGGGCACATATATTAAAATTATATTGTGTATTAAAATGAACTTAATGACACTCGATCCACACTGTGGATTGTTTTGTGGTGCCACAGGGTGTGGTAAAACTGAATTTGTACTTAACCTCTTACAAACAAGATACATACACCACTTTGAAAACATTGTAATATTTTGTCCAACAATAAAACACAACAAAGCTTATCACAACCGTTTATTCATTTGGACTGACAGTAATATCTATTTAGTCGACCCTGAGAAAAAACTGAATGACTACCTGCTGTATTTTTTCAAACAATTTGAAGGACAGTCAACTTTATTTATTGTCGATGATTGCTCTGCAGAGAAAGACATTGTCAAAAAGAGAAATACTTTAGCAGAACTTGCCTTCAGTGGTAGACACGCAAACATCAGTGTTTGGATTCTCACTCAGAAATATAATGCTGTACTAAAAGATTTTCGAGAACAGTTAAAGTTTATCTGTTTGTTTTACTGTAAGGATCGTGACAGCTTCGAAGACTGTCTCAGAGAAAACGATGTCATTCCAAATAAGCAAGAACGGGATGATGTAAAAAATAAACTGAAATCAACTAAGCATCTAAAGCTCATTTTAAAGACAGATCAGCCCACAGGGTATGGGTTAGTAAATTAATTTATCTTTTTGGTTTGTCTATAAAAATGACGGACGGACAAGAGGATCAAAATTGGCCTATTGGTAAATTCATGGATATTACATCGAGTTTCAGGGATTTTATGCTTATTAGTGACTTAAAAACACAAGTTAGACGCCCTTTTTTAAAACTCCCAACACCGATGAAGATACACATGACATATAGTTTTTATCTTGGATATTCTAATACTTTTCCATGTTATAATAATAGGACAAATGATTTTTTAGTTTATGATGCTAAATCTGACTGGTTTAAGATTATGTGTTTACAAATACACCATCAAATAAAAAAAGAAAATAAAAATGTTAAATTTATTACTGTTAATAAAACAATATTACACATGCAAAAGATTGAACATGATACAACAGAAGACATACCAGGAAAGTGGCTTATTTGTTGGTAATTAATTTTGTCTATTATATAGGTTTTTGTCAATAAAGTGCCATTTTACACTATATAATTTTCTATTTATTTTTTTGTCGGACAAATAAAAAAGATGGACAACCATCAAAGATTAAGAAACGTGTTTCACACAACTGACTTACCTATATATAATATTTACAATGTCTATGAATCAATAGAAAGATCTTTTTTAGTCATACAAAATAACCTTCTTTCTGATAGTGTAAAGATTCAGATTGTTGCAAAAATAGAATTTGCCAGAGATGTTGGTGAAGTTATTGTAACGTATATCTCGACAAGGCAGCACACAGTTAATTCGAGAAGAGAACTAGAAAAAGTGTTTAGAGAAAGATTGTTGCCTGACTTCCATGAAGCAATTGACAGAGCAGAAATGCAAGGGTCTGGCTGGCATGAAGGCCTTGTACATGAACTACAACTAAAGCAGTCAAGATATCATCCTATTTTAGGCAAATCATGGATACCACTTCCAACTGAGGTTGCAAACAAAAAGGCTGTAGTCAATATTCAAAACAATGACAACTATTGTTTCATGTGGTGTGTGCTTGCTAAACTTCATTTTGTAAAAGCAAAACCTGATCGTGTATCTAACTATATCAAATTTGTAAATGAACTCAACTTCAGTGGCATTGAGTTCCCTGTTAAAATAGAGGACATAGACTTGTTTGAAAAACTAAATCCTGGTATATCTGTAAATGTGTATGTGTGGGATAATGAGTCTGAAAATAAGTTACAGCCAATTAGAGTGTCCCCAATTGCCCCAACCTATGGTCAGTCAGAAGATAAACATGTTGACATGTTGCTAATTGGTGATAACAATAACTTCCACTACACAATTATCAGAAATATGTCACGTCTAATTCATGATCATACAACAAAACACAATGGCAAACAGGAAGTTTGTAAAAAATGTTTACAAAGATTTTCCTCCATAAAATTAGCAGACAAACATGTTTTACACTGCAGATCAGCTGATGACATACAAACTGTACTTAAGTATCCAGATCCTGGCAGTCAAGTGTATTTTAAGAACTATGGGAATCAGCAAAAGCTGCCGTTTGTAGTATATGCTGATTTTGAATCACTCGTTGTTCCTTATGAAGGTCCTGTTCCAGAGTCATTACCAAAGACTATAAAATTGAGTGACCAAGTGGTGTGTTCTTTTGGATACATTATTGTTAGGTCAGACGGTCTTCATTCAGAACCTGTTATCTACAGGGGTGAAAATGCAGCAGCTGAGTTTTTAACAGAAATGAGACATCTGTATATTCAGGTAGTAAGGTATTTTGAAAACTGTCAGATGCCTTTGGTGATGACAGAAGAAGACAAACAGAATTTTGATGCAGCAGTGATGTGTTGGATTTGTGAAGACGTCCTTGATGGTGATAAAGTTTGCGATCATGATCACATAACTGGTCGTTACAGAGGTGCCGCTCATAACAAATGTAACTTGTTATTAAAAATAAATCCTAAGACATATAAGTTACCAATCTTTTTTCACAATCTGAAGGGATATGATTCACACATTATCATGCAGGCTGTAGACGAGTCTTACAAAAAAATTAGTTGTATTGCTCAGACAACTGAAAAATACTTGACTTTTAGGTTAGATAAATTAGCATTTTATGACTCCATGCAACATTTGTCTTTAGGGTTGGCTAGTCTGGCAGAAGGACTGAGTGAGTATCCAATAACAAGTAAATATTTTGAGCCGGACTTGATTAAAAAAGGTGTTTATCCATATGAGTACATTGATCACTGGGTTGTGTTTGAAGAAACAAGACTACCACCAAAAGAGAAATTTTATTCTACACTAATTGGTAAAGGTATTTCTGACTCTGAATACCAACACGCACTTAATGCATGGGAAAAACTAGGGTGTAAAACTATTGGTGACTATCATGACCAATACTTAAAGGCTGATGTCTGTTTGCTAGCAGACGTATTTGAAAGTTACCGTGAAAAGGGTTTGTTACACTACAAGCTTGACCCTGCTTGTTACATAACTAGTCCTGGCATGACATGGGATGCATTTTTGAAATCCAGTAAGATATTTATAGACCTGTTGTCTGATCGTACGATGGGTGAAATGGTGGAACGTGGATTGAGGGGAGGTATTAGTCTAGCAGCAAACAATTATGGCAAGGCCAACAACAAATATCTTGACGACTTTGACCCGTCAAAGCCAATGTCATTTATTACATACTTGGATGCTAATAATTTGTATGGATTTGCAATGTGTGAATTGTTGCCATTAAAAAACTTTTGTTTGTATGATTTGTCACAGTATGGCATAAAAAAATTAACAAAATATATTATGGATCGAGGTCAAAATGATGAAAAGGGTTGGATCTTTGAAGTAGACTTGGAGTATCCACACCATTTACATGATTACCATAATGATTATCCATTAGCAGTTGAGAAACTGAGTTTAACGGGGAAAAAAGAAGACACCAAACTTGTACCAAATTTAAATGACAAATTCAATTACGTTTGTCACTATCGATTGTTACAGTTTTACATCAGACATGGTTTAGTACTAAAGAAAGTTCATAGAGGAATTCAATTTGATCAAAGTGCTTTTATGAAAGATTACATAATGAAAAACACAACATTGCGTGCAAGAGAAGGTAACACTGCATTTGACAAAGACTTCTTTAAGCTTATGAACAATGCCTGTTTTGGTAAGACTATGGAAAATCCTCATCACAGAAAAGATGTGAGACTGGTCACAACTGAATCAGGTGCAATTAAACTTACAGGTAAGCCTCAGTACACAGGGTATAAAGAATTTCATTCATCATTGTATGCAGTGTCACTCAAAAAAAAGATTGTTAAACTGGACAAGCCAGTATTTATTGGTATGGCAATACTGGAGTTGTCAAAACTGTTAATGCTTGAATTTTATTATGATTACTTTAAACCAAAATATCCTGACTGTCGTCTGCTATACACTGACACTGACTCTATGATCATAGACGTATGTACTGAAGACTTTTATGAAGACATGAAAACCGAGTTACACATGTATGACACGTCTGATTATCCTAAAGATCACCCATTGTTTAGCACACAAAACAAGAAAGTGCCTGGTAAGGAAAGTGCCTGGTAAGTTTAAAGATGAACTGAATGGTGTGCCAATAGTTGAGTACGTTGGACTGAGATCCAAAATGTATTCTATACTGCATCAGAAAGGTAGTCAGTCGAAAGCCAAAGGTATCAAGAAAACAGCAATAAAAAATAAAGACATTCGACATGAACATTACAAGCAAGTGTTAGATGGTGCATTAATGCCTGATTATCCAAACAAGACACTAAGATCAAACAAACATAATATTGAAATGATTCAAACATATAAAAAGTCTCTAGCAGTTGGAGACACAAAAAGAGTGTTTCACACTAAGGAAAAAGCTTATGCACCAGGCAAGGAGTACTAAAGACAGGAGATGGCTTTGCCACTTCCAGGAGTAACTAGCGAAGGCCAGTGCCTCTCACAGAGCCAAGACTGCACGCTGACTCAGTGAGCTATTTTTAGCTCTGCCTCAGCAATGCCCCGGCAAAGCTCCTGCGCATTAATACGTCCCTAATACTAAGTGAAAATAAATAGATGATTAAATAATTTATCTAAGAATAGTATTATTTAAGCATTTTCCTACTTGTAAATACTGAAATTTAACATACCTAATGAGCTAGAAATCCTTTAAATCCTTCATTAATCAGTGTATACAATGTGGCACTCTTTTGCACTGCGCAAGGGCCAAACAGGAAATGAGTGCAGTTTCAACTCACATGGCGGACGTTTGTTATTTGCATTTTCTCTTCTCTTGTGTTTTGTGAAATTGCTCATGTTCTAGGCTTCATCATGCCTAACAAATGTGGTGTTGCAAAGTGTACTGGAAATTACAATGAATCAAACAAGTGTAGGGTGTTTAAATTGCCCAAAGACGAAGTAGACAGACAGAAATGGATAGCTGTTCTACCCCCACGAGAACACTTTGTTGTTGACGCAGCCAAGTTTTACATATGTGAAAGACATTGGCCTTCCGACGCACCAATGGTGAAAATACCAGGTGGATCTACAAGACCAACACAGCCTCCGAGTATTTTTGATGTGCCTATTTCATGTTTGCCAACCCCAAAACCTCCTCCTCGTCCATCAAAACAAGAAGATAAGCAATTGCAGCACTTCCTAAAAAAGGACAAAATAACATCATTTTCTGACTTTGTGCCTGAAAAAGAACTGAAGAAGTATGACAACATTGTTATTTCAAGAACTGATGACAGGTTTGTTTTCCTCTTCATGTCAAAGGATTTCACAGAATGTGAGTCGACGATCATAGTTGAGAATAAGGCAACACTTTGCTCACCTCTCATTCTCACTGCATACAAGAAAGAAATCAGAGTACCTCTTGGAAAAATTTTGCATCCAAACAATGGATTATCTTCTTACGCCCAGTTCCACGAAGCAGTTCACGCGGTCAGGAATTACGTCATTCCTACTGTTGACAAGATTCTTGAAATGGCAGCAGTTCTCGAACAACTGGAATTCCAAGACAGCAAGCAGCAAAAAAAAATTGGAGTTCATCACGCATCAGCTGAAACTTCTGTGTGAAAAACGTTATTCCACCCAAGATTACTGCTTTGCTGTAGAATCTTTTCCTAATTGCTCGTTTGAATTTCTGAGAGAATACCTGATGATGCCCAACAAAAGGAAGGTGCAAGCAGTGATTTCTTCTGTGAACCTAGATGGAGTGCTACTGAAGACATTCCAGAAGATCAACAAACCGCAGCAAAAGAATGCACTCTTGCTTGTTGATGAAGTCAAGATTCGCCCTACACTTGCCTTCTCTGGCGGTGTTCTGAGTGGAATGGCTGCAAACGAACCTGATTCAAAGGCAACATCTATGCTCTGCATAATGATGAAGTGCATCCACAGAGGGCCCAGTGTCATGGTCTCAGTCACACCAGTGCACAAACTGACTGCTGCTTTCCAGTTCCAAAAAGTGAGACAAGCGGCTGCTATTGTTGAAGAAGCAGGTGGGAATGTGGTTGGGTCAATCACAGACAATCACAAAATCAATCAGCAATACTGCAGACTGTTTGATCGACCTACAGACTCAAAATGTCCGGCCACTGCAATCCATCCTCTCGATGAAACCCGCAAATGGTACCTACTGTTTGATACTGTGCATCTTCTGAAGTGCATCAGAAACAATTGGATATCAGGTAAGAATTAAAAAAAAAAAATTTTCTTTTTTTTTTTTGCTTAAGAATCCCTATATATGTAATAATTTACTGGCATGTTTGATGAAACATTTCAATTTTAGAGATTGATTTTATAAATTTAATATTTCATTTAAATTGTGTTTTTGTATACATGTGTGACATGGCTGTATAATTTATTAATTATTAATATTCATTGAACATTACAGAAACAAAAGATCGATTTAATATAAATGGAATCTAAATATTGGAGAAAAGACCAAATGAATAATTTCTAAGAACAAAATGAAGTCATCATTATATTAAATGTTGTGTGCATATTGTTTATTTCAGAAAAATGCCAGAGATTGACCTTCGGTGATGAACAACCCACTGGATCTTTTCAAGATGTGAAGAAGCTGTATGAATCAGAGAAAAACAGCATCTTGAAGACGACACCACTCACACAAGATTCAGTTCAACCTTCAAAGCTGCAGCTACAGAATGTCAAACACGTTCTAAAAGTATTCAATGAGAAAGTGGTTGCAGCACTGAGAATCCAAGGGTCCCAAGATACAGCAGATTTCATTCAAAGTGTGCTGAATTGGTGGAATCATGTAAACGTGTCATCCAAAGGCCAAGACGCCCGACTCAAGGATCCCCACCGGGCAGTGCAAGTGTCATCATCTACAACCCTGGACACATATGCTGAACAGTTTGAAGCTGCAAATTCTGGCCATGGAGCTTCTCGTGTTGAATGCTTGACCCACGACACCAAGAAGGCGCTGGTCCAAACAATGCGAGGTCTAGCTGCTTTGTGTAGGCATCTCCTGGATACAGCTGGATTTTCGTATGTGTTGCTGCGGGAAATCCAAAGTGACCGGATTGAAGGGGAATTTGGCGTGTACAGACAGTCAACAGGAGGCAACGCGTTCATGACCGTTGGAGATGTGTCAGGTGCTGCAAAGAAACGCCTAGCTAGACATGCAGCCACCTTTCTCAAATCTGTCGAGATGGATGACCAGCCGAAAGTTCATGATTGCATCGGGCCACTAATTGTTGATGATGCAGCTTCAATTGAAAACAGCATCTCCGATGTCACGCTCACCAACAACGAGAAAAGCTGCTGTGCCTATGTTGCTGGATGGCTGGAGGGGAAGTGTTCAGAAGACCTCAGTTTCAGTGATGAGGAACCCCTGGTGAATAGTGATGTAAAGAATTTCATCCAGGAGGTGTCACGAGGCTCTCTCACAGTTCCTCATGAGTGTACATACCAGCTGGTTGAGGTTGGGCTGTGTTTTGTGAAAAACGCCCACCATCGTGCATGCTGTTGCCGGAGACTATGTATGATACTGTCAACCATGGGATCATACTACAACTTGGACAGTGTGTCACAGTGTCAGAAACTGCTCAGATCTCTGTCAAATGTTCTCTTGCATGGACTGCACAACCTGGAGAAGGACCAGCAAAGGAATGGAGTGCTCCTGCAGACATCAGTCAAGAAGGCGCGTATGTCAGAGTAGGTGGTGAGTCAATAATTTTTTCTATGGATTAATTACTATAATGTCAATTTAGAGGATTTATAAGAAAACAGAATGCTCATTTTAACTTCAAATATTAGCATGGCAGGTTTACTTGCAACAAAGTCTCTTCTAATTAACAGTATCAAATACGCCTTATCATGACCCATTACATAAGGTTTTGGTCCCAAAAAATCTTGTATGACATAGTTTAGTACTTTTAAATCTTAAATAAACCTTGCCACTAAACAGTTAGCGGCTTAATAGTCTGTAAATAACACTTAAGGCAGAGGCATGCAATGGCCTTCGCTAGCACAGGCTGGGCATCAGAAGCCCATCTCCTGTCTTTAGTACTCCTTGGCACCAGGTCATTACAGGCTCAAGTTATCTGAAGAAATAGCTGATAATCTGCTTGATAAACTAATTGATGAATTGAAATTGTTAAAAGTGGGTAACAGTATCTGTGGGAATAATCTGTAATTCTTCTCTGACAAATGCCCTCTTTGGTGCAGGCTCATACAGATAATATATTGTTGCATTAGCTGAAGGAACTATTTTTTTTATATTATGAACAGATGTAGACCAAATTGGATCAGTTGCCCTACGTCTAACGTCATTTTCAGCTTCACCTGGTTGATACAAATATCTCACCTGTTTTGTAAACAAGCTAGTGTCTGGAGGTGTTATTGCTTTTATTTCTGACGGTATTGTTTTCAATTTAATAGAATCAACAGGTTTAGGGTGACCCTCATTATTCATTGCTTTTATTACAGACGGTAATCTTTTAACCCACTCAGTGTTACGTGTGTCATGCATGAGTTCCTTAGAATACTGATAGCTAAAAAGTCTCTCCGATAATTGCTTGTTAAAGTTTTCTACAATAGCCTGTGATCTATGCAAGCCTGGTATGCCTCGCCGCACTAGCACTCCATGCTTTGCAAATAACTGATTAACAGCGCCTTTAAATTCACTCCCATCATCAACCTGCACAAGCCTAGGGTATTTTAAAGAACCTCAACTATATATTTTTGATAATGCAGTGGCCACTGTTACAGCTTTTTTGTCAGTTATGGGTTCTGCATCCTTATACCTTGAAGCTATGTCAACAACAGTTAATGCATACTTGTATCGTTTCTTTTTTATTGTGTCATGCGGAAGAAACAGGAGGTCCATTTGGTGTGTGTCATTAGGGATAGTGTTTTCAAAATGAGGCCTTGTTATTTTTCTTGGAGCAGGAAGATATATTTGCCAAATTGCCTGTTTTTTGAGCCACTGTTTTATTTGGTTGACATCTCCACCCACAGCAGCATGTAATTTTTCTACTGCAGTATTCCCTTTCCAGTAGCCAATTGGGGAGTAATATATTTTTGATAGTTTAGCGTCTGCCATTTTTTTTAGCAATATAAACTCCTGTAAAATATACTAATGTCATTCCTACTAAAACAAATATTATTTCTCCATTTCTTTGTTCTGGGCTTGGTTGGTAATAGTCGCTAAGTTTTGGTTGAGGAATAGACATGTCTTCACCAGTTACAAGATAGTATTCTTTGATAGCGTCATCGACATTTGAAAATGTATGCTGTGCGTGACCCTCAAGTTTTAGTTTTTCATTAATAAAATCAAGTTTCTCAATTCTTTGCTTTTCATAATCTTGTTGAGCTTGAGCTAGTTTTTCAGATGCCTCATTGTGTCGCTTCATTTCTTCTGCTGATTCTTCTTTACTAACTTTTGAAAAGAAATAGTTTGATCCACTAAAAGCTAATGCGTTAATAACTGCACCACCAATCATGACAGCTATAGTTGCCATATTTTTATTTACATAGAAATATTTTCTGGAATAATTCCTTGCTTGACTAGAAATCTTTTGTTGCAATCGATGCTGTTATAACAACTACTAGTTTAGCACTGTCTTCGAAGTCTAATTTACTAAGGTCTGCTGATTTCATTTTGAGAAGACTTTTTCCCAGCATAGAATAAGCTACTGCTAGTCCACTTATTACAGCAGAGTGATAGACAAGGTTCATTAAGTTCTTTGTGTCGCTCATTTTCTTATACCATAAAAATTAAAATAATAAATTTATTTACTGCATGTAAAATGGGTCCAAAGGTTTTGGAACTGCTGGTAATGTGGAGACTTCTTCTTTTGTTTTTGGAGTGTTTGATTTTTTGGACACTGTTTGAGTGTTTGGTTTGTATTTTTTATATAATTGGTAACCTACGTAACCAAATCCGACAACAAATCCAGCAACTATATATTTTGTAGTTTCAGGTTTAGTTGTTTGTCTCTCACTTTGTGGGGGGTGTGACGGTAGTGACACTGGTGCTGTTGATGGTGTGTCAGTCTTTTCTGTTAATGCTTGAAGCTGTAATTTCTTTTGTCTGTTATATTCAGCTAATCTTTTTCCAGCCTCTATTCTACCTGGGCTTTTAGTCTTAGTCACTGTTTGAACCTGTGTCAAGACATGGCTCTGTTGTGGAGTCGTCTCGTCCATTTTCTTCTAATTTAAAATTTATTTTAGAAAAATCAATATGACTACTAGTAACAAGTAAGGTTACAGCAGGTGCAAGGTAATTCCCAAACTTGTAAAACATAAGGCATGCTAATTTACCTATTGAACTTGAAACTATGGGGTTGCTTTCTAGATCATGTGAAAGGTTTTCACTATCAACAGGTAGGAAGTGACTTACAGCTTTTGTATATAGACAGACAAGAGATCGACTTAAATCACGAGTCATTAGTGAGGCAATGTGATTTTCATATTTTGAATGAAGCTTGATTAGCTCGTCAGAGCTTAGAGATTCAATATCCTCTATCATGTATTGTCTACCCAGATAAGTCTTTGATTTGCCCGATACAATCACAGACAAAAGACGCTGTTTTTTAAAGTCTAAGTCTTTGTTTTCTACAGCACAAATATCACTTAAAAGAAGTAATTCGTCTTGATTCATTTTATAATATAATATAATAATTTTGTTTAAAGAAGTCAATGACAGCATTAATAATTTAGGTTAGGTGGGGGGTCTGGCTTATGATAATCGCGGGTTGGTAGCTGATCAAAAATCGTTGCTTTGAATGATTTCTGAAGTGGAACTAAAATGGCTAGGAGAGATAGATAATATGAGACTTCCAAAATAATAAATTCAATAGAGTCGCATCCGTCATGCTCATCATTTTTTTAAAATTAAAGGGTTGATTCGGAAATAATGAGGGTGTAATGGGATAACTGAATTTTGATATTTAAAAATAGCGTAAATTAATGACGGATGCGGCTTTATTGAATCTATTGGTTTGGAAGTCTCATATTATCTATCTCTACCTAACACATGGGGCCTAAATAAAGCTAAGACCATTTAGCAACACACATCCAATATCAAGAGCTACAGGCAGTGCAGACAGTAGGGAGAGTTTTAAAAAGGCAAATACAGGTGAATGGACAAAGGGTAGACAGAAACACATGCCCCAGAATAGAGAGAAAAACCCACCCTGTGGGGCTGACCAGGGTGACCCTGGGAACTAAAAAATACCTAACCCCACCCAAGTCCCCCAGGGCAGACCCGGGTGGGGGTTTTTTAAATTCGAAAAAATCGAAAAAGCAAAATGTATACATGATGAAGCCAAGTAAGCAGAATTGTAAAATTCACAAACTTTCACAAACCCTCCCCAAAAATGTCATTTTTCAAAGACTTTCCAGGGCCTGGAAAAAGGATTTTATTTTCCCCAAACTTCACAAACTTTCCCAATCGCTACGAACCCTGTTATAGATAACAGACTGATGTTTTTAGCCAGTACCTACCCTCTTGCTCTCAATGATTGTTTTGGCCGAAGCCTGACCGGTGTGTCATCGATGACCAGCGACTGTTCCCCATCAGACCCCAAACTGCCCTCACTGATGGAGGAAGGAGTGGAGTTGGAGAGAGGAGTGATGGGGGTGATGGCAGTGATGGTGGTGGAGGTGGTGGGGGTATTGGTGCAGGAAGTGCCGTCTGCTTCAGTGTTGATGCGCAGAGGAGACAAATCTCGTTCAACGGTAATCTGAACAGTCTCTCTGGACTTGAGAAGTGCATCAACCTGAGTGGTAGTTAAGATAAGGTAGAGATGAGGCAAGATAAGGCAAAGTGTGGTGAGATAATAGATTTTATTGTAAACAAATCAAATTTCTTTTTATATAGAAACTACCAAGTAGAAAAAAGCAATGTCAGGGGAGAGAATTGTGCATTATTGACCAATGATCACAGATTTTTTTTTTTTGGTGTCGTGTGCTTAGACCAAAGTGATCATTGGTCGATAACGCACAATTCTCTCCCCTGACAGTGCTTTTTCCTACTTGCTTGGTAGTTTCTTCTAAATTACAAGCACTGGCAGACAACTAGTTGGTCTTGTTTATTACTACAATTTTGACCGCAACCCATTCCCCCTTTTTATTAGGTTCTCTCTTAGGATGCATGGAAATTTAGTTCTAGGCGGAAGCATGGAATGATGCCCCTGCAGAAACCACAGTAAAATGTGGTCTTCTTTGCAGGTCGGCAAAAGTTCCTTCTCTTCCTGCAGTTATGCCGATGGTGTGCTGAATAGGTTGCCTAGATAGAAACAGCTGTCCACACCGGCTGAACAATCTGGACCCCCTTGGGTGACCTAGATATAAATTTCCATGTATCAAGGGGCTGGAAATTCAATGTACATGTAATACGCTCCGAGGGCAGGCTTCCATATTCACTGCTTTCAGTCGCTTACTTAGCGCAGCCCTCTTTCCCATCCTTTTTTGTCTACTGTCAAATACGGTAGACTTTGAGATGGGGCTGTTCAGAGCCCATTCAGTAGCATGCAAATGACATAACAGGCGGATGGGCCTCATAGTCTGGCAAAGAAGTAACAAGATAAAAAAGACGTCACGTCTAGCTACCCTAACCTTGCTGTGTGTGTGTGTGCATGTGCGTGCGTATGTATACAAACACGAAAACTCCAACCTTTGAATATGTGCAAGCTTGAAAATGAAGGAAAAGTTTCATTCAAGGGGTGTAGATGAGCGTTTTTAAGCATACTAAAATTAGATGTCTCATTGAAGAGTTAAATGACCGTTTATGGAAAGTTGGTCGACGAATATTAGAGTCCATAATTTTGATTATATGCACTTGAAATTTTGGATATAGCTAGTTTGGAAAAAGACATTGGATGAGTTTGTTAGCCAGCTTTGTACCTCTTTAACTTTTTGAATAATAATTAATTCATTTTTGCAGGTTTTGGAGCCACCTTATACCCCCATCAATCAGTCAGCCCTGGAAGAGGCTGTGTGGAAGAAAACAGTCAGCCCTGGAAGAGGATGCATGCTTTTCAGATGAGTGACGTGAAACATGAAATTAGTCACTGTGTACACGGTGTCGTGGGACTAGCGATGCCATGACGTAAAGCGTACAGTGACATCATTTTGCTGCTCGTGCTATTCTTCTTCTTCAGAATTCCTGTCACTACTCCAGTCCACAGACCATACTAATGGTGGTAGACTTTGGGATGAAATCCTTATCTTGTTTTTTGTGTGTGTGCGTGCTTTAACCAAAGCAGATCTATGATCATTGGTCGATAATGCACAATTCTCTCCCCTGACAGTGCTTTTTCCTACTTACAAGCACTGGCAGTCAACCCTTTGATCTCATTTCTTTTTATATATGAGCCTGTGACAAAACATCGTGCGCGTAACAATCAACATATTTTTAGTCAAGAAAACTGCACAACAGAAAATTAGTTCTTTTTGTGATTCCTCTATGAAGTCATTTTTGTTGAAACACTTACATTTCTCACAGTTTCCTTTTCACCAAAATGGACTAATCTATAGATGATTTTCATGTGTGCGTGTCCAATATTATGTCCAGTGTGACAACAAACATTTTTCTCTACTGAGTGACAATAAAGAGTTCTTCAGTCATTGTCCTTAGATGAGACAACAGAAATACAGATGACTGAAGAACTTTTTTTGTAAATTGTGGTAATCACACGAAGAACTGTGTTTTTGTGATTTAAATTGACCATAAAATTCCACTATAACAACCAACACTGATTGTTACAGAAAACTTAATTTCAAAAGAAATAAAATACCCTTCATACTTCCACCTGTGAGAACAGGTTATACAATTAATTTATTTTAAAAGAGAATAATTAAAAAAGATAAACTGACTTAATATAATCATATTTATCACCGTATCCCCACTGAAACCACCAACATTTTAAGAATGGGCCAGATTTAATCATTCATTGCTGGAAATCATCTGTTTCTGCATTCACATTAATTAACTTCACATGCCCACACGCACATAAACACCACTCTTTATACAGAGTGATGAGTATGCGCAGTCTACACAACAATGGTCAGTCTTACATGTGCTCTTGACAATATTGACCAATAAGTGCTGTAGTGACCATGCAATCGATCATGATTTCCCTCATTTGATGCATGAGCAAGGGCATGTACTACAAAACCAGAAGTGGGTCTAAATTTCTTTCTGCTACAGAACCAACATCTGAGAAGTGAGAAAGTACAAACGACCTTTTGTCACAGGCTAATATTGGTAGTTCTCAGAAACAAGGCGCAATGGAGGGAAGGAGGGGGGGGGGGAGAGAGAAGGAGGGGGGGGGGGAAGGAGGGGGGGGGGGAAGGAGGGGGGGGGAGGTAACCTACTTTATTTCAAGATATGCTGTTTGTTTGAGACTGAAAGAAATATTCACCCAAATATTACTAGCTGTGATTAATTTGTCTGTCTTGAATGCTGTTCAACTTGCTGAAAAATGCCTGATTCCATCCCGCTATTTTGTGACATGGGAACATTTGCTACAAAATCCCTAAGCTTGCATCTCTCACAGTCAAGCAAACTTGGAAAATCAACAATAAAAAAAATGCATACTATACCACATTTGCCAAATTAAAGTGTATAATTAACGGCCAAAGTCAGTGTGACATTTGAAGCATTTCGTGTCTGAGAATAGCACCAACAATTAACTCTCCATAGCACATAAAACGCCTTTACATGACTAATCTTTAAACACATGTGCTAGGAGGAGAATCAATGTGGTATCAATATGCAACATACTTGCATTTAGACGAACTACACAGCTGAGCAGAATGTGTGACCTTTCAGCTTTGTTTCCAAATTTTCAGCATTTCAAAATTTAATCGCTTCGGCTGACAGGTTGTTTTACATTCTGAAAAATCACACAAAAGAATTTGAAACTATTTTCTGCTGTCAAGCTGTAGGTAGGCACAGCAAAACTTTACTGTCAGTTGCTATTGCTAAACTGGCTCCTGATCGCTGGCTAGGATAGTGTGCTTGTGACATGTCACAGCGTTTCCACTGCCCAGGAATGTCACACTGGTTGAGTCCAAGGTTACTCTTCAATATTACATTACTGGCTCACTTGCAATAGTGGGAGAGTCTACAGTCATATTGGGCCATTGGTCGTCCATCCGTATGCCCTTGTCCACCTGCCATCGTCCAGTGACTGTTGCCCGTCATCCATGGTAAAAGTTAACGTTGGCGTTTTCTCAGGGGCTATTTAAGCCAGTTTTCAAACTTGGCCTAAAGATACTTAGTGGTAAGACCTGTCTATACATGCAATTTCACTGACCTCTCTCAAAGGCCATGGTCACAGTGGATCAGGAAACATGTCAACAAGATGGGATGAATCGTAACCCACAATGTCTCTTCTATATAACAGCATTAACCCACAAAGTCCCTTTTTATATGCAAGTTGCCCTCGCTGTCAAGGGTCTCTGTTACGTGGTAGAATCGTAGTCGTAGTATGATAAACACACCAGACGCACGCACGTAAGGTTCTTTTAAATAAACTTCATTCAGCTGCAACCCGTCACACGAGGTTTAAGGATGTAGACAATACTGGAGTAACAGTTCCAACAATAATTTAATTCAGCGATGCGATCTCCACACAATGCATTTCCAAATGCACCAACACTGATCCAAAGTCTCTTCTGCAAATGTCTACACTGGCAACACAAAGTTCCTCACACAACGTACACCACTGTTACGCTGTGTCTCTCACAATGTACACCTTATACGGGCCACGTACCTACAATAAACTGTGTGTCTCTACAACTGACAATGCAAGACAATGTATATCCACGCTTTCCTAGCACCAACGTTATATAGTAAGACAACTTTCTAGAATAATCCAAGAAAATCATTCAACGCAACCAATCAGAATGGAACCCGTAACTGAAATTCATAAATATTAATAAAGAAAGAAATTTCTGGAATAACTACAATAGGCTACAAAAATTCGGCTGCTCAATTCAGCTCCAAATCCTAATGTAAAATGACATCTCACAAAAGTATGGCAGGCAGTTCACGACCTAGTCGGAATCTTCCAGAACTAACACGATTTTTCAAAAACCGTACTGACTGGCTGCCAACTTCATGCGAACAGTAAACAACTATGACTCGTCTATAAAACAACGTAGCAAAACGTTTCTTACTCTTCTGACGACACGTACGCGGTCACAAAACAGCGCGACCTGCTTGAAGGTTCTAATCTATACTCCGCGAATCTACGTAAAACAAAGATCGCCCGCTATTCTCCGAGCGACTTTTCTAGAAGCGTCCGGTTAAACATAGCGTATCATAACAAAGCGAATTCCGCTCTACGCGCGAACGAAAGAAAAACTTACTAAAAAGATTGATTGATTGATTGTACATTGCTTAACGTCCCGACAGCAACAAGGCTTTCTCAGGACGTGCCTGCACTGCTTGTGAAAAAAAAAAAAAAAAAAAAAAAAAAAAAAAAAAAAAAAAAAAAAAAACAGAACATTGAATGTATGTCGCCAGCCGGTCAAATACGTTAAATAAACCTAACACATGGGGCTAAATAAAGCTAAGACCATTTAGCAACACACATCCAATATCAAGAGCCCCACCCGGGTCTGCCCTGGGGGACTTGGGTGGGGTTAGGTACTTTTTAGTTCCCAGGGTCACCCTGGTCAGCCCCACAGGGTGAGTTTTTCTCTCTATTCTGGGGCATGTGTTTCTGTCTACCCGAGGTCCATTCACCTGTATTTGCCTTTTTAAAACTCTCCCTACTGTCTGCACTGCCTGTAGCTCTTGATATTGGATGTGTGTTGCTAAATGGTCTTAGCTTTATTTGGGCCCCATGTGTTAGGTTTATTTAATGTATTTGACCGGCTGGCGACATACATTCAATGTTCTGTTTAGTTGTTTTTTTTCACAAGCAGTGCAGGCACGTCCTGAGAAAGCCTTGTTGCTGTCGGGACGTTAAGCAATGTACAATCAATCAACCAATATCAAGAGCTACAGGCAGTGCAGACAGTAGGGAGAGTTTTTAAAAGGCAAATACAGGTGAATGGGCAAAGGGTAGACAGAAACACATGCCCCAGAATAGAGAGAAAAACCCACCCTGTGGGGCTGACCAGGGTGACCCTGGGAACTAAAAAATACCTAACCCCACCCAAGTCCCCCAGGGCAGACCCGGGTGGGGGTTACTAAAAAGGTACGTGAATCGTAACCATGATAGCTCAAATAAATATCGGATCGTTTCCTACGATTAACACATGTATGCTCTCACAGGACAACACAACCACAATCGTAACATTACCCCCCTCTTTAAAATTAAATTTCACAAAAATTTCTTTTTAAATCTTAAAAAAAATGGTTGTGGCTGTATTAACCTACACAAAACCCTAAACAAATACAATTTCACATCAAAATCAAAATCAAATAAACGTCTCACAGTTCCTTTAAATTATCCTGAGCGAATACGTGACATGTCCCTTTAAACAGTTCTGAACACCTAAATGTTTCTTTAAACTGTTCTGGACACAGAAATGTTCATTTAAACTGCTCTGCTCAGGTAATCCACTCCAAAGTTCTGTGAACCCTTGATAAACTGTAGTTTAACGTCGAAATTCTGCAAGAACATCGCCCATCTCATAATACAAGAATTTGTAAACTTTGCAGAGTTTAGATAGTTCAAGGGCCAATGGTCCGTTTGGAGAACAAATGGCACACCCAGAAGGTACAGTTCGTACCGCCTTACTCCCCAGATGATGGCTAGGCACTCATTCTCGATGGTCGAGTAGTTTCTCTCAGCTCTGGTCAACTTTTTGCTGCCGTAGCTCACTGGGTGGAGTTTTCCATTATCCTCTTGCATTAAGACTGCACCTACTCCTTCGTTGGAGGCGTCTATTCTCAGGACGAAGGTTTTCAACGGGTCAGAGAGGTGTAGAACAGGCTTCTCGGTTAGGATGTCTCGAACCGCCTGGAATGCTCGCTCTTGGGCCTCCTCCCACTTCACTACGTTAGGTTGTCCTTTTCTCAGCAAATCAATCAGGGGTGCTGTGACTGCCGCAAAGATTGGTATGAACTCCCGGTAGTAGTTCGCCAAGCCCATAAATGAGCGAACTTGCGTCTTGGTCGTAGGTCGCGGGGCATCCCTGATCTTCTGCACGTTGTCGTCGTGTAGCCCCTTTAAACCTTCACTCAATTTGTGTCCGATGAAGTCTATGTTGTCGGCCCCAAGAATACACTTGCTTGGACGGATGGTGAAATTTGCATCTGACAGTCTTTGCAGCAGTTCTCGGAGGGTTTTGATGTGATCCCCCCAAGTTTTGATATGGATCAAAATGTCATCCCAGTAAAAGAGCACATACTGCATGTCTTCTAGGATCTTTTTCAGTCCTCTCTTCAATGTGGCACCACTGTTCACCATACCAAAAGGCATATTCAGGAACTCCCAATGACCATCGGGTGTGACGAATGCTGTCTTGGGGATATCCTTTTCTGCCACCTTGATTTGCCAATACTCTTTGCTTAGGTCAATTTTGGAGAAAAATCGGTCTCCGCTGACCTTCTGGAACACTTCTTCCACTGTGGGCATAGGCTCTGGATCAAAAACTGTAAGTTTATTGAGTCTACGGAACCATCTGGTTTCTTCACGATGACAACTGGGGACACATATGGTGACTTGGACTCTCTGATGACTTCCAGACTCAGCATTTCCTTGATATCCTTTTTCAGTTCTTCCCTCGTGTTATAAGGAAGACGATAAAGTTTGCTGCGAACTGGCTCGTTTGATGTCAGATTACCCTCGTGCTGGATGGTGAATGTTGTTCCTGGGTCAGGTGTAAACCGATGCTTGAATTCTTGAGTCAGGACGCGCAGTTCTTCTCGTTGAGTCTGGGTCAGATTCTGACCGAACTGAATGTCTTCTACATCCTCCTTGTGTCGGAGTTCGTTAAGGTCAAATTGGTTTTCGTCATCTAGTCTTTCGTCATCAGCAAGACGCACCGATGCGGCCAGTTGTGTTTTACCTTGACTACCTCTCTCAATATACTTCTTCAGCAGATTAGCATGATAAGTCTTCACCTTGTTGTTGACCTTGACTCTGTAGTCGTTGATGCCAACCACCGTGTCGACAACGTAGGGTCCCTTCCACTGCATCAGGAGTTTGTTGTTGTCGGCCGGAAGAAGAACTAACACCTGGTCACCTGGATGGAATCGTCGAGGTTTCGCCTTACAATCATAGTAATGCTTCCCCTTGTTCTGCGCCTTCCCTAGTTCTTCTCGAGCCATCCTGAGGGTATCTTCCAGCTTCTCTCTCAGGTCGAAGATGTACTGGTAGCTGATCTTCACTTCAGGCGCATCGATATCTTTGGTCCACAGCTCCTTCAGGATGTGCATGGGCCCCCTTACAGTCCTGCCATACAGTAATTCAAAAGGGGAAAACCCTGTCGAATCCTGAGGAACTTCACGGTATGCGAAGAGCAAGGCATTGATATATCTATGCCACAACCTCGGCTGTTCAGCACACAGTTTCTTCAGCATAGCCTTCAATGTTCCATTAAACTTTTCAACCAGCCCATTACACATGGGGTGATAAGGGGTGGTAGTAAGGTGTCGGATGCTCAATAGCCGGTTGACTTCCTCCATGCAGTCGGAGACAAACTGAGTTCCCAGGTCACTCAGGATCTCCTCAGGAATCCCTAAACGGCTAAACATGTCGACGAGCGCCTCTGCCACTGTTGGAGTGTCGATCTTCTTCAGTGGTATGGCCTCAGGGTAATGTGTAGCGTAGTCTAACAGGGTAAAAATGTAACGATGACCATCTTCACTTGGAGGGGATATTGGCCCCACCAGGTCCACAGCTACGCGCTTGAAAGGCATATCGATCAGTGGCATTTTTTCTAGGAGGAACCTTGGACACCTTTCCCTTGGAGATTGTCTTCTGGCATATGTCGCACGACCTGCAGAATCAGGTGACGTCACCTCCCATATCAGGCCAGTAGAAGACGGCTCGGATCCTATCGAGGGTCTTGTTGATTCCCAAGTGTCCTCCCAATATGGAATCATGGGCCAATTTCATCACCTGCATTCTCAAAGGTTCAGGGACTACTACTTGACGCGCAGGTTTATCTCCATTGCTGTCGAATATCCGGTACAGGATATCTCTTCTGGTCTCGAAGGTTATCTCCTTTCCCTTTCGCGTTATAGCCTCGATCTGACCTCGGAACTTGTCAAGCGTGGGATCGGCTTTCTGTAGCTCCACCAGCCTTTCCCTATTCACCACAGCTGCTTCCGTGTTGTCCGCCACTTTTAGAGGGATGGTCTGGTGACTCTTCTTTGCTTGACTTCTCGTGGTAACAGCACATGTTTCAGGTCTCCACTCTGGATCTGGATCGTTTGCGTTTCTGGCACCATCAATTGTTACGTGGTGGAGTTGTAGTCGTAGTATGATAAACACACCAGACGCACGCACGTAAGGTTCTTTTAAATAACCCTCATTCAGCTGCAATCCGTCACACGTGGCTTAAGGATGTAGACAATACTGGAGAAACAGTTCCAACAATATTTTAATTCAGCGATGCGATCTCCACACAATGCAATTCCAAATGCACAATCACTGATACAATGTCTCTTCTGCAATGTCCACACTCTGACATAAAGTTTCTCCTACACAGCGTCTCACACAATGTACACCCTACACAGGCCACGTACCTACGCTAACTGTGTCTCTACAACTGACAAATGCAAGACAATGTACACACATACTTCCTAGCACGATCCTTTTATAGTAACAGGCTTTCCCGAAAGATCGCAGAAATTCGTATAACACAACCAATCAGAACAAAATACGCAACTAAACTCCTAAATATCAATGAATAAACATTTCACTGGAATGTTCTGTGAGAATCTGGCTGCTATTTATGTTGAAAAAATACTGGCGCGCTACGACGTCACACAAAAGTAGGCCAGGCAGGTCACGACCTTACCCGCTTTATTTGGAAAACACGCGATTAGTGCACTAGTACTGAACGCTAAGCTACACGCGCGCAGTAAACAAATGAATACTCGAGCTGCTTCTAGACTCTTCGTGACTCAACTCCGTGCGACAACAGATAATCAACACCGCACTATTCATAAATGAAAGTGAAATTCACTGAAAAGGTACGTGATTCGTAATCATGATAGCTCAAATAAATATCGGATCATTTCCTATGATTTATGCATGACCGTTCTCACAGAACACCACAACCACAATCGTAACATTACACCCCCCCCCCCCCCTTTTTAGAACGAAATTTCACAAAAATTTCTTCTCAAACCTCAAAAATACGGTTGTGGTTGTGTAAAACCTACACAAAACCGTAAATAATACAAATTTCACATCGAAAATAAAATAAAATCAACTACACAAAAATAATTAACTCACAGTTCTTTAAACTGTCCCGAATGAAGATATGTTCCTTTAACTGTCCTGATCACATACATGTCCCTTTAAATTCTCATGTACAACTAAATATTTCTTTGAAACTGTTCTGGACACAAAATGTTTATTTAAACTGTTCTGCTCAGGTAATCTGCTCCGAAATTCTGCGAGCCCTTGATAGACTGTAGTTTAACGTCAAAATTCTGCAAGAACATCGCCCATCTCATAATACAAGAATTTGTCAACTTTGCAGCATTTAGATAGTTCAAGGGCTCATGATCTGTTTGGAGAACAAATGGCACACCCAGAAGGCACAGTTCGAATCACCTTACTCCCCAGATGATGGCTAAGCACTCTTTCTCGATGGTCGAGTAGTTTCTCTCAGCTCTGGTCAACTTTTTGCTGGCGTAGCTCACTGGGTGGAGTTTTCCATTATCCTCTTGCATCAAGACTGCACCTACTCCTTTGTTGGAGGCGTCTATTCTCAGGACGAAGGTTTTCAACGGGTTGGGGAGGTGTAGAACAGGCTTCTCTGTTAGGATGTCTCGAACCGCCTGGAATGCTCGCTCTTGGGCCTCCTCCCACTTCACTACGTTAGGTTGTCCTTTCCTCAGCAAATCAGTCAGGGGTGCTGTGACTGCCGCAAAGTTTGGTATGAACTCCCAATAGTAGGTCGCCAAGCCCATAAATGAGCGAACTTGCGTCTTGGTCGTAGGACGCGGGGCATCCCTGATCTTCTGCACGTTGGCGTCATGTAGCCCCTTTAAAGCTTCGCTCAATTTATGTCCAATGAAGTCTATGTTGTCAGCCCCAAGAATACACTTGCTTGGACGGATGGTCAAATTTGCATCTGACAGTCTTTGGAACAGTTCTCGGAGGGCTTTGAGGTGGTCCCCCCAAGTTTTGGTATGGATCAAAATGTCATCCCAGTAAAAGACCACATTCTGCATGTCTTCTAGGATCTTTTTCAGTCCTCTCTTCAATGTGGCACCACTGTTCACCATACCAAAAGGCATCTTCAGGAACTCCCAATGACCGTCGGGTGTAACGAACGCTGTTTTGGGGATGTCTTTTTCTGCAACCTTGATTTGCCAATACCCTTTGCTTAGGTCAATTTTGGAGAAAAATCGGTCTCCACTGACCTTCTGGAACAGTTCTTCCGCTGTGGGCAAATGCTCTGGATCAAAGATTGTAAGTTTATTGAGTCTGCGGTAGTCCACGCACACTCGGTTGGATCCATCTGATTTCTTCCCGATGACAACTGGGGATGCATATGGTGACTTGGACTCTCTGATGACTTTCAGACTCAGCATTTCCTTGATATCCTTTTTCAACTCTTCCCTCGTATTATAAGGAAGATGATAAGGTTTGCTGCGAACTGGCTCGTTTGACGTCAGGTTAACCTCGTGCTGGATGGTGTCTGTTGTTCCCGGATCAGTTGTAAACCGAAGCTTGAACTCTTGAGTCAGGACAACAACTCTTCTCGTTAAGTCTGGGTCAGATTCTGCCCGAACTGGATATCTTCTACATCCTCCTTGTGGCGAAGTTTGTTAAGGTCAAACAGGTTTTTGTCTAGTCTTTCGTAATCAGCAAGACGTACAGATGCGACCAGTTGTGTTTTGTCTTGACGACCTCTCTCAATATACTTCTTCAGCAGATTAGCATGATAAGTCTTCACCTTGTTGTTGACCTTGACTCTGTAGTCGTTGATGCCAACCACCGTGTCGACAACGTAGGGTCCCTTCCATTGCATCAGGAGTTTGTTGTTGTCGGTAGGAAGAAGAACCAACACTTGGTCACCTGGCTGGAATCGTCGAGGTTTCGCCTTACGATCATAGTAATGCTTCCCTTTGTTCTGCGCCTTCCCCAGTTCTTCTCGAGCCATCCTCAGGGTATCTTCCAGCTTCTCTCTCAGGTCGAAGACGTACTGGTAGCTGATTTTTACCTCAGGCGCATCGATATCCTTTGTCCACAGCTCTTTCAGGATGTGCATGGGCCCCCTTACAGTTCTACCGTAAAGTAATTCAAAAGGGGAAAACCCTGTCGAATCCCGAGGAACTTCACGGTATGCGAAGAGCAAGGCATTGATTATCTATGCCACAACCTTGGCTGCTCAGCACACAGTTTCTTCAGCATAGCCTTCAACGTTCCATTAAACTTTTCAACCAGCCCATTACACATGGGGTGATAAGGGGTGGTAGTAAGGTGTCGGATGCTCAATAGCCGGTTGACTTCCTCCATGCAGTCGGAGACAAACTGAGTTCCCAGGTCACTCAGGATCTCTTTAGGAATCCCCAAACGTCTGAACATGTCGACGAGTGCCTCTGCCACAGTTGGAGTGTCGATCTTCTTTAATGGTATGGCCTCAGGATAAGGTGTAGCGTAGTCCACCAGGGTCAAAATATAGCGATGACCATCTTCACTTGGTGGGGATATTGGCCCCACCAGGTCCACAGCTACGCGCTTGAAAGGCATATCGATCAGGGGCATTTTCTCTAGAGGAACCTTGGGCACCTTTCCCTTGGAGATTGTCTTCTGGCATATGTCACATGACCTGCAGAATCGGGTGACGTCACCTCCCATATCAGGCCAGTAGAAGACGACTCGGATCCTTTCGAGGGTCTTGTTGATTCCCAAATGTCCTCCCAATATGGAATCATGGGCCAATTTCATCACCTGCATTCTGAAAGGTGCAGGAACTACTACTTGACGCACAGGTTTATCTCCATTACTGTTGAATATCCGGTACAAGATATCTTTTCTGGTCTCGAAGGTTATCTCTTTTCCCTTTCGCGTTACAGACTCGATCTGACCTCGGAACTTGTCAAGCGTGGGGTCGGCTCTCTGTAGCTCCACCAGCCTGTCCTTATTCAACACGGCTGCTTCCGTGTTGTCCGCCACTTTTAAAGGGATGGTCTGGTGACTCTTCTTTGCTTGACTTCTCGTTGTAACAGCACATGTTTCAGGTCTCCACTCTGGATCTGGATTGTCTGCATTTCTGGCACCATCAACGTTTCCGATGATAAGATCGTAGACAGGGGTTTTCACGCACAACGCCTTCACCTCTCCTTTCAGATATGGAGTGTCGACACTGACATTGGCAAGGGGGATAATTCTTACAGTACCGTCGGCCAAAATGAGGGTGGTCCACTCCTGTAGCTTCTGGTCTTCAGTTACTAGGTCTTCTCTCACGATGACACAACTACAACCAGTGTCTCTCAACACTCTCACTGATGCTTTGCCGACAAATCCCGACACCACCGGCATATTCGGCAATTCATTCTCAGGCAGCGCGATGTTTGATACTGGTAAAAATGTAGCTCCATCTCCTACTGGGATGCGTCCATTTTTTCTGAAAGATTCAATCAGCTCCGGTGTCGCCTGCCTTTCTCTAGACTCAAAAGTCACTGGATGAAGTCACATCATTGGCTAATACAGCGGCGGCTCTGTGTTGAGACGTGGTACTGCTTCTGCCTGCTATCCCGCGATCTTGGTTGGATCTTCTGATGTTGTCGCCTCGAGGAACATCTTTAGGACAGCGTATCGCCTTGTGACCTTTCTTTCCACAGAGAAAACATGTCAGGTTCTCCACTGGCTTGTATTTCGGAGTCTCTCTGACATTGTGGATTTCCTCTGCTGGTGCAGACACACGCTGCGGCTTACTGGACCCGAACTTCATGTTGTGGGCGTCAAGGTATCTTTGAGCGAAGTGTGCCAGGGCTTTTAGGGACTGGTCTTTTTGCTCTCTGAGGTGGGCGGCCAGGTCCTTAGAACATGCGTTGAAGACTTGTTCTTTGATGAGGTCACACAGGTCCTGGTACTCTTTATTTAAGCCAGCCAGCTCTATCCATTTCTCCAGGTAGCTTCTGATTCTCTCAATGAATAGGCCAGGTGTTTCTCCTTCTTCAGGCTTGCAGTTTCGAAATCGTCGCCTGTAACCTTCTTCAGTGAAGTCGTACTGTCTCAACAGGGCGGCTTTCAACTGCGAATAATCTTCGGCTTCTTCTCTTGGCAAACGGGTGTAAAATTCAAGTGCTTTGCCAGTTAAAAGTGCACTCGGTCTGATGATAGCCCAAGTTTCTTGTTTCCAATTATTGCTACTTGTGAAGCGCTCGAATCGCTCTAGGTAAGCGTCCATCTTGTCTGAGTTTTCAACGAAAGGTGGTAACTTTGGCGCACGGGCTGTCTGTTCTCTGCTGGCTAAGGCTGTTGCTTCATTAGCTCTCTGGCTCTGTGCCTCTATTTCCATCTGCTTCAGATGAATTTTGTGTTGTCGCTGCCTCTCCGCCTCTTCTCGCTCCTCTTCTCGTTGTTTCTATGCCTCTCTTCGCTGTTTCTCTGCTTCTCTTCGCTGTTTTTCTGCTTCCTCTGCTTGAATTTCGAGTTTCCTGATTTCACGTTCTTTAGCTCTTTCTTCTCTCTCCCATCTCTCTTTTTCTTCTCTCTCTCGTCTCTTTTCCTCTCTCTCCAGTCTCTCCTTTTCTTCTCTCTCTCGTTTCTTTTCTTCTTTCTCTAGTCTCTCCTTTTCTCTCTCCTTTACAAACTCGAGGAGTTGAGCTCCTTCGAGTCCACATTCCTTTTCAATTTTCAGGAATGTCTCCATCTCCGATGTCGCCATCTCTGCTTTTCACTGCTGGCTGTTTTCTCCTGCTACCCTTTCCACTGAACCAACTGAAGAAGGTCCCGTCGGAGGTGCCAATATCTTACGTGGTGGAGTTGTAGTCGTAGTATGATAAACACACCAGACGCACGCACGTAAGGTTCTTTTAAATAACCCTCATTCAGCTGCAATCCGTCACACGTGGCTTAAGGATGTAGACAATACTGGAGAAACAGTTCCAACAATATTTTAATTCAGCGATGCGATCTCCACACAATGCAATTCCAAATGCACAATCACTGATACAATGTCTCTTCTGCAATGTCCACACTCTGACATATAGTTTCTCCTACACAGCATCTCACACAATGTACACCCTACACGGGCCACGTACCTACGCTAACTGTGTCTCTACAACTGACAAATGCAAGACAATGTACACACATACTTCCTAGCACGATCCTTTTATAGTAACAGGCTTTCCCGAAAGATCGCGGAAAATCGTATAACACAACCAATCAGAACAAAATACGCAACTAAAACTCCTAAATATCAATGAATAAACATTTCACTGGAATGTTCTGTGAGAATCTGGCTACTATTTACCAGCCCCTATGTTGAAAAAATACTGGCGCGCTACGACGTCACACAAAAGTAGGCCAGGCAGGTCACGACCTTGCCCGCTTTATTTGGAAAACACGCGATTAGTGCACTAGTACTGAACGCTAAGCTACACGCGCGCAGTAAACAAATGAATACTCGAGCTGCTTCTAGACTCTTCGTGACTCAACTCCGTGCGGCATCAGATAATCAACACCGCACTATTCGTAATTGAAAGTGAAATTCACTGAAAAGGTACGTGATTCGTAATCATGATAGCTCAAATAAATATCGGATCGTTTCCTACGATTTATGCATGACTATTCTCACAGAACACCACAACCACAATCGTAACATCAATGTTTCCGATGATGAGGTCGTAGACTGGTGTCTTCACGCACAACGCCTTCACCTCTCCTCTCAGGTACGGGGTGTCGACACTGACATTGGCAAGGGGGATAATCGTCACAGTTCTGTCAGCCAAAATGAGTGTGGTCCACTCCTGTAGTTTCTGGTCTTCAGTTACTAGGTCCTCTCTCACGATGATGCAGCTACAACCAGTGTCTCTCAACACTCTCACTGATGCTTTGCCGACGAATCCTGACACCACCGGCATATTCAGCACTTCATTCTCAGGTAGCGCGATGTTTGAGACTGGTAAAAATGTAGCCCGATCTCCTACTGGGATGTGTCCATTCTTTCTGAAAGATTCAATCAGCTCCGGTGTCGCCTGCCTTTCTCTAGATTCAAAGTCACTGGATGACATCACATCATTGGCTAATACAGTGGCAGGTCTGTGTTGAGACTTGGTACTGCTTCTCCCTGCTATCCCGCGATCTTGGTTGGATCTTCTGATGTTGTCACCTCGGGGAACATCTTTAGAAGGACACTGTATCGCTTTGTGACCTTTCTTTCCACAGAGAAAACATGTCAGGTTCTCCACCGGCTTGTATTTCGGGGTATCTCTGACATTGTGGATTTCCTCTGCTGGTGCAGACACACGCTGCGGCTTACTGGACCCGAACTTCATGTTGTGGGCGTCAAGGTATCTTTGAGCGAAGTCGGCCAGGGCCTTTAGGGACTGTTCTTTTTGCTCCCTGAGGTGGGCGACCAGGTCCTTAGAACATGCGTTGAGGACTTGTTCTTTAATGATGAGGTCACACAGGTCCTGGTACTCTTTGTTTAAACCAGCCAGCTCTATCCATTTCTCCAGGTAGCTTCTGATTCTCTCAATGAATAGGCCGGGTGTTTCTCCTTCTTCAGGCTTACAGTTCCGAAATCGTCGCCTGTAACCCTCTTCAGTGAAGTCGTACTGTCTCAGCAGGGCGCCTTTCAACTAATAATAATAATAATAATAATACCGTTATTATATAGACGCTTTTTCTCAATTTTGGGGAAATCGACTCAAAGCGCCGCGCCTGAAACCCAACACACACTCACGAAACAAACGCGGATTTACGCTATTTAAGACAAACACAGTACAAGACAAACGAAGGGCCAGTCAGCTACTGAAGTTACAGAGATTTTTTTATCGCTTGTATTTGAAATTTTGTAAAGTGGCCTGAGACCGGTACCAAAGTGTGGGGGGTGGAAGAACCGGAGTATAATCTTCGACTTCTTCTCTTGGCAAGCGGGTGTAAAATTCAAGCGCTTTGCCAGTTAGAAGTGCGCTCGGTTTGATAGCCCAAGTCTCTCGTCTCCAGATATTACTGCTTGCGAAGCGCCCGAATCGCTCCAGATAAGCATCCATCTTATCTGCATTTTCAACGAAAGGTGGTAGCTTTGGCGCATGGGCTGTTTGCTCTCTGCAGGCTAATGCTGTTGCTTCATTAGCCCTCTGGCTCTGTGCCTCTATCTCCATCTGCTTTAGATGAATTTCGTGTTGACGCTGCCTCTCCGCCTCTTCTCGCTATTTCTCTGCCTCTTCTCTCTCTTCTTCTCATTGTTTCTCTGCCTCTCTTCGCTGTTTCTCTGCTTCTTCTCGTTGAATTTTGAGTTTCCTGATTTCACGCTCTTTGGCTCTTTCTTCTCTCTCCAGTCTCTTTTCTTTTTCTCTCTCCAGTCTCTCCTACAGTGTTGATTCTAGGATTTCAGAAAAGTGAGCCCAAAGGCTCCCTCTAATCAAAAATGGGAGCCCCCTCAAGGTGTAAAAGGGAGGCCCTCAAATCGCGTTGCACTGCTTACTTTAAAACGACATATATACACACATTCATACATACAGTGGATTCCGCTTAACACGAATTTCTGGGGACACGGCGGAAAATCACTTCGTGTTAACCGTATTTCGTGTTAACCAATATGGCCTCAAAATTGATCACGGCCCTCAAGGAGAAAGTGTGTAAGACGTGTGCGTGAATGAGTACCAGGTTAAAAGTGCACGACATTATCGTACTTTCTATGCATACCTTCAGCTCGCTAGGAAAACACAAGGAAACGTGTACAGCTCGAGTATTTAATGTAAATCCATCAGGTAAAATCCATACTAAGTTACAATCCTCAGGTAAAAGCAACACAGGCTGAAGTACAATCCCGCATCGGTAAAAGGGTTGTGTTGGTACACGAATGATACAACATGAATACAGTACAGAAATGCTAGCCAATGAGAAGACAGATTACAACAGCCGAAGGCTATTCAGTCAATCACAGACTAGAGTTCGCTCTGATCTGTCATGTGTAATTCCACAGCGCGAGAGCGACACGTGAATTGGTTTTCTGTGAATGGAATCTGTGTTCGTGTTAAACAGGTGAATAATAGTGAAATTGCCCTGGCTCGACTCAGGCCACACTGCACCAAGACGCTCGAGCAGGCTTTTACGCAGCAGCGGTGCGGCCGCGCTGGTCGTGCAAAAAAGCGTCCAGTTTCTTTTTTCTGCGATTCTTCGGCCGCGTTATCGGGTGTTTTTTTTTGCGATTTGGAGCATAATATTGCGAGAAATCGCGCAAAACGCGCTCTAGAATCAACACTGCTCCTTTTCTTCTCTCTCATTTCTTTTCTTCTCTCTCCAGTCTCTCCTTTTCTCTCTCTAATCTCTCCTTCTCTCTCTCCTTTACAAACTCAAGGAGATGAGCTCCTTCGAGTCCACATTCCTTTACAATTTTCAGGAATGTCTCCATTTCCGATGTCGCCATCTCTGCGTTTCACTGCTGGCTGTTTTCTCCTGCTAGCCTTTCCACCGAGTCAACTGAAGAAGTCCCGTCGGAGGTGCCAATATGTTACGTGGTAGAATCGTAGTCGTAGTATGATAAACACACCAGACGCATGCACGTAAGGTTCTTTTAAATAAACTTCATTCAGCTGCAACCCGTCACACGTGGCTTAAGGATGTAGACAATACTGGAGTAACAGTTCCAACAATAATTTAATTCAGCGATGCGATCTCCACACAATGCATTTCCAAATGCACCAACACTGATACAAAGTCTCTTCTGCAAATGTCCACACTGGCGACACAAAGTTCCTCACACAACGTACACCACTGTTACGCTGTGTCTCTCACAATGTACACCTTATACGGGCCACGTACCTGCGATAAACTGTGTGTCTCTACAACTGACAATGCAAGACAATGTATATCCGCGCTTTCCTAGCACCAACGTTATATAGCAAGACAACTTTCTAGAATAATCCAAGAAAATCATTCAACACAACCAATCAGAATGGAACCCGTAACTGAAACTCATAAATATTAATAAAGAAAGAATTTTCTGTAATAACTACAATAGGCTACAAAAATTCGGCTGCTCAATTCAGCTCCAAATCCTAATGTAAAATGACATCTTACAAAAGTATGGCAGGCAGTTCACGACCCAGCTGGAATCTTCCAGAACTAACACGATCTTTCAAAAACCGTACTGACTGGCTGCCAACTTCACGCGAACAGTAAACAACTATGACTCGTCTATAAAACAATGTAGCAAAACGTTTCTTACTCTTCTGATGACACACGTACGCGGTCACAAAACAGCGTGACCTGCTCGAAGTTTCTAATCTATACTCCGCGAATCTACGTAAAACAAAGATCGACCGCTATTCTCTGTGCGACTTTTCTAGAAGCTTCCGGTTAAACTTAGCGTATCATAACAAAGCGAATTCCGCTCTATGCGTGAACGAAAGAAAAACTTACTAAAAAGGTACGTGAATCGTAACCATGATAGCTCAAATAAATATCGGATCGTTTCCTACGATTAACACATGTATGCTCTCACAGGACAACACAACCACAATCGTAACATTCTCTAACTGTTGTCTTTGACCTGATTCTGATGTTGAAGTATCTCTTATTGAAAAAGCTTCGCAGATTTGCCAATGCGTCAGTGAGCTCTGTAAGAGATGCAGTGCATACACATTATTGGTTTGAAAAATGTAATTTTACATTTTATGTGATACGAGTTCAAGCTTGCCTTCGAGACTTGAGAAAAATGGTGACAAAACTAGAATTTCATGGTACCATTTAATAATAATAATAATAAAGGTAATTTGTATAGCGCCTAATCACCAAGGTGCTCTAGGCGCTTTACAATCACAGTAATGATTGATTGATTGTACATTGCTTAACGTCCCGACAGCAACAAGGCTTTCTCAGGACGTGCCTGCACTGCTTGTGAAAAAAAAAACTAAACAGAACATTGAATGTATGTCGCCAGCCGGTCAAATACATTAAATAAACCTAACACATGGGGCCTAAATAAAGCTAAGACCATTTAGCAACACACATCCAATATCAAGAGCTACAGGCAGTGCAGACAGTAAGGAGAGTTTTAAAAAGGCAAATACAGGTGAATGGACAAAGGGTAGACAGAAACACATGCCCCAGAATAGAGAGAAAAACCCACCCTGTGGGGCTGACCAGGGTGACCCTGGGAACTAAAAAATACCTAACCCCACCCAAGTCCCCCAGGGCAGACCCGGGTGGGGCAATCACAGTAATGAAACAGTGAAGCAGATTACACAAACAAGCACATCATCATCATCATCATCAGTCCCTTGCCCGAACTGGGCGTTGGGGGGACTGAAAGGCAGCAGCAACAGACAGTGCTCTCCACTGAGTTCTATTTTGGGCGGTGGCAAGCAAGTCTGGCATCTCGAGTTCGGTCCATTCTTTTATGTTTGCGACCCAACTCTTTCTCTGACGACCTCGCCGACGACTTCCTTCGAGAGTGCCTTGGAGGATAGTCTTGGACAAGGTGTTGTGTCGGGTCACGTGGCCAAACCAAGCAAGCTTGCGCCGTTTCACGGTTGCCAGAAGGGGTTCATGTGGGCCCACCAGGGAAGTGACGATGCTCCGTACATATTCGTTGGTCTTGTGCTCGCGGTACGAGATGCGGAGCAACTTCCTCAGGCACTTGTTCTCAAAGGCCTGGATTTTCTTTTCTGAGTCTGCAAGCAGTGTCCAAGTCTCACAGCCGTAGAGTAGAATAGACACTACGAGGGACTTGTAAAGCCTGTACTTGATGGTGAAGCTGATGGAGTTACTTCGCCATATCCTGTCCAGCCTGGCCATTGCGGATGTTGCTGTACCTATCCTGATACGGATCTCTGCTATGCAACTACCGTCTTTGGACAGGGTGGCTCCCAAGTACTTGAAGCTATTGACCTCTTCTAGCTTCTGGCCGTTCATGTGAATGTTGCTGCTGCTGTCGCTTGTGGTGTTGATCATCACTTTGCTTTTATCCGTACTGATCTCCATGCCATAAGACCCTGCGCTACTTGAAAGTTTGTCTGTCAGGTTTTGGAGCTCATTATTGCTGCCTGCCATGAGGTCAATGTCGTCTGCGAATCGAAGATTGCACAGGGATCTGCCACCAATAGAGATTGAAGTATGGTGGTCGTGGAGGGTTTCCTGCATGATCTTCTCCAGGAATATGTTGAAAAGGACAGGAGAGAGCAGGCATCCTTGACGGACACCGATCGTCGTCCTGAAGAACTCGCCTGACTGATTGTTAAGTAGAACCGCGCTGCAGGCGTTCTTGTAAAGCGCTTCTATCATTTGGATCAGTCCCTCCTCTATGTTGAACGATCTCATGACTTGCCAGAGTCCGTCGTGCCAGACGCGATCAAATGCTTTCCTGAAATCAATGAAGTTGTGGTAGAGTTCGCGCTGATGCTGCAGATGTTTCTCGATCAGGACGCGGCAGTTGAAAATCTGCTCTACAGTGCTTCTTCCAACTCTGAAGCCAGCCTGTTCTTCTGCCAGCAGTTCCTCGGCGAAAGTTTTGAGGCGGTTGAGAATGATTCTAAGCATTACTTTGCTAGGGTGACTTATCAGACTGATAGTTCTGTAGTTCTGGCACTGTTTCAGGTTTCCTTCCTTGGGGAGCGGGATCACTAGAGACTGTGTCCATTCTACTGGCCATTTCTTTTGCTCCCAGATCTTACACAAGCACATACAACAACAAAAAATACATTAATTTACAAGGGCGAAAACACACACACACACACACACACACACACACACACACACACACACACACACACACACACACACGCATGATGAGCCGGCAGACAAAATGGTCTTTACGTATATGCAACAGAGAAAAGGTGTGTTTTAAGCTTGGATTTGAAAATGGAAAGAGATGATGAGTGACGCACATCAGCTGGGAGAGCGTTCCATGTAATGGGACCAAAATACGAAAATGCACCATTTCAGTCTTGCCATAACTTTGTGTAAAGTGAGGTTGACTTTATAGGATTTCTACTGTACACACGCATGCTCTTCTGACAATGCATCAGTGTGTGTGTGTGTGTGTGTGTGTGTGTGTGTGTGTGTGTGTGTGTGTGTGTGTGTGTGTATGCATGTGAGAGAGAGAGAGAGAGAAATATGTCATATCTAGAGTATTGCGTAGATGTCTGCATGGTGACAAAATTTCTGCTTTTACATCACCATCACTGTCTGATTTTCTCCAGAAGTCGAGGTGTTTAACTTTTTAATTTTTCTCTGCATAGAAATAATTTTTACTGAAAAAGTTCAAAAGATACAATGCTGGCTAACGAGCTCATCCAATGTCTTTCTCCAATCTAGCTATATCCATAATTTCAACAGAAACAGACAAAAATTACAGACCCTGTGGGACAACTGACTTTCTATAAAATTAATGGTCTTTTAATCCTTCAATGAGACACCCAATTTTAATATGCTCGGATGATCTCCTAGGCACCTCTTAAAAAAAGCACTTCCAAGTTTCAAGCTTGTAGGTACACAAACATCGGAGATTCTCTAGTTTACATACATATGCGCGCGCACGCACACACACACACACACATGGCATTTCTTGCCAAAAGTATGTTCTGCAGCGAAGTTAGCATAACTAGACATGATGTAATTTTTATTTGGATACTTTAGTTTAAGATTTTCAGACCTGCCAGCCTATGTCATCATGGGCATTCTTTTGAAATTGCTCCACCACAACCCATCCTAAAAAGTTTCTCCTATTTATAGAAGAGACTTAAAAATAGACAAATTTTGACTAAAATTATTTTTTCTCAAATTCAAAAACTATTTAAAACTTGAAACCCGAACTTAGTGTAATGGTACCTGATGGTACGACTTTCCTATGCATACTAATTTGGATGACCATTTTGACAGGTCGAGGGTTACGAGAGTTTAGGAAATAGGCAAAAAAATAGCCATTTTCTCCCTCAAGTACTATTTACAACTTCAAACGCAAACTTGGTACAGGTATAGCTGTTAGTAGTAAGATCCATTCTATTCTACACATTCATGTTTGTTTCCATGTCACCCGGAAGAAGGATCTTTGATCCGAAACATCGTGTTCCCTGTATCTAATTTAAAGGATTTTCAACCTCTTTTTTTTCTGTTTTCCCTTTACACAAAGTAATTTTGATGACCCCCCCCCCCCGCCCCCCCCCCCCCCCCCCCCCCCCCCCCAGTTATTGTTTATAAATATCTGTGTCATTCAACCAAATGTCGCGTTGACAAGTTGCTGGTTGGACACACATTGCTAAGTCACATACTGTGTACTCATTTTCTTACTCAAAATTTTCGGACTAGCACTGCACATGCATGAAAGTTATCATGGCAGTGACGCTCTGTAGGAGCCTGTTTTCACCAATAAATGTTCTGTTATGTCTAAAAACTTGTCCTTTATGTTTTTCTTTTGTGTGATTGCAAAATGTCTTTAAAAAGGTGTCCATGTTTCAACTGCCCACCAATGTTGATTATGCAGCCTCACATTTCAAGCTCCAACATTACTATACTTCATGAGGCCGATAGGTAACAGTGACAAATTACAAAATTTAAATACTATATTTTCTTTACTTCAGGCTTTATTTCTAAACTGCCGTGCAATAGTTTCTTGCCAAAATTTTGCATGAAGTCAAATTACCACACATAAATCGTACGCTTCATGTACATAACATCCAAAAGCATATTACAATGCTAAAATTTGCTGCTGTTAGTATTTTCACTTATAGATCCTGAACATTTATGTTAATATCAACTTTGTAAAGCTCATTTAATTTGGTGTCCCTCTTTCAACTGCCTGATACTAGGTGGTCATGTACTACATCCCCTTGTGGGAGGAAAACAAAATGTATAAATATCAAATCTTTTGCAGATTCTTATCCATGGTAATCTTGAGTATTAAATGAAACGTCATCAGCTTTCTACCCAACACCTTTTTCCCCAAGGTAACACAACTGGGCTATGCTTTTGAGAACTACCCATATTTTTTAAATGGAATGTGTCATTTTTCAGGACAATATCCAGTATGAGTAAGCAAGAGTGCCTCAGCACATTGGCCTGAGTTGGCCCCTGCACAATGCCGTTGGGCCCTGCACATACGGTGCACATGCCAACACAGTCTTACAATAATAATACATGTAATGGGTAATAATGGGTATTTATATAGCGCCTAACCTCCTGACACTAGTGACAGAGCTCTAGACACTTCACAATTTTTTTTTTAAACATCATGCAAACATAAATATACAAATAAATAAATACGAACAAAATAAAAGAACAAAACCAAAGAGCCACAAAAATTAATTTTTCTCTAAAATGTATTTTTTCGAAAAATACTTACCGATGACATGACTGTCCGGAAATAGTCTACATGCTTACCAATTTCAGCCTAAGACCCAAAGGGTCCCACCCAGGAGGCTCTCGGGGATCCCTAACAGGGACGAGAGTAGCCTCCCTTGCCCATCCGGTCATGTGCCAGGTGGAGCCTCCTTTAGCCAGTTGTCTACGGAGTTACCAGCGGCAAGCGGGGAGGGGGGAGGGACCTCCGAGTCATGTCATCGGTAAGTATTTTTCGAAAAAATACATTTTAGAGAAAAATTAATTTGTTTCGTCAAAACACATTACCGATGACATGACTGTCCGGAAGAATGGCAAAGAGGAGGAGGGTGCCGCAGAATCCCCTTCAGAAATCTCCTAGGGACGAGGGCGGCCCGTCGCTCCTGATCACACACTCCCGACAATTTCAGCGAAGTGCCTACCTAAGGCGCCGGGGGCGCCCGGAGGGAGTGTTGAGCCGCAGAGATGTCGCCCACGAGTGAGAGGTTGACGCGCTGGAACGTCAGGTCGCGGAGGTAGAAGCGGGCAAAGGTGGATTCGGCCCGCCACCCCACTGCAGCCACAATGTCCTTAACGGCGCAGTTGCGGTCCAAGGCCAGACTAGCGGCCATAGCGCGAACTTCGTGGGCTCGTATCCTGAGGGCCTCTGCTCTCTGTGGGGAAAGGTCGCAATAGGCGGACCGAATAACCCAGCGGAGCCAAGAGGAGATCGTTTGGGCGGAGATGTCAGTTCTGCCGGCGGAGAGAGGCAAAAAGAGGCGAGTCCGTCCCCTCCGTACGGACTTGGAGCGCCGCAGGTAGATACGGAGTGCCCGCACCGGATCTTGCTGCCGAGTCTCCCGTGGAAGGTCGGGACCTTTAAGCGGGCGAATAGCGATGACCTGAGGCGCCGTCAAGGGAGATCTAGTTTTGGCGAGAAAGGAAGGATCCGGGAGGAGCTGAACGGAGCCGTCCACTCGGAACTGCAGGCAGGACGGGCGAGACGAGAGCGCGTGGAGCTCACTGACGCGGGCTGCCGTGGCGAGGGCCACCAGGAAGCAGGTCTTTCGAGTGACGTCCGCGAAGCTGGCCAGATGGAGCGGTTCAAAGCGGTCCGAATTCAGCCAGGTGAGGACCCAGGGCAGGTCCCAGCGTGAAACGAGGGAGCGGGAAACCGGACGCTGCAAGCCAAAATGTGCCATAAGGTCGGCCAGGTCCTTGCAGGTCCCCGGGTCGGGACGGCCGAGGTGACGGTAGGTGTCGGCAATCATGGAGAGATAGCCACGGATCGTGATGGGAGCCAAACCTTGGTCTTGGAAGAGCCAGAGGAAGAAGTCCGCGAGCTGAGGGGTCGTCAGGTCGACGGGGGAGAGACGACGGACGGAGCACCAGGCACGAAGCACTCGCCACTTTCCCTCGTAGACACGTCTGGTGGAAGGTCTGCGGGCTGAAGCGATAGCGTCCACTGCCGCACTCGAGAAGCCTCTAGCGGAGAGGGCGTGCCGCACAATCTCCAGGCGTGTAGGAGAAGTCTCTCGGGGCAGGGGTGGAAGAGTGGCTGGCGGGGTTGCTCGAGCATCGAGCGAGGGGTGGGAAGTGGGAGGGGCGGATCCGTGGCGAGACTGAGCAGGTCGGTGGTCCACGATCTGTCCCAGGAGAACGGGGCCACCAGGAGAAGGACTGTGTTGCACCCCCGTAGCTTGAGCAGGACTTTGGGGACCAGGACCGTCGGAGGGTAGGCGTAGGCAACGAGACCGTCCCAAGGGATCGAGAGCGCATCGACCGCCCAGGCCAGCGGGTCGGGAATCGGGGAGACGAAGAGGGGAAGCTGGTGGTTCCACCTGGTGGCGAAGAGGTCGACAAGAGGAGTCTCCCAACGCTCGCAGATCAGGCGGAAGATGTCCCGGCGCAGGGTCCATTCTGTGTGAAGAAGCTGGCCCCGCCGTGAGAGTGAGTCTGCCAGAACGTTCAGGTGACCTGGAATGTGACGGGCTCGGAGGGAAATGCCGCGGTCCTCGCACCAGCGAAGGAGTCGGTAGAGGAGGATGCAGAGATCGGGGGAGCGGGTCCCCCCCTGCTTCTGTATGTAAGCGACGACCGTGGAGTTGTCGGAGAGGACGAGGAGGTCCTGGGTCCGAAGATCGGATTCCCACGCGCGGAGGGCCTGCCAAACTGCATTCAGCTCCAGCCAGTTGATGTGCCGCGACGCTAGGTCCTCGTTCCAGCGGCCGGCCGCGTAGCGAAAACTCGGGAGAAGGTGAGCGCCCCAACCGGAGAGGCTGGCGTCGACGCAGAGAGAGAGACGGGACAGAGGTGAGGACAGGGGAATCCCGGAGCCGAGCCAAGAAACGTCCGTCCAGCGAAGCAGATGGGGCCGCAGCACAGGAGAAACCGGCACCAGGGTGGAGAGATCGCCGGAGGACGGTCTCCAGTGGAGGAGAAGGTGTAATTGAAGAGGACGAGAGTACAGACGACCGAGGGGAAGGAGATCCGCCGCCGCACTCATCAGGCCAAGGAGCTGGAGCCACACCCTGGCGGGGACAGCTGCTTCCTGGGCTACCAACCGGGCGAGATCGGCGAGTTTCTGGATCCGAGGCTCGGGTAGACGCACTAGGTTGCGGTCGGTCAGAAACTGCATCCCCAGGTGCACGAAGTGGCGAGAGGGAGTGAGGTCGGACTTGCCCGCGTTGACCAGGAAGCCGAGGCGAGACAACAGGAGGAGAAGAGAATCTCTGTCCAGGCGGAGAGAGGTCACCGACTGGTTCCGCAGAAGGAGGTCGTCCAAGTAGTTGGAGATCGGGCTGGAGGAAGAACGTCGGGCTCTGGCTACCACCGCGTTCATGATCCGCGTGAAGACCCATGGGCTGAGGTTGAGGCCGAAGGGGAGGGCCCGAAACTGGAAGACAGTCCCGTCGATGGCAAAGCGGAGGTACCGGCGCGAGGCTGGATGGATCGGAACGTGCAGATAGGCATCGGACAGGTCCAGGCTGACGGCAAAGTCCATGGGCTGAACGGAGGCGCGAAGGGACCGGGCTGTTTCCATCCGGAAGGCCGGGGCGGCGATGAACCGGTTCAGGGCGGAAAGATCGATGATCGGCCTCCACTTGCCTCCAGGCTTGGGGACTACGAACAGTCGGCTGTAGAAGGCGGGAGTGTCGGGGAGAGCGACGACCTCTGTAGCAGCTTTCCCGAGAAGTGCAGCGACTTCTCCACGAAGGGCATCGGCTTTGGGCGGATCCGCCGGGATCTCGGTCCACAGAGGAGAGCGCCGAAGCGGAGGCGGGGAACGGAAGGAGATGAGAAGACCTTCGGAGATGACAGAGAGGATCCACGGGTCGTCCGGGAACAGGGAGCGCCAGACGTCTCCGTGCAGGGCGAGCCTCCCGCCGACAGGGGACCTGGAAGCGGACGGCGGGGGCGGCGGCAGGCGGTAGTCAGGGGGCCCTCCCACGCCCAGGGCGGCGGGCGGGCTTGGGCCAGGCCGGAACGGCTGGGCGGGCAGGACGGGCGGGGCGGGGCGCGGCCAGGCCCTGGCGCACGAGGGGAGGGGCGAGAACGGGAGGCCGAGGCGGAAGCTGGGGCCGTGGAGGTGGGTCTGACGAACCGCAGGGCTCGACCCAAGGCCTTGCGGGCTTGCGGAAAGCGAGACGAGGGAGCGCTGGGCCAACGGTCCTTGTTGGCTTCCTTCAGGGCCTGCCAGGAAGGGCCGAAGAGGAGAGGAGCGCCGACTGGAGCCCGGCGGAGCTGCGATCTCACATCAGGGGGAAGACCCGGGCAGGACTGGAGCACCGCATCACGCCGCATCAGATCGCAGTTGGCGGCGGCTGTCATGGCGTTGACGGAAGAGTGGTAGGCCGCTCGATTGGCTGCAACTGCCAAGGAGTGCAGGTCCGACAGCAGTGGAGGAGCGGAAGGAAGCCAGGCCGCTTCGATACGGTTGATGAAGGCTTGCGTAAGCAGCTCCAGGAAACCGGAACAAGCGAGAGCGTTGCGGACGAGGCAGGCAGTACGGTCCAATCCTTGAGGCAGAACGCGCTTGAGCTGGGAAGCGCCGCCGGCGAGCACTAGGGCAGGCGGATCCACGGGAGGCAGAGGGCATGAGAAGGACTGCGAGTGGCCGGTGTACCAGGCCTGCCGAAAGGCGATGTCAACACCTGAAGGCCAGCGACGGTCGGTGAAGAAGTCCGAGGCCGGCGCGGCGTCTCGCTGGAGATGCGCCGAAAGGGCGTCTGACAGGTCGCGGAAGGAAGGCGGCTGGGGAAGCGACTTGAATTTCTTCACCTGACGCGCAGCGTCCACAAAGGCGGCCGCTTTCCTCTTCAGTGGCGGGGAAGGAGGGCACGCATCCGCGGGCAGGCAGGCCGCTATGAGCCGGGCGGCGTCGTCCAAGGCACGGAGAGTCTCGCCACGAGGGGAGGCCAGGGTAGCTGGAGACGCCGGGTCCTCCCCGAGCGAGGGGGAAGGACTGCCAGACCCCAGGAAGGCCGAAACAGAGTCCTCCGGCAGCAGGCTTAATGTCTCTCCATCGCTGGCAGGAGGGGGGTGGGGAGGCGCCCGAAGCACAGGGGGCAGAGCGGCGCACACAGGGGGCGGAGGGAGAGCCGAAGGGCTAGGCTGCCGACGCCGAGAGGGAGAGGAAGGCGAAGGGTGCGAAGAGCGAAGCGAGCGCCGGTCCCGATGGGAGCGACTACGCCTAGAACGAGGTGGCGCCCTGACGTCTCTATGACTCCTACGAGGGGAGCGCGGGGAGCGGCGCCGAGAGGACCAGCGGTGTGGCGAACGACTGCGCCGACGGTAAGTATAGGAAGAAGCCGAACGTGACGACGAAGGATGCCGTGGGCTACGAATCCTATCGCCGCGACGGGGGCTAAGCCGACGATCCCAAGAGCGGCGCGTGGAAGAACGGGAGCGGTCTGTCCTGTCGCGCGCCGGCGGACGAGGAGACGAGTGACGCGGCGCCCGGGGCTCACGGGGAGCACGTAACGGGCTATGCGACTGGTCATAGAAGTTTTCGGCTGTAGAAGGGGGGGCCATACGGCCCACACGTCTAGGAACCGGCGACAGGGGTCGCAGTGCACGGGGCTCCTTCACAAGGAGCGGGGCACGACTAGACGGAGAGTCCGAAAGGCCGATGCGTCTGCGAAGAGGCGACAGCGGTCGCGGTGCTCGGGGCTCCTTCTCGAGGAGCGGGGCACGAATAGACGAAGAGGCCGCGCCTGTACCCACAGGCGACAGCGGACGCCGTGCACGGAGCTCCTTCACACGGAGCGGGGCACGAGTGGATGGAGAGGCCAAAGGATCCAAGGGTGTACTCACAGGCGACAGCGGTCGAGGTGCACGGGGCTCCTTCACGAGGAGCGGGGCACGCAAAGACGAAGGGGCCGAACGGCCAACGCTTGACCTCACAGGCGACAGCGGAAGCAGTGCACGGAACTCCTTCTCAAGGAGCGGGGCACCAGTAGACGGAGAGGCCGAAGGACCCACGTGAGTACTCACAGGCGGCAGCGGTCGAGGTGCACGGGGCTCTATCGCAAGGAGCGGGGCACCATTCTCATGGAGGGGGGCACTAAGCCGGCTAGGCGACTTGCCAGGGGTGTCAGCGGGCAAGGGCGGTGCGGACACCGTAGCAGCAATAGTCTTACCGAGAAGACGAGGCGTGCGTATCTCCACGTCCGAGGGGGGGAGCTGGACCGGGTCCCGGCGAGCTGTGACAGGTCGGTCCCGCCGGTAGAACCTCCAAAGCTCCGACCAACGAACCTCCGGCCACGAAGCGCAGACAGAGCAGGGGAGGTCCGAGGAGCAGCCGGAACACGGGAGACAGTACTTATGCCGGTCACTCGGCCACTGAAAGTCGCCGCACAGGGGACAGGTGCGCACAAGATCACTGCAACACAAACCAAAAGGTGAGAGGCGACCGGTGGCGGGAACTAACCCGCCAAATACTTTCTCCAAACGAGAGTAACGAATGAAGCACACGCCGAAACGCGGAAGAAACAAAACAGGTCGAGACGAGACCGCCGTCCAGCCCAGCCGGGCGAGACGAAGGACACGGCCGAGACGTTACCTTTCCATGGCGGCGCCGAAGCGCAAACCACCGTGAGCGACGAGAAGACGCAGTAAGGCCCCAGGCCCGGCAGCAGCACGAGGCGCAGACGAGGGCTGGTAGCAGGAAGGCCACGCTAGAAGAGGAAGCCGAGAAGCTAGGCGAAGGCAGAGCGAACGGCCGGTCGAAGAGTACAATGTCTACGAAGGGTCAGAGGCTGTGAAAACGCGTGCGAACGCTAGCAGCGAAGTAGACAACTGGCTAAAGGAGGCTCCACCTGGCACGTGACCGGATGGGCAAGGGAGGCTACTCTCGTCCCTGTTAGGGATCCCCGAGAGCCTCCTGGGTGGGACCCTTTGGGTCTTAGGCTGAAATTGGTAAGCATGTAGACTATTTCCGGACAGTCATGTCATCGGTAATGTGTTTTGACGAAACAAACACTGGTGTGTATGTGCACATACACGATCACACACACACACATATGAACAAGTCATCAGTAGGCATACTTTAAAAGATACGTTTTGAGTGAGCTTTTAAACAAATGACTACACTGTGCGCAGCATATTTCTTGTGGGAGGCTGTTCCATAGCAGAGGACTCTGGTACAAAAAACAGCGCTGACCAAAGGACTTGGTTTTGGCGGACGGAACACTAAGAGTGCAGGTGTCAGATGAAGATCATAGCTGTCTGGATGGAGTGTAAATGTTTGCAACAGATCAGAGAGATAGACAGGTCCACAGTCAGAGAGCAGTGTATGCCAGTGAGAGAATTTTATACTGTATCCTACCAGGGACAGGCAACGAGTGAAAGTTGGTGAAGAAGGGGCGTTACATGGTCTGTCTTACGGGCTCTAAGCACAAGACGAGCAGCATCATTCTGGACTTTTTATAGTTTGTCTATGAGGTACTGAGGACAACCAGCAAGCACGGCATTACCATAGTCTAGCCTGGACATAACGAACACACCAATGTTTTTGTGGCTTCTGTGGAAAGATCGAACTAATACCATGCAGTTCAAAGTATGCAGCCCTACAGACATTAAGGACATGGTAGTTCACTGACAGAGCAGAATCTATGGTTACACATAGGCTTTTGGCAGTGGATGTGAAAGTAATGTTAGTACTGTCAACTTGCAGAGAGGTCGGGAGTGGCTCAGTAACTGAACAACGTGGGGAAGCTAGAAGGACAGCCTCAGTTTTACCGTTGTTCGGCTTCAGCTTTTTAAATGACATCCACGACTTCACATCAGAGATACAGACTTCTAAAAGCTTAACTACAGTACAAGCTTCTCTTGGCAGACTGTGATCATGCAACTTATGTTAGCCAAAGGATATTTTGCTCATTGGGTACAGACAGAATTGCTTGTACAAGCTGTTTCTTGAAACATAATACGATTCTTTGCTATGTTTCAAAATCTGAGTGCCGACATCTTAAAGTTATCAGGATCAAGCATTTCAACACAGTCAAAAAACTGTCTGCAACAAATGCTGCTTTACAGTATGCGTATGGGTCCTTTGTGTACTATCTTAGAGCTTTATGATGTAAATACAATGCCAAATGTCAAAATTCAATGTTTGGAGGGTGTATTTTTGTGTACCCAAGTCGTGAATTATTGTCTGCATCAGCTCGTTTTGAATTCATATGCATATTTATGAGCCTACGTCACAAGGCAGAACCCGGCTTTCAGTGTATCTCAATACTGCAGGTCACGAGGTTATCGGTGTGATGTACACACGTCAGTGTACTTGTGTACTGATGTTCTCCGGCATCCCTTTCACATAATTTTTCACCAGAAAGTAGAACTGATAAACCTTCCGTACTCACTATGCTGTCAAAATCACAAATCGGGTTCCGCTCGACCTGCTAATAGTATTGTACTAGCAACGATCGTGCGTACAGTAGTGCACCGAGGGCTTGCGTGTTTGCGCTCGCAAACTGCGAACGTGCACCGTCCACGGTGCCTAGTTTGACCTTTGATCCTTTACCACTCAGAAACATGCACCGTCTTCAATAATTGAAACAGAACACTGGTAATTATACCGACTTTCTGCACTGCAGTCAATTTCACGTCTCACACGTCGAGGTCTACATAAAGCATCATTAGAAACGACAAATTTACCCTCGCAGCAGAAATACTATCTCTCTGAATCGAGTGAATGAGAGCTGGCACAGACAAAAACATGTTACGACCAGTGATGTGCAACTTTGACACACACTGTAGTTTTCAGATCTCTGCAGCATAAAATGTGATACTTGAACTAGCTCATAACTATATGATGACAGGTTTAAAATTTTGCCAAATCAGTAGGAGATAAATTCTACTGAAGATCATGAACTGAATCTGAAAATCACTAGCGCTCGTGGAACTTCTATAGGAAGATCAACAAAGACGGTAGATTACTTAATGATTCAGCAGGAACGTGACAAACTTGGGTGGGTGGTCACGTCAAGCCAAGCTCTTGCTTTACGCATTGCCACATGTCCGTATTCCCTTTCCCGATGTCAGTTCTACTTTGAGGTATCTTCTCTCCCTTCTCTTCCGCCGTTGTCTGTCAATGACAGCGCGACTCGATGATACTTTTTTTTTACTTTGCTAGTCTGTCCGCCATCTTGTCTCTGATTGGTTATAATTATGCAGAAGACCTAAGGTCCTATAGAATAGTTATGATGTCAACTACCATCGCCTATCAGAAGCAATCTTGTTCCGTATCTGTCAGAAGATTCCAGTGGGCCTCTTTTCGCTCTGAATGGACGAAATAAAGCATTTGGTGGGACAATAGGGTGGTCATTGTCCATGTGGGTATGTATACTAAATCCCAGTAAAAGCTTTTTGCGAACTGAAGCCTTATAAAATGTTGGGTGTGCTCCTTTAAAAGCAGAAAATACGCTACAAGAGACATATCACTTTGCTTGTTACAAGGTCAGATATAACAATAGAAAGAAGTACCCAACGGAGAAAGAAACACGCTTAGAAAAAACGGTACAACACAATTTATTAATATTTCGGGTAAATACCCTTTGTCAAAATAGACAAACAAACAGAGACATTATTTGCTACTTATCTTCAGATGCAGAAGGAATGTGGCAACTGAAGGTGACGTAAAAAGAAAAAGAAAAGAAAAGGAAAGGAAGAACAAAAGTAAAAATGACGTCAAAGAAAAAAATCGTAAGAGAAAGACTCCGAGAGAAACTAAACACGAGAGACAAGAGTGTATGTAAGCGCGTGCAGGAGCGAGCAAAAGTAAATGCGCGTGTGTGAGGCCGGGGAGAGAGAGAGAGAAGAGAGACAGCGAGAGAGAGAGAGAGGGGGGGAGAGAGAAAGAGAGAGAGAGAGAGAGAGAGAGAGAGAACGAACGGGGAGTACCCTTGGGCACGAAGTAGGCTGAGTGTCTAATACACAAAGCCAGCTAAACACCAACCCGAAGGCAAACCTTATATCACCATCGAGTTGAGGACTACCTCGGGGAAAAACGGGAGGACCCCGGGAAAAAAACCCCAGCATTTAGCATGGTACACAACAAGGAATATCGATGAAACAAAGCAAATAATCAAATTCAGTAAGAGAATAATGGTATAAGAGGAGAGTAGGTAGTTGTGAAACCATCTTCAAGGGTAACTCCAAACAAAAAAAAAAAAAAAAAAAAAAAAAAAAAACGGGTGTGGGGGGAGAGAAAGACAAAAGGGGCGGGGGAAGGGGAGGGGGAAAGGGAAGAGAGAGAGAAAGGGGGAAGAGAGAGAGAGAGAGAGAGAGAGAGAGAGAGAGAGAGAGAGAGAGAGAGAGAGAGAGAGAGAGAGAGAGAGAGAGAGAGAGAGAGAAAACAAAAAGGGAGGGGGGGGAAGGCAAACAAACAGAGCCACCAGCCCCACCCAACAGGCACCCTCCAGCCCATGGACGAACGCACAGGCATGCGAACAAGACGACCACATACATCCCCAAGGGAATGCACATGATCGCCCCCCACACCCGCGCATAAATCCAAGGACCGGCGACCAGGCGCCCGACAGGGAAGGGCAAGGGATCCAACTTAACGTATGGCCAGCGCTGAAAAAGTCCCCATGGGAGGCACAAAGTACATATCAATCAGCGCCAGCCGCAACTATCTGGTTAGTGAGTAGTCAGACAGAAGCGACTCGGTAAGGTAAATGACAGTTAGCAGAAGACACAGGTAAGGTCCAAAAAGTTAATCTTTCATATTCATCCCGAGTGGCGCCACAGTGCCCAGTTTATTAATCAAAAATTTTTCTCGGTCTTTCCTGGCCCAGACATTACTGGCTTGCATAAGCCAGAGGCCTTTAACACGAATGTCCGAGACGGAGTGATCGGCCTGGTTGAAATGTCGCCCGACCGGTCTATTGTAATGGTACTTGACCGACTGAAGATGTTCTTTAAAACGGTCGTTGATGGTTCTTTCCGTCTCTCCAACATAGAGTTGGCCACATTTCACACAGGAGATGACATAAATCACGTTGGTAGTTTGACATGTGAAGTATCTGTCTATGTTGAATTTGTAGCGTGGACCATTCACCACTGTAGAAGGGCAAATAAAAGGACATGTCTTGCAATTTGGAACATTGCACGGTGTGGAGCCGGAGGGTCTGGTGGTAGAACGAGGCTTAAGAGTAGAGCGAACAAGCATGTCTCGTAAATTAATATCCCTCTTGAAAGCCACCAACGGAGGTTCAGAAAAGATAGCAGCGGACTCTTTACTGGATGACAAAAGACCCCAGTTAGAAAGAAGTATTTTACGAACCGGATTGGTGTGCGGATGGTAAACCATGGTTACGATGGGCCTGTCACTCTCAGCGGTAGGCTTAGTCTGCAGTATACTCGCGCGACTAAGTTTTTGTACTGTTTGGAGAGAACCTTGAACAACAGTATGTGGGTAATGTCTGTCGATGAAAATTCCAGCCATTTCTTTGGATTGAACATCAAAATCTGATTTTTCAGAACAGATTCTTTTAAGCCGAAGAAACTGAGAAAATGGGATGCTATTCTTACATTTGGGGTTGTGCGAAGAGCGGTAGTCGAGGTATGAATGTGAATCGGTAGGCTTGTAATGTATTGAAGTTTTCAACATATATAACAATATTTTTCAGCTACATTCTTACTTCACTTCCATTCGCAAACTTCACATGTAACAACACACAAATGTGGGTCCCATGGAACTTTGCTACATAAAGTTTACTGACTTTACTTACCTCTTCTACAGTTTTGTCTTTGACAGTAGAACCATTAATCTCCAGGATGCGGTCACCAATTTTTAAAGAATCCAAATCAGGACTCAGATCCAACCTACAATAAAAAAGCAATCTTAGGCAAACACTTATAAAAATATTTCAAAATATAATATCAAAGTGAAACTTCATTTTAGATCCATGGATGCTATGCAATGCCATTTGCCTTCAACCCCTTCTCTGCTGGTGGTCACAGATTGTGTCTCCCAAATCTTTCCAAATTCAATGCCAAAGAGCCCCAATATCGTTCAAGGAATGAAATGGTGTCAGCAAGTGGCATAGATCCTCACAGAGCCCCTGTAATTTAGGGGGTTCATGATGATCTAAATCTCTTGTAGTTAAATAGTATTCAGCTTTTATCAGCAGTGATGGAGTTAATTGATGAAAACGTGAAGTTATTATATCATCAAGTGCTCTAAGCTCCTGAAACAGACATCTGCTGTGATATGAAATAATCATGAACAGTACAAGACAAATGCCCTCACTCACTCAGTTATTTTGATGACAGACTGTACCCCTCTGTCATTGAAACTGTGGCGATGTGAGACGGGCGACTGGTCTGTGGTGAGTTGCACTGCCCCCCGCTTATTGGCTTCAGGTGTAGGGGGGATCTCCACCAGCTGGATGCAGTGTGGTTTGCGGCGGTGAGGGGATGCAGAGAGGAGGGGCCGTGTGACCTCTTTGTAACACTTTCCACTGTAAAGTAATGTTAAGAAATAGACCAGAAAGGAGTTTTGCTATGTCCACTTAGGCCACTTTAATGTCCAGAAGTGCACTGTACATTTATGGCATTTAGTATTTGCATATGCTTTTTGTGTTGTAAGCGATCGATATTGCAGAGTGAGATGTAGATCTGAATCTGTAAATGAAGCAAAGCTGGGAGAGGAATCTTTGTTATGAGAGACAGATCCAGAATATTATTTAAATCAGTGTTTATTCATTTAAATTTTATATAATAATCTCAGTTACCAGATGTTTACAGAAGATAGCTGTTATGTTTGTGGTTGTGTATTCTTATTAGGTCATACGTGTGTTCATCTTGGGAGGGATCCAGTGTTCAGTTATTTTAGATCAGAATCACGTACCTTTTTACTTTAGCATGATTCTTTTCTTTTGGCATCAGAATTGCCATGATTTCCTTGGTGCATTACAATGTTGCAAATTTTGCCAAATTGTTGCAAAGTCTGACCTAGATTAAGCTGGAAGGATATGACATCGAAGTTTTGTAGTACACATTGGCTACATTTCTTAACATTTACATAATGCCCCTAGATTTTAGGGGAAGATTGTAGATCTAGAGTGCTCTTTTTAATGAATATTAATGATTTTGGTTACATTTTCTTTTCTGATTGGTTGAGTTGTGTAATTTGCGGGATTGTTCTGGAAATCTGTAATAGTATAAAAGAGGGTGTATCAAAATGTGGATGCATTGCGTTAAGAGTGCATCGTGAGAATAAAGCACTGTTGGAACTGTTAATCCAGTGAGAAATACAATCTTGTGCCACATTTGATGAGTTGCAACTGAGTGAGGTTTTTCTACAAGAACACTACATGAGTGTGTCTGGTGTAATTGCATCATACTACGACCACAACTACCACGTAACATATTGACACCTCCGACGGGACTTCATCAGTTGGCTCAGCAGAAAGAGTAGCCGGAGACAACAGCCAGCAGAGAAACACAGAGATGGGGACATCAGAACTGGAGACATTCCTGAAAATTGGGAAAATAATGCGGACTGGAGGGAGCTCAACTCCTGGAGTTTGTAAAGGAGAGAAAAAAGGAGAGATAGGAGAGAGAAAAGGAGAGACTGGAGAGAGAAAAGGGGAGACTGGAGAGAGAAGAAAGGGAGAGATTGGAGAGAGAAGAAAAGACATTGAAGAGAGAAGAAAGAGCCAAAGAGCGTGAGATCAAGAAGCTCAAAATTCAAGCAGCAGAGGCAGAGTTAGTTATTTGGGTTTAACGCTGAGCAGGCGAATAAGGCCATCTCACGGTGGGACGGGTAAAAATCTGGCCAGCCAGGATAAAAGAAAGGTCTTAAGACAAGATGTAAATATATCTTAAAAATATTTAATGCTAAAATGTCATGTGGATCTTTAAAGGACACGTCTATAAACTCTCAACAAGATAGGATGAACCATAACCCACAAAGTCCCTTCTATATGAGAGCTGCCCTCACTGTCAAGGATCTCTACCTTTTGTCTTTGACATAATTCTGATGTTGAAATATCTCCTATTGAAAAAGTCTCGCAGATCTGCCAATGAGTGAGTAAGTTTTATAATGGGCACAGGACATACGCATCATTGGTTTGTCAAACATCATTTGTCATGACCTAAGTTTTAGTTTTTACGTAATTTTATATTTTACGTGATATGAGTTTCACTTTCGCTTCATAGGCTTGAGAAAATGGTGACAAAACTAGAATTTTGCGGTACAATTTCAGTCTGGCTATAATTTGTGTGAAAGCAGGTTGACTTTGACTTTGCTAAGTACACGAGTTACTTGCATGCTCTTTTGAAAGCGCATCAATGTGTGTGTGCATGTTATTGCGTGCGTGCGCACACGCGCTCCAAACATCTCCAAGAGGCATAGATCCTCATGCACCCTCCGGGCGCATGAGGATCTATGCCTCCTGCAGATGTGCGCATGTTTGTGTGTGTGTGAGAGAGAAAGCGTGCACGAGAGGGAGACCTGGTTTATGTTTAGAGTATTGTGTCAATGTCTGTGTGGTGATGGAGTTGCTTCTTTTATGTCACTGCCAACGTCTGATTTTCTCCAGAAGTCAAGTTTTTTTTTACTGTTTTAATTTTTTTCTGAAAAGAATTAATTTTCAATGAAAAAGTTGAAAGGGTACAAAGCTGGCTAACGAACTCATCCAATGCCTTTCTCCAAACTAGCTATATCGGGTCACCTGCATGCTCTTCTGAAAGCGTGAAGATGTGTGTGTGTGTGTGTGTGTGTATGCATGTTAGTGCGTGCATGCACGCGCGCTCCAAACATCTCCAACAGACATAGATCCTCATGCCCTCTCCGTGCTCATAAGGAGCTATGCCTCTTTGAGATGCCCGCATGTCTGTGTGAGAGAGAGAGAGAGAGAGAAAGAGAGAGCGCTACAGAGAATTACGTCATATTAAGAGTATTATGTCAATGTCTGCGTGGTGACGGTGTTGCTCGTTTTACATCACCGCCACTGTCTGACTTTCTCTAGAAGTCAAGGTTTTTTACTGTTTTAATTCTTTTCTGAAAAGCTACAAAGATACAAAGCTGACTAACGGAACTCATCCAATGTCTTTCTTCAAACTAGCTAAATCCCAAATTTCAAATAAATATGACAAACACTACGGACTCTAATCTGGGTCAACAGACTTCCTTTAAACGTTGTAGACAAGATGGCAGCCATGCAACATCTCCTGGCTGCCCGCTCCGGCAGAAATGGTCGCCACCCGCAGTATTCTAACAGACATTGTACCTTCGTTTGATATATGATGTCAGGCCCTGTGCTGTTGCATCATGACTGGTATTTCTTTTTGATGACTTTTGGCAATTTGTTGTGCTGTGACTGTTAATTGGATTTTATATTTTCCTCCGTGCGATGCTGGGATTTGATACATGCTGATTCTTGTTAGTACCATTTGAATGCGGATCTCAGAAGAACAGCGCGCATTATGCTGTGGCAATACAACCAATGTGCTTTTCACCCTTTTTAATCATCTCAGGAGTGGTTCTTCCCACACCACCCTCAACATCAGTCCCTACGGAATAGCGTGAGTGCATACAACGAAGCGACTACCAGCAAGCATCAGGCCCCCACATTCCAGCCGAAAGACGTGATGACAGACACCTCCCCCGACACAGTGACTGTGTTTCTTACAACAGCGTGTGCATGTGTGTACTCTTTAGAAACCAATGATTTTGGACTGCTTTCACGTTAATGCTGTAGTTCTACTACTATTGCTTCAAAAATTACTATTAAGTTATATACTATTCAAGTTATAATTAAGGTGGTGACTGTTTATGCCGGAGTGACTGAATAATAGCTGGCGCTGTTCTTATAGCGATGGGCCCCCAGGTAGCAACTGTGAAAGTATGATTTGTCCTTTTTTTTTTTTTTTCTTTTCTTTTTTTTTTTTTTTTTTTTGGGGGGGGGGGGGGGGGGGTTATGCGTATTTCTCATTTGTGCAACTAGTCTCAGCCAAGCAGAAAGTTTAGAAACATTATATTACGTGTTTAAGAGATACTATGATAGGGCTGTCTTTAGTTTGCTTTGTGTTAGGGAGGTTCAGGTTGGGTTGGGGCCATTGGAGCCGGCCATGAGACGCCTTGGCGATGGGCTTTACCCGTCCCGAGCCATTATCCATTTGTTGTTTGTAAACTGTTGTGTGAGTGTGGGTGATTGCGAGTTGCACCTGAGGTAGCAAGACAAATTTTCCTGTACGTGGCAACATTTATTTGGAGCAATAAAGTTTATTTATTTATTGATTGATTGATTATGTCTTCAATGAGACATTCAATTACAATATGCTCTTAGCCACCAATTTAAGAAAGTATTTCACCAAGATTCAGGCTTGTGTGTACACAAATTATATCGGAGATTCTTTTGTTTGCATACATACGCACACACACACACATACATACATATATACATACATACGACGCTTCGCGCCAAATGTACGCTCAGCAGTGAGGTTAGCGTAACTAGATATGGCATAATTTTTATCTTGTTATTTCATTTGTCAGAGGTTTAGGCCTGCCCACCTTTGACATCATGGACATGCTATTAAATTCGCCCTACCGTGACCCGTCCTAAAAAGTCCCTTCTATAAATAGAAGGGACTTAAAAAAAGGACAAAATAATGAAATTGGAATAGTCTATGAATGCTCAAATCTATTGAAAATATTGCATTCTCTCAGAAAACTGAAGATCTTGTCAGGGGGAACAACCCGGAACAAAACCTTCAAGGAGTCTACAGTGAAGTGTTTATATCTTGTGTCAATTAGATTGGCACAACACAGCAAAAAGTGTTTAACAGAAAACTGTTTGTTGCAGGCATAATACCATGACGCTCATCCTGTTTTAGTAAATATGAGTGTGTAACATACGTGTGCCCGATGTGGAGCCGCGCAAGGACAGTCTCCTCACAGCGGCTGCCACAGCGATAAGGTAGACTGTCGGACACCTTAGGAAGAGCTTCATGCAGCTTGTTAGCGTCCTCTTTGTCCCACTCGGACTGCCACTCGCGGGCTATGTACGCACTAATCACAGGTTCAAAATCAATATGAACAGTCTGTGTGTCAGGGACAGGGTCACTGCGGGCATCATTGGCAGCAGAATCTGCAATCCTGTTGCCTTCGGTGCCCTCATGCCCTGGGACCCAAATAAAAATGATGTCATAAGATACCTTCATCAAGTCTGCGTAAAGCTCTCTAATCTGCACCTGACGGGCCTGCAGGGCAGAAAGAGAGTCAGACAGAATCAGGAAATTATTTCCCTAGACTGATAAACATGCTTGAGTCCCAGCAGAACCGCCTGCAGTTCTGAACTAAATACAGATGAATGGTCTGGGAGGCGGTGCTTAAATGGGCGTCTAGGATGGCGAGAGGACACTGCGGCTGCAGCCACTCTCCCATCCTCAGACTTTGACCCATCCGCATAAATACAACAATAGCCAGGAAAACTTGAAAGGAGTTCATTGAGGCTATGTTGGTATATGACTGGTGGAGTAGAGTCCTTCTTGTGGGCGGTCAAGTCCAGCAAGATATCAGGAACTGGTAATAGCCAGGGTGGAGTGGTGTGTTGCAGTGATTCTGAAAATTTTTCTTCTAAAATTTTGTCTAGGTCCACTCTGGCCACTTGCAGAAGAGGTCGGACACGGAAGGAAAGTGGACAGACAGCTCCCGGATGGGTATCATAAATCTCTGCAAACTGTGGTTTAAAGACACAATCATAGGCAGGATTGTCTGGATGGGCATTCAGATTCAGAACGTACAGACTAGGAACTGGGGATGTCCTGAAGGCCCCCAGACATATCCACAGACCTTGATGGTGAATTGTGTTCAGACGCTATAGAACAGACTTGAAAGCCGAGCCATATATCACATGGCTGTAATCCAGTTTGAACCAAACAAGAGCCCAGTACAGTCAAAGTAACACAGTGTGGTCTTTACCCCAATCAGTGCACCCAACGACACAAAGAACGTCGAGGGCCTTCGGACATGCGGTTCGAAGATAATTAATATGGTTGTGGAAGGTCAGTCTTTTGTCAAAGATGACCCCTAGAAACTTTGCCTCCTCGCCCACCTTAATTGGCACTCCAGCGATGCTCAGGCTAGGTTCTGGAAAAAAATTAGTCTGGTTAGTATAATGCACACAGACTGTCTTGGAGGGTGAGAACTTGAATCCGTTGAGAGACACCCACCCCTGGATGCGATCAACGCACAGTTGCAAGCGCCTCTCAAGAGACACAAGTCCTTGACCTCGTGCGCACAAAGTCATCAACAAACAAAGAGCATTCAGAATCATCCTTGACGGCCTTTACAATGTTATTGATTTTAATACTAAATAAAACAGGAGACAGAATGCTGCCCTGCGGGACACCCATCTCCTGTTCAAAGGAGTTGGAGAGGGTGGACAGGGACCATACAGAAAAGCAGGGAGGAAGTTCACAAACTTTTCATAAACGTTTCACAAACCCAAACTGAAGCCTGAAGGTTTACACACTTTTCTTGTTGTTTCTTGATTTTTAACGTCTCTCGCCACAATGAGGTGACTGGAGACAGGTGGATTATTATGATTATAGGATAATTTTTGACACACTTTAATTAGATCACTCTGTATCAGCAGCTCATTTGAAGCTTTCGTGCCTAATGCATGAAGAGATACCAAAATAAAAGAATGCTTAGCGAATGGCGGAGCTCGGTAGAAGCGTAAACAACCAATCAGAATGTTCGGCAGAAAGGCCTTGCAGTCACACTTCATGTTGAGAGCTAAATATAGATCACTTGCAACAAGCGTCAGCATGATCGTTCGCAATGGAATAGTCACAAATTGGGGGAGCAAAGAAAAGAAGTAGATAAACGTTTGCCAGCACTTTGCAATTTTTTTTACAAACTTTCACAGACTTTAAGGAAAAGGACTGAAATTGACAGACTTTCCAGGGCCCTGCAAAAGCCTTGTCATTTTTTAACAACTTTCACAAATGTTCACAGACAGTACGGACCCTGTTGGAGCCAACAGGGACATGAAACGACTGGTTAGACAAAAAGTTTTGAATAAAAATGGGCAAGTGCTCTTAAACTCTTTCCCATCGAAATGCTTTTGGTTTAGTGTTAGCCCAAACAAACCCTTAGTCATCGAAATGCTTACGTTATAGTGTTGTGCTCGTTGCCATCTGTAGACGAGTTGCTAGTATTCTAGGGTTGGGTTTTTACAAAAATCGCATGAAGCACAGCTATCGGTCCAAGGGAAGCAACCACTATAATGTTTTACCATTTCTAAAATATCTGAAAGTCAATGCCCTTGTCGGTTGGTGTCGGAACAAGGCCAAATTAGCCGACAATGTGCCTTGGATCGTCTCCAAAGATGAGCTTGTTCGATCCTCATGAGTGCGGTTTCAACAGTGATTTTTAGCTCATAAAATTGTGATTCAAGAAGGGACAGATCTCTTGTGTGATTTCTTTGCTTGTGGAATACATTTTTCTGCCATGTTGGTAGGAAAAATCTGGGTTTTTTGTTGTATGTGCTCACACTGTTGCTACCAAAACCACGTTTCTCATTTTTTGCTCCGCCATGTTTGTTCTGTTCCTCGCGCTGGGACCATATGGCGTTGAGGCGCGTGCCCTGGGTGGTGGATAGGGGGTCCCTCGTGAGAGGGGTGCACCGAATGAAATAAGGTGCCGTGAACCAACATGGTCTAAGGGAAGGTGACCCCGACAGAAAACCCCTGGTCCTCCTAGTAAGGGCGTGGGCGTAGCTTCCCCACCCTGCAAAAAAGGAAATAGCTACAAAAACGCCGACGAAAAGACTAACAGTAATTCCTTTCCTGGAGGAGGAAGGTTTTTCTACCAGAAGACTTATGACGTCCTGTGGTGAAAGCCGGAAGTCTTCGGAAGCCACAGGACCGAGCCGCCTCTCTCTATCCAGGGATACAACCATGGGCACATGGAACGTCAAGACCATGTACCAGAGCGGCAAGGCCGCCCAGATAGCAGCGGAAATGCAAAAGTAGAACCTTTCCCTGCTAGGTATCAGTGAAGCCAGATGGATGCAGTCTGGCCAGAAAAGGCTGTTAAGTGGGGAGATGATTCTGTATTCAGGTCATGAAGAGGAGAATGCCCCCCATACAGAAGGTGTAGCATTCATGCTGTCACCAGTGGCACAGAGAGCGCTGATGGGCTGGGAACCTCTTGGGCCAAGAATTATCACAGCAGCCTTTAGAACCAAGAAAAAGCTCAAGCTGAACGTCATCCAGTGTTATGCGCCCACTAATGACAGTGACGAGGAAGAGAAACAAGAGTTCTACGACCGACTCCAGAGTGCCTTGGACAAATGTGCGGAGCGAGACATCACCATCGTCATGGGCGATTTTAATGCCAAAATAGGGGAGGACAACACCAGATATGAAGAGGTGATGGGGAGACAGGGACTAGGCTCGGAGATGAGTGAGAACGGGGAGAGGTTTGTAGACTTTTGTGCTCTAAACCGACTTGTCATTGGAGGCAGCATCTTCCCACACAGAAGAATACACAAAGCAACTTGGCTCTCACCTGACCATACAACAGAGAACCAAATAGACCATATCTGCATTAGCAAGAAATTTAGAAGATCCCTTCAAGATGTTCGAGTGAGGAGGGGAGCAGATGTCGCCTCAGACCACCATCTGCTTACCTTAAGAATGAAGCTCAAGCTAAAGAAAAGCCGCACAGAGACAACAAGAAGACAGCGCTATAATGTAGGCCTCCTGAGAGAAACTGGAGTTAGAGAAGAGTTCAAACTGGTGCTGTACAACCGGTTTCAAGCGCTACAGGAGCTAGTAAATGAAGAGGAGGCGGTCACCACAGAGCAGCAGTGGAAGGCAGTTAGAGAGGCGCTGAACTCAACCTGCAAAGACACTGTAGGGTTCAGGAAACACCATCACAAGGACTGGCTGTCGGCACAGACCTTGAGGAAGATAGAAGTGAGGAAGCAGAAGAAAGCAGTTGTCAACAACAGTCGCACGAGAGCAGCCAAAGTAAGGGCACAGGGGGAATACTCGGAAGCCAACCGCGAGGTGAAGAGGAGTATCAGGGCAGACAAGAGGGCCTACACAGACAGCCTGGCAGCAGAGGCAGAAAAGGCAGCAGGCAGCGGCAACATGAAACAGCTCTACGACATTACCAGAAGATTGTCAGGCAAGTATGGCCATACAGAAAGACCAGTAAAAGACAAAGAAGGCAAGCCTATTGCAGACAGAGCAGACCAACTCGACAGATGGGCCGAGTATTTTGAAGAGTTACTGAACAGACCTAGCCCACCCGACCCCCCAGACATCCAGCCGGCAGAGACCAACCTACCCATCAGCTGTGACAGACCCAGCCGGGAAGAGATCAGAAGAGCAGTGGCATTTCTGAAGAACGGCAAAGCAGCAGGCCCAGATGGCATCCCAGCGGAGTCTCTGAAAGCAGACCTAGAGACAACAGTGGAGATGCTGTACCCACTGTTTGGAAAGATCTGGGAAGAGGAGGTGATGCCGGCTGACTGGAAGGAGGGGTACCTAATCAAGCTTCCCAAGAAAGGCGACCTCAGCAAGTGTTCCAACTACAGAGGAATCACCTTGCTGTCAGTACCAGGAAAGGTCTTCAACAGGATCATCCTGGAGAGAATGAAGAGCTCCGTTGACCCCCAGATGAGAGACCAGCAAGCAGGATTCAGGAAGAACCGATCATGTACAGACCAGATCGCCACTCTCCGCATCATCGTGGAACAGTCTCTGGAGTGGAGCTCCCCGCTGTACGTCAACTTTGTGGATTATGAGAAAGCATTTGACAGCGTGGACCGAGAGACTCTGTGGAAACTCCTACGACACTACGGTGTACCCACAAAGCTCGTCCGCCTGATCAAGAGCAGCTATGATGGCATGACATGTCGCGTGATCCACGAAGGGCAGTTCACCAGGGAGCTCCAGGTCAGAACTGGTGTCAGGCAGGGGTGTCTGCTGTCTCCGTTCCTCTTCCTACTGGCCATAGACTGGGTCATGAAGATGACCACAGAGCACAGACGAAGTGGAATACAGTGGACACTGTGGACACAGCTTGACGACCTCGATTTTGCAGATGACTTGGCATTACTGTCCCACACTCATCAACAAATACAGGACAAGACCACGAGGCTTGCTGACATCTCGTCCCAAGTGGGCCTCACCATTCACAAACAGAAAACAAAGACAATGAGGCTGAACGCAACCAGGGAAGAACCAGTTTTGCTTGCTGGCACCCCGTTGGAGGAGGTGGAGTCCTTCACCTATCTCGGGAGCATCATAGACAAAAAAGGCGGCACTGATGCAGATGTCAGAGCACGAATCGGTAAAGCCAGAGCAGCCTTTCTCCAGTTGAAAAAAGTGTGGAGTTCCAGAGAGCTGTCACAACACACCAAAGTCCGGATTTTCAACTCCAATGTAAAAGCAGTTCTCCTATATGGAGACTTGGAGATTGACAAAAACCACAGTCAACAGAGTACAGACCTTCATGAACAGTTGCCTTAGAAGAATTTTGAAAATCCACTGGCCAGAGAAGATCAGCAACGTCAGACTCTGGGAGAGAACAGAGCAGATAACAGCAGAGAATGAAATTGGGCGAAGAAGATGGGGATGGATCGGTCACAGTCTGAGAAAGCCAGCTTCCAGTATCACTAGGCAGGCATTGTCATGGAACCCCCAGGGAAAGAGGAAAAGAGGTAGGCCGAGAAACTCCTGGCGTCGAGACCTCCAAGCAGACATCAAGAGACTGGGAACCACCTAGAGTAGAATCGAAGGAGAAGCACAGGACAGGAGTTGCTGGAGGTCTCTCGTCGACGGCCTATACCCGGGTAGGGGTGACAGGCGTAAGTGAAGTGAAGTGATGTTTGTTCTGTTGCATAATAATCAAATTGGTTCGACTTTCCACTAAACTGAGGCACAAACACGCGCAGTTTTGAAAAAAATTTTTTAATGCTCTTTCCAATGATACCCAATATGTCTATGGTTGTTAGCTTGGGAGACTGTGAAAATTAATTCAATCTACCCCAAAAATGTATGTCACCAGGGAACAGACATCCTTTTTCCTGTTACGTCTGCAGAGAAGGGACTCGCTGAAAATTTTACGATGGGAAAGAGTTAAAACCCATCTAGTTAGTTATTTGGGTTTAATGCCGAGCAGGAAACCAAGGCCATCTCACGGCGGGATGGGTAAAAAGCTGGCCAACCAGATTAAACTTCCCGCCTTGACTATTGTAATTCCATCTATTCAGGTCTGCCCATGGAACAGGTATGTCGGTTGCAAAGGGTTCAGAACAGCGCTGCACGGCTTGTTCTAAAGAAGCGTAAACGCGACCACGTGACACCCATGCTTAAAGAACTCCACTGGCTGCCGGTAAAGTTTCGATGCCAGTACAAGATGGCAACTCTGGCATACCGTCACTTCGACGGGACTCTACCGGCTTACCTTTCTGCTTCACTCTGCACATACCAGCCTTCACGTTCTCTGTGGTCCTCCAGTGAGAAATGTTTGAAGGCTCCGAAGCGTAACTTGAAAACTGTTGGTGAATGCTCATTCAGCTTCACTGCACCTTCAGTTTGGAACTCGCTGCCTGTCAGTCTTCGAAATCTCTCTACTCTCCCTCAGTTTAAGGCTCAGTTGAAAACTCACTTCTTCCAGCTTGCTTTTCCTCTGTCGTAGATCCGTGGTCCTGTTGTATTTATTTGTAATGTTTCATATCGTCTATGTCATGTTTGACTGCGTGTGTTAGCGCAATGAGTTTTTGCCACAAAAAGATTTTGCGCTATACAAGAACCATTCATTATTATTATTTATTATTATTAAAAGAAAGGTCATAAGACAAGATGTAAATATATCTTTAAAATATGTCATGCTAAAATGTCGCACAGGTCTTTAAAGGAAACGTCTACAGACTCTAAAAAAGGGCAAAATAATAGAATTATCATAGTATATGAATGCTCAAATCTTATGAAAAAAATTGCACTCTCTCAGAAAACTGAAGATCTTGTCCGGGGGTACATCCCGGAACAAAACCTTCAAGGAGTCTGCTGTGAAGTGTTTATATATTGTGTCAATTAAAACAGCAATATGTGTTTAACTGAATACTGCTCATCACAGGCATAACACCATGGACGCTCCTCCTGTTTTAGTAAATAAGAGTGCGTATCATACGTGTGCCCGATGTGGAGCCGGGCAAGGACAGTTTCCTCACGGCGGCTGTCGCAGCGGTAAGGTAGACTGTATGACACCTTAGGAAGAGCTTCATGCAGCTTGTTAGCTTCCTCTTTGTGCCACTCGGACTGCCACTCACGGAATCACTATAAACAGTCTGTGTGTCAGGGACAGGGTCGTTGCGGGCATCGCTGGCAGCAGAATCTGGGATCCTGTTGCCTTCGATGCCCACATGCCCTGGGACCCAAATAAAAATGATGTCATAATATTCCTTCATCAGGTCTGCGTAGAGCTCTCTAATCTGCACCAGCAGTGGGTGGTCTGTTACTGCGTCCTGAAGGGCCTGCAGGGCAGAAAGAGAGTCAGACAGAATCAGGAAGTTCCTTTCCTTAGACCAATAAGCATGCTTGAGTGCCAGCAGAACCGCCACCTGTTCTGCACTAAATACAGAGGAATGGTCTGGGAGGCAGTGCTTAAATGGGCGTCTAGGATGACAAGAGGAAACTGCGGACGCAGCCACTCTCCCATCCTGAGACTTCGACCCATCTGTATAGATAGCCAGGAAAAGTTGAAAGAAGTTTATTGAGGCTCTGTTGGTATATGTGTGGTGGAGAAGAGTCCTTTTTGTGGGCGGTCAAGTCCAGCAAGATGTCAAGAACTGGTAATAGACAGGGTGGAGTGATGCGTTGCAGAGGTTCCGAAACTCTGTCCCGGTCCACTCTGGCCACCTGCAGATGAGGTCGGACACGGAAGAAAAGTGGACGGACCGCCCCAGATGGGTATCATAAATCTCTGCAAACGGCGGTTTAAAAACACAATCATAGGCAAGATTGTCTGGATCGGCCTTCAGTTTCAGAACATAGCTGAGCATGAGGCGGATGTGGCAGAGCTTGAGAGAAGGCTCCCCTGCCTAGGCATACAGACTTAGAACTAGAAACGTCCTGAAGGCCCCCAGACATATCCTCAGACCTTGATGGTGAATTGTGTTCAGAGGCTGTAGAACAGACTTGGAAGCCGAGCCATATACCACACAGCCATAATCCAGTTTGCACCAAAAAAGGGCCCGGTACAGTCAAAGTAAGACAGAGCAGACTGCACCCCAGTCAGTATGACCAAGGACAAGAAGAACGTCGAGGGCCGTCTGACAAGAGGTTCTAAGGTAATTAATATGGTTGCGGAAGGTCAATCTTTTTGTCAAAGATGACCCCCAGAAACTTTGCCTCCTCGCCCACCTTAATTGGCACTCCAGCAATGCTCAGGCTAGGTTCTGGACATTTTTTTGTCTGGTTAGTAAAATGCACACAGACTGTCTTGGAGGGCGAGAACTTGAATCCGTTGAGAGACACCCACCCCTGGATGCGATCAACGCACAGTTGCAAGCGCCTCTCAAGAGACGCAAATCCTCGACCTCGTGCGCAAAAAGCAAAGTCATCCACAAACAAGGAGCATTCAGAATCATCCTTGACGGCCTTTACAATGTTATTAATTTTAATACTAAATAAAATAGGAAATAGAATGCTGCACTGCGGGACACCCATCTCCTGTTCAAAGGAGTCGGAGAGGGCAGAGCCCACACGGACATAAAACGACCAGTTAGACATAAAATTGTGAATAAAAACGGGCAGGTGCCCTTTAAAACCCATGTCCAACAAGTCAGACCAGTAGTGTCTGCCTTCTGCGTTCCCTGGCTCCTCGTAGCCACTGGAGGAGGGTTACTCTCCAGGGGCGAGAGGAGCCGAGGCTCCGCCCCCAACCACGAAGTTGGGGTTTGACATGAGAAATCTTTGGTGGGGCGCTTGCCTGCTGCCGCAGCACGGAATATATACACAGAGGTGTTACTAGAGTTTGGGCCAGCCTGAGCTGCACCAGGGCCTTCAATCGTTTTTTTTTTGCGTCCGCAAAGGACAGCCCCTTCTCCACACGCACCTGCTGAATCTTGCACTTGGATATCCAAAGAGGGCATTTCTTGTCCGAAGCCATATGCGCCCCCTGGCAATTCACACACAGGGTGGTGGCTGTGCAGGACTCAGCAGAGTGTCCGGGCTTAATGCAACGGGCGCATGAAGCCTCTGCCTGGCCTCTGTCTTCTGCCCATGGCCATACTTTTGGCACTTAAAGCACTGGAGGGGGAGAGGGAAGTACTTCTTCAATTTCAAGGAGTAGTAACCTCCCCAGATGGTAGTAGGGGGGATGGAGGTGCCAAAAGTCAGGATGATGGTAGGGAGATGGATCTCCCCACTACCTCGCTTGGAAGTGAAGCGCCTGACGTAAGTCACCCCCTGCGACTTAAGCATAGCTGCAAACCCTGAGGCAACGAAATTCCTGAGCTGCTGCCTCCACAACGCTAGCCCTTGCTTCCAGTGCCGAAAAATCAAACAACAGTGGGGGGGGGGGGGGGGGGGGGGGTAGGTGGTAGGCGCTAGACCTTGGCTGTGGGATATCAAACAACAGGGGGGGGGGGGGGGGGTGCGAATACGCACTTTGCTCCAGCCGAATAATCAAACACAGTGCGCGTCAGCCTGCCTAGGTTTACTATGCAGCGATGTTTGTCTGCCCAGCACATTTTACAAACGGCAAAGTGTTCGCCCTTTCTCGATTTGTCGATGTAAGAAACACTTGTAGTCTGGATGGAACTTCACCACCCACTTTTGCTTGTTTGGAGGCATCATTTTGTTGAAAATTGAAAATACCAGTAAGTTCTGAAAATCGCTAAGCATGTGCTCCAGACCAGGGCAATTTCGAAGCAACCGGAACAAACACAGAATGCATGCAAATTTGCTGCGCATGCGTAGTCCAGACTGGCTGTGGGTCCCCGAAAGCTTAGCGGTACAGTATAGTGGCTGGCTCTCAACTACAGGCGCTTGACCCCGAGCGGTACGCCAAAATGCCTCGAATTTTAAAACAAAGCTTGAAAATCGGAAAATCGGGAAAAATGAACAAAAAACGGAAAATCGGGACTTGAAAAAAATTCGGGAAATTCACGAAAAATTCGGGAGGGTTGGCAGCTATGCTTAAGGGTCCGTACAAGTTCATCTTCCGACAGTTCTGCCAATGCTTGATCTATTATCACGCCTCTTGAAGAATTCATCGTTTTGTGGGGTGTGACCTCCACTGGAGTGTCTCCGATGGAAGAAAGCCTCAGTAGACCATTGGAGCATGCCCGAGTACGGCACTCTACCAGCAAGTCACCAGACCTGAGGCGCTGGGCATGAGGCCTGCCAACACGGCTCCTGAGGGTTTCCCCCACCGGAAAAGGATGCAGCTTGGAAACAGGCTTCTCTTTCACTTTGCTATGGACAATGAGGAAGCGAGGCCAGACGGCCGACGCCTGAGGCGTCGCCTTGTCACAGACCCAGTCCGAGTCACAGTCACAGTCCGAGTCACTGTCAGGTACAATGTCGGTGGCTATGTGCCGCTTCTGTGCCAGTTTTTTTTTATTATTATTATAATCATTGAGATATTCATTCCCCAGGGGGCCCGCCCGCCACTGAGCCCAACAAGTGAAAGTGCATTTGTCGGTGGGTCTCCAGCCGACGCACATTGGAGACTGCCCGAAAGATATACTCAAGGGGGTAAGCCCGATTGAACCGTCTGAGCCACCGCCTTCTATCACACTGTTGAATGCATGGGAATACTGGCGTAAAGCACCTAATCAGCAGCAGAGCCTATAGCATGGTTCTACGTATATCAACCCGCATGTCAACAGTGGGATAGGGCTCAAAGTGACAAGACCCGATTGACTAGGCCGGTACGACTAGCCTCCCTTTTAGGTAGAAGTCAGGGCCAAAGTGGAGTGTTGGCACCAGTGAGCCGCAACCCAAAGGGAACCTCAGCCACCTCTTCTCCCCCGACATGGGTCTCCAAGCACGGCAAACACTTGGGATCCAAAGGACGAAAAACTAATGAGTATTTTTAAGGACCAATCCAACATGGTAAGACCTGGGTTAGCACAGCTCCTTAAAAACCGGACCAGTGAAAAAGACTAAACAACATATCTGCTGACGTCAGGTCCTAATCCTGGACAAAGATGGCACCCCTTAGCTAGCCCACTCAGAGACTGAGGAGACTACACACACCCACGCCACGTGGAGGTCAGTGCCGAGTGGACTTCTGCCACCGCAGCAGTGAATGTGAATACAGAGGTGCTACTAGAGTTTGATGCAGCCTCAGCTGCACCAGGGTCTTCAACCAGTTTTTTTTGTTTTGTTTTGTTCTTTTGCATCTGCAAAGGACAGCCCCTTCTCCACATGCACCTGCTGAATCTTGCGCTCGGATATCCAAAGCCATATGCGCCCCCTGGCTTTTCACACACAGGGAGGTGGCTGTGCAGGACTCCGCAGAGTGTCCTATCTTAGTGCAACAGGTGCATGAGGCCTATGCCTGGCAGCATGTCTTCTGCCCATGGCCATACTTTTGGCACTTAAAGCACCGGAGGGGAAGAGGGTTGTACATTGCTTAACGTCCCGACAGCAACAAGACTTTCTCAGGATGTGCCTGTGAAAAAAAATTGAACAGAATATTGAATGTATGTCGCCAGCCAGTCTAATATGCTAAATAAACAACACATCCAGTATCAAGAGCTACAGAAAACGCAGACAGTAGGGAGAGTCTAAAAAAAGAAATATGCACATACCGCGCTTCGTGCCAAAAGTACGATCAGCAGCGAGGTTGGCGTAACTAGACATGACGTAATTTTATCTTGTTACTTCAGTCATCAGAGGATTAGGCCTGCCCATCTTTGACATCATGAACATGCTATTAAATATGTCTCACCATACCCGTCCTAAAAAGTCCTTCTATAAATAGAAGGGACTTAAAAATTGAAGATAAGGAAGGCAATTTTAAAATCAATGAGGAAATTATCAGGCTCTGGAAGCCAACACAACTGCTGAAATAGGGATGTGGAATGGTCACACTTGAAACTTTTGGAGCACATGGCTGCATAATTCTGGATTTTCTAAAGGCAGTTGATTTGTTCTGAGCTAGCCATGACAGCATTACAAAAATCCAATCTGGACAAAATCTGAAAACAACCTATTTGTGTGGATGGTGCCAAAAATATATTAAATTTTGTGAGGACATCTGCATACCTACCAGGACTGTCACAAAATATCCTAACGACAAGCCTTGGTTCAGTAAAACTATTAAGGACAAACTCAATGCAAAACAGGAAGCCTTCGCCTCCAATGACAAAGAACAGTATAAAAAAGCTAAATATGAGGTACAGAAGTGTATTAAGGCATCAAAAAGTCAATACCGACAGAAACTGGAAAGCAACCTGATTACAAACAATTCTAGAGATATGTGGCAAGGCATACAGAAAATCACAAACTACAAACTAGCATCAAAACACGCAAACACTCACAACCCCACACTGGCAAACGACCTGAACGTGTTTTACGGTCGTTTTGACAGGCAAAACAACCACCCCGTTTCTGTGCCACCCCCGCTTAGTTCCGATGATGATTTTTTTGTGGTGTGTGAAACGGACATGAGGCGGCTTCTCAGATGTTTGAATGTGCGTAAGGCAGCAGGCCCTGATGGAATTTCCCCTGGCCTTTTGCGTTACTGTGCTGACCAGCTCTCGGGCGTTCTCACAGTCATATTTAACTGGTCATTACAGGCATGCAAGGTTCCACACTGTCTCAAAAAGTCAACTATTATCCCCGTACCAAAAAAGGCAACCATCAGTACCCTTAACGACTACAGGCCTGTGGCACTGACCTCCGTCATAATGAAAACGCTCGAGCGGCTGATTCTGCAGCACATCAAGTCTGTCATGCCCCCCTCCCTCGATCCCTATCAGTTTGCTTACCGCGCAAATCGATCAGTAGAGGACGCTGTGTCGCTAGGAATGCACTATATTCTGCAGCATCTGGAGAAGCCAAATGCGTATGTTAGGCTGCTTTTTGTTGATTACCGCAGCGCATTCAACACTATCATACCGTCCAAACTGCATGAAAAGCTGCTGCACCTTGGCTTCGCACAGTCCATAATAATAATAATAAAGGTAATTTGTATAGCGCCTAATCACCAAGGTGCTCTAGGCGCTTTACAATCACAGTAATGAAACAGTGAAGCAGAATACACAAACAAGCACATACAACAAAAAATATACATTAATTTACAAGGGCAAAAACTCACACCACACACTCACACACACACACACACACACACACACACACACACACACACACACACACACACACGCATGATGAGCCGGCAGACAAAATGGTCTTTACGTATATGCAACAGAGAAAAGGTGTGTTTTAAGCTTGGATTTGAAAATGGAAAGAGATGATGAGTGATGATACAGTCCATCTGTAACTGGGTTTTGGATTTCTTGTTAAACAGATCCCAGATTGTCAAGATCGGTTCGTGCGGTCAGAACTGTGCTCAGCCGTGTCAGTTCCCTACTCCTGGTCAATGTGGACATGTATCCCAGTCTTTGACCTTGAGTACGGGAGCTCCCCAAGGATGTGTTTTATCCCCATTGTTGTATTCTCTTTTTACCCACTATGATAGCACACGCATAGTAAAATTTGCTGATGATACGACAGTCAAGGGTTTTGTACATAACAATGACGAGAGTGCATATCGGGATGAGGTAGACATATTGGTAGGCTGGTGTTCTGACAACAACCTGGATTTGCATGTTGGTAAGACCAAGGAAATGATAATTGATTTCAGGAAAAAGAAAACTGATCCCCTCCCCTTAACCATCCAAGGAAACGATATTGAAATTGTTGAAACGTTCAAGTTCCTGGGTACTCTTATCTCGCACGATCTGAAGTGGGAGAAGAATATTGAACAGCTAGTAAAGAAAGCCCAGCAGCGCCTGTTTTTTCTTCGGCGGTTGAAGTCTTTTGGTGGCAGTCAGCAGATCATGGTGCAGTTTTACCGCGCCGCCATTGAGAACATTCTTACCTTCTCAATGACAGTGTGGTATGGCAGCGCAACCGACGAAGCCCGCAAGAAACTAAATAGGGTGATCAAAACAGCATCTCATATTGTTGGAAGCGATCTCCTCACACTGGAATCTCTGTACCACGCATGCACCATGAAGAGAGCGAGCTCCATCATACATGACGAGCTCCAACCTGCACATAACCTGTTCGAGCCCTTGCCATCTGGCTTGCGCTTTAGATCCATCATGGCCAAAACCACTCGTTTTCAGAAGAGCTTTTATCCCTTGGCTGTTCAGGCCCTGTCTAATGTGGCTGTGGTATGATTTAATTCGGCAGATTGACTTAAAGTCCCTCATTAGAATTACCTACAGCCTATCTTAGTTGTTTATAGTTCTTTAGATGTTCTATCAAACCTCTTCTCAAACAGGATATACAGTTTTAAGAATGAATATGAATGTAGCTAATCTGTTTTCGCTGCGGCCTCACTTGGCGGTCTTTGTTGTCATATATGTTTATTATGCTATAGTTTTTTTTTTTTTTTTTACTTCACTTACTTAGATGTGTGTGCACACTTAGTAGAATGACTGCTATACATATGTGTGTTTTGTTATTTTAGAGTCTGCTTGTTTCTGATGTATGTATGTTTTATGGTCATATGGACGCTCGTCAGCTATGCCGCAAAAAATTCCTAATGTTTATGCATATGGCAATAAAGTTTATCTTATCTTATCTTATTATAGTCTGATGACACTAAGCCTTCTAAGCTCAAGATATGAAGCAAACTTGACTGACATGATCATGCATGGACAATTTTTAATCAAGTTGAACCTCAAAGTCTCTAACACCGAGTGCAAACTGATCTGATTTACCACAGATGGTTAAAGCCTCATTCTGTTCAACGCCAACTCAAGCATGAGTCCACACCACCATAGCCTGTCTTCTTCAACTTGAGCATCCAGTGTTATCAGTCATCCAGTGTCATCAGCATATTCATGCTACCCGTTATTGTGCTCTTGGTTCTCAATGATTTCAGATACAGGCTGTATTTACAAAATGAACAAGACAGGCTCCAACACAGAGCCCTGAGGCACACCAAACTTCAGCTGAAAAGGGAAAGACAGACAACCATATAGGGGAGGACTGGGCTAGTCTGCCCCCTTTTTCACTCTTTGCCTTCTAGAGAACATACTAACAGAGCTAGAAGATCAGTCCTTGGTTTGAATTGAACGTAAATATCTTGCCCACAATTGTGCTCACAAAAAGTAGGTAGTGGCAGCGCGCCCTAATTACTGCCATCAAGCAGAAAAAAGAGCAGTTTTGCCTTGATTTTAATGAAGATTTGCATGCAATCTGTGGAAAGGAATTAATACATCACTGAAGAAGAAGTACAGTTTAATATTTCCTCTTTTAAATAAGCCTATTTTGGTCCGTGTGAGAGTTTTCTACAGTGAGCAATGTCGCCGAACTTATTGGTCACTTTTTCGTCATCGCGCGCCGTGACCCCAATGGCAGCCGTGCTTTTCAGGTCCGATTTTCAGCGAGCGATTCCGAGGTCGACACACACCGTACACGGCTATTTTTAGTATCAAAATGTAGGGAATTGTGTCAAGAAATAGTTCTACATGTGGCCCGGTCGATTTATCAACAATCGTAGAAAATATTGATAAAAATATGAAAAACTTGATGGTTTTTTCATGTTTTCTGCTCAAACAAAACATTTTAGACACCCAGTTTTAGGGCTTAAATGAAAGGAAAAAAAGCACTCGTTCAAATGCGCTATTAGGTTAATGTATGCGTGCTCTGTCGACGTCACAATCACATGATTTTCACCACCTGTGTTCGCGAGACCGAGCGTGCGTACAAGTCAAAATGGCTGCCTCCAGCGCTCTCACTTTGCTGTGCTCTTTCCAGGATATTGGCGTCAAATTGCGTAAGTAATATTAACTTTCTTGTTCCGAATTTGTTAATATGTTTATTCTGAAATATATGCCTAAAGATTATGGGTTATTGTTTTACGTTAAGCAATAAGATTTGCAGGAAAGAAGACGGGTTACAAGTTAGCTAGAGTTCCTTTGTTGATGCCCTCGGGCAGGTCGCCAGTCTGTAAAATATGTCATATAAAACAGCTCACAACCACTACAATCCTATTGCAATAGTTTACATGAGCGTTCTGCTACGAGCCAATTTTTTTCTAGCGTTAGATGGTGGTTAACAATTTAGTAATCAACGATTTTTCTCGGGTCGGTCTCTGAAGTTAGTCTATGCAAGGGAGGTAATTTATGAATGAGATTGCTTCCGGTGATTGTGAAAACGAAACTCATTAGGAATTTAACAAGTTTCAGCCTCTGTTGTTCGTGTAAAGTACTCGTTGCGTAAATCTGTATCACGGTCTACTAATTATTTGATAGTCTGCTGTTCTTTTCTAACTAGTAGATTTGCATTTTAACGCATAGCCACCTGGCAATAGCGGATTAGCACTAGCATTAGTAGCAAACCCCTCCCCGGTATCTCTCTATAAGAGAAAATTCAGTCTTATGGTATTTATTTTCCACTTCCACTTTACTGAAGTGAAATCTGAAAAAAAATCTTGTCTGAGCGTGAAAATGTGTATTTTCAGGATGCCGTTGCCATGCGTAGACTCGTGCTGGAGGAAAACCGACAGAAGAAACTGGACAGAGAAGAAAAAAAGAGACAGAAAGTGCAAGAGGTAAGGCAGCACTTTGAAAGAAAATGTGTTCTGATTTGAAAATTGAAAGTTTATTTATTTATTAGTGTTTATGATATGTATTTTTTGTTATTATTTTCTTTAAATTTTACCTTTAGGTGTTTACAACAATGTTTGCAGGAATACTGGGTGTACAAGTAGTACTTGCTATACCAAGGCACTCTAATTCCAATGTATGTTTCAGGTGATGGACAATCTGAGGAAGTATGGTGGGCCCTGCAAGATCCCGGAGGACGTAGATGAAAAACATCCACACAACAGCAAAACAACAGTTAAAGGCTGTGAAGGCAGAATTGACTTATCAGAAGGTCATTTTAAACAAGACATCACCTCTGTTGCGGGTCACGGGGAAACTAACCCAGCTTATCAAAAATCTCAAGTTTCCTCGGGGCTGATCCTGCAACAGTTAACAAGCGCCAGAGGCTAGCTTCCTCATCTTCAGAATCAGTCTCTGAGTCAGATTCTGAAGATGAGCAAGAGCCAGACTTCCAGTTTCGGCTGTACTCATTTACATGTTTGCGAGACATTGTCGCTGTGCATTTTGATGACACCTTCCACATCGGCGAAGTCATAAATATCAAGTCTCCTGAGGAGGCTGATGTGAACTTTTTGGAACGTTGTAATGTTCAGGCAGACACGTTCAGGTGGCCCAAAAGGGAAGACCGGTGCCAAGTCCACAGAAACTTTATCTTCGCTTCACGTATCGAATTGACGTCTGTTTCATCATCAGGGCGTACACTGAGCATTACTGATGTGGAAGGTGTTAGAAACAGGCATAATCAGTATAAACTGCTGTATTGTTGAATCATTTCAGTGACATCCACCCTGCCCTTATTTTACGGGAAACTTTGGCTGCCGGTAGCATTTTCTGTTGAGGCGTTAGCTGCAGTAATCAACTTGACAAAAAAATGCTGTGACAACCCAAGAAATGCGTAAAGTGTGATACATATTCTGCCTGCGTACAATCCTTGGCATTCACTGGAATGACTGTCACAAACGTCGAGGTCCTTGAACAGGCAGAAATTTTGAGCATCGAGGCTTTGCTGCTGCGGACACAGCTCCGATGGGCTGGGCACGTCTCCAGGATGGAGGATCATCGCCTACCCAAGATCACCCTGTTCGGCGAGCTCGCCACTGGACACAGAGACAGAGGGGCACCAAAGAAGAGATACAAAGACTGTCTCAAGAAGTCACTTAGTGTCTGCCAAATCGACCACCGCCAGTGGTCTTCACTTGCTGCGGACCGTGACACCTGGCGCTCCACCATTTACAAGGCAGCTGTCTCCTTTGAGGACTCTCGCTGAGCTGGCCTTAAAGACAAGCGACTCAGGAGAAAAAACAGAGATGCCGTAACTCAGAACCCTGGCCAGACCTCCCTCTGCAGCCACTGCGGTCGAACCTGCCTGTCCCGGATTGGCCTCCGCAGTCACGAGCATGCCTGCAGACGTCGTGGACAACCCCTATAGAATTTTCGTTCGCGAAGTCAAGCCAAGATTCTAAGTAATAGGAATTGTTTCCTGTTAGTGTTACTATTAAGCATTATATTACATTTTTGCAGTGATATTTAAAGTGGTTTTGAAGTTACACTCATTTTATCTTTATTGGGCATCACCCTGTGGTCTTCATCTTTATTTATGAATGCATCGCATATAATGAAAAACACTTAATCTTAATTTTTGTTTAAGTATCAATAGTGTATTGGATTCTGTAGATAATATTGAATATTGTGTCCAAATTGCAAGGCAATATCTTTAACGGTTCAAAAGTTACGTCCATTTGAAATTTCGCAGACGCCGACTTGGTCCGTCGCAAGACATTTTGAACATTTTGACAACTTTGAGGGCTCATAACATCTAGTTTTGTGATTATTTTTACTTGTAAAAAAATAGAGCTACTCTGTGCATACTATAGAACACTTTTGTCATATGAGAGTTGATGTTGGATAATTAAGTTGTAGTCTGGAGCCTATCAAAATTGACAAAAAAGCCAATTTGCGCACTTTCATATTCCCTTTTTTGCTCATTTTGACAGCTTACTGAAACTTAATTAAAAAAGATTATGGCATTATTCCTTGTCTAATTTATTTCTGTGATAGTTGTGTCTGTCATGTGTGAAAATGAAAAGATTATGCTGATTTGGTTTTGTGCTACAGTCTTCCAAAAACGTGTTTGTTTTAATAATTGCACACGTCGTAAAAAACGTTTGACTTTAAACGTGAATATTTCAAGAACTAGACAAGCTAGGACATTAATTTTTTTTTTTGTTATGCTCAGAATGATGAGCTTTACAACACTGTAATATTTTTTAAACACTACATTTATTCTCAAATTTTGGCTGCCACTACCTACAAAAAGGGCATCATTGTTGTAATGAAAGGCACAATTTGGCACTCATGCGACCCAGTCACACGTGGGCGGACTTGCCGTTGCAAGTTCACCCCCATACATACACTGGATAGAAAGCACATTAGAACTGTGCAGTTTTGTTTTCTTTAAAAGGCAAAGCCCATGTCAAGATTATGAAATGCGTTCTGCTACAGACAAACCTGTCAAGGTGACCACCTGTATAAGGCCATCATCTGTCTAAGCAGACCACCCATTTTTGGTCCCATGGATTTCTTTCTGCTACTTAGATGACCCTGTGTAACAAGACCACCTGTCTAAGGCAACCAGTTTTTCATAGTCCCTTGGGTCGCCACCATACAAAGCCTTGACTGCAAAGTTAAAATTTTTTAACAGAGTGTAATATATAGCTGTATTTTTTCTAAGAAAACAAAGATTTGGGAAATGTGAAATAAAAAGGATTGGTCTTTTCTTGCTGTATGATTAAAGAATAACAAAGCCTCATAATTTTCTGTACCAGAAAGAAAAGGCCTCAGATGCCCTTCTTACATGTTTTCTTACCATAATGAAACCTATAGTGCACTTGCAATACCTGTGAGCAAGTTCTTTTGCAAATACTTTTAATACAGTGAAAATTCTTTGAATATTTTCATGAAAAAGCTAATTTTTTAATTTCTACCAGACAGATATTTCAAAACAGTGTCTACATAAGTCTGCTATTTATCCCAGCTCTTGGGTACAATTAGGTCAAATTGTGAGCTAATAAATTTCAAAGTATGGATATCAGCTGAAAAACTACCTTTTCTGATTCTCTCATATGTAAAATTGTAATATTACCATGAATGACATATCACATTTTGTCTGTAAGCTGAAAATGTGCACTTGCTGAGGGAAAAACATCATTTCATCGCCAGCGTCACTCCGAGTGGATACCGCCTGGCCTCCTTCCCGCGCGCTTCCAGAGGGGGTGGCATTGCCATCATCTACAGGGACTGTCTCTCCGCTCACCTCTCCTTCTCTCAGTCTCTACCTTTTGCTCATCTCTCCTTTGAATCTGTCGAGGCCGTAGCAACACTCCCTGGCCAGTCCCTCATCTTTTCATGTATCTATCGCCCCCCTCCAAGCCCTCAAAACAAACTCACAAACTCCATGTTCCTCACCGAGTTTGATCTCCTCCTCGACCACTACAGCACACGACTCGGAAAACACATCCTTCTTGGCGACTTTAACTTCCACTTCGACAAACCCGACCACGCTGACACAAAACGCCTTTGCACATCACTTTCAAACCACAATCTTACACATCACCAAACCCACCCACCAACTCGGCCACACCCTCGACTGGATCATCACCCGCACCTCCGATCAACTCTTTCTCGACTCTGACACCTCCTCTGTGTTTCCCTCTGACCACCTCGCTATTCTCGTCTCCCTCAACCTACCTCCCCCGAAAAAACCCAAGCTCCTTGTCTCTCGTAAAACTAAAATCTGTCAACCGAGAGAGCTTCTTCGACGAAGCTGTCGATCTTCTCCTGGACCCCGCCTCCTCTCCTGATCTTGCATCCCATTTCGACTCCTCCCTTCGAAAACTTATAGACACCCATGCACCTGTCACCACTTGCTCCATAACCAACCGACCCCCCTCTCCCTGGCTCACTGACGACATAGCTGAGGCCAAGCGCAAGCGCCGACAAGTGGAACGCCGCTGGCGCTCATCTGACCTCACCGTTCACAGACAGATCTTTCAAACAACTAGATCCAAAGTCTGCAGAATGATCTCCGACTCCAAACGTAAACACCTTCAAAACAAAATCCTGGAATCCACTTCTTCCAAAACCCTCTACGCTACCATGAACACACTCCTAGGCATTTCTAAAGACTCTCCTCTCCCCAACACACACAGCAAAGAAGAACTCCCATCCGCTTTTTCCACCTATTTTTCCGACAAAATCCAAACTCTGCGCAACACACTCGACACTCTGCCTTCTCCGCCTTGCCCTCCCGACACCCCCTTTTCCGGCACCCCCCTCTCGTCCTTCCGGCCCGTCTTTCAGGACAAAGTCCTCAAGACCATAAAGTCCACGCCTCTCAAAACCTGTGAACTAGACCCTCTCCCAGCTTCTCTCTACCGGGACGGCCTTCCAAAACTTCTGCCATTCATTACCGACATCATCAACACATCTCTAGAGAACGGCTCCGTCCCTGATATCTTCAAGTCCGCCATCGTCCGTCCTCTCCTCAAAAAACACAACCTCGACCCAAACGAACTGAAAAACTATCGCCCAGTCTCCAATCTCTCTTTCCTGTCCAAGCTTCTTGAGAAGGTCGTTCTCAACCAGCTCAAACTCCACCTCGCCGACAACAACCTCCTCAGTCCCTTCCAGTCTGCCTATCGCAAACATCACAGCACTGAAACAGCCCTTCTACATATCTTAAACGACCTGCTTCTCTCCACCGACTCGGGTAACATCTCCCTCCTTACGCTACTCGACCTCTCTGCCGCCTTCGACACTATAGACCACTCTATCCTCCTCCACCGCCTTCACCACTCCTTTGGCATCACTGACTCTGCTCACTCCTGGTTTCTCTCCTACCTCTCCGACAGACAGCAGTCCGTCACCATTGACGTCTCCTCCAACCTAGTCATGCTCTCCTGCGGAGTTCCACAGGGGTCCGTCCTGGGCCCGGTCCTTTTCACACTCTACACCTCTCCCCTGTCCAACATCATCCAGTCTCACCACATACACCACCATCTCTATGCTGACGACTCACAACTACTAGACAAAGACAAACTCGACAACACTCAGTCACTACTGACTCGCACGGCTGACTGCTACGAAGACGTGAAAAACTGGATGACAGCAAACAAGCTTAAACTGAACGACGACAAAACGGAAGCCATGCTGGTAGGCACTCGCCAGAAACTTTCCCAGCTCCCTCCCTCCCTCCACCTTCAACTCGACAGCACCCCCATCTCCCTCTCTGACTCAGCCAAAAACCTCGGCGTTATCCTCGATTCCTCTCTTTCCATGACCAGCTTCGTCTCCGCCACGGCCCAGGCATGCTACTTCCACCTCCGCCACATCAGTCAGATCAGAAAATACCTCACTACCGAAGCTGCCACCAAAACTTGCTGTCTTTCTCATCCTATCTCGCATCGACTACTGCAACTCTCTCCTTTCCGGCCTCCCTCACTCCACCACTTTCACTCTCCAGCGTGTCCAGAACAATGCTGCCCACCTCGTCCTCAGAAAGAAAAAATCCGACCACATCACTCCCCTGCTCAAACTCCTTCACTGGCTTCCCATCCCCCAATGCATCCAATACAAGATTCTGTCTCTCTGCTACAAATCCCTGAACAACTGCGCTCCCGCCTATCTCTCAAACTTACTTCACCCCTACACTCCTCCATGCTCCCTCCGCTCCGCCTCCGACCCTCTCCGCCTCCACATCCCCCGCACCAAACTAAGCACTTTCGGTCCCTGCTCCCTCTCAGTATACGGTCCATCCACCTGGAACACTCTCCCACTCTCTCTCCGTCAGAAACACTCTCTCTCCTCCTTCCAGTCCACCCTCAAAACTCACCTCTTTCAACAGTTTACCACCACAATCCCCACCCTAAGCAGACTGTCGTAATTTATTTCACTATTTGTGGTACATGAGTCATTGTCTAAAGCGTGCGCATGCGTTCGCGAGTTTTGAGTGCGCGCTTAGAGTTATAATTATTATAAGATAAGCGCATTATAAATAGCGTAATTATTATTATTATTATTATTTCAGAGGCGAACTAAGTGGGTCACAAAAACTGTTGAAAACCGCCGAGTTTGCTCCTCTTATCTGAGCCGGCACAAACGGCTGGGTAGACAGCATTCTTTACCACCACAATCCCCACCCTAAGCAGACTGTCGTAATTTATTTCACTATTTGTGGTACATTGTCTAAAGCGTGCGCATGCGTTCGCGAGTTTTGAGTGCGCGCTTAGAGTTATAATTATTATAAGATAGAGATATAAAGATGGAGAATACAACAGATTTTTTGACGACGTCAATTTTTCATTGTTTTTGATCACAAATCGCTCATCTAATGACACACCCCGTTTTTTTAGGTTTCTCCTTATTTTTTTCAGTAAAATAAAGGTTTCCAAAATCAATGTCATTTAAAATTAATATTTTTTATTATAAAATGAATCAAGACGAATTACTTCTTCTAAATGATATCAACGCTGTAGAAAACAAAGATTTAGACTCTAAGAAACAGCGTCTTTTGTCTGTGATTGTCTCAGGCAAGTCAAAGGCTTATCTCGGAAAACAATACATGACAGAGGATATTGAATCTCTCACCGCTGACGAACTATTAAAACTTCATTCAAAATATGAAAACCACATTGCCTCACTAATGACTCGTGATTTGAGTCGATCTCTTGTATGCCTATACACAAAAGCAGTGAGTCACTTTCTACCTGTGGATAGTGACAGTCTTTCACACGACCTTGAAAGCAATCCTATTGTTTCAAGTTCAATTGGCAAATTAGCATGTGTCATGTTTTACAAGTTCGGAAATTACCTTGCTCCTGTCGTAGCCCTTCTTGTTACCGGGAGTCATATTGATTTTTCAAAAATAAATTTTCTAGAGAAAGAAAAAGAAGGATCAAATGGACGAGAACAAGATGACTACACAACAGAACCCGGACCCTGTTTTGACACAGGTTCAAACTGTGACGAAGGCTAAAAGTCCAGGCAGGGTTGAGGCTGGAAAAAGATTAGCTGAATATAACAGACAAAAAAAATTACAGCTTCAAGCACAAACAGAAAAGGCTCATGTGACTGACCAGGCGTTAGGACCGTTAGGACCGTCAAGACCGTCAGAACTGACAGGACTTTCAACACCCCTGTCACACCCACATCAAAGTGAAAGACCTTCAACCCAGTCTAATTCTGAAACAGCAAAATATGTAGTTGCCGGATTTGTTGTCGGATTTGGTTACATAGGGTATCAATTATACAAAAAATACAAACCACAGACTCGTACAGTGACCAAAAAATCAGACACTCCAAAAACAAAACCAGAAGTCGCCACATTACCAGTAACATCCAAAGCCGTTGACCCATTTTATATGCAGTAAATAAAAATATTATTTTAATTTTTCTTGCCTTAGAAAATGAATGACTCAAAGAACATGATGAACCTTGTGTATCACTCTGCCATAATCAGTGGATTAGCAGTAGCTTATTCTATGCTGGGGAAAAGTCTACTCAAAATGAAATCAGCAGACCTGAGTAGACTTGATTTCGAAGACAGTGCTAAGCTAATTGTAGTTGTAACAGCGTCAATTGCGACAAAAGATTTTCTTGTCAAGCAAGGAATTATTCCCGAAAATGTTTCTATGTAAATAAAAATATTATGGCGACGATAGCTATTATGATTGGTGGGGCAGTTGTTAACGCCCTCGCATTCAGTGGCTCTAATTATCTCTTTTCAAAAATGGGTAGAGAAGAATCTGCAGAAGAAATGAAACGTCACAATGAAGCGTCTGAGAAACTTGCTCAAGCCCAACAGGATTATGAGAAGCAAAGAATTGAGAAACTTGATTTCATCAATGAAAAACTCAGGCTTGAAGGCCACGCACAGCATACGTTTTCAAATACAGACGAAGCAATCAGGGAATATTTTCTTGTCACAGGTGAAGACATGTCTATCCCTAAACCGAAACTAAGTGACTATTACAAACCAAGCACACAACAAAGAAACGGGGAGATAATCTTTGTTCTAGTGGGAATGACATTTGTTTATTTTACAGGAGTTTTCATTGCTAGAAAAAATGGCAGCCGAAAATAAACTATCAAAAATATATTACTCTCCATCAGGCTATTGGAAAGGACAAACAGCTATTGAAAAATTACATGCCGCTGTGGGCGGAGATATAACACTCAATCAGGTCAAACAATGGTTACAGAGACAAGCAATTTGGCAGATATATCTTCCTGCTCCAAGAAAGATAACAAGGCCTCATTTTCAGAACACTACCCCAAATGACACACACCAAATGGACCTCCTGTTCCTACCACATGATACAATAAGAAAGAAACGATACAAGTATGCACTGACTGTTGTAGACATTGCTTCAAGGTACAAAGACGCTGAACCCATATCTGACAAAACAGCCAGTACAGTTGCTACTGCTTTATCAAAAATATATAGTCGAGGCCCCTTAAGATACCCCAGACTTGTACAAGTTGATGATGGATCAGAATTCAAAGGTGCAGTTAATCAGTTATTTGCTAAGCATGGTGTACTGGTCAGACGAGGCATTCCAGGTGTGCACAGATCACAGGCAATTGTAGAGAACTTTAACAAACAGTTATCAGAAAGACTTTTCAGTTACCAGTATTCTAAGGAACTCATGCATGACACCCGTAACACGGAGTGGGTAAAGAGATTACCACATGTGATAAAAGCAATGAATAACGAAGGACACCCTAAGCCTGCTGATGCTATTAAATTGAAAACAATTACAGAGCCAAAAACAGGACCAACCCCACCTCCAGACACAAGTTTATTTACTAAACAGGTGAGATATTTATATCAGCCAGGGGAGGCTGAGAACGACGACAGACGCAGGGCAACAGACCCCATCTGGTCAACGTCTGTACACAATATAAAAAAAATAATTCCCGGTCCAGACGCAACAATATATTACCTGTATGACCCTGCACCCCAGAGGGCATTTGTCAGAGAAGAATTACAGATTATTCCCCCAGACACCGTTACTCATTTCAGTAACTAAGTCGTCAATTAATTCATCAACCAGTTCATCACAAATATCTTCAGATAACTTGAGTCTGTAATGACCTGGTGCATAAGCTTTCTCTTTACTATGAAACACTCGTTTTGTGTCCCCAACTGCAAGTGACTTTTTGTGCGTTTGAATTATTTCAAGATTGTGTTTGTTTGATCTCAGTGACTTGTTTGGATAATCAGGCATTAGTGCACCATCTAACACTTGCTTGTAATGTTCATGACGAATGTCTTTATTTTTTATCGCTGTTTTTTTTATTCCTTTGGCTTTTGACTGACTACCTTTCTGGTGCAGTATAGAATACATTTTGGATCTCAGTCCAACATACTCAACTATAGGCACACCATTTAGTTCATCTTTAAACTTACCAGGCACTTTCTTGTTTTGTGTGCTAAACAGCGGGTGATCTTTAGGGTAGTCAGACGTGTCATACATGTGTAACTCTGTTTTCATGTCTTCGTAAAAGTCTTCAGTAGGCACGTCTATTATCATAGAGTCAGTGTCAGTGTATAACAATCGACACTCAGGATATTTTGGTTTGAAGTAATCATAATAAAATTCAAGCATCAACAGTTTTGACAACTCCAGAATTGCCATACCAATGAATACTGGCTTGTCCAGTTTGACAATCTTTTTTTTTGAGTGACACAGCATACAATGATGAATGAAACTCTTTGTACCCTGTGTACTGTGGCTTGCCTGTGAGTTTAATTGCACCTGATTCAGTTGTGACCAGTCTCACATCTTTTCTGTGATGAGGATTTTCCATAGTCTTGCCAAAACAGGCATTGTTCATAAGCTTAAAGAAGTCTTTGTCAAATGCAGTGTTGCCGTCTCTGGCACGCAATGTTGTGTTCTTCATTATATAATCTTTCATAAAAGCACTCTGATCAAATTGAATTCCTCTGTGAACTTTCTTTAGTACTAACCCGTGTCTGATGTAAAACTGTAGCAAGCGGTAGTGACAAACGTAATTGAATTTGTCATTTAGATTTGGCACAAGCTTAGTGTCTTCTTTTTTCCCTGTCATACTCATTTTCTCAACTGCTAATGGATAATCATTGTGGTAATCATGTAGATGGTGTGGGTACTCCAGGTCTACTTCAAAGATCCAACCCTTCGCGTCGTTTCGGTCAAGATTAATAATATATTTTGTTATGTCTGTTATGTCATACTGTGACAAATCATGCAGACAAAAGATTTTCAAGGGCAATAACTCACACATCGCGAATCCGTAAAGGTTATTAGCATCAAGGTACGTAATGAATGACCTTGACCTTGAGGGGTCAAACCCAAGGTCGTCCAGATATTTATTGTTGGCTCTGGCGTAGTTATTTGCTGCAATACTAATCCCTCCCCTCAATCCGCGTTCCACCATTTCACCCATCGTACGATCAGACAACAGGTCTATAAATATCTTACTGGATTTCAAAAATGCATCCCATGTCATGCCAGGACTAGTGATGTAACAGGCTGGGTCAAGTCTGTAGTGCAACAAACCCTTTTCACGGTAACTTTCAAATACGTCTGCTAGCAAACAAACATCTGCCTTTAAGTACTGATCGTGGTAGTCACCAATAGTCTGACACCCTAACTTCCCCCATGCATCAAGAGCGTGTTGATATTCAGAGTCAGAAATACCTTTGCCAGTTAGTGTAGAATAAAATTTTTCTTTTGGTGGCAGTCTCCTTTCCTCAAACACAACCCAGTGATCAATGTACTCATACGGATACACACCTTTCTTAACCAACTCTGGCTCAAAATATTTACTTGTTATTGGAAACTCAGTCAGTCCTTCTGCCAGACTAGCCAATCCTAAAGACAAATGTTGCATGGAGTCATAAAATGCTAATTTGTCTAACCTAAAAGTCAAGTATTTCTCAGTTGTCTGGGCAATACAACTTATGTTTCTGTAAGACTCATCCACAGCCTGCATGATAATGTGTGAATCATATCCTTTAAGATTGTGAAAAAAGATTGGTAACTTGTATGTCTTAGGATCTATTTTTAATAACAAGTTACAATTGTTATGTGCAGCACCTCTGTAACAACCAGTTATGTGATCATGGTCACGAACTTTATCACCACCTAAAGGCTGTTCACAAATCCAACACATCACAGCTGTATCAAATTTTAGTTTGTCTTCTTCTGTCATCACCAAAGGCATCTGACATGTTGTGAGATATTGTACTACCTGACTATACAAATGTCTCATTTCTGTTAAAAACAGACATGCTGCATTTTCACCCCTGTAGATAACAGGCTCTGAATGCAGACCGTCTGACCTAACAATAATGTATCCAAAAGAACACACCACTTGGTCACTCAACTTTATAGTCTTTGGTAATGACTCTGGAACATGACCTTCATACGGAACAACCAGTGATTCAAAATCTGCATACACTACAAACGGCAGCTTTTGTTGATTCCCATAGTTTTTAAAATACACTTGACTACCAGGCTCTGGATACTTAAGTACAGTTTGTATGTCATCAGCTGACCTACAATGTAGAATGTGTTTATGTGCCACTGCAATAGAGGAGAATCTTTGTAAACATCTCTTACACACTTCCTGTTTACCATTATGTTTTGATACATGATTATGAATTAGTCGTGACATACTCCTGATAATTGTGTAGTGGAAGTTATCACCAGAGCTTATTAGTAACATGTCAACATGCCTATCTTCTGACTTTCCATAGGTTGGGGCAATTGGTGATACTCTAATTGGTTGTAACTTGTCAACAGACACATTATCCCACACATACACATTTACAGATATACCAGGATTTAGTTTTTCAAACAAGTCTATGTCTTCTATTTTAACAGGGAACTCAATGCCACTGAAGTTGAGTTCATTTACAAATTTAGTGTAGTTAGATGCACGTTCAGGTTTTGATTTTATAAAGTGTAGTTTAGCAAGCACACACCACATGAAACAATAGTTGTCATTGTTCTGAATATTGACTACAGCCTTTTTGTTTGCAACTTCTGTTGGCAGTGGTATCCATGCTTTACCTAATATAGGATGATACCTAGACTGCTTTAATTGCAGTTCATGTACATGTCCTTCGTGCCAACCAGACCCCTTCATTTTTGCACTGTCAATCGCCTGGAGAAAGTCTGGTAATAGTCTGTCTCTAAACACGTTCTCTAATTCTCTTCTTGTGTTAACTGTGTGTTGTCTTGTTGATATATACGATACAATCACTTCACCGTCCACCCTAGTGAATTCGATTTTCGCAACAATCTGAATCTTAACACTGCCTGTGATAAGATTTTGCTGTATGACAGAAAAAGAGTTTTCTATTGATTCATAAACATTATTAGTATTGGATATAGGTAAGTTTGTTGTGTGAAACACGTTTCTTAAACCAGATGGGCCAGGGCTTTGAGCATTGTCCGTCATTTTTATTTGTCCGACAAAATAATAAATAAAAAATATTACCGCTTGCTCACCCTGTGTAATACCACTTTATTAACTGTAACACTGTCAATATAAACATTTAGTTTGCGTAGTTGTTTAAATATGCTATAACAAATTTCCCCTAACCAACCATAGTTGGTATCATCAACTTTAAAAGTAGGTGTCTTTAAATCAACTGTCATGTGCTCCACATTTGGATGCTCATCGACATAATCCAAAGTCACACTGTATGTAGCATATATTTCTGATGGTGCTGAAAGGCTTATGTAAGTCTGTTTGGGTGATATTAAGTCAGTAAAGTGCATAACATCTTTGAAAAGGTGTGTGAGATCAAGCACTTGTATGATTTGTCCGTCTGTCATTTTTATTGGACAAACAAATGTATAAATTAATTTACATCAATTTACTAACCCATACCCTGTGGGCTGATCTGTCTTTAAAATGAGCTTTAGATGCTTAGTTGATTTCAGTTTATTTTTTACATCATCACGTTCATGCTTATTTGGGATGACATCATTCTCTCTGAGACAGTCTTCAAAGCTGTCACGATCCTTACAGTAAAACAAACAGATAAACTTTAACTGTTCTCGAAAATCTTTCAGTACAGCATTATATTTCTGAGTGAGAATCCATACACTTACATTAGCATGTCTGCCACTGAAGGCAAGTTCTGCTAGAGTGTTTCTCTTCTTGACAATGTCTTTCTCTGCAGAACAGTCATCAACAATAAACAAGGTTGGCTGTCCTTCAAATTGCTTGTAAAAATATTGTAGGTAGTCATTCAGTTTCTTTTCAGGGTCGACTAAGTATATGTTACTGTCAGTCCAAATGAATAAACGGTTGTGATAAGCTTTGTTGTGTTTTATTGTTGGACAAAATATTACAATGTTTTCAAAGTGGTGTATGTATCTTGTTTGTAAGAGGTTAAGTACAAATTCAGTTTTCCCACACCCTGTGGCACCACAAAACAATCCACAGTGTGGGTCAAGGGTCATCAAGCTCAGGTTCATTTTAATACACAATATAATTTTAATATATGTGTCCACTCAGTCTGCTTTCTGCAATATTGAGTTGTGCGTCATATATCAGGTACAAATATATGTTTATGGCTGCAGCAGTTTCAACCTTCTTTTGTATCTGAATTGTTATTCCATCACTACCATTCTCGACAGTTCGTCCTGACCCATGAAGATAATCGTCATCTGTACTACGCAGGTCTAGCCACAGTGCATACTTGTTTGTCAGGTATTGTCCGATCCTAACATCATACAGATGTAGATCTTTGCACGCAATGTTTGCAGGTTTATCTCTAATCCTTCCTCCTGCAAAATACTTTGTGATCTCATCGTAGTGTTGATAAGGTAACAAACCTGAAGCGTACACTTGATTAGGGCGGCCTTCGATTGTGCAGGACAAATGTGTAATCTTTGGATTGTAGAATTTTTCTGAATCCCTTTTGTATGGACTCACCGGTTCAACAAACAACATAAGAATACCTTTCAGTGACCTAGCTGGTGTGGTCAAGTTTATGTTCCACATTGGGTCGCTCTTGTCTTTGGGTATTAAACTATGTCTAATCACCCTGTCATAATAAATTGGAAGTCTTGACTGGTACTGATTTTGAATGAGTCTGGCTAGATCAGTGTGTGTGACAATTTCATATTCCAAGGAAATGTTAGAGATCTTGTATGTTGCATCTGTGGCAGATGATTTAATAACTTTGGAGTAGTCATTGAAAGTTAGTTCAAAGCTCAGACGGTCATTCAGTGCCCCTTGATAATAAGGCAAATGTGCTGTTAGGATTTCAAACTCAAGTGGAATGTAAAATCTGGTTCCATATGTTTCTGCTATAATAACTTCCTTTGGTACCCCAGTAGTTGTTTTGTCTCCAGCATTGATTCGAAGTTTACCAATATTATCAGATTGTATGCCTTGATAAATACGGTCTTCTCGTTCTTCTCTTGTTAGCCAAAGGTCTTTGTAACAGTAGAATACATCGGAGTCGTCAAGACTAAACACTTCTTGTCCTTCAAGTTTTACTTTAATAGTTCTAACAATTGCTCTGCCAAGATTGTCAACTAGTGTTCTGTTCACATCTGCGTCTGATGAAAGTTCAATATTAAATGCTAGGCGTGCAGTGCCAGGAACAATAACGTCACTGGGGCCTAGGTTTGGAAACTTGACTGTAAGTGTTTGGTTCTGGTCTATGGTACTTGGATTGTTTGTGATGACGATTGATTGTCTTATGCCCTTAACACCCAGAGGCTCACGTAGTTTTCTGTATGGGTCTAACTTTGATCCGTAAGACTGTGTCATTTTTATTATGCACAATAAAAAATAATAAATTAATAAAACAATGGCAGCGGGAGGATTTAATCATGAAGATTTTGAAATGGATGACATGAATGATTTTGGTAATACAACAGATATGACAGATATGGCAGATATGACTGGTACAAGAAATATTTACAGTTTACGTCACAAACTTTTAGAAACCAAAGTGAACTCATTTTATGATCATGTTGGTGGCCGCCCAGACAACATAGACCCTAACCAGTTTGAACTTGATGGCAAGGGTCATTTATATTTAAATACTGTTGACAAAGGAAAAGTACTATTGACTAACAAAAAAGACCCTAGTAGGTTTAGGGCTTTAAGTACAATAAAAAATGAAGGTGGTGTTGGTGCCTTGCGTCAACTTGGAATTGGTGGGTCTCCTGTCACGCCAAGACTGGCTAGTGTTCTTCATGACACACAAACAAAGTTGCCAACAGGGCAAGAGATTGAAATGGCACCAGTAACAAGCCTACCAGAAATAGCAAACACTGTGATACAAGAAACCTCATTTACTGAAGGACAATTAAATGATGCTATGAAAACAATAGAAGACCCACCTTTGTCAATGAGAGAGATTATGGGTTTGGATAAATCATTGCAGACAATAAGAGGTGAGATGGTTAATAATCTTGCCAAACTGGGAGAGCTTGATAAACACATAGAACGTGAAAAAGAGAAACTGGCTACCGCAGACAATGGAAATCTTGACACAGAAATGAAAGAAAGAATTCAACACAGATTAAATGATTTGCAGATAGAAAGATCAGGTCGGTTAGAAACAATTAGTATTGGAAGACAAAAACTGAAATCACAGGTCAACAGAATTAGAGAAACTATTCAGAAAATACTTCACGAAGACACTACTTTGGCTGAGAGACTTAAAACACTTTTCAGAGAACAGGATATTTCAATTACTAGTTTAATTACAGCTCTTGGATTTATTATTAGTACTGTTGTGTTGGCTGTCTCCGGCAGTGGTGGTGGTGGTCCAGCCCCAGCACCGGCACCGCCACCCCCGGGCCCACCGGCTCCCACAGATCCAAAAGATTTACAGTCATGGGTAAAGAAACAACTGTCTCACATTTCAGACTTGCTTAAGAAATTGGCTCTGAAAGCAGTGGACGCTTTGCCTGGCATAATTGGCACTGTTGTCAGTTGGATGATTACTACTACAGCAAAGGCAGTAGGGTTTATGGCAGAGCATGTGTGGGTCTTTTTGGTTACAGTAGGAGGGTTGATGGTGGGTTATTTAATGAAACAGATAAAGAAGTAAAACCCCTAATCCTGTTAGACCTATTACCAATGCAGTTCTTTCCGACTCATGTGTGTCAGGGGTTGGTGTTAGATCCGGGGTTGATTGTATGAGTGCCGGTGTTGGGGCCGGGGCCGGGGCCGGGGGTGTTACCGTCTGTAATGATTTTAATGACTGTACATGTGTGGTTGTGGCCCCCAAGTTTACAGATTGATTGAGACCGAGTTTTTGACCAACACCTGCAACAACTATTTCATTATTATAATTTGTTATTGTCCCCATTTGAAGTTGAAGGTCTGATGGCAACATGTATAACCCAATACCAACTACAAAGTCAACTTTTGATCTAGCATATCTGAGAACGTCTTGGTAGCGTTGTATGCTTGATGGGAGATCAACTAATGAATTTACTGAATCTTCAAGATTAGCAAGAAACTGTTTTTGTGCTTCAAACTTTCCACTTCCATTCAAAATGTTTGATTTTGTTAGTGATTGTGCTCCTAGTATACACCAGACATATGTTCTGATAGACTCATTGACGCGCTCGACTCCTGCTTGAGTAAACCCGTCAGATTTATCTAAGACAAATGTGGTCCAGGCGTTAGACTGTTTCTGCTCTATTGATCCTAACCAGACTTCAGATTTAGATGAGAATGAAGTGTAACCAGGGTAATAATCTTGAGGGTATTGTCTGTGACTCAAAGCGTAATACAATGTACCCATGCCTTTGTGATCATCAAGTTTTTGTGTGAAGTCATACTTAGTGCTTATGTTAAATTCATTACAAATGCGTTCAAACGCTTTCATATCCATGGGGTTGTTATACCTGTTGAAACTGGATTCAGTTGGTAATGGTGTATGCAGTTCTGACAGTATACGTCTAAGCTGGTAATAAACATGGAAATGATACACAGACCTAATCAGTTTGTTTGAGTGATTCAAGTGGTCTGTAAATGAAACACCACAGCCTGTAGTTGAGCATAGTATTGCAAAGTTGAGTTGGTTTTGAAACATCTGTAGTGGACTTGAAGACCACTTTCTTGCAGTAGAGTCATCTGTTATTGGAGGGTTTAGGTAATGATCAAACGGATTTGGTACTTTCACTTGGAATAGGTCTTGTTCTGATACAGCTATGTCGAGTTGATTTAGTTGAATTATTTTCTGTTCATAAGTAGGTGCAACATTATATTTGGCATTCACATTAAATTGAAATGCGTTTGTAGTGGTAATGGTTGGTGATTTAAATTCCATCCTTTTTTATATGAGATAATAAAAATGTTTATTACCTTAACAAATCTTGACACAAGCAAACCAGTGTGGTTAACTAATGGGATTGATAATCGTGATGGAAGCAAGTCTGTAGCTATCCATGAAATGTTCTACACAGTAAAATGGTTTAATGTAGAAGATGATATATATATAATAAAGTAATTTTTGGTGGTAAGACTGAAGCTATACCACCCGGGTATTATGACTTTTGTACTATAGCTGAATGGTTTCAAAGTAATTTTAAAATTAAAGCAACTTTAAATCCAGCTAACCTACTTGTTACATTAGAATCTCCGACACAAGATTGGCTAAAGATCTCAGATAGATTTGCATATTTACTTGGATTTTATATTGACGAAGATTGGTATAGATCAGATGATTTAGATGAAGCTATGTTTGGTATTATAACAATGAAGACAAAAAAAACTTAAAATAACTGGAAAACGTCCTGTCAATTTGTCAGTACACAGAGTGCTAAATGTTTATTTGAAAGAACTAAACACATCTGAGAATGTTCACAATGGAAAGCCTTCAACTTTGTTGAGATGCTTACCTACTGGAACTGCTCCGTATTGTGAAAGTGTAGTTGTTAGATTTCCTAATTTGCAGTTTAAGAAATTAGGTTCTAGTTTCTTTGAGTCACTGAGTATATCTGTAACTAATCAGGATGACAAACCAGTTCTTATGCATGATTTTAGTGTTGTGTTGGAAATTAAATAATTTTATTTTTGTTTATAAAAAATGAGTGGTGGTCCAAAGTCGAGAATCATACCAGTTGCATGTCCAGTAACAGAATTGAAAGATTTGGCAGACGTACAGGATTTTGAGAAGGAAGGGGAAATTGGAGAAATATATGGTTTTGAACTTGATTCAAATGGCATGTACAAGAGGAAAGTAATTGTTGACATGAAAGACGGTGAAAAACAGATTCCTAAACTTGGTCAGCTGCGTGATGTTACTGTACCTACTCCACCTGTAAATAATGCGCCTTACAACTTAATACATGTGGGTAGTAAGTGGGTGGTTTCACCTGTACCTGTTCCACCACCCACAATTGACTGGGACATAAAGTTGGAATTTATTAGTCCTTATGTATACACTGATGACGAAGGCGCCTTAGTGTTTAGAAAGGTTGTTAATTCTGGGCCGCTTATTGTAAGCCTTGTTCCAAGTTTTGCCCCAGACAACAATAGCAGAGAAAAACTGAAAGTTGAAAATTATGAGAGACGGAGATATCTTCTTACAACTAGAAAGGGTAGATCAGATACTTCTGTTGTGTTTATGCCAGCAAGCTTAGTCGTGGCTAGAGAAGTGACAATAGTATTTGAAATTATCATGAAATCAGTAACTACTGCTAAAGAGGCTCAAATTGCACAGGGAATTAAACTTACATGGGATGAAACAGTAACAGAATCAACAAAGGTCTTTATTGCTATTACAAAAAATGTTGATGTTATTAATGTTTCGAGCAGTGTTCCAGCTGTCAAGGTGGTGGTCGACAAAACAACTTTTGTTCGTCTAACTTACATAAACCTTGAACACATTGATCTTGTTGCATTTTATTATGCCAGCAAATTGTATACTTTTGAAGAGTTGCAAAATGTAATTGCTGATTAAATAAAAAAAAAATATTTGTCAATAAAAAAAATGGTAAACTTTTATCCGCAACTACCAACGCTTGATCCGACTGAAACAAATGTGATGACTAAAACAACGCTTGCGCCTGATCCACATATGCCAATTGCTTCAGATAAAACATTACAGGCAGATGCATTCAGATTAAATAATATTACAGAAGCTTTGAAATATTTGGAAAGTGAAGAGGCTAAGTACTCACGGTGCAAAAGGAGGTATAAGTCAGTATTTAATTCTGTTCAAAACACTTCTATGGCTATTGGTGCAGTTTCAGCTTCATGTTCTGTAGGGGGTATCGTTCTGTTCGCCACAGGAATTGGGAGTTTGGCTGGAATAGCAGTTGAGGCTGTTAGCGTTGCTACATGCCTGGCTTGTTTTGGTTTGGAGGCCTTGAACAAGAGGTTTCACACAAAATTACAGAAACATGAAGCATTGAGTACACTTGCTGGTGCAAAGCTGAGCAGTATGAAACTTATTATCAGTAAGGCATTGAACGATAATTTTATTGATGACGAGGAATTTAAGAGAGTCCAGGATGATTTAAATAATTACAAGAAACAGAAGTCTGAAATACAAAATAAAATGCGTAGTCAATCTCCTGTGAATGTTGAAGAACTGAAGGCTAGTTTTTTAGAGATGGGGAAACAGATCGGTGTTCAGGAAACCACAGAAAAACTACACAATCTTTTAAACAAATAAAAATCAGATTTGGTAATCGTTTATTAATGACATACACTTCACAGAAAAATGACATGCCACCTAACTATTTAACCCCATCAGCACCACCAGCACCACCTGACTATTACTAAAAAAAGTTTTTTCATTGTCCTTGTATCTTGACAAATCTGTCCGAGTAAGTTGTGACTTAAGTTGTGACTTGAGTCAAGAACTTACATTTTGTTAGTTTAAGTTCTTATAAGTTCTTGACTAAGTCACTTAATAACTAATTATAGGTTCTTAAAAGGTTACCTGTAAAGTTATCTGTCAGTTATAAGTGACTTTGGAAAATTTGTTAACAAGTATCTGCAGGTAACTTAAATAATTTGTTATCAAGTGCATATAGCAATAGTATTTGTGTGTGTGTGTGTGTGTGTGTGTGTGTGTGTGTGTGTGGTTATTATTTAAATAACTGGTTTTTTTTTTTTTTTTTTTTTTTGGGGGGGGGGGTATTGGCACAGAGGCAATGAAAAAAAAATGTTTTTGGAATCTTATATTTTATATCTCTAACACACATATATACACGCACACAAACAAACACACACGCACGCAAACACGGACGCACATACACATATAAACACATGCACACACGCACGCAAACACACATACATACATACACGCACACATGCACTCACACAGGCACACACACACATACACGTACGCACTCACACGCATACATACATACGCACACACAAACACATACGCACACACTCACACGCATACATACATACGCACACACATACAGACACGCACGCATATACACACTCACACAAACACACACACACGCACGCACACAAACACTCACACGCATACATACATACATGCACTCACCGGCACAAACGCACACGCATACACACTCACACGCACATACACACATACATACACGCACACTTACACACGCACACTCACTCACAGACAGACAGACACAAAATCTTTATTCAGCATGCATGAATATTGAAGACTCCAGTCCGTCCACAGAACACCACCAGGCTTTAGTCGTATGTCACGCGATACACAACAACTGTGTACACAAATTGGCACTGTGCACTTAGACTCGTTACTAAGATCCTATTCGACGTCGTGTTCTATCGTACTACGTCATTTATTTACACTGTTACTAAGACCCTATGACGTAGTACGATAGAAACGGCGCTCATGGCATGAGCGCCGTTTCTATCGTACTACGTCATTTATTTACACTGTTACTAAGACCCTATGACGTAGTACGATAGAAACGGTGCTCATGGCATGAGCGCCGTTTCTATCGTACTACGTCATTTATTTACACTGTTACTAAGACCCTATGACGTAGTACGATAGAAACGGTGCTCATGGCATGAGCGCCGTTGCCATGGTCAGTCCTTTGTTTACCACACAGCCAACATAAGGCCCTTAAACAGAGTCATTTAACTCTGTGTTCTGTCTTCAAATTTCTTAGTTGTCCATGGCAAGAAAGTGATAGCAATGACTCTGTTTGAGAAAGCTCAATATTCTGTTAACGCCGTGCGGTTCAACGCTGTTGATTACACAGCTTTCTACAGCCTTCACATAACGGCGAAACAAAATCGATATGCCTATTTTCCGCGACACAGCATAGTTACCTGTAATAGCGTGTGGTTGGCCACTGGTTTAAGATAGCTCAATGGTGGTGTAAACAATTTACATTAGGCTGCACTAACTTCGTAATAACACGCTGACACTGAGTGACTCTACAAAATTGAAGGCTTGTCAGAACCGGGTTTCTATGCAGTTGTTTTTAAAAGGTCTAACGCTACATTGCCTAGCTAAATTAAACAACTGGCAAAAATAACCGGAGGCTGTCATATTGAATAGAGTCCGCCATGCCTTTTCGTACGGTACCACCAAGAAACTGTAAAACATCGGTCTTTTTACTCACAGTTGTGTTTAAAGTAGAACGCAATACCGCTAAAGCCGGTCGTACTCACTCGGCTAGCTACGATTTGTCAGTACTGAAGTTTTTCTTTTAGTCTCGGCGCACTGCGGCAACCGCAAGGCCTTTTCTTCTTTCTATATATCACAAATTAAACACGCAAACTACCGACAAACTATTCGTCAGTGTCCTGTATACAGTCACTATGTATTTTTGTAACCTACGCTAGTCAGCGTTGACTCGGGCAAATCTACACTAGAAAATGTCAGAAACGGCGACACTTACCGATATCAAAGTAGTATATTTTTACAAGATTTAGTGCTATCACCGGTTAAGAATTCTGCCGCGTTTTGAAACACGTCTGCCTCGCTCAACACACAAGGTAGAAAAGACCGACCGGTTAAATGTTTGGCCTTGTTGTCCTAAGTGACAGGCGTCACTAGTGAGCGGTGTGCGCGCACAGTCAGTGGCGGGGCGTGAACAAACCGTGTCGCGCGTTTAGTACTAAGGGAAGTAATTGCTGCTGTGTGTGTATAAGTGTGTGCTGTTAGCTCCCTGTAAGTGCGCGCGTATGTGACAGCACCCCCGATCGTCTATCTGAAATACCCGTAATTGGCTAAGTAATCAATAAAATACGCGTTGCAAAATGAACACACTTGCATAACCGATGGATTAATTAGCTCAGGTGTTAATTTTGCTTTAGTCATGAATGTCATTGATTTTGGAAACCTTTATTTTACTGAAAAAAATAAGGAGAAACCTAAAAAAACGGGGTGTGTCATTAGATGAGCGATTTGTGATCAAAAACAATGAAAAATTGACGTCGTCAAAAAATCTGTTGTATTCTCCATCTTTATATCTCTTAAGATAAGCGCATTATAAATAGCGTAATTATTATTATTATTATTATTATTTCAGAGGTGAACTAAGTGGGTCACAAAAACTGTTGAAAACCTCCGAGTTTGCTCCTCTTATCTGAGCCGGCACAAACGGCTGGGTAGACAGCATTCTTTCTCATAAATATAGTCAGATATAAACACTTTTTCTCAAGGAAGTATATCAACACTTTCCTCTAAAAGAAATTATTCTTGAAAAATGTGGTTCACAAGCACTGCAAAATTAATGCACTACATGAACATAGTCATAATTAATCGGCAGAATGTTCCAGTCAGAAAATGTAAATGGTGATCAAACAATACCTGTCTCATCATCAGCTGGATAAATAACTGCATTAACCTGTCAAGTTTTAAAAATGGGAAATCTGGAGATTTTTTAACGGCCTTTTATTCTTACAGCGTCACTGCATTTTCTTACAACTAGCAATAACTATCAGCATAAAAAGTGGTCAAACATTATATTCAGATTACTTCAGTATTTTAGTTTGTTGCATTTTTACAATGAATTCACACAGCACCATTAAATATTCAATTTTATGTGAAAATCACTAAAAATAATGTCATTTTATTTGCATTAACTCACATTTCTGAATCTGATGCTGCTATCTGGAAACTAGAACATGCAGAAAATAGCACATTTCCAGTAACACCGACACTCTCCAAGAAAATTTCAATAAGGAGACTAGAAACGATTTTCCTTACTTTCATCATTTTCAAATTCTTCTAAACTAGAAAGATGCGTGCAGTTTATATGTCTGCCTACTGCTACCTGTGACTCGCCTGATGAGTGAGCGTTAAAATGTGAATCTGTGTGTGGGCACTTACGCGCTCGCGGCGCGCATATTCGGAGGTAGAGTACAGTACTAACCACTATTAAATGCGTTTAGGCGTGCGGCCCCTGTGTCAGTGCGTGCGGCTGCATGAGTGTTTGTGTGTGTGTGTGTGTGTGTGCGCGTGTACTTGTGTGTATTTGTGTGTGTGTGTGTGTGTGTGTGAGAGAGAGAGAGAGAGAGTACGTAGTTTAGCAAGGACAAAATGTAAGAAAGGTCTCCAGTTAGTTATTTGGGTTTAACGCCGAGCAGACAACTAAGGGCATCTCACGGTGGGAAGGGTAAAAATCTGGTCAGCCAGACTAAAAGAAAGGTCTTAAGACATGATGTAAATATACCTTAAAAATATGTCAGGCTATAATGTCGCACAGATCTTTAAAGAAAACGTCGACAGACTCGCAAAAAGGTAAAAAAATAATAGAAACATCATAGTCTATAAATGCTCAAATCTTATTAAAAAATATGGCACTCTCTCAGAAAACTGAAGATCTTGTCCAGGGGCACATCCCGGAACAAAACCTTCAAGGAGTCTGCTGTGAAATGTTTATACCTTGTGTCGATTAGATCAGCACAAGACAGCAAAAAGTGTTGAACAGAGTACTGCTCGTTGCAGGCAAAACACCATGGACGCTCCTCCTGTTTTAGTAAATAAGAGTGTGTAACATACGTGTGCCCGATGTGGAGTGGAGCAAGGACAGTCTCCTCACGGCAGCTGCCGCAGCGATAAGGTAGACCATCGGACACCTTAGGAAGAGCTTTATGCAGCTTGTTAGCTTCCTCTTTGTCCCACTCGGACTGCCACTCACGGGCTATGTACGCATTAATCACAGGTTTAAAATCACTATAAACAGTCTGTGTGTCAGGGACAGGGTCGTTCAGGGCATCGTTGGCAGCAGAATCTGCGATCCTGTTGCCTTCGATGCCCACATGCCCTGGGACCCAAATAAAAATGTCATAATATTCCTTCATCAAGTCTGCGTAGAGTTCTCTGATCTGCACCAGCAGTGGGTGGTCATTTCCCGTGTCCTGAAGGGCCTGCAGGGCAGAAAGAGAGTCGGACAGAATCAGGAAGTTCCTTTCTCTAGATCGATAAGCATGCCTGAGTGCCAGCAGAACCACCTGCAGTTCTGCACTAAATACAGATGAGTGGTCTGGGAGGCGGTTCTTAAATGGGCGTCTAGGATGATGAGAGGACACTGCGGCCGCAGCCACTCTCCCATCCTCAGACTTTGACCCATCCGTATAGATACGACAATAGTCAGGAAAAATTGAAAGGAGTTCATTGAGGCTCTGTTGGTATATGGCTGGTGGAGTAGAGTCTTTCTTGTGGGCAGTCAAGTCCAGCAAGATGTCAGGAACAGGTAAGAGCCAGGGTGGAGTGAAGTGTTGCAGGGATTCCGAAACTCTGTCCAGGTCCAATCTGGCCGCCTGCAGATGAGGTCGGACACGGAAAGAAAGTGGACGGACAGCTCCCGGATGGGTATCGTAAATCTCTGCAAACGATGGTTAAAAAACACAATCATAGGCAGGATTGTCTGGATGGGCCCTCAGTTTCAGAACATAGCTGAGCATGAGGTGGATGCGGCGGAGCTTGAGAGAAGGCTACACTGCCTCGGCCTACAGACTAGGAACTGGAGACGTCCGGAAGGCCCCAAGACATATCCGCAGACCCTGATGGTGAATTGTGTTCAGACGCTGTAGCACAGACTTGGAAGCTGAGCCATACACCACAGAGCCGTAATCCAGTTTGGACCAAACAAGGGCCTGGTACAGTCGAAGTAAGACAGTACGGTCCGCACCCCAGTCAGTACGACCAACGACACGAACAACGTTGAACAAAATAGTAGTAAAAGAAAAACCAGGTTTGTCAGCTGAATTGACCACCTCCTCTGTAATACGAGACTGACAGAAGGAGGCGAACAGAGGCCAGTTAGCTTTCTTGAGATTCCAGCGCCCCACCGGTGGATCTTCCCCACAGCTGACCGATGACAGGACTACTGGGAAGTGGTCACTACCACACAGGTCGTCATGAACCTTCCAGTCAAAGTCCAGCATGAGAGAAGGATCACACACAGTGAGGTCTAGAACAGAACTAGATCCTGAACCTGGGATAGAGTAGGTAGGTGAGCCATCATTAAAAACACAGGTTAAGTTGAGAAAAAACATCTTCTAACATCTGACCTCTGCCATCATAGTGGTCACTACCCCACAGGTGAGCGTGACCATTAAAATCTCCCATGAAAATAAAGGGAGGGGGCAGGTGACCTACTAAGTTAAAAATATCATTACTACAGACCCGCAGGTAAATACTGCATATGGTTATGGTCTTCTTTAAGGTAACCCGAGCTGCGACAGCCTGAAAACAGGTGTCAACACGAACGAGGCTACATAAAAACTGGTTGCTAATGAGAAGAGCCACTCCACCCGAGCGTCTCTCCGAATAAGAACCTTTATGGATAGCATTAAAACCATTAAAGGAGACAGGGTCAGAAGTCTTCAGGTAAGTCTCCTGAAGAGATATTACTGAGGGGTTATAGGACTTGACTAGAAGGCATAATTCTTCAAAGTTCGTGTGAAAACCACGACAATTCCACTGAAGTAGAGAGAACATGATTAGGTTTTATGTGGAGGAGAAGAGTTCTTTCCCCCCTTTTCCTGTGCTTTGGAAGGAGTCGAAGAAACAGAGGGAGGTCGACTCCCGGGCCTCCTTTGGTTCCTCGGAGATGAGGAGGGAGGAGCTGCCGCAGCACCAGCTATGACAACTTCCACCCCCTCCATCTGCTCCTCCAATGCAGCATATTTATTTTGAAGGGGGACATCAGGGTCCCCCTTCTGGGCCCGTACGCACAGAGGTCCCGTAACTTTCTTAGACTTCTGGGCCGGGCAGCGTTCCTGCCACCAGAGTTGGCGGTCTTAGAAGGCTGATCAGAGCCAGAAGCCTTTGTAGTAAGATTGGCAGGCTTGGGTGGGGGCTGAGGCTTAGGGGCAGCAGAAGGCGGTGCCACCAGACCGGTATCATCTGCCTTCTGAGTTCCCTGGCTCCTCGTCATCACCGGAGGAGGGTTACTCTCCAGGGGTGAGAGGATCCGAGGCTCCGCCCCCAACCAAGAAGTTGGGGTTTGACAAGAGAAGTCTTTGGTGGGGCGCTTGCCTGCCACCGCAGCACTGAAAGTATACATAAAGTGTTATTTGAGTTTGGCGCATCCTCAGCTGCACCAGGGCCATCAACCAGTTTTTTGGCGTCCGCAAAGGACAGCCCCTTCTCCACACGCACCTGCTGAATCCTGCACTTGGATATCCAACGAGGGCACTTCTTGTCCAAAGACATATGCGCCCCCTGTCAATTCACACACAGGGGGATGGCTGTGCAGGACTCAGCAGAGTGTCCGGGCTTAGTGCAGCGGGCGCATAGAGCCTCTGCCTGACGGCATGTCTTCTGCCCATGGCCATACTTTTGGCACTTAAAGCACCGGAGGGGGAGAGGGAGGTACTTTTTCACTTTTAGGGAGTAGTAACCTCCCCAGATGGTAGTAGGAGCGGTGGGGGTGCCAAACGTCAGGATGATGGTAGGGAGACGGATTTCCTTACCACCTCATTTGGAAACGAAGCGCCTGACGTAGGTTACCCCCTGTGACTTAAGGTTCCCTACAAGTTCATCTTCAGACAGTTCTGCCAATGCTTGATCTTTAATCACTCCTCTAGAAGAATTCATCGTTTTGTGGGGAGTGACCTCCACTGGAGTGTCTCCGATAGAGGAGAGCCTCAGTAGCCCATTGGAGTGTGCCCGGGTACGGCACTCTACCAGCAAGTCACCAGACCTGAGGCGCTGGGCCTCAGGCCTGCCAACACGGCTCCTGAGGGTCTCCCCTACCAGGAAAGGGTGCAGCTTGGAAACAGGCTTCTCTTTAACTTTGCTGAGGATAATGAGAAAGCGAGGCCAGACGGCCGACGCCTGAGGCGTTGCTTCCTCACAATCGGAGTTGCTATCATTCTCAAGGTCAATGTCAGTGGCTATGTGCCACTTTGGTGCCAGTTTTTTTTTTTTTTTTTTCCATATTATAGTATGATAGATATTCATCCCCCAAGGGTCCCCGGCCACCACCGAGCCCAACAAGGGAAAGTGCATTCATCGGCGGGTCTCCAGCCGACGCAAGATGGAGACTGCCCGAAAGATATACTCAGGGGTTATGCCCGATTGAACCGTCTGAGCCACTGCCTTCTATCACACGGTTGAATGCAGGGGAATACTGGCGTAGAGCACCTAATCAGCAGCAGAGGCTATAGCGTGGTGCTCTGTATATCAGCCTGCATGTCAACAATGGGATAGGGCTCAACGTGACAAGAGCCGATTGACTAGGCCGGTACGACTAGCCTCCCGTTTAGGCAGAAGTCAAGTTCAAAGTGGAGTGTTTCAGCCACCAGGATCCTCTTCTCCCCCGACACGAGTCTCCAAGCACGGCAAACACTTGGGATCCAAAGGACCAAAAGCTCACGAGTATTTTTAAGAACCAATCCAACATGGTAAGACCTGGGTTAGCACAGCTCCTTAAAAACCGGACCAGTGAAAAATACTGAACAACATATCTGCTGACATAAAGTCCTAATCCTCGACAAAGATGGCACCCCTCTGCTAGCCCACTCAGTCAGGGACTGAGGGGACTACCCCCCCATGCCATGTGGAGGCCGGTGCCCAGCGGGCAGAAAGGTCTTCAGATCTAAATCTTTTTATCCTTGGAAAATAAAGATTCATTGTCATTGTCATACCTGCGTTCGAAATAGGCTCTCTTCAAGACCAAATGGAGACAAACAACAAGATGAGAATTGCATCCCAAAGTCTACCGTATTGTTCTGAGCTCACATGCGATTTTTTTTTTAGGAACATTCAGAGTTGTTACTATTTTTTAGGCGCATTCTTCTGATTCATCTCTCTCCACCCTAACCCCTCCTACCCCTCCCCCCCCACCCCCCCCCCCCCTTCTGATCCACACAAACACTGACACACATGGCGCCAGTTATACATTCTGTGGGCTGGCGTAGTGACAGCCTTTCTGAAGAAGAAGATGGGATGACGCATGTCCACAAAGCCTTTTCTATACTGCATTTTTCCATATTTTCCACAATACGTTTACAGACATCATAACAAATATAGACAGACTAACAAATATAGAGAGACTGTCTTCCTAAATCAAATTGTCAGAAAGGGAAAACATTGCTTCAACCCATACACATGAATACCACTGACTTTTCATGCTTTGCGTCATTTAGGAACATTGTATAACACTGAGGTGTTTGGTGTTTTTACGTCACTGTCATTGTCTGAGTCGCGAAAGGTACACAAGGGTCTCTTCCATGCTGCCTCTTCCAGGGCTGACTCTTTGGCGGGAGTGAAACGTTCGACAATTTTCAAAAATGAATTATCATTCAAAAAGTTGAAGAGATAAATGCTGTCAAACAAATTCATTCAATGTCTTTAATCTAGCTATGTGCAAAATATCTAGTAAGAATAAGGAAAATTACGAAATCTAATGCGGATCAACTGGTTTTTGTGAAACAGTCATTTTCTCAATAATGTGTAAACTAATTTAAAATTTTTTTAAAAACTGCCTCGAGATAATTCTTTTAAAGACAATATCCTGCAGTTTCAAGCTTATCCGTCCATAACCGCGGGCTCTAGTCACTGTCACATACACACATACGGCGCTTTGGCACAAGATCTGCACTGAACAGCAATGCTAGCACAGCTAGACGTGACATAATTTTATCTTGTTACTACACTTTTACTGTGTGACGCCTGCCCGTCTACGTTATCATGTACTAGGTGTTGAACGGGCTAAGGCCAGCCCCATTTCAAAGTCTACCATATTTTCAATTACCTGTGGTAAGACTTGTTAGGTACTGCACTCTGCTGCACGTATTTTGTTGAAAAGCCTTTCACACATTGTACTGAATAAAATCTGATAGTAACTGTCCATGATTTCTTTACTCGCCATTGTCTCTCGCTAAATCCATCTGCATTTTGCATCCATCTTTTTAGGAATAGCAGACCATTTCTTTGGTCGATTAAAACCAAATGTAACCAAAAATAACCAAAGCACATGTTTGATCTCCCTTCGTTCCAAAATGGCTGAAAGAAAACAAAACTGCCAACTTCAAAGTTTTCACATGATTTGAATTTTCTCAAAGTCGGGAGAATCAGGAGGAAAACTCATGAAAGCGGGAGAAATCAGGAAGGTGGGACAAAGCAGGGGATGGGTTGCAAAGTCAGGAGTCTCCCACTAAAATCGGGAGATTTGACAGGCATGTATGTGTCTGTCTGATAGAATTTTATTTTTTGGCTCACGTGTGAAAGTGAGTCTATGTAATGGGGGCCATCAGTCGTCTGTGGTAAACTATAATGTTGGCATTTTCTCAGGACTATTCAAGCCTCACACTTCAAACTTGGCGCATGGGTACTTCATGGTAAAATTTTCTAAACATACCACTTTCAGTGACATCTCTCAAAGGTCAAGGTCACAGGGTCTAGAAAGGGGTCAAAAATAGGCATATTTTGACACAATGTTTTTTTCTCAAATACTATTTTCAACTTCAAACCCAAACTTGGTACAGAGTATTTCACCAGCATTTTTCACAAATTTGTCAACCCTCTGTGATCCTTGACCTTTTCATACCTGTCAAGTTTTGAAAATGGGAAATCTGGAGATTTTTTGCTGCCTTCTTTTTCTGCAATGTCACGGTGTTTTCTTACAAATGGCAATAACTATCGGCGTAAAAAGTGTGCAAATATTATATTCAGATATTACTTTTGTATGTGTGTTTGTATTTTTACAATGAATTCACACAGCACCATTAAATATTCCAATTTTATGTGAAAATCCCAAAAAACAATGTCATTTTATTTCAATTAATTCATATTTCTGAATCTGATGCTGCTATCTGATGAGCACACAGTAAAACTAGAACATGTAGAAAAAGAGCACATCTCCAGTAATACTGATACTCTTCAATATTGAGACTAGAAATGATTTTCATTACATTCATGATATTCAAGTTCTTCTAAACTGATTGGAAAGGACATGCGTGCAGTTTATGTCTCTGCCAACTGCTACCTGCGTTCGGAATAGGCCAAGGACAAAGAAAAATGCCTGTCATAAGACTTGCTGTTGGGTACTGCACTCTGTCCTACGTATTTTGTTGAAAAGCCTTTCACACCTTTTACTTAGTAAAATCTACTAGTAACTGTCCACGATGTCTTTACTCACCGTTGTCTTTCGCCAGATCCATCTGCATTTTGCCTCTGTCTTTTGAGGAATAACAGACTATTTCTCTGCTTGATTAAAACCGCAAATAACTGGAGCACATGGGTGATCTCTTTTCAGTCAAAAACGGCTCAAAAAAACCCAAAACATTCAAAGTTTTTTTAATTTTCTCAAGTCAGGAGAATCAGAAGGAAAAGTCATGAAAGTGGGAGAATTGATTGATTGATTGATTGTACATTGCTTAACGTCCTGACAGCAACAAGGCTTTCTCAGGACGTGCCTGCACTGCTTGTGAAAAAAAAAAATAAACAGAACATTGAATGTATGTCGCCAGCCGGTCAAATACATTAAATAAACCTAACACATGGGGCCTAAATAAAGCTAAGACCATTTAGCAACACACATCCAATATCAAGAGCTACAGGCAGTGCAGACAGTAGGGAGAGTTTTAAAAAGGCAAATACAGGTGAATGGACCAAGGGTAGACAGAAACACATGCCCCAGAATAGAGAGAAAAACTCACCCTGTGGGGCTGACCAGGGTGACCCTGGGAACTAAAAAGTACCTAACCCCACCCAAGTCCCCCAGGGCAGACCCGGGTGGGGATGAAAGTGGGAGAAATCGGAAGGTCAAGAGAAAGCGGGAGATGGGTTGCAAAATCGTGCGTCTCCCGTAGAAATTGGGAGACTTGACAGGTATGCCTCTGTGAGAGGTCGACTACATTAGTATGCATAGTATGCACAGAAAGGTGTTAGTATGCATTAGTAAGCATAGAAAGGTGTTATCATCAGCTACCTTTCTGCCAAATTTGATTGAAAAGTTTTCAAAAACTTTAATAAAAACTACTTCTATTAAAAACTGGCATTTTTCACACACTTGCTAACCTCCTGTGACCCTTTAACTTTTCAAGGGTCATCCAAATTAGTATGCATAGAAAGGTCTTACCATCAGGTATCTCCATACCAAGTTTGGGTTTGAAGTTGAAAATGGTATTTGAGAAAAACAGTTTTTGTCAAAATATAGCTATTTTTTACCCCTTTCTGGACCCTATGACCCTTGACCTTTGCAAGGTAACCAGTAAATTAGTAAGCATAGAAAGATCTTATCATTAGCTACCTTTGTGCCAAATTTGACTGAAAAGTTGGCAAAAACTTTGATAAAAATGCAGTTCTATCAAAAACTGCCATTTTAAAAAATAATAATAATAATAATAATAATAATAATAATAATAAAGGAGATTTGTTAAGCGCATATTCTAAAGTAGCTCCAAGTGCTGATACAATGAAAAAACTAAAAGCTAACATACACACATGTGACATTTTTCAGACATTTGCCGACCTCTTATGACCCTTGAACTTGGTGGGTCAGCCAAATTAGTAGGCATAGAAAGGCCTTATCATGAGGTCTCTATGTACCATGTTTGGGTTTGAAGTTGAAAATAGTATTTGAGGAGAAAACAATTTGTGTAAAAATATGGCTATTTTTTACCCCTTTCTGGGCCCCCTGTGACTTTGACCCTTGAGAGGTCACTGAAATTGTTATGTTTAGAAAGGTCTTGCAACAAAGTGTCCTTGGGCCAAGTTTGAAGTCTAAGGCTTGAATAGTCTCCGAGAAAATGCCGACATTAAAGTTTACTATTGACGACAGATGATGTACGCCAGATGGCCTATTACATACTCACTTTTGCTATCGCACGTGAGCCAATAAAAGCAAAGAAATCACAGTCCCAAGGAAACAAGAGTGTAACAATAGTAAATATATTTTTACTTACCAAAAAAGTTTGGATCGCTCCACAAGAGCGTAGGTGTCTCCATCACCAATGTAGGAGAGGCATTTCTGACACTGAAAGCATTCTGGGTGGTATCGGTGTTCACCAGCTACCTTTATAAAAGAAACACCATCAGCACTTTAGTAATAGTGTACCGTGACATTTGGCCATGATTCACTTGCACTGGGACAATATGATATGGAAACCTAAGTTCCATATTGAGGATATCATTTTTAAACATGATAATTTCTCGACATCACTACTTCAAAGCGGCGCCAGTCCCTGATTTTCAACTATGCTTTGTCAACGAAGCGTCTACATTGTGACAGAACAATATTCAGGGTCTGCATTTTTTGTTACTGTTATTTTTCCACCTGAGTGCAGGGTCACATTTGTTAAAAGACACAATGGTGCCTATCACAGACTTAATAAATTGTGTTGTAACCGTCCTTTCTAAACTGTCATTCCCACCCATATTTCTCCTACATTCCCTGCTCCATGTGCTGACAGCAATTATTACACTATAAGAAATACACTCAGCAGCTGAGACAGTCACCGTGTTTGAGAAAATAGTCCACAAGCTAGGAAGGTCTACTGTGCACCCCCCCCACCCACCCCCCCCCCCCCCCCCCAGTACTCAATAAGATGGGTTTCAAAGTGTTCCTTAGTATGTCCTGAGATGTTTAAGCCATGTTCACCGAAAATCCTTAGGAACACACCAGAGATATAGCCGATGGCGCAAGGGTACCCCCATTCACGCTCTTCGCAGGTGCTAAAATGAGGTTGAGAAACATTTTCCTCTAAATAAATCAGAATTCATTCCAGAAGCCCAAATCAGGCAATATTATGTTAAGGCACATGTTCTGCAGCCTCTGCAAAAAACAGAATGAAAAAATATTGAATCTCTGGCTCACAGTGAAGGTATTTGTGCACCCAGCAAACGACTATTTCCGCGAAATCGCAAAAAAAGACAAAAATAATGTGTCAGATGCCTTCAGACATTTTCTGTAGTGCTGGCAGTCCATTTTCAGGCTTACATTATTAAAACAGGATGTCACAATTATTATAAACTTGACTAGGTGATGCTGTGATCACTGTGAGTGCCACAGTGGTTGATTTTGTATCCCTACCCCCAAGTTGTAAAAATACACAAAATTAATTAGAAAAAATTTCTCAAGTTATTCCATTTCATTTTGACCTCTCTTTACCTATTAAGTTTCAATAATGTGAGCATAAAGTGCAAGAAAATAAGTAAAGTCAGCATCCTTTACGGTACATTCGTGGTGAATGATAGCTTTTTACCATTTAAAATTGCCGAATTGGGAAACGTACCCGATAGGTCTTTGTTAGGTTTTATTGGTTAGGATAGAGTACCACAGTTACTCCCAACCTGATTTTGTGATGCTATGATGCATTTAGGGGCCACAGTGGCTGAATCTGCTGCCCTACCCCCATTTTACCAGTACGCAAAATAACGCAAAATAATCATAAAAATTGCTTACGCAATAGTCCTCTGTTTAAATATTTTTTGTTGCCATTTTTTTTTTTTTTTTTTTTTTAAGTATGCATATTGAGCATAAAAAGTTGTGATCATTTCATTAATTTCAATGTAACCCATCAATTTAATTGTAACTATTTTTAACTGGCTGGTCTTTTAGGTGATATTTTACCTAGCGTAAGGCGGGTCTAGTAAGGTCTCCCCTTTTCCTTTCATTTATTTTCATCTAGAAATGTGTAAATATGAATATGCGTAATAAAGTTTCATGGTTCCTAATAGCCAAAACAATGTTATCAAAAATACTTAGTTTCCACATGTCGACCACGAGATCTCCACTTCCACCTTCTGCAACGTTCAAATTTTTTAATGGCCGTCTTTAAATCTTATATTGTTCTGGCTGCCAATAAGTGAGCTGTCAAGAGCTAGGCAGCATGTTTTCAGAGTTTGGTGTATAGGGGCGTGTCTTCTGGTCAGAACTGCCAGCAGACCGCTTCTCTGTATGGACATGTTTGGAGAATGTGCTAAGGAGACCGATTTTCTACGCCAAATTTGCATAGGGCTGTTTCCACATGACCCAGTCTCACGAGATGAGTTCAGCAGGGTCCTTATGGTCTGTGAACATTTGTGAAAGTTGTAACAAAATGGCAAGGCTTTTTGAGGGCCCTGGAAAGTCTGTCAATTTCAGTCCTTTTCCTTAAAGTCTGTGAAAGTTTGTAAAAAAATGACAACGTACTGGCAAACTTTTGTCTACTTCTTTTTTTTTTCTCCCTCAATTTGTGACTATTCCCACTGCAAACGATCATGCTGACGCTTGTTGCAAGTGATCTATATTTAGCTATGATCATAAAGTGACTGCATGGCGAACATTCTGATTGGTTGTTTACGCTTCTACCGAAGTCCGCCATTCACTAAGCGTTCTTTTATTTTGGTATCTCTTCATGCATTAGGCACGGAAGCTTCAAATAATTGCTGATACAGAGTGATCTGATTAAAGTGTGTAAAGCTTCAGGCTTCAGTTTGGGTTTGTGAAACGTTCCTGCTTTTCTGGATGGACCCAGTCCAGAGTAATCAGTGCGTAGATGAAAGATGGTGGCCTGGCTCTCCTTGTTGAGCTTGTTGATGTCATCTGCCCACGGGCTGCAGCCGCCATTCTGCTTTTGCCAATCACTTTGTTGTTGTAGTGTCTCCATTCCCAGCTAGTCCAGAATGCACTGGAATCCACTGAAGCACTATTTTGTGGACAGGGCATCCAGTCTATCTTGAAGCTTCCTGGTGAGATCAGTGGATCAAGCTGCTGCCTTTCCCTAGCTAGTGCTCTGCTGCTGTGTTGAGCACCTGCAGATCTGTACGATAGTTGGAGCTGCTGCCGCTAGCTGTTAAGGAGAGGGAGGTAGTAGTGCGGTCTGCACAACAGATGTACACGCCACTTCCTTCATTCCGCACGGCATCTTGTGTGGTATCACAGCTGCAGTGAGGGTAGCGCTTGTGCACAACCTCCAGCAAGATGGCTTTGTGCAGTGCCGCGACCTTTGGCAAAGAGTCCTGGAACATTATGTTGCCTTGAAGGCTCTTTCGAGATGTCCAGGTATCTGAAGGGAGCTGTTCACACCTCTTTGGGCTTGGTTCCAGGACGTCAGTGTTAGCCCTCAGTTGGCGGTTCAGATTGGGCATTTCTGACGGTTCTTGGTCTGCTCCTGTAGTCTCCCATGCTGTCGGTGTTTAGTAAGTCTCTTCATCGTGTGTGCTGTTCTGCATTCCAGTTGCTCCAATGTCCTCCATTTCCTAAATCGGGGTGCTCCAGATGGCTCTAAGAATGTCACTGCATCATGAGAATGACCCATGTTCTGCATCTTGTCAAGCCTGGCTTTTTTGGTTTTGCAGGCAGTGTTTCATGTTGTCGATGTATCTTGGTACCGCACAACTGGTCTGACCTGTTTGCTTGTGCCAGGATGCTGTAATTTGCGCCAATGTGGTCCCCACCAGTTCTTCATCAGAGACTCTCTTTTTTGCAGCTCTAGCTTCCATGGCTTCAATGTGAGGCCTCCACGTGAATCCAGTAATTTATTTGTTGCCAGTAAAGTTGGCCTGTCTGTCTTTGGTACTGGAAGATCTCCAGTTTTGAGGTGACCTCTTCCGTCTGATTGAAAGAGATGGTCTAGCTCAGTTTGAGTGGCCTCTTTCAGTCCAGCTGCTGACTCTATTGGCAGCATCCTGGATTCTGGAGGATGCTATTTCTTTATGTTCTGCTGCGCTCCACACTGCAAAGTCATCTGCATGGAGGATGTTCAAGACGAACCTTGGTACTGTTGTACTGATGTCATTAATGTAGACCAAAAACAGCATCAGACACAACATCTCCCTAAGGTACACCTTCCCCGAGTTTGACAAGAGTGCTGAATGTGCAGACGGTAGAAGCTTCAGCGGCAGCCCCTGTTAAGCATGCCTTAAATAAAAAGAATTGCAATTAAATCGATGGGTCACACTGAAATTAATGAAATGATCACAAATATTTACTCAGAGGAGCAATTGTTATGATCATTTTTCGTTCCTTTGCGTACAGGTAAAATGGGGGTTGGGCAGCAGATTCAGCCACTGTGGCCCCTAAATGCATCACAGCATCATAAATCAGGTTGGGAGTAACTGTGGTACTCTATCCTAAACAATAAAACCTAAAAAAGACCTATCAGTTGTATACAAAATTTCTGAGGGCATCAGAAACAATGTACGTTTCCCAATTCAGCAATTTTAAATGGTAAAAAGCTATCATTCACCACGAACATACTGTAAAGGATGCCGACTTTCCTTATTTTCTTGCACTTTATGCTCACATTATTGAAACTCAATAGGTAAAGAGAGGTCAAAATAAAATGGAATAACTTAAGCAATTTTTTCTAATTAATTTTGTGTATTTTTACAACTTCGGGGTAGGGATACAAAATCAACCACTGCGGCACTCACAGTGATCACAGCATCACCTAGTCAAGTTTATAATAATTGTGACATCCTGTTTTAATGATGTAAACCTAAAAATGGACTGTCAGTGCTATAGAAACTGTCTGAAGGCATCTGACACATTATTTTTGTCTTTTTTTGCGATTTCACGGAAATGGTCATTTAATGGGTGCACAAATACCTTCACTGTGAGCCAGAGATTCAATATTTTTTCATTCTGATTTTTGCAGAGGATGCAGAAGGTGTGCCTTGACATAATATTACCTGATTTGGGTTTCTGGAATGAATTCTGATTTATTTAGAGGAAAATGTTTCTCAACCTCATTTTAGCACCTGCGAAGAGCGTGAATGGGGGTACCCTTGCGCCATCGGCTATATCTCTGGTGTGTTCCTAAGGATTTTCGGGGAACATGGCTTAAACATCTCAGGACATACTAAGAAACACTTTGAAACCCATCTTATTGAGTACTGGGGGGGGGGGGGGGGGTGGGGGGGGGGGGTGCACGGTAGACCTTCCTAGCTTATGGACTAAAACTGTGGGTACAGAAAAAGGGAAACATGGAGGATTTACCTGAAAACGAGGACACATGGGCAAAGATGTTAATACGGGATATGACTGTAAGGCAACACAGCATTTCACTCTATGATCCTTAACCCTGGAATTGTGCACCTGTCATTTACCACTTCCCGACACAAAACTACAAAACTCACAATCGGGATTCTGTTTTTCATGTGTAATTATTCTCTTTCAAAGGAAATTAATTTGATAACCTGTTCTCAAAGATGGAAGTATGAAAAGTATTTTATTCCTTTTGAAATTGTTTTCTTTATAGATCAGTGATGGTTGTTACAGTGGACATACTCAGTAAATTTAAATCTACCCCAAAAATAAAATTTCTTGCTTTGATTACCCTTTGATTGTCTTTAGATAACAGAAATACAAATATGTTCCTGTCACTCAGTTATAAAGGGAAAAACAGACATACTATTTGACATAACATGAACATCATCTATAGATTAGTCTATTTTGGTGAAAAAGGAAACTGTGAGAAATGTAAGTGTACCAACAACGTCTTCATAGCAGAATAATCAAAAAACTAATTTCCTGTTGTAGTGCAGTTTTCTTGACTAAACATATATGTCAGTTGTTACGCAGAAAGAGGAAGATCATGCTAAGCATGAAAAGTTCATGTTAGCAAACGAAATACCAGATGAATAGAGCACCCAAAAATGGATAAGAAATAAAAAATGTGTATATAGTTGTAAAAATCGCAATATGTGCGTGTCCAATCTGTAATATTATGAAAGCACACACACACACACCAACAAATGCACGCACACACATACAGATGCGCACATACACACACACGGTCGCACACACATGTGAATAAATCAAAAGCAGCTATTACTTGTCAAACGAGTCAATGCACATGCTCAATGAAAATCAAAAGGCTTGTGACCCCAAGAACCATAATTATACTGTTGTCAAAAAGAGATAATAATAATAATAATAATAATACATAGTTCTTGTATAGCGCTGTTCTCCAGGAAAACACTGGACTCACTGCGCATGCACAACAGCACACCCTTTCTCTCTCAGACACACACGCACAATTATACACTACTTTAAACCACCCCATCCCTTCCCCACACCTTACATTCACTTCCTCTGGGATCAGAATAGGTGGCAGTCAGTCAACAGTTAGCTATATATGAGCTAAGTGTTAAATGCCCGACAAAAAAGAAAAGTCTTTAAGTGAGCCTTGAACTGTGACAATGTGGGCAGATTCCGCATTTCCGTTGGCAGCGAGTTCCACACACTTGGGGCGAAAAAGGTGAAAGAACGCTCCCCGACAGTTTTCATGTTAAGCTTCGGGATTTTTAACAGCTTTTCACTGGAGGAACGGAGGGTGCGTGATGGCTGATAGGCAGACAGCTTGGCAGAGAGGTACGGCGGGAGAGATCCGTCAAAATGCCGATAGGCGAAAATTGCAATTTTGTACTGGCAACGGAATTTGACGGGCAGCCAGTGCAGCTGCTTCAGTAGAGGCGTAACGTGGTCTCTCTTTCGTTTCTTCAAGATGAGATGCGCCGCATTGTTTTGAATCATCTGCAAGCGTGAAATCTGATCGGCCGGTAAACCTGCCAGTACAGAATTGCAATAATCGAGCCTGGAAGTAATGAATGCATTTACAAGTCTTGACGCCGTACCTTCTGTGAGATACGGTCTGAGAGAAGAAATTCTGCGCAGCTCAAGGAAACCAGCTCGGCAGACGCTACTGATATGATCATGCATGGAGAGCGTCGAGTCAATCTTCACACCCAGATATTTGACACATTTCTGGAAGGGAACGCTGCAGCCACCAATGTTTGCGAACTCGCCGTCAATCAGACTAAGGCGAGACTGAGAGCCGGCAGGCATGACTTCGGTACCTTACAACAAGAATGGCAATACCTTACAACAAGAATGGCAAAGTCCTTATGGCTCACATATATGACCAATCCACATAATTAGTCTGACCTCTGTTAAGAGTTCATTTCCAGTGTGCATGCCAAAAGATGGTTTGTAATGACACATTCTGCACTAAAAATAGCCAAGCACTTGCACTGCAAGTGAACCTTGGCTGGATGGATCTTGCCACACACAGTGTACTATGGGAAGTTGTCTCAATGTGGCTGGAGCCGCCAGCCATAGGCAAAGAGTTAAAAGGTCTTTCATCAGCTACATTTGTGCCAAATTGTATTGGATTGATTGATTGATTGATTGTACATTGCTTAACGTCCCGACAGCAACAAGGCTTTCTCAGGACGTGCCTGCACTGCTTGTGAAAAAAAAAAAAACTAAACAGAACATTGAATGTATGTCGCCAGCCGGTCCAATACATTAAATAAACCTAACACATGGGGCCTAAATAAAGCTAAGACCATTTAGCAACACACATCCAATATCAAGAGCTACAGGCAGTGCAGACAGTAGGGAGAGTTTTAAAAAGGCAAATACAGGTGAATGGACCTCGGGTAGACAGAAACACATGCCCCAGAATAGAGAGAAAAACTCACCCTGTGGGGCTGACCAGGGTGACCCTGGGAACTAAAAAGTACCTAACCCCACCCAAGTCCCCCAGGGCAGACCCGGGTGGGGGTCAAATTGTATTGGAAAGTTTGTAAAAAATTAAAAAAATAGTTCATTTAAACTGAAATTCTACCTAAAGCTAAAATCTTTCAAACATTTGATGACCACTTGTGACCCATGATCTTTCCGAGGGGTCATCCAAATTAGTATGCATAGAAAGGTCTTACCATCAGGTACCTCTGCAGTAATTTTGGGTTTGAAGTTAAAAATACTATTCGGAAAAAAGTTTTTAAAAATATGACTATTATTCCCCTAATGCTGGACCCTGTGACCTTGACCAAGGTCAATGAATAGGTGAACAGAACTTTTCAGGAACCTCAGTCATATTAATCAAAAGATCTTTGATATGTTGTCCAAAACACCCAAGCCATTTTCACAGCAAACATGCACAAAGATACACAGCCATGAAATGAAGGAGAAAGGGTAAAGGTGAAAACTGATGGTCCAGGGAAACGCCACAAAGAGGCCAGTGGACTACAAATTCTCCTTCCTTTCATATGACAAGAACAAAACACCTCATCAACATGATATCTGGCATGTGCAGCAATGATAATTTTGCCTACAGATAGCAAGATCAAAGTGTGATCTTAATTTGCGAAGGCTCTGTGCATGGCTCAGATCATGGCTACATCGGCTATCAACCTTTTTCAAATTACTTGAAATAATCTACAAAAAAAAAAAATGTCAAACTTATTTCCAATAAAGTAATGGACCAAGAACCTGTACAAGGCAAGACGTGCAAGTCTGTACTGTTTGTATCAATATTCAACAAATATTTTGGGGGAAAATAACGTTTTTGCAGTGTTGTTTTGTTACATTGAAATCAGTGCATTTTTCTCTGCATATTTTTTTTTCTGGCCACATAAAACAGAAACAGATTATGTACCATATTCTACACACAGTAAAGTACATATAACTAATGCCCAAGTTCACCACGTTTGTTTTTTATTTCTTGATAAAAATGTAAATCGTCAGTAGAGCATATAATGTGTGGTGTTACAATGATCATCTACAAGTGTTTTAACGTGTTCGCTCCAAGAAAGACTCACACTGAAGAAAAGTAACCTGTTGACATTTGTACTATCATCAAAATGTACAGCTTGTTCCTCCTTTAAATAGGATTATGCTAAAGAAATATAAGCTTTATTTACTAGTACTCGTTTTCATGTAGCGACCCTTTTATGGCGGGTCAGGGTTCAATTGATTCAGCACGGAGCTGATTTTTTTACATTAAACTCACGGCTTTTGTGCAGCAACCCTCAAGGCATTATGAAAGCCTGTGTACCCACTATTTTACTGTCGGGGAAAAAAATCGCTTAAAGTTTCATGTGCCCGAAGAGCGATAAAGTTATATGCGGTACTAAAACTTTATCTCCGCTACAATTTGCAATGTTTCTCGCTCACTTCTTCATTTTAAGTGGTCCAAAGTTAATATTATTAACAAAAATTGAAGAAACACTGTCTACAGACACTGTCAGTAAAGAGGCTAACTCTAACTCCCGGTTTATAACTTTTTGTTCTCACCATAACTGGGCCGGTGATAAGGTGAGCACAACTGTTGCAGGCAGTGCCAAACTTGCTCCAGTAGTCATTGCGACAGTACAGCTGCCCCTCTTTCTCGAAGTACCAGTTGTTCAGGCACCGCTGGCAAGTGGAGCACCTGAAACATATGCATGAATAAAACAATGAGAAGCAAGAATTTATTTTGTTGGCTTTTTGTCTTTATTTTCAGCCGCATGATTCAAGATAAATTTATTTACTATATTGACGATATCAATAAGGACTGTGTCCTAGTGCTGAACTATTCAACGGAAATACATAAAATAATTTGATATCTCATCCAGCCCAAAGAAAACTTAGTTTTGGCCCGCTTATTTCTCTTTCTTTTTCAGACAAAAGAGAAGAGTCACTACGGCATGCAGGCCCTTACAAATGCAACAGGCACTGAATCTCATGAACTCTGCATTGGCAGGAGCTGGTGAAAATCTGTCTCTTTTGGACCGAGATGTGCTCAAGCTGTTTGTCAAAGTGAGGGCATTTTCCGCATAAAAAAATATGGTGAAAATAAAAAAAAGATGGAGTTTCATCCTGAAGATTTTGCTATTTATGAAGGCATCTCAGCAGTCCTATGCAGCAACAGTTACGTATTGACAGTCCTATGGCTACTAGTCAGTACTGCAATTTGTAGCACTAGTCCTATGTGTATCGACAGTCCTACAATTTGTACATGTAGTCCTACGTATCAATGGTCCAACAGTTTCAGCCTATATTTTCAAACACTAAAAGGCACTGCAGCTAGAACATCCCAGGATTTCGATGCACAGGCTTTTGCGTCCACTTGTTACCCCCGCCCCCCCCCCCCCCCCCCCCCCCGCCCCCTCCCTGCCCACTGTTTTGGTCCTCCACTGGTAATATTTACTTTTTACGCTGCTGAATTAGGCAGGGATATTTTGTCAACCAATTACTGAATTACATATTACAGCAGAAAGATTGTAATGTATACCTACACAGGGTAGTGAGGCTCATTTGTAGGTGTCTTGCTCATCTGGACTACCACTGAACTATCACGGTTTTAGTCATGGCAACTATAGAAACCCTTCTAACTCACAGCTGATTCAAGATGTGAATTTTCATGAAACTGAGAGATATGATCTATATTAAGCAGAATGGGGTGCAACCACTCAGACCTACAGAGTCGAAATGCAAAAGATCAACAAGCTGTCTCTACAATAGATGAAAGTTTATCGAGCTGGTTGAATCTCTGTGAGGGTAATGTGGTACTCATCAGGATTTCAACAGGCACTGTTGCACCAGCTGATGCTTTACAGTAGGAGAAAGTGCATATGAAGCTTTAAAGAAAGAACGCCTGAAGCGAAGCCCTCCAACAAAACAGTTTTAAGAACCAATTGATATATCTTCATTGAAGACCTTCAGATCTGTGCTGAAAAAGAAAACAATGATTTGCACTGAAGGAATGTCTCTCATTTTGGAAGCCGACAGGTCGCTATTTGAGGCACCATAGGCCGGTGGACAAATCTGAACTTGAGATACATACTTTCTCATCCCCTCGGGCCATTTCCTTGGGCTCTTGCTGCACCCGATAGTCATCTGAGAAAAAGCAACAACGCTGTTTGCACATATAAATAAGAATCTTCGCTGGTTGATGCGTTGCCGCCCCATTCAGCAGCTATCACAGCTTACTCATCTGTTTTAATTTTTGACTGTGTGTGATCCGAGTCTAGGTGGTTACATTCATTCGTGTTCAAATAGATCATGTCCCTCAGTCTCATGAGAAATTCATATCTGGATTCAGCTTTGAGGCAGAACCTACCCACTGCCCCTGCCAAGAGGCTAAATTTGGTTGTACTGCACATGGCGTGAGTGCATTTATTTACAGCCATCTCGATGGTCTGGTCTACAGAAACGCCAGTCAGTTATTTGGGTTTAAAGGGGCAAGCCTGACCTTTTTTAAGGCTTCAGTACGCAAAAAGCTTTTACTGGGCTTCATTATACATACAGTGGAGTCCGCTTAAGGTGGTATGACACACTTCTTTCGCGCATCTTTTCTGAGCATTTAGATACCGCTATTTTGTGTCTGAAACCTGAGATGGAGTTCACAGAATAAACCGTACGGCAGGTCATATTGCAAACAAGCTCAATTTATCGATAGTTGACAAAAGAGATATACTGTCTGAAATAGGTGTGTAAGCTGACTGTTTCTATGCATAAAATGTTTTGTTTCCTCAGAAATAAGATACTTTTGCATAAAGTTGTGACAAGCCATCGAGCATAACGCATAACCGGCCATAAGATGGCGCGAAACAAAACGTAATTTCTGAAGAAAAAAAAAATGAACGGGCCAACCAAACAAGAAGCAGTCTACGTGGCAGCCAGGAAAACAACAAAATCTCTTCAGACATCAGCAATGAGAAGGTAAACTAAATTAGAAAAAAGGGTGATGGTATTTGCTAGGTGACTAGAACTAGTGAAAGCAAAACGAGGGTTCCGCGCATAAGGAACGTAAATCGGCATTTTGGCAATTTTGTGATTTTTATATCGACGAAACCGTTACTGTGTGTAGATTCATCCTGTGAGATCGATATTTCAATCAGTCACATATATAAAGTGTTATTGATGAGAACTTAAATCAATTAACGGTTTTGGGCGAGACAGCTGCATGCCAGACAGCCGCATCTCGAATTACGGCAGTGAACAAGAAGCGCGCTACTACCAGTGGTGGTGGCGTAAAGGCCTTATCTTCATGTGCCTGGTCTACCGTGCGCGTGTTTACATTCAGGCACTCGGTGCATCGTGCATGCCGAAAAGCCGTAACTCCAGCTACCATTTTTAAGCAGGCAGAAGTCTGAAGAAAGCACACTGATTTTGAAAGCATCAAGACGTTAGATGCTGTTACAATCGTCCAGCTGGCAAAGAAACAATAAAAGTATCTGCTAAAAGGACAGTATGAAGACAGTACCATGCCTGGCTAGCACTCATTTTAGAGGCATGACATTAAACAACAAAGATAACTGACGATTTCCGACAATGTGTTTGACCGTGGACTATTATAAAAGAGTATAATTTGGCAAGTCACCAAATCCATACACGTATATTGGTTAACAAAATCAATGCTGGCTGATTAGTATGTACATACACGCATCAAAGATGGTGACAGGAGGCAAACTTACAATTTCCTTAAGCTACTGTTCAACAAAAGATATTGTAGTATGAAAAGAACGAAAAAACAAATGTGCCACACTAGAGACATATATACAGATCAGTATCTATGCCCCTGACCAGAAACTGAATGGAAACGTTCCCATGGGGTGCGAGACATTACTAACAGGCATGCACAGTTTCAGTCCCCAGTTGCAGACTGACACATCTTTTCAAACCGGAAGAAACTGTTGGCTTTACGAATTATATACACACGTTTTTATTCTTTCATCCGACCATCCTGTGCCAGGACGCTGACTATGGGACGAGTTTCTACTGAGGTGAGCACACACACACATACACACACACACACACACACACACACACACACACACACACACACACACACACACACACACACACACACACACACACGGCACATGGACAAACACATTTTCCAACTGATCTGAATGCTAGCGTGGTAACTTGGATAACTTACACCAACCTTGTAAACTGATTTATACATAAATAAAATGTAGGTTTCTGAACACAGGTACTAATTAATCTCTTGTTTTCGTTTGCAGGCACTCAACTATGGAATCAAACGACAATCACGTTTTCCTGCATCTTGCTGCTTTGCTCACTGCAGAAAAAAATGATGACAGTTTCAGCACCTCGTACGACGAACCACTGAAAAACACCGTTGAGTTTAATGAATCTGATCTGGAGCCCCTTAAAAGGCAGACTGGTTTTGACACATCAGATGAAGAACCTCTGCAGACAAAGGCTAATCATGATGTTGATGACCTGATCACATACCCTTCCTACGTACCTTCTGATTGTGAGCAGGTTTCAACAAGCAAGAAAAGAAAAGCCAACAAAAGAAAAAAGAGGAAGAGATACAGTGATCCCGATCTCCAGACCGCAAAAGAAAGCAGTCTTTGAGTCCACCTGAGCCATCAGAGAAATCTGCATGATCACACAGGCAGGTTGGAAAGTTTTTGGCGTCCAATGCCGTACAGACATGAAATTGTTCCTGAAGGTAACTGCTTTTTTGAGGCAACTGTCGTTCATCTGGAGGACGTCAGCCATTTGGAACTGAGACACTGTCTGTGCGACCATCTGATAGAAAACATTGCAGAGTACATTCATTTCATGGTCAACAGAAGTGAAGAAGATGAAAATCAGCGTTATCTCCACTATCACTCAAATGTCGGTGAACTCAGAAAGCCGGGAAGATGGGTCAATGATGCTGCTGATTTACTTCCTCATGCTCTCGCAGACTGGGCAGAAAGGACTGTCGTCATATACCTCAATGATGTCTTCAAGTCTCAGCACGAGATACACCCCTCATCAGACAGAAACAGTCGGCCAGTTATCCCGCTCGCTTTCACTGATTTTGATCCAACTCACTATGATGCTGGTCTTCCCCTCCCTTGTGCAAGAGCTGATCCGGCAGTGAGAACACACACACACACACACACACACACACACACACACACACACACACACCACACACATACACAGAGAAAGAGATTGATTGATTGATTGTACATTGCTTAACGTCCCGACAGCAACAAGGCTTTCTCAGGACGTGCCTGCACTGCTTGTGAAAAAAAAAAAAAAAAAAAAAAAAAAAAAAAAAAAAAAAAAACCAGAACATTGAATGTATGTCGCCAGCCGGTCAAATACGTTAAATAAACCTAACACATGGGGCTAAATAAAGCTAAGACCATTTAGCAACACACATCCAATATCAAGAGCTACAGGCAGTGCAGACAGTAGGGAGAGTTTTAAAAAGGCAAATACAGGTGAATGGACCTCGGATAGACAGAAACACATGCCCCAGAATAGAGAGAACAACTCACCCTGTGGGGCTGACCAGGGTGACCCTGGGAACTAAAAATTACCTAACCCCACCCAAGTCCCCCAGGGCAGACCCGGGTGGGGGACAGAGAAAGAGAGAGAGAGAGAGAGGGAGAAAGACGCACGATTCAGCCATACGTGCATTTATCACACTTCTTCTCCTGGACTCAAAGTAAATCATACCGGTAGATCTGTGACTAGAATCAGGTGCAGAACAGAACACAACTATGGTGTGAATGAACACATCATACTGTAATGCTTTCTTTCATTGGCTCATGTGTGAAGCAAGTGTGAGGCTATGTTCTGGGCCATTGGTCGTCCATGGTAAACTTTAATGTTAGCATTTTCTCGGAGACTATTCAAACCACAGTCTTCAAACTTGGCCCAAGGATACTTTGTGGCAAGACCTTTCTAAGCAATCCAAGGGTCATGAGAAATCAGGAAATAGGTAAAAAAAAAAATAGCCATATTTTGACAAAAGATGTTTTTTCTCAAATACTATTCACAACTAGTACAAAAGTCAGCCCTTTACTTATGCTGAGACTCATGACGCTTAAATTTTAGTCACCTTTTGGAAAGGTCACACAGTTCAGATTATATGTAAATGATCAGTTATGCACATGAGCGATCCAGGCTTCGCCATTGTTGTTTGTTGTTTGTGGTGTTCACAGTTTATTTCACATTAATTTGAAGGTAGTAATGCATAAACTAAATGTAGGGGCAGATTGGGGGGGGGGGGGGGGGAGGGGTTCCCCCCGTCCCGGCCCCGAATTATTTATAATGCTATAACAAAGTCTCTTTTTGGGGAGTTTGGAACCGACCCACCCTGAAATAAGATCAGAAGTAAAATTGAAGGGAGTGTTTCCATAAGCCTGACATAGAAGCAGCCAGGCGACAAAATTGTAACGTACAGCCGAGAGATTCAGAGGCTATTGTACAGTGATGGGGGTGTGCTTTGTGTGTTTTCATATAACAATGTGACAAAGCTATTTGATTGATTGTACATTGCTTAACGTCCCGACAGCAACAAGGCTTTCTCAGGACGTGCCTGCACTGCTTGTGAAAAAAAAACAACCAACTAAACAGAACATTGAATGTATGTCGCCAGCCGGTCAAACACATTAAATAAACCTAACACATGGGGCCTAAATAAAGCTAAGACCATTTAGCAACACACATCCAATATCAAGAGCTACAGGCAGTGCGGACAGTAGGGAGAGTTTAAAAAAGGCAAATACAGGTGAATGGACCTCGGGTAGACAGAAACACATGCCCCAGAATAGAGAGAAAACCCCACCCTGTGGGGCTGACCAGGGTGACCCTGGGAACTAAAAAATACCTAACCCCACCCAAGTCCCCCAGGGCAGACCCGGGTGGGGTACAAAGCTATTTGACACCCATGTTTTAATTTGTAGTGCAGTAAAAACTATGCCCCCATCACTGCAGTAAAAGCATGACCCCCTCACCAAAATCGCCTCTGAATTGACTGAGCAATACATTTTTGGCTGCTGTTGCTTTTAGCTCGCCGTCGCTTAGCTCCCATGTCGCGCGTACATGCGAAGCAAAAGTCTATGTCTTGGCCCAGTGGTCATCTGTCCACCATGGTCCGTGCTAAACTTTAACATTGGCAATTTCTTGGAGACTATGGAAAGGTCAAGGTCACAGGGGATCAGGAAATAGGTGAAAAATAGCTGTATTTTGACCAAAAAAATGTTTCCTCAAATATACAAAACTTCAAACCCAGACTTGGTACACAGTGGTAAGAATTTTCTATGCATACTAATTTTGTTGACCGCTCAGAAAGGTCAAGGGTCACAAGAAATCGGGAAATAGGTACAAAATAGCCATATATTGCCCAAAGATGTTTTTTCTCAAGTATTATTCACAACTGTAACCCCAAACTTGGTAAAGAGATACCTGATGGTAAGACCTTCCTATGCATATTTATTTGGATGCCCCCTCAGAAAGGTTACTTTTTGGTCACTCTCCTGTCATGTCGCGATTTGGAAACGCAGCTTAATTTGTATTAGTTTTTGATTATCCAGGGAAAACCCCTTTACTGCCAATGTGTTCATTTTTCGAAGACATTTCATCATATGAACAGGTCTTTTTTGTGACCTAAATACTGGCATAAATCAGTCATTCAAAATATGTACTCCACAGCTGACTCTTATGGGGTAGGAAACAGTGGTACAGATAGATTTTGTGCAGCGTCGGTGTGAGACCAGAAGAAAACTTATCACTGCTCCGCTTTGAATGATTCCAAATGATACACAGGGTTCATTCTGAAAATAGTCATTGGCCTCAGAGTATAAAAACCATGGGTCCTTTCTGAAGAGGGATGTGCCGTGAAATATAGAAACGTGGGGCGGGGTTGGGGGGAGGAGGGGGGGGGGGGTATATGTATGTCGGGTATATGTATGTCATTAAACCCTCAGCTCAAAATGTTGTGCCAAATGTGGACTTGCTCAATGTGAGAATGTGAGTGAGTTGACCATGCAGTTCTTGCATTACCCTCCAGCTGTCACAGCAGATTTAAGTGGTTGGGTGATAACCAGGGTTGATAGTCATTACTTTTTTTCTTTAATGAAATAATTTTTCTTTAATTCTGGTAAAAGGTTAAAGAAATAAATTTTCTTTACTTTGTTTTGAAAATTAAAGAAATAAATTTTCTTTAATTTTTCTTTTTAATTAAATAAATTTGCGTTAAATGCATGAATGATCATTTATTGCAGCTCAGACAAAAAAGTGGCATGCAGTTGAAAAGTGACACGCCACCAGATTTCCTTCTCTACCCACTATCTAAAACACTATCTGGCCAGATACATGCAGTAGTTATGAGAAGGGGGTAGACAGAACAAAAAAAAACAACAAAAAACTCGGAAAACTGCACAGCGCAAGAAAAAGTCATGCGGCTAAAAATGGAACAATTCAGGCTTGTTTCATCTTATTTTGTGCTGCTGACAAATCCACTCATCTGCAAGAGCCATAGATCCTCAAGAACCCCAGCAGTCTTGTGTAGGGGGGGGGGGGGGCGGGGGTTGGTGGGTTAATGACGATCATACCTACTACTATTAAAAATATATGCATGCACCCGTTCAGGTTTTCACTTGTGCTGTCCAATCGTTGCTGTACCACCTGCCTTCTCACTCCTGAAACAAAACCCACCCAACTGCAAGAGGTATAGATCCTCATGAGCCCCACAACTGCGGGGGCTCATGAGGATCTATGCCTCTTGCTGGGATAATCTGCGCTCTTGTTTCGCTCAAGCAAAGTGGATCCCTTAAGTTTTTCACCTGTCCAATCGTTGCTGTACCATCTGCTTTTTTACTCCTGAAACAAAAACCACCCAACTGAAAGAGGCATAGATCCTCATGAGCCCCCGCAACTGCGGGGGCTTGTGAGGATCTATGCCTCTTGCTGGGATAATCTACGCTCGTGATTTTCTCAAGCAAAAGGGGATCCGTTAAGTTTTTCACCTGTCCAATCGTTGCTGTACCATCTGCTTTTTTACTCCTGAAACAAAAACCACCCAACTGAAAGAGGCATAGATCCTCATGAGCCCCCGCAACTGCGGGGGCTTGTGAGGATCTATGCCTCTTGCTGGGATAATCTACGCTCGTGATTTTCTCAAGCAAAAGGGGATCCGTTAAGTTTTTCACCTGTCCAATCTTTGCTGTACGAGTGCCATCTGCCTTCTCACTCTTGAAACGAAAACCACCCACCTGAAAGAGGCATAGATCCTCATGAGCCCCCGCAACTGCAGGGCGCTCGTTAGGATCTATGCCTCTTCCTGGGATAATCTACGCTCGTGATCTTCTCAAGCAAAGGGGATCCGTTAAGTTTTTCACCCAGAGGCATAGATCCTCCAAACCGCCTCAAACCGGCTGCAACTGGGTCAAACCGGCTTTGCGCATATGCACCTGTTGTTCATGGAGGAAAAACGAACTGAAGTAACGAAATTTTTAACAAAAGAAATCGATAATCGTTACTTTTATTTTTTAATTCGTTGAATTTTCTTTAACTTTTTTAAAACATTAATGCGTTAAATTTTCTTTAACCAAAAATTTAATTTGTTAAATCGTTATATCGTTAAATCTTCCAACCCTGGTGATAACTGATCATAGGCATATGATATGTACTGTACTTTCTGTTTGTTTTCCGTTTGTTTTGTTTTTTTCTTCCACTGTCAATCTTTGACTTTCAGCTGTGTGGCTTTACTTATCGTATCAGAATTGCTAACCACATGGTTCATTTCACAAGTTTTCCAGATGTACTGTACATGACACACACCAGCAAACAGAATGACCTATGATCTGTGTCCATACAAGTCATTTGTGCTAAGGAACATGTGTACAGTGTAGTAATAAGGGTAATATTTAATTTTTGAGCACATTCATGTATGTTCTTTTGTGATTTTTCTCGTGCCCCTAGTGGGTCCAAAATTAAATAAAGTAAAACTGAAGCCAACATTGTGCACAGTACCAGGGGGTATGTGGTGGGAGCTATGCAATGTGCAATCGGTTGTGACACGATGGCCTGCACCATGTTGAGTTTTTGAAGAGCAGCATTGGTATTGCTTGGTTTATGGGCCGGCATGGTGCAGACTATCTTGCAGGCACTTTGCCAGCGCAGCACTGTACTTTGCAGTGTTATGATATGGTCGACTGCACACACTTTATATCAAAAGCTGTACTAGTATTGTTTGGTGTACATGCCTATATTATGCAGACTATGTGACACAGTGCATTTTACCCTTGTTATGCAGTTGTTATGGTATTATTTTGTGTTGACATCAGCATTGTGCAGTGTAAGTTATGGGGCTTGAGACTGCATTTCACTTCGCTGTGCTGCAATGGGACAGTGTGGTACTGGTAACAGTATTGTTTGATTTTCATGCCAACATTGTGCACAGTATGTGTGTAGTGCAGTTTGGTGGCTGGACACTGTGAATTTCACCGTTATAACGTAGTGGGATGTGCAATGCTGAGTTATATCAGGACTGCAGTGATGCGCTCTCTCTCTCTCTCTCTCTCCCTCCCTATATATATATATATAATTTTTCAATAAATTCTGAGAATGCTGTGCTAATGCCATGGAAAATTATGTCCCTTGGAGCTACTCTGAGTGCATTTTTTGGCTTTGGGTGACGCCTTTGTTAAAAGTAAAGAATATATATATATATATATATATATATAATATATATATATATATCATATATATATATATATATATATATATATATATATATATATATATATATATGAGCAAAATAATATATGTAGTCGAAGGCTCTAAATGATAAATCTGTGCAGTTGGCTCCCAAATAAATACCTCATGAGCAAGTGGTTGCCGATGTCAGTCTCAGTTGGCATGCACACAACTAAAAATGACATCAGCTCCACTTTACTCCCAACTAGCTTGTATAAAGTCAGCACTTTGTCAATGTAAATGTGAATAATGTAGTTGAAATATGTTGTTCCGCAGTAAAGCTGTATTTTGAAGGGGAGCTGGGTGGCTCGGTGGTAGTGTGTTTGACTCTCATCCCAAAGGTGCCGGGTTCGAATCCAGCTGGGGTCAAAATATGTTCAGACCCTATTTCTGTGACCCATCTTTGAAATCACCTTTTATGGACAAAAGATCTTAAGCCCTAAATGTTTAACGTTTTGTATTTTGAGGTATTTACTTTTGTATAGGTGCCTAATTGCATTGTAGCCTAATATGCTTTCAACAGATATGACTGTATACTTTAAATGAATGTCTGCAAATAAAGCATTTGTTTTGAAAATAAACAGAAATATTATTCTTTACTCACATGATCATGTGTAAACATAACAAGGCATATTGAAACATGTGACATTTGTTTTGTTTCCTTATAATTTGTAACCAAAAACTGCTGGGAAACTGAGATTCAGCTAGAGAGATAGGTACATCCACTACCAATCTGTTCACAAACATCTTTCAACCAGAGATGTTCATCGACCTGCTTTCACGGAGACACCAAAGGAATGTGTAGCATTGCTTGGAGCAGGTATATTACCAACAAATTCACGTCAATTAATGTTTGTAGATGATGCCAGTAAAAAAGTTTTTTAAAAAAAATGTCTGCGACAACACTCTTTGGTGTGCTTTTTCATAAGTGAATCTGTGAATGATTGAATGAATGTAAACATGTAATGTAAACATGCTCACAAAATGACTGGCTGAAAGAATGAATGAACAAATGTATCGAGGTAACCAGTGTGCATTTGTATCCACGACTGACTCAGGTTGGTTGGTTGGATCGGGGTTTAACACCAAAGTGATAATAATCACTTTTTTTTTAATCTTTTTTTTTTATTAACAAACTTACAACAGAATATAACGTGTACTTTGTTTTTTGGAGGTGTTTTTTTTCCAATTTAACGAAGACGAAAATGAGGAAATTTATAATATGAGCAGAAAAAAAAAACATCGCCTTCTGCGGGGCTCGATTGTACATTGATTGATTGTACATTGCTTAACGTCCCGACAGCAAAAAGGCTTTCTCAGGATGTGCCTGCACTGATTGTGAAAAAAAACAACAGAATATTGAATTTATATCGCCAGCCGGTCCAATACGTTAAATAAACCTACGCCATGGGGCCTAAATAAAGCTAAGACCATTTAGCAACACGTATCCAATATCAAGAGCTACAGGCAATGCAGACAGGAGAGTTTTAAAAAGACGAATATAGGTGAATGGACCAAGGGTAGACAGAAACACATGCCCCAGAATAGAGGGAAAAACCGACCCTGTGGGGCTGACCAGGGTGACCCTGGGAACTAAAAAGTAGTTAACCCCACCCAAGTCCCCCAGGGCAGACCCGGGTGGGGGATGCGGGGCTCGAACTCAGGTTACCTACGTGCTGAGAAAGTACTGTACCGCTGTACTATCGCGATTATCGAGAGATGCCAGTGCATTTAAATACTTATAAACTTTCTCATCCCGTATCCAACAATGACCTGCATACATCGGTTGTATCCCTTATCGAATAAGTACACGCAAATGGCCCAAAGTGCCAAATTTTGTGCGGGACCCCATATTTTCTTCATAACCAATGTGATAGATATGACCTAAAGTACGCCTTTATCGAATAAAAAGGGCCTGAGCAATTGCCCAACAATGCAAACACTTGTAATGTTATTGATAACATCCAGGCAATTTGCGAGTTTACAACAAACATTTTTTTAGATTGCACTTAGAATTCCTATCATCAGAACACACTTATTTTACGAGAAAATACTAACCTACTATATGAAGTGACGTAAATGTTTCTTTATCATTTTAAGACACTATTTCGATAAATTTTTATGGTGTTCTTAAATCAGCTATTTTGCGTGTTTTTTGCTCATGGGATAGTTCATGCAAACGGCATTATCTTACAAATATGCCCAGGACCATGGGTCTGTCAGGGTGGCAATAGCCTCCAGACTCAACAAGGCTCTCAAAAAAACCTCGAAACGGCAGTTTTCAATTAAAAAATGTAGGTATAGTCAACAACCTCAACATGAATTTCTGGGGACAGACAAAATTAGTTCATGTAAACCGTATTTCGTGTTAACCGATTTAGACTAAAACTTGTTCATAGTCTGAAACAAGAGAGTGTGTGGGAGATGTGCATGTGAGTGTGCCCTGCCCTCAAGGATAAAAGTGCACAGATACTTTACCTGCTTACTCTCATCTCAAGAGGACAACAGGGCTCGGGAAGCAAATCACGCTAGTCGTGGTGGCCATCTTGAGAGGATATGCGACTCATGCGCTCTTCAGGAAATCGCTGTCAGGACAATCTCAGGAAAGTCCTGATGTGCTATAGGCAATAACAGCAGTCTTGCCATCACCTTAGGAAACCGCTAACCAGAATCTGTTTTTAGTTTGTTTCCAAAGAGGAAGAAAGATGAGGAAAAACGTGTTGAAACACTACTTCGCTTCTGTCTGAAGTCTACTGCCAGGCTAGTGTGTCCTCTCAAGATGGTGGCGCGGCAGCTGACGCTCATAGGCAACGCGGGGAACTTCCCGAGCCCTATAGACGACATGCATACAGCTCGTGTGTACAATCCATCAGGAAAACAATAATCCATCAGATTCAACAGCTCTGTAACCACGTGCAGTGCTGGAGCTAGTGTGCTATTTTTAGCCGTGTACCAATGGGTATGGGCAATACTATGAATGCTTCACGTTGATCGGTGTCACGATCTTTGGAACTCAGTGCTGTTTTCACCCTCTGTAGCACTTTGTGTCTACTGCTTACAAATCAGATCTGTATGTGTTTTAATGAAAAATCATGCGCTGAATAACCTGTCCCTCCTCTCTCCCTTACCCACCACTACTACCCCCCCACCCTCTTACTAAGCAGTGTGTGTACGGAACCTGCGGCGGATGTGTATCCATCAACGTCCCCTGTCACCTGTGTACCGATACACGTGAGCGCGCGTATTGAGCACTAGCGGTTGAAAAAAGTGGATACAGTTAGTCTCCAAACTCGAGTCTGCACTGCCGTGAACCTAACCTGGGCTTTTCTATCGTGCTATTCTCTGCGCCACAGAGAAGCAGTCGCCTCATGAGACTTGCTGACAGCTGTCGCAAGTGTGGCCGGTGGATGATGAAAATCCAATGCATACTGGCTACATAAACGTAACGACAGAGACGTAACACTAGACAGCAGGATGCATACAGATTCGTTTTCGCTCCGCACCTGTCTGATGCTAATGAGCATATATATCTCTTGCAGCTGATTGACTATTTGCCTTTGTTTTTTCCCGGGCGGTAAGCTACATAAACATAGCAACATAGAGGTATACATTCAAACCAGAAAGAGACAGCCTCGCGCTGGGACCATATGGCGTTGAGACGCATCCCCTGGGTGGTGGATAGGGGGTCCCTCGCGAGAGGGGTGCACCGAATGAAATAAGGTGCCGTGAACCAACATGGTCTAAGGTGGGAGGGAAGGTGACCATGACAGAAAACCCCTGGTCCTCCTAGTAGCTTCCCCACCCTGCAAAAAAGGAAATAGCTACAAAAACGCTGAAGAAAAGACAAACAGTAATTTCTTTCCTGGAAGAGGAAGGTTCTTCTACCAGAAGATTTATGACGTCCTGTGGTGAAAGCCGGAAGTCTTCGGAACCCACAGGACCGAGCTACCTCTCTCTATCCAGGGACACAACCATGGGCACATGGAATGTCAAGACCATGTACCAGAGCGGCAAGGCCGCCCAGATAGCAGCGGAAATGCAAAAGTACAACCTAGGTATCAGTGAAGCCAGATGGACGCAGTCTGGCCAGAAAAGGCTGTTAAATGGGGAGATGATTCTGTATTCAGGTCATGAAGAGGAGAATGCCCCCCATACAGAAGGAGTAGCATTCATGCTGTCACCAATGGCACAGAGAGCGCTGATGGTCTGGGAACCCCTTAGGCCAAGAATTATCACAGCAACCTTTAGAACCAAGAAAAAGATCAAGCTGAACGTCATCCAGTGTTATACGCCACTAATGACAGTGACAAGGAAGAGAAACAAGAGTTCTATGACCGACTCCAGAGTGCTGTGGACAAATGTGCGGAGCGAGACATCCCCATCGTCATGGGTGATTTTAATGCCAAAATAGGACAACACCGGATACAAAGAGGTGATGGGGAGACAGGGACTAAGTGGGGAGATGATTCTGTATTCAGGTCATGAAGAAGAGAATGCCCCCCATACAGAAGGAGTAGCATTCATGCTGTCACCAGTGGCACAGAGAGCGCTGATGGGCTGGGAACCTCTTAGGCCAAGAATTATCCCCATACTACAGAGAACCAAATAGACCATATCTGCATTAGCAAGAAATTTAGAAGATCCCTTCAAGATGTTCAAGTGAGGAGGGGAGCAGATGTCGCCTCAGACCACCGTCTGCTTACCTTAAGAATAAAGCTCAAGTTAAAGAAAAGCCGCACAAAGACAACAAGAAGACAGCGCTATAATGTAGGCCTCCTGAGAGAGATTGGAGTGAGAGAAGAGTTCAAACTGATACTGTCCAACCGGTTTCAAGCGCTACAGGAGCTAGTAACCAAGAAAAAGATCAAGCTGAACATCATCCAGTGTTATACGCCCACTAATGACAGTGACGAGAAAGAGAAACAAGAGTTCTATGACCAACTCCAGAGAGCTGTGGACAAATGTGCGGAGCGAGACATCCCCATCGTCATGGGTGATTTTAATGCCAAAATAGGGGAGGACAACACCGGATACAAAGAGGTGATGGGGAGATAGGGACAAGGGGAGATGAGTGAGAACGGGGAGAGGTTTGTAGACTTTTGTGTTCTAAACAGACTTGTCATTGGAGGCAGCATCTTCCCACACAGAAGAATACACAAAGCAACTTGGCTCTCACCTGACCATACTACAGAGAACCAAATAGACCATATCTGCATTAGCAAGAAATTTAGAAGATCCCTTCAAGATGTTCAAGTGAGGAGGGGAGCAGATGTCGCCTCAGACCACCATCTGCTTACCTTAAGAATAAAGATCAAGTTAAACAAAAGCCGCACAGAGACAAGAAGAAGACAGCGCTATAATGTAGGCCTCCTGAGAGATATTGGAGTGAGAGAAGAGTTCAAACTGATGCTGTCCAACCGGTTTCAAGCACTACAGGAGCTAGTAAATGAAGAGGAGGCGGTCACCATAGAGCAGCAGTGGAAGGCAGTTAGAGAGGCACTGAACTCAACCTGCAAAGACACTGTAGGGTTCAGGAAACACCATCACAAGGACTGGCTGTCGGCACAGACCTTGAAGAAGATAGAAGTGAGGAAGAACAAGAAAACAGTTGTCAACAACAGTCGCACGAAAGCAGCCAAAGCAAGGGCACAAGAGGAATACTCGAAAGCCAACCGCGAGGTGAAGAGGAGTATCAGGGCAGACAAGAGGGCCTACACAGACAGCCTGGCAGCAGAGGCAGAAAAGGCAGCAGGCAGCGGCAACATGAAACAGCTCTACGACATTACCAGAAGATTGTCGGGCAAGTATGGCCATACAGAAAGACCAGTAAAAGACAAAGAAGGCAAGTCTATTGCAGACAGAGCAGACCAACTCGACAGATGGGCCAAGTATTTTGAAGAGTTGCTGAACAGACCCAGCCCACCCGACCCCCCAGACATCCAGCCAGCAGAGACCAACCTACCCATCAGCTGTGACAGATCCAGAGATCAGAAGAGCAGTGGCATTTTTTAAGAACGGCAAAGCAACAGGGCCAGATGGCATCCCAGTGGAGTCTCTGAAAGCAGACCTAGAGACAACAGTACCCACTGTTTGGAAAGATCTGGGAAGAGGAGGTGATGCCGGCTGACTGGAAGGAGGGGTACCTAATCAAGCTTCCCAAGAAAGGCAACCTCAGCAAGTGTTCCAACTACAGAGGAACACCTTGCTGTCAGTACCAGGAAAGGTCTTCAACAGGATCATCCTGGAGAGAATGAAGAGCTCCGTTGACCCCCAGCTGAGAGACCAGCAAGCAGGATTTAGGAAAAACCGATCATGTACAGACCAGATCGCCACTCTCCGCATCATCGTGGAACAGTCTCTGGAGTGGAGCTCCCCGCTGTACGTCAACTTTGTGGATTACAAGAAAGCATTTGACAGCGTGGACCGAGAGACTCTGTGGAAACTCCTACGACACTAACAAACAAAGCCTGATCAAGAGCAGCTACGATGGCATGACATGTCGCGTGATCCACGAAGGGCAGTTCACCAGGGAGCTCCAGGTCAGAACCCGTGTCAGGCAGGGGTGTTTGCTGTCTCCGTTTCTCTTCCTACTGGCCATAGACTGGGTCATGAAGAGGACCACAGAGCACAGACGAAGTGGAATACAGCAGACACTGTGGACACAGCTTGACGACCTCGATTTTGCAGACGACTTGGCTTTACTGTCCCATACTCATCAACAAATGCAGGACAAGACCACGAGGCTTGCTGACATCTCATCCCAAGTGGGCCTCACCATCCACAAACAGAAAACAAAGACAATGAGGCTGAACGCAACCAGGGAAGAACCAGTCTTGCTTGCTGGCACCCCGTTGGAGGAGGTGGAGTCCTTAACCTATCTCGGGAGCATCATAGACAAAAAACGAGAGCACTGATGCAGATGTCAGAGCACGAATCGGTAAAGCCATAGCAGCCTTTCTCCAGTTGAAAGTGTGGAGTTCCAGAGAGCTATCACAACACACCAAAGTCCGGATTTTCAAATCCAACGTAAAAGCAGTTCTCCTATATGGAGCAGAGACTTGGAGATTGACAAAAACCACAGTCAACAGATTGATTGATTGATTGTACATTGCTTAACGTCCCGACAGCAACAAGACTTTCTCATGACGTGCTTGCACTGCTTGTTAAAAAAACAACTAAACAGAACATTGAATGTATGTCGTCAGCCGGTCTAATATGTTAAATAAACCTACGACATGGGGCCTAAATAAAGCTAAGACCATTTAGCAACACACATCCAATATCAAAAGCTACAGGCAGTGCAGACAGTAGGGAGAGTTTTAAAAAGGCAAATACAGGTGAATGGACCAAGGGTAGACAGATGCCCCAGAATAGAAGGAAAATCCACCCTGTGGGGCTGACCCTGGGAACTAAAAAGTAGTTAACCCCACCCAAGTCCCGCAGGGCAGGCCCGGGTGGGGGCACAGTCAACAGAGTACAGATCTTTATAAACAGTTGCCTTAGAAGAATTTTGAAAATCCACTGGCCAGAGAAGATCAGCAACGTCAGACTCTGAGAGTGAACAGAGCAGATAACAGCAGAGAATAAAATTGGGCGAAGAAGATGGGGATGGATTGGTCACAGTCTGAGAAAGCCAGCTTCCAGTATCACTAGGCAGGCATTGTGATGGAACCCCCAGGGAAAGAGGAAAAGAGGCAGGCCGAGAAACACCTGGCGTCGAGACCTCCAAGCAGACATCAAGAGACTGGGAACCACCTGGAGTAAAATCGAAGGAGCTGCTGGAGGTCTCTCGTCAACAGCTTATACCCGGGGAGGGGTGACAGGCGTAAGTAAAGTAAGTAAGAAAGAGACAGATTTTATGAGCCTCCGCACTCTGCCGGGAACTCACAGGATCTCTGCCTCTTGGAGATATTCGGAGCTTTGTTACTGTCTGCACCTGTTCTCCCCCCCCCCCCCCTCCCGCCCCACTCCCCCTTCTCTCTCTCTGTGAGTTGGTGTTTTTGATGCACAGGCCTCGTACTCCATAAGCCAGTCCATACCGTGCATCCCCCCCCCCCCTCCCGCCGCCAGTACTCAATAAGATGGGTTTCAAAGTATACTTTAATATGTCCTGAGATGTTTAAGCCATGTTCCCATAAAATCCTTAGGAACACACCACAGATATAGACGATGGCGCAAGGGTACACCCATTCACGGTCTTCATGTATGCTAAAAATGAGCTTGAGAAACATTTTCCTCTAAATAAATCAGAATTCATTTCAGAAGCCCAAATCAGGCAATATTATGTTAAGGCATCAATCTGCATCGTCTGCAAAAATTGATTGATTGATTGTACATTGCTTAACGTCCCGACAGCAACAAGGCTTTCTCAGGACGTGCCTGCACTGCTTGTGAAAAACAAAATAAACAGAACATTGCATGTATGTCGCCAGCCGGTCAAATACATTAAATAAACCTAACACATGGGGCTAAATAAAGCTAAGACCATTTAGCAACACACATCCAATATCAAGAGCTACAGGCAGTGCAGACAGTAGGGAGAGTTTTAAAAAGGCAAATACAGGTGAATGGACAAAGGGTAGACAGAAACATGCCCCAGAATAGAGAGAAAAACCCACCCTGTGGGGCTGACCAGGGTGACCCTGGGAACTAAAAAATACCTAACCCCACCCAAGTCCCCCAGGGCCGTCTGCAAAAAACAGAATGAACAAATATTGAATCTCTGGCTCACAGTGAAGGTATTTGTGCACCCAGTAAACAGCCATTTCCGCGAAATCAAAAAAAAAAGACAAAAATGTGTCAGATGCCTTCAGACATTTTCTATAGCACTGGCAGTCCATTTTTAGGCTTACAGCATTTAAACAGGATGTCACAATTATTATAAACTTGACTAGGTGATGCTGTAGATTTGAGCACAGCTGCTGTGAGGGTAGTGCTTGTGCATAATCTCCAGCGAGATGGCTTTGTGCAGTGCCGCGACCTTCGGCAAAGAGTCCTGGTACATCATTTATGTTGTCTAGAAGGCTCTTTCGAGATGTCCAGGTATCTGAAGGGAGCTCTTCACACATCTTTGAGCTTGGTTCCAGGACGTCAGTTTTAGCCCTTTGCAGGACCTTCAGTTGGCGGTTCAGACTTGGGCGTTTCTGACGGTTCTTGGTTTGCTTCTGCAGTCTCCAGTGCTATCAGTGTTTAGAAAGTCTCTTCATCGTGTATGCAGTTCTGCGTTCCAGTGGCTCCAATGTCCTCCATTTCCTAAATCGGGATGCTCCAAACGGCTCTGAGAATGTCACTGCATCATTAGAATGACCCATGTTCTGCATCTTGTCAAGCCTGACTTTTTTGGTTTTGCAGGCAGTGCTTCACGTTGTTGATGTACCACACTACAGGTCTGACCGAGCTGGTGTTTGCTTGCGCCAGGATGCTGTAATTTGCACCAATGTGGTCCCCACCAGTTTCTTCATTAGAGACTTTTTTCACAGCTCTAGCTTCCATGGCTTCGATGTCAGGCTTCCACGTGAATCCAGTAAAATTTATTTGTTGCCAGTAAAGTTGGCCTGCCTGTCGTAAGGTCTCCAGTTTCAAGGTGACTTCTTCCATCTAATTGAAAGAGATGGTTTAGCTCAGTTTGAGTGGCTCTCAGGCTTTAAGTCTTGCTGCTGACTCTATTGGCAGCATCCTGGATTCTGCAGGATGCTATTTCTTTATGTTCTGCTGCGCTCCACACTGTAAAGTCATTCGCATGGAGGATGCTCGAGACGAACCTTGGTACTGCTGTACTGATGCCATTAATGTAGACCAAGAACAGCATCAGACACAACATCTCCCTCAGGTACACCTTCCCCGAGTCTGACAAGATTGCTGCATGTGCAGACAGTAGAAGCTTCAGCGGCAGCCCCTGTTTACAGACAATTCTCCCTTTTTATGACTTAACTAAAAAGAATTACAATTAAATTAATGGGTCACATTGAAATTAATGAAATGATCACAAATTTGTATGCTCAATATGCATACTTTGTTATGAAAACTGGCAACAAAAATATTTAAACGGAGGAGTATGACGGTAAGCAATTGTGATCATTTTGCGTTCCTTTGCGAACTGGTAAAATGGGGTTAGGGCAGCAGATTTAGCCACTGTGGCCCCTAAATGCATCACAACATCATAAAATCAGGTTGGGAGTAACTGTGGTACTCTATCCTAACCAATACAACCTAAAAAAGACCTATCAGGTGTATACAAAATTTCTGAGGGCATCGGAAACAACGTACGATTCCCAATTCAGCAATTTTAAATGGGAAAAATGTACGTACCGTAAAGGATACCGACTTTCCTTATTTTCTTGCACTTTATTCTCACATTATTGAAACTTAATAGGGAAAGAGAGGTCAAAATGAAATGGAATAACTTTAGTAATTTTTTCTAATTAATTTTGTGTATTTTTACAACTTGGGGGTAGGGATACAAAATCAACCAATGTGGCACTCACAGTGATCACAGCATCACCCAGTCAAGTTTATAATAATTGTGACATCCTGATTTAATGATGTAAACCTGAAAATGGACTGCCAGTGCTATAGAAAATGTCTAAAGGCATCTGACACATTATTTTTATCTTCTTTTTTTTCAATTTCGCGGAAATGGCCGTTTAATGGGTGCACAAATACCTTCACTGTGAGCCAGAGATTCAATATTTGTTCATTCTGGTTTTTTGCAGAGGACGCAGAAGGTGTGACTTAACATAACATTGCCTGATTTTGGGCTTCTGGAATGAATATTCTATTTTTTTTCAGAGGAAAATGTTTCTCAACCTCATTTTAGCATCCACGAAGATCATGAATGGGGGTACCCTTGCGCCATCAGCTATATCTTTGGTGTGTTCCTAAGGATTTTAGGGGAACATGGCTTAAACATCTCACGACATACTAAGGTACACTTTGAAACCCATCTTATTGAATACTGGGGGGGGGGGGGGGTGGGGGGGGTGCACGTTAGCCAGGACTGGCTTATGGACTATAGCGACCTCGTAATTTGCTTGCCGGCATATGCACTAATATAATCTTGCATAGCCAATAACGAAAAAGAAAACTGTTGTCAAAGTTTATATAATTTTACATTAGAGTTCCAGCATTGTACGAAGAAGAAATTATTATTTAAACAAGAAAAAATGGAGAAAATAGACTTATCCGTTAACTAAACTGATGCAATGAGATCAATAATATCCACTATTGGACAGTAGTCGTGGAATTGTGACGGGAACTTTTAAAGAAACAAAATGTTTGCGAAATGAAAGTTTGTAACAAGTATATGTTCATGTTTGTGTCAAAGTTATACCAGTCCGTGCATTTTGTCCCTGTAAAGGGCTCAGTCTCACACTGTACTATACCATTCACTAACTAAACAACTATTTCCGTCTGGGGCAGGCATAGATCCTCATGCCGCCCACTCATGCAAGAGCCACGAAAATCATGCCTCTTGCCTGCCTGGTCCTTACATTGAGGATGCTGCGCGAGACTGATTATTCAGTGAACACCTGCCATTGTCTCAGTGTAAGACATGAATTTCATGAATGTCCAAATGGGGCTGCTAGGTTTCATGAGTATACATACACCTTACACACTTTATTTACGTCTATGACCCTCATTCAGCATCAGAATCGGGTCTACCCAATGTAATGCATGACACTCATCACTTGTTGACAGCAAGTTAAACAAGCCGCTCGGTCAGGCTGCTGGGGCAGGAAAGACAATAGCGAGAGCGCACATTCCATCGAATCAAAATGATTAGGCTTTTCAGAGTCTTAGTTAGAACTGGATAGTCTCGGCATAGTCTTGGCGATGCAGATCAGACCGAGGTGTGAAAGCTAACATGCGGTCATTCAGGCGTATTAGATGTTGCGTAACGGAGCTTCCGCGTGCAGGGTTACACGGAGGACGGCATCGTTTTGGTGCGTGGGATGGTTGTTCGTGTTAAACAGGTTAAAATACTATACTGATTACCAAAAGAAATGCGAAATTCGAGTGTATGTTGTATTTGTATGATAAATCCACGAAAATGCAAGTTACACTATTTTTGATTGCCAGTGTACGATCAACATGTAAGCTTGCAGTCACCGTACTTTAGTAACCATGTTACCCTCCCTGTGCATGAGGCACCCGTATTGGTTTCCACGCACTGCATACACTGCAGAGTGATATTGGGTCATGAACTGTGTTCAGCAATGCAAGGCAATAAAAAAAAATCAGCAGTGTTACGCCTTCTGTCATTTTTGCCGTTGCCAAGACTTAGTGCTCCCCAACGAAAACAAGCTCTTGGGCGTTTGGAAGCCGGAGAAGACCCACAAGCTGCGACAGTGGCCTTTAGATGTTACATTTTGACCATTTACAGGTTGCAGCAACGCTATCATGCCAACGGTCTTCTGCCGACGCTCCCCGAAGCGGCGGACCACGTGTGACAACTCCACAGCAAGACTGCCACATTTTCCAGGATCACGTGTGAAATCGCTTTCAGCCAGCTGAGGAAACAGCAAGAGAAGTTATCGGCAACCACCAGGCACCCATCAGAGGCCAGACAGTGCGACGACGGCTAGAGGAGCATAATCTACACAACCGCCATCCAGCCCGTGGACCTGTTCTTACTGACCGTCATCGCCGTACACACCTACAGTGGTCACAGGCTTATGTGGACTGGACCTGGCGACAGTAGCAGAATGTCCTGTTCACGGATGAGACCCGCTACTGCATCAGCCATGCAGATGGGCGCATAAGAGTGTGGCAGAGAAGGGGTGAACGCTATGCTGATGGCTGTGTGCTGAAGAACATTGTACATTTCTTAACGTCCCGACAGCAACAAGGCTTTCTCAGGATGTGCCTGCACTGCTTGTGAAAAAAAAAATAAACAGAATATTGAATGTATGTTGCCAGCAGGTCCAATACGTTAAATAAACCTACGATATTGGACCTAAATAAAGCTAAGACCATTTAGCAACACAATACAATACAATACAATAATACTTTATTAATCCCTCATGGGGAAATTCACATTTTTGCCACCACAGGTGCTGCTTACATTCACTCACTCGCTCATTCCACAAATTACAATAACAGAGCTACACAATGGACAATGACTCGGGACGGGTGAAGCCCGTCGCCAAGGCATCTAATGGCCAGCGCCAGTGGCCTCATCCCAACCCGAATCTCCCTGACACAAACAGAATACTAAGACAGACCCATGTCCCCTGAACACACTATTATAATGTTCTTTATTAAGTTCCTACTTGGCTAAAACTAGTACATAAAACAAGTTAACAACAGAAACAAAATACCCGCGTCGATACGGAGATGATCTCCGATCTAGGCAACATAAAACTGAACAACGGTCAAACAGCACCTGGGTGCCCGTCGCCGCAATAGTACAGCGCTGGTGTTTAGACAGTCGCTCCGGCATAAACAGTCACCACCTTAATTATACTGAACTTAACTAGTATACAACTTCATAATCATTTTAAAAACAAACGTAGTAGAACTACATCATTAACGTGAAAGCAGTCCAAAATGTTTTCGAAAAAGTACACACGCGGCTGTTCAGTAAGAAACACAGTCACTGCGTCTGGGAGGTGTCTGTTATTACTAACATCATTCGGCTGGAATGTGGGGCCTGAAGCTTGCTGGTACTGGCTTCGTTGAGTGCACTAGGCTAGCACAGGCAGTGATGTTGAGCGTGGTGTGCCGGAAGAGCCACTCCTGAGATGAGATGATGAAAGGGGAGGAAAGCACGTTGGTTGTATTGCCACAGCATAGCGCGCGCTGTTCTTCTGATATCCGCTTGGTACAACAAGAATCAGCGTGTATCAACTTCCAGCATAGCGGCACAGTGGAGAAAAATAGGAAATCCAATTAACAGTAACAGCACATCAAATTGCCAAAAGTCATCAAAAAGAAATACTGGTCGTGATGCAGCATTGCAGGGCTTGACATCGTATATGAAACGAAGGTACAATGGCTAGAATTCTGTCGGTGGCGACCATTTCTGCCGGAGCGGGCGGCCAGGAGGTGTTGCATGGCCGCCATCTTGTCTTTCTCTCTCACACATCCAATATCAAGAGCTACAGGCAGCGCAGACAGTAGGGAGAGTTTAAAATAGGAAAATACAGGTGAATGGACCACGGGTAGACAGAAACGCATGCCCCAGAATAGAGAGGAAAACCCACCCTGTGGGGCTGGAGAACAAGGTCTGACGGGCCAAGCGTGATGATTTAGAGTGGGATTACCCTGAACCAGACAGTAGGACCTGTGTTCTTCCGTGGACTCGTACCAGGTCGTGGAAATGGCATCACAGCTCAGCGCTACATTGACCATGTATTACACCCATATGTCCTGCCATTTTCTCAGGACGCAGAAACTTCATCTTGAAGCAAGATAATGCATGTACACACACTTCTTGTACACACTGTACGCATGCACTTCTTGCAGCAGCACAACATCCCAGTCATGCCCTGGCCTTCCCTCAACCCCGGACCTCAATCCCATCGAACATCTCTGGGACCAACTGCAAAGGGAGGTCAACGCTGTACGCCCCAGACCAACGACAGCCGCAGAACTGGAGAATACCATTGTCCAGGCCTGGAACAACATCCACAAGGCATCTGTCAACCGCCTGATGCGCTCTATGCGCCAACGCTGCCAAGCCGTCATCAATGCCAATGGGGGTCACACGCCATATTGACTTTGTGCTGTGCCATGCTTGCTCCAAATACAGAATAAACTTCCACACTGATTACCTTGGTGTCCATGATTTCATTCCTAAAATGTCGATAACATCCGTTGTATGGTTTGTCCGAAATCGACTTTCAAATGTTGGATTAAATGTGATATGAAGGGGCTACTTCGCGTTTCTTTTGTTGATCAGTATATATAATAATGTTCAGTTGGGGAAACAAAATCATCTTCGTGTTAAACAGGAATTTCGTGTTAAGCATTTTGTGTTAACCATGAAATTTTAATAGAGAACAAGAGGGCTCTCAGCCGGGAATCAAAAACGTTTTGTGTTAACCAGAAATTTGTGTTAAGCGTGTTCGTGTTAACTGGACTCCACTGTACCCACTTAGACAGTGACCACCCTATTGTCCCACCAAATGCTTTCTTTCATCCGTTCAAAGCGAAAAGAGGCCCACCAGAAGCTTCCGACGGATACATAAAAAGATTGCTTGACAGGTGATGGTAGCTGACATTATAACTATTCTATACGACCTTAGGTCATCTGCATAATTATAACCAATCAGAGACAAGATGGCAGATGAACCAGCGAAGAAAAACAGAATGTATCATCAACTCACGCCGACAATGACAGACTCAGAATTTAAGAGAAGAAAGAGGAAGAGAGACAAGATACCCCTTAGTAGAATTGACATTGGACAAGGGAATATGGACATGTGGCAATGCATAAAGCAAGAGCTTGGCTTGACCGCCCACCCGGAATTTTTCGCTTTCCTGCTGAATCAGTAAGTAATCTACAGTCTTTGTCGATCTTCCTAAAGTTCCGCGAGCACTAGTGATTTTCAGAATTCATGATCTTAAGTAGAATTTATCTCTTACTGATTTCGCAAGATGTTAAACCTGTTTTATCATATAGTTACGAACTAGTTATCATATTTTATGCTGCAGAGATCTTAAAACTACGCTGTGTGTCAAAGTTGCACATCGCTGGTCGTAACATGTTTTTGTCTGTGTGAGCTATCATTCACTCACAAACCAAATAGGTGAGGCTAGCGCTGGCAGGGGATCTAACTGTTTGTCTGTCCAGCGCTGAGTGATTCCTCTTGGTTTGTGTATCATTCACTCGATTCAGAGAGGTAGTGTTTCTGCTGCGATGGTGCATTTGTCGTTTCCAATGATGCTTTCAGTTACGTAGACTTTGATGTGTGAGATGTAAAATTGACTGCAGTGCAGAAAGTGGGTATAAATACCAATGTTCTGTTTCAATTATGTAAGACTGTGCACGTTTCCAAGGGGTAAAGGATCAAAGGTCACACCCTCGGTGCACTACCGTACGCACGATCGTTACTAGTAAATACTAGCAGGTCGAGCGGAACCCGCATTGTGATTTTGACAGCATAGCAAGTATGGAAGGTTTATTCTACTTTCTCGTGAAAAAATTACGTCAAAGGGATGCCGGAAAACATCAGTACACGTGTACACTGACACATGTGTACACCACACCAATGACCTCGTGACCTGCAGTATTGTGATACACTGATAGTCGACCGGGTTCTGCCTTGTGACATAGGCTCATAAAGATGCATATTAATTCAAAACGAGGCCGATGCAGACGATAAATCCGTGACTCAGAAAACAATACACCCTCCAAACGATGAATTTAAACATTTGGCATTGTACTTATATCATAAAGCTCTAAGATAGTACACAAAGGACCCATACACATACTGTCAGCAGCATCTGTTGCAGACAGTTCTCTGACTGTGTTGAGATGCTTGATCCTGGGGAATATAACTTTAACGCCAGGCAACTAAGGCCATCTCATGGCAAGGGAACACCAATCAAATGGGTTCCCGCCTACTGGCTGAACAGAATAACCTCCATCTCCAAAGACTTGGTATATCTCTGCATGATCTGATGATAGGTTTGTGATTTCAGCATAATACACAGGAAGATAACAAGAATAGTTAGGCATGTCATACACAAAACACCATGGAATCTGTGCACGAATGGCCTGAAGATGTAGGCACCAGCTTACTTCATGTGATGATCTCAGAAGATCCAGCCTTTGTTTTGGACAAGATTGACACAGCTCATCCAGATGGCAGACAGCTCACCATATTCATATCAAATTTGTGTAATGGTCTCTGTGGAAGGCCTGTTTTTTTTGTTGTGTGCCAAGAACAGAGAAGTGAAATCACTCATATTTCCTCCCTGTCCACACTTCCTCCTGAAATGTGCTCAAAGAGCGAAGTAACATGCAGAATTTTGGAATAGAAGGCAGGAGATGGCCCCGAAGCTCCTTATAATATCAAGCATGGAAGATGGAAACAACAGCCAACAAGAAAATCCTTGCTCTTGCCCAGACGGATCGGAGGTTTCTTCTGCGTTCGAGTATGCACAGGGTCCATAATATGCGTACGGCAGGAAAAAAAAGCATGACACTTACTCACGACTTCACCGTAACATATGGTTGAAGTGAAAGTTACAAAAGTCATGACTGCTTTGGGGGTGGGGTGGGGGGGGTGGGGGGGGGGGCAGGGGGGACAGAGATATTTTTGTTAGCTCTGGTTGTAAAATGTACCTGCGCTCGGACCCTCTGCCGACCCACCCACCACCTGCCCATGTCACTATAGTGATTGAAAGGTTATAGCATAAATGTAAATCTCCCAGACACAGAAAGGGGGTCGTCTCAAAGATGCAAGTATGTATGCAATCATCTACTAACAAGAAATGCAAAGCCATTATGGCTTATGTGTATGACCTATTTACATGTATGCGACCTTTGTGACAATAAGGGCTGGCTTCTGCAGCAGCAAAATCCATGTTTTCTCAAAATGTAAGCATTTTCCACACATCTATCAACCCCCCATAACCCTTGACCTTCACGATGAGTCGACTAAATTAGTATGCATAGGAAGGTCTCACCAGCTACCTTTGTGCCAAATTTGATTGAAAAATTTGCTCAAGTGTTGATAATGCCTACAATTTTTTTTAATTGGCATTTTACACACATTTGATGGCCTCTTGTGACCCATGACCTTTCCGAGGGGTCATCCAAATTTGTATGCATAGACAGGTCTTACCATCAGGTATCTCTGTACCAAATTGGCGTTTGAAGTTGTGAATCTATCTATCTACTGCTCTACCTATCCCGTAGTCTTGCCGACCGTTGGGGCAGCACTGATGACTTGGCAACCAGCTCCCTCCATTTCACTCTGTTCTCTGCCATTCTTAGTGTGTCGCTCAGCTTCAGTCCTGCCCACTCTGAGATATTGTCCTCCCATCTTTTTCTCGGTCTTCCTCTCCTTCGTCCTCATTGTCTTGGCAATCCCTGCTGATCGCGTGACATGCCCATACCACTTCAGTTTGCGTTTTTTCACAATGGCTAATAGGTCTTCATAGGGCCCGATGGCTTGCCTGATTCTGCTTCCCACTTCCTCGTTCATGATATGACCTCTGTACGAAATGCCAAGCAGCCTTCGAAAACATCTCATTTCAGTAGCTTGTATCCTCCTTTCGAGGTTTGCTGTGAGGGTCCATGACTCACAGGCATATAAGAACACTGAGATGACTAAGGAGCACATCAGTCTGATCTTGGAGCAGAGTGTGATGTTTCTGGTCTTCAGTCTTGTCAGCGCTGTTGTTGTCTGCCCAATCTTGACATTATTTCTGGTTTTGATCCTTCATCTGTCACCATGGCTCCTACCGTTTCCAGTTTTTGGCCTCCAACCATGATTTTGGTGCCAATGCCATGGGTGTTATTGGTCATCAGTTTGGTCTTTTCTGCACTGATTTCCATTCCAAACGCAATGGCTGTACTGTCCAGATTTACCACCAGCTGAGCTAGCTCCTCCTCTGTGAGCAAAGGCCATCAATGTCGTATGCGAAGCACAAGTTCTTGATTGTTCTTCCTCCAATACCGACAGTTCCTTCATGATCCTTCAGAGCGTCCGTCATGATTCTTTCCAGGAAGATGTTGAAAAGAGTAGGTGAGAGTAGCAGCCTTGTCTGACTCCGACTGTTGTCCTAAACCAGTTTTCTATTTTGCCGTTAAAGGTTTTCTATTACTTTGATCAGGTTGGCATTGATGTTGTACAGCTTCATGGTGGACCAAAGGGCTGCATGCCACACCCTGCCAAACGCCTTCTTAAAAGTTGTCAATAGTATTTGAGAAAAAACATCTTTTGTCAAAATATGGCTATTTTGGACCTATTTCCTGAACTCTTGACCTTTCCGAGGGGTCATCCAAATTAGTATGCATAGATAGGTCTTACCATCAGGTATCTCTGTAGCAAGTTTGGGATTGAAGTTGAGAATAGTATCTAAGAAAAAAAATCTTTTGTCAAAATATGGCGATTTTGGACCAATTTCCTGAGCTCTTGTGACCCTTGACCTTTCTGAGGGATCAACCAAATTAGTATGCATAGAAAGGTCTTACCATCAGGTATCTTTGTACCAAGTTTTGGTTTGAAGTTGTGAATAGTATTTGAGAAAAAATAAATGTCTATTTGTAACCTATTTCCTGATTCTGTGACCTTGACCTTTGTCGGGGGTTCTTTCTCCGGGTACTCCGGTTCTTCCACCCCCCCCCCCCCCCACCCCCCCCTCCCACTCCCCACGCTTTGGTACCGGTCTCAGGCCACTTTACAAATTTCAAATACAAGTGATCAAAAATCTCTGTAACTTCAGTAGCTGACTGGCCCTTCGTTTGTCTTGTACTGTGTTTGTACTGTGCTTGTCTTAAATGGCGTAAATCCGTGTCTGTTTCGTGAGTGTGTGTGTGTTGGGTTTCAGGCGCGGCGCTTTGAGTCGATTTCCCCAAAATTGAGAAAAAGCGCCTATATAATAACGGTATTATTATTATTATTATTATAGGTCACTCAAATTGGTATGTTTAGAAAGGTCTTGCCAGAAAGTATCCTTGGGCCAAGTTTGAAGACTGTGGCTTGAATAGTCTCCGAGAACTTAAGCCAAAGTATTTACCACGGACGACGTCTGCCAAATGACCACTGGCCCAGAACACAGATTCACTTTTTCTTCACAAGTGAGCCAAAAATGCACAATGTAACACCCCCCACCCCCCCACCCCCCACCTCCACCCCACCCAAATTAATAATTTTTTAAAATGCAATAATCACGACCCTATCAGAAGCAATTCTTGAGCTTCTGTCACGCATGTGTGTCAGGTCATGAACATTACCATATAGCGCTTCTGCGTATGAATGTCTTCTAATCCACAGACATGTGCATGCTTTAGGACTGCGAGAATCAAAGCCCAGAGGAAGATCTTGAAGAACAGCAACAGAAGATGATTAAGATGATGGTGATGATGAATATGAATTTGATTTCTAATTTACTGGCTGAAAAAATTCAGTCTTCAAGCACTTCTGGTTTTGCTGGTGTACAAAGATATTGAAAGCTATATATGGTAGAGGAATGTTTTGAAAGTGGAGAGGACAGAGATTCATTTTGTTTCTACAAAACTCAAGACTGTTGTGCTTTTCATTTCTTCTTTCTTGTTGGCCAGAACATCTGGGCAGACTTTTAAACCTTAATCTTAATAGGCTTTAAATGATTTTTATTATTTGTTAAAATTGTTTCTGTCTACGGACTGTCTACTATTTAGACTTGCTAATCTATAGATCTACCATATATTTGCACACTTATATCACAACAATAGAATGTGTTTTGAATTGATAAATAGTGTCTGTGCTCATTTTCTAATACATGAATAAGAGGTCAATTTCTAAGAACAGAAAGACAAATGTATGTTCAGTGGAATTTTAACTCTTTATTCTTTGCATATATATTTTCAAATATGCTCTAAAGTTCTCATGTAATGTGCTTAGTTAAAAAAAAATTTAAAAGGCAACGGAGAAAGTATAAGATACAACTGTGCAAAATTTGAGCTCAGAGAAGGTGCATATTTAGTTGTAAAAATGAGAATTTTTCCCTCCTTAACCCTTTCAGCCCTGAGTAAATAAGAAGTCTATATACCCTTCAGCCCTGACTTTATCTGAGAAATTTCTGTTGAAAATGGGTGTGAACTGTAAAATATTTGTAAAAAATAATTTACAACAGAGATCCCCATAAAAGTATATATGTACTGATTTGCCATTGGATGGACTACCATTCTATGGATTTGACCACTCTGTGTCAGTACTGTCACGTGTCGTAATGCCTGGTGACAAAAATAGTGACAGGTGACAATAAACTTGAAAAAAAAAAAGTCTTTCGTGCATGACAGGTCGCTGTTACTTAACATGCATCACTAAATAGGGCATCTGTTACTGTGACACATTAGTGTCCATGCATTTCCAGCATGCCGATACACTGCAAGACCCCTATCTTGTCATCAGATGTCAATGTTTACACCTGCCACTGATACGGTATATCCACGGTCTAGACAACATGTAATAAGCTGCATCGAACGATGATCAGTGTGTTTGTGTTGTGTCTTGTACACGATGGGATGAAAGTACTAGTGTTGTAAAGACTATACACGTACTACACATGGGACCAATGTCTGTCGTTGGTGTCGGCACAGAGTCACCTACAAATGCACCAAGGTGTGGCATAAAAAAACGGAATATCAATTAGCAGAATCAAGCTGTCATTGCCGTTGTCAGTGCCTCAACCGTCGATCGCTCCGGCTGACACTGCCAACACGTGGTTATGCTATGTTATGGAAGGTGGGCACACATGTCCCAATACATCAAAACTATCTGCTTCTCAAACCATGTCTCCAAACACAAAATTTTATCACTCCAAATATCTACACATCCACTCGCCATGTCGAACCATAATTCCCATGCTAGCGCCGCAAAACTGACCGCATACCACAGACGAAAGTACGTGCGCACTGTCAGGACCCTGTAGTGTAAACAGGATGTGTCAGTGCAAAGGGCGAGGTCACCACACGCGCAGCGAAGCTCGCACGTCACCAGGCGCGCGATACAAAACACCTGACACTGCCATAGCGGTTTGCCGGGCTAAACGGTATATGAGACCGCCAACCGCTACAGCGGTTTGCTGGGCCGAAAGGGTTAATTGACCTGTGACCTTGATCTTCACACAAGGTCATAGAAAAAATTGTGTACAATTGTACTACAATCAGATATCTGTATACGAAGTTTGACATTATTGGCATGCACAGTTTCAAAGAAATTTTATTTTTTGTATTTAGGTTTACTATAAAAACATAGCGGAATGACAAGGAGTGATGGACAATTTGACGGACAGACAAACAGATAGACAGACAAACAACACATGGTCTGTTACTAGATATACTGTGATACCACTTATTAACCCCAACAACAACAACAAAACTCAAAGCAAAAAGAGTACACTTAGTGATGAAAGTAATGCTAAATTTTATGACGATTGGTTGTAGGTTGGTTGTACATTGCTTAACGTCCTGATAGCAACAAGACTTTCTCAGGACGTGCCTGCACTGCTTGTGAAAAAAAAAATGAACAGAATATTGAATGTATGTCACCAGCCAGTCTAATACGCTAAATAAACCTAAGACCATTTAGCAACACACATCCAATATCAAGAGCTGCTGGCAGTGCAGACAGTAGGGAGAGTTTTAAAAAAGGAAAATACAGGTGAATGGACAGAAACACATGCCCAGAATAGAGGGGAAAACCCACCCTGTGGGGCTGACCAGGGTGACCATGGGAACTAAAAAGTAGTTAACCCCACCCAAGTCCCCCAGGGCAGACCCGGGTGGGGGAAATTTTATGACGAGTTCCAGTATTTTGGTAGGTGATAATTCACTGGCAGGATATGGAACTAAACACATACTTAGTCATATTTCTAGATTTATATACACCTATACATGTCATTTCAACAGAAAATTGGCACTGGCATCAATATCACTGTCTGTGATGAAGCTCTATGCCCACGCATAAAGTTCACACAGGGTTTCTGCATTGTGCTGTCGTGTCAGCGTTTTTTTGGGTGACAAATATTCTGTGTATTCACGAGGTCAGCGATCTGCACAGAGTTTTAATGGCGCAGCTCAGCCTAACAGAGCTCAAGAATAATTAGTATGTGCTATTCTGTCATAGAGGACGGATGGATGTTGGATACATTAGCCGTATTCAATGTATGTTGGATACACAAGATTTCAGGTACGGTTTTTATATGTATGATCAACAGCTAGCGAGTTAAATGTAGTATGCGTTAGTAAGATTTAGTTCGGTTATGTAGCATTGATTTGGTTCAGTTATGTCGGCTTAGAACTTGATGAGATAACCTGGAATTTTTCTATATAGTTATTTACCGGGATGGATAACTAAGGAATGTGGTGTGTATGACTAGGTTGTTTACAAAGGTAGTACGTGGGTGTGTTTATTATAATCTTTTCCTGTGTACGAACCTGTGTATGGCGCATGCATCATGTTATGGTCTTTTTCAGTGTAGTGACCGAGTTATGAGGTGTTGCGAACTTATTCTGTTTTATGAAGCACAAGTGTGTGAATGAATGTGCAGATTTATCTGTATCAGACAGGTTACTAGTGTACCGCATATCACCCAAAATTTGTGTGTTAAGCAACTGTTATAACATTAGAACTTTATTGTTCAGAGTTCTTGTAAGGAGCAAGGGACTTGGTGCCAAGCCATCAAAGTTGGCTGCCGCTGGAGGAACGTGTCGAGAGGACATCCACAGGGAAGCGAGGGACTTTGTGCTGAGCCATCAATGTCAACAGAGGCTGCGCTGGAAGAGCATGTCGAGAGGACATCCACAGCTTGGGGAGCGTGGGACAGCTTCAGGAGTGCGTGACGAAAAAAACTTCACGCCTAGACATGGAGGAACGTGCAATCCATACAGAACGCTAATACCCATTGAACAGGTTGGATAGTGAGGACATCTTACCTAGCCTGGCTTTTATTATATGTGTGGAAGTGATTGTGACGTGCTAGTGTTGATAGTTGTGTATGTTGTGAAGAGTTTTTTTGTTAGTTAGGATTACACGTTGGGCCACAAAAATGATGTTTTGCGTTTATACTGCATGAATGCATTTGACTGATGAGAGTTAGTGTGTTGTTGTGTATGTGCCCGTTGCGTTTGTGAGTCTGTGCGTGCGACCGTTGGGAAGTCTGCGTGCGTTACACTGTCTTTGATTAAAAAAAGATTGAGGACTTGAAACTGGTGTCTGTACAATGGAGGGTGGGGTTAAAGATCATGTGTAAACAAACAAAAAGCCACTTTATTCAGAAGTCTCCCATGATCTTTCTACTTAATAATAATAATAATAATGAGTACTTGTATAGCGCCTAACCTCAGATTAGAGCTCTAGGCGCTGAACAAAAACTAATTGTACAAAAATAACTAATTACAAAAACGCAATTTACAAAAAGTACTAAAACAAAATACAACGCTCTCTGTAAACAAGCTATAAAGTCAACATTCAAAAGTGCTATGCTTATGGAATCATACTCGCATTCACGCACGCGCGCGCGCACACCCACACACACTACTTCTAACATAGATAGAGATGACTTTAACATGACAGGTGTGTGACAAAGTCATTTGTAGCAGACAGAAAAAAAATATGAGTCTTTAGAGCTCGCTTGAATGCCTCTCTCCAATCCACGTATCTCAGTTCGCGTGGGAGGTCATTCCAAACAACTGGGCTCTGGTACCTGAATGACCTCTCACCGAACGACTTTGTTTTGACAAGAGGGATACGTAAAACTCGAGAGTCGGCAGCAGAGCGCAAATTCTGTCTTGAGGGCATATACAGCTGGAGATGATGATGATGAAACGTTTTTATTCAGGATAAAAAGTTTTAGGCATAGCAATGCCTATCTTCCAAAGTGTCCTGGAGAAGACAGGCAAGGTAGTGTGGGCAGAAACAGGTAATACAACTGTGAGTCATGCGTTAAATTTTGTACTGAATCCCAACTGTTACAGGTAACCAGTGAAGAGCAAACAGATGGGGTGTGATATGATCTCACCTAGGGACTCTAAGAATCAACCTAGCAGCTGAGTTTTGAATTTTCTGGAGTTTGCCAATCAGACACTGGGAACAGCCAGCCAAAAGATAATTGCAATAGTCTAATTTAGACAAAACAAAAGCGCAGACAAGTACTTTAGTTGCTTCAGGTGTCAGATAGTGGCGGACTGAAGCAATAAGTCGCAGTTCAGTATAGAGATAAAACAATAGAGTCCCGTAAGACAATGAATTCAATAGAGCCGCATCAGTCATTAATTTACATCATTTTTTAATATCATATTTTTGACCCCAATTTTACCCCCGTTAATTCTGAATCAACCCTTTGATTTTTAAAAAGTGATGAGCATGACTCTGATTATCTATCGGGACTCTATTGTTTTATCTCTATAACTATTGTCTCTGTCAACACCTAATGACCTTAATTAATTACTAATTACGGTCATTAACTTTTACATGACCGTTTCTCTCAATACTGCCAGAGTCGATTTTCGAAAAACTCACATGCTATGTCCCACACATATCATTTCAGTTCACGCATGACAAGACTCAATGCCAAACCCTCTTTCAATGAGTTGGGTAAAAGCTTTCACAGCGCCATTCACACCGCGTCACGCGTGAAAAGATGTTTAGAAATGTGTTTGTGCAGGCAAGTTCACAGGAGGACCGCTCAGTGCTAACTTTATTCAATTGGCTCTGAACATAACAAAACATACACGCACAAGCGGACACGCCAGTTGCAGACCAAGATAATTCAAGGGCAGTGCCAGATTGCCATACAAGTTATATACACAGGCAAACATACACACACACACACACACACACACACACACACACATACCAACACATAAACACACGCACATGCACACGCACGTACGTACATACTAACATAAACATGCATATACTGTCATTTGGTATATACTGTCAGAGACGATTTATGAGGAACAGATTTTTCTGTTAGCTAGCCTACCCTTTTACAGTAGACGTTTATGCATACAATTCAGTACACTGTCCCCATTTCTTTCATGCTACGCTTGACAAGAGAGGGTCTTTAGAATTTGTCGGGTAGGGGACAGCCCTGCGTGGGCACGTCCCGAGCATAATGGCTTGTTATTTCTTTTCATAACATATCTTTTAGAATTCTATGCAGACAGATTTCAATATGGTTAGGTCGTCGTAACTTGACTACAAAGATCTAAGTGCATTCATGTACACGGCGCTTTGAATCAACCCATACGTGGACAAAAGCCTTTGCGTTTCTATGTACACACACCGTCTGTTGCTACTGGCGTTATCTGCGCAACCAGCACCCTGGTCAGGTCGGGACCAAGTGGAACTTTCAAAACACACACACACACACACACACACACTGTCGCACACACTGACACTCTAACAACATAGACACGCATAAACAACTAACCGGTTTACAGAGCTGACGTCATACATCTCAACCGGCTAATAGTCCAATGAATAAATTATAACAAAAACAACCGGTCATTTTCAAACACTAACCGGCAAGAGTAAGTCCGATCCGGCAAAACCTGATCCTAAAATCGATCTTGGTCTTTCCAAAATGTTACGCATATCTAAATTAGGAACAAGCCTGACAAGTCTTATGCTACCCGACCAGACTTGTCGAGCAAGTTTTGTGAGCTCGGTTTTGTACACTATTGATTTTCAGTTGCCAGTGGGGTGACTGCGCACGACACCGCGATCTATTCATATGACATTTCAAGCCCACTGCCAAGTGAGTGGCAACCCACACTTGATAATAAACAACATGAGAAACAGGTTTTGTTAGGCAGGTAAACTTTCTGCTTTCATGTCTGTTATAGGAACTGGTTCAAACTAGAATAGCTTTATTGTCAGTCTTTCGAATATAACCCAGCCCGCAGCAACGCGCCACCAAACATGAATATGGATTTTGGTGAAAACGCAATGAGACGTCATGCGACTCTCGGTAAGCAGTTTAGTGCTTGTGAAATGAAAAATGTCAAGTATGTGCGAAAATTGGAACTACAGACAGAGAAAATACAGAAGTTGAAAAATAATTATACAGAACATATGAATAATGAAACAAAATTTGTGGATTTGCTTCTAAAGTATGAACGAAATAATGAGGTGTTTCCAAATGTGCAAAAACGGTATGCTGCATTTGCAGAAAAAAAAGAAAAAATTATAAGAGATGTTGCCCGAGAAGAGAACAAGGTGAAATCTATTGAAAAGGATATACAGATGAATACAAATACAGCAGCAGCAATTTTTGCTCAAATGGAAATATTAGAAAATAGCACCTCAGTCAAAGAAATGCGTACATCTATGGCACAGAGAAAAAAAGATATAGAGATGCAACCACAAGTGGTATCAATGGATACAACGGAGTAGTTTCACAGTGCTAGGCTGCTTACTGAGAACAAAAATTTAAGCGGTTACATTGACACATCACAAGACATACTATTTAGTGTGGTGTGTTGGAAAATCACTTTCACAATGGTATGCGTTTTCACAACGCAGCCCGGGAGTGCCATGTTCGAGTGTTTTTCCTAGGGATTGTACCACAGCTCAGCACACAGTCACACACGCAAAACTACATCCGAGAGCAATACACCCGTTCGGCTTTTGACATGTGGTCTTTGGTACAAAATAGGTGACCACGAAAATTTTTCATCTACAATGAGCTGTCAAGGGTTTATGACCTTTCTGATGAGACTAATTAAGTCGAAACAGCTCCCCCGCCTTGGCTCAAAGGTAAGTGTTCCATTTTTATGTGTATCCAGGCTTTTGTAAACTTATCTCAGGCTGTATGTGTGCGGCACACGACTTGTGTGATAACTAGTATGTTACATCTGATGTTTCATTTGGCCCTCACTTGACCAGGTTGTGATTTATAATTTACTGCAAAGCCAATAATCGCCAATACTGTGTCAGGTTTGTTTGCTTAAAAGGACAGGGTTATTGTACATGACATTACAATTGAAATCTGTGAAACATGTCATTTATAAGCCCACTGAGAGAGACACAATATTGGTCTGGGGTAAACTCAAAAACTATTGGCTACATTTTGCTGAATGGTACAAACGTATAAAATTACTATTAATGTACTTCCTAGAAAACATGATTTTGCTTGATAACAATTTTTGTTTTTTGTTTTTAATTTTTTTAATTACATTATAAATGAACCCTGATGAACTCCTTTTGTTGAATGATATCAATGCTGTAGAAAACAAAGACTTAGACTCGAAAAAACAGCGTCTTTTGTCTGTGATTGTCTCAGGCAAATCAAAGACTTATCTAGGAAGACAATACACAACAGAGGATATTGAATCTCTAAGCTCTGACGAACTAATCAAGCTTCATTCAAAATATGAGAACCACATTGCCTCACTAATGACTCGTGATTTAAGTCGATCTCTTGTATGCCTATACACAAAAGCAGTGAGTCACTTTCTACCTGTGGATAGTGACATTCTTTCACACGACCTTGAAAGTAATCCTATTGTTTCAAGTTCAATTGGCAAATTAGCATGTGTCATGTTTTACAAGTTTGGAAATTACCTTGCACCTGTTGTAACATTGCTTGTTACCGGGAGTCATATTGATTTCTCAAAAATAAATTTTACTGCAGAAGAAAATGGACGAAACCCAGATGACTCCACAACCGAACCCCGACCCTGTTTTGTCACAGGTTCAAACTGTGACGAAGACTAAAAGTCCAGGCAGGGTTGAGGCTGGAAAACGATTAGCTGAATATAATAGGCAAAAAAAATTACAGCTTAAGGCACAAACAGAAAAGACTCATGTGACTGACCAGGCGTCACTACCGTCAGTACCGTCAGGGCCGTCACACCTTCATCAGAGTGAGAGACAAACAACTAAGTCTGACCCCCGCCCTGACCCCGACCCCGAACCTCAATCAACAAAATATATAATTGTCGGATTTGTTGTCGGATTTGGTTACGTAGGTTATCAATTATACAAAAAATACAAACCACAGACTCGTACAGTGACCAAAAAATCAGACACTCCAAAAACAAAACCAGAAGTCGCCACATTACCAGTAACACCCAAAGCCGTTGACCCATTTTATATGCAGTAAATAAAAATATTATTTTAATTTTTCTTGCCTTAGAAAATGAATGACTCAAAAAATTTAATGAACCTTGTGTATCACTCTGCCGTAATCAGTGGATTAGCAGTAGCTTATTCTATGCTGGGGAAAAGTCTACTCAAAATGAAATCAGCAGACTTGAGTAGACTCGATTTCGAAGACAGTGCTAAGCTAATTGTAGTTGTTACAGCGTCGATTGCGACAAAAGATTTTCTTGTCAAGCAGGGAATTATTCCAGAAAATGTTTCTATGTAAATAAAAATAATATGGCGACGATAGCTATTATGATTGGTGGGGCAGTTGTTAACGCATTGGCTTTCAGTGGCTCAAACTATCTCTTTTCAAAAATGGGTAGAGAAGAATCTGCAGAAGAAATGAAACGTCACAATGAGGCATCTGAGAAACTTGCTCAAGGCCAGCAGGAATATGAAAAGAATAGAATTGAGAAACTTGATTTCATCAATGAAAAACTCAGGCTTGAAGGCCACGCACAACATACGTTTTCAAATACAGACGAAGCAATCCGTGAGTATTTTTTAGTCACGGGTGAAGATATGTCTATCCCAAAACCAAAACTAAGTGACTATTACAAACCAAGCACACAACAAAGAAACGGGGAGATAATCTTTGTTCTAGTGGGAATGACATTTGTTTATTTTACAGGAGTTTTCATTGCTAGAAAAAATGGCAGCCGAAAATAAACTAACAAAAATATATTACTTGCCATCAGGCTATTGGAAAGGAGCAACAGCTATTCAGAAATTACATGCCGCTGTGGGCGGAGATATATCACTCAATCAGGTCAAACAATGGTTACAGAGACAAGCAATTTGGCAGATATATCTTCCTGCTCCAAGAAAGATAACAAGGCCTCATTTTCAGAACACAACACCTAATGACACACACCAAATGGACCTTTTGTTCTTACCACATGACACAATAAGAAAGAAACGATACAAGTATGCACTGACTGTTGTAGACATTGCTTCAAGGTACAAAGACGCTGAACCCATATCTGACAAAACTGCTAACACTGTTGCGACTGCTTTATCTAGTATCTATAAAAGAGGCCCTTTAAGATACCCCAGACTAGTGCAGGTTGATGATGGATCTGAATTTAAGGGCGCAGTTAATCAGTTATTTGCTAAGCATGGCGTACTGGTCAGACGTGGTATTCCAGGCGTGCACAGATCGCAGGCAATTGTTGAAAACTTTAACAAACAGTTATCAGAAAGACTTTTCAGTTACCAGTATTCTAAGGAACTCATGCATGACACCCGTAACACTGAATGGGTAAAGAGATTACCACATGTGATAAAAGCAATGAATAATGAAGGACACCCTAAGCCTGCTGATGCTATTAAATTGAAATCAATTACAGACCCAAAAACAGGACCAACCCCACCTCCAGACACAAGCTTGTTTACGAAACAGGTGAGATATTTATATCAGCCAGGGGAGGCTGAGAACGACGACAGACGCAGGGCAACAGACCCCATCTGGTCAACGTCTGTACACAATATAAAAAAAATAATTCCCGGCGCAGACGCAACAATATATTACCTGTACGACCCTGCGCCCCAGAGGGCATTTGTCAGAGAAGAATTACAGATTATTCCCCCAGACACCGTTACTCATTTCAGTAACTAAGTCGTCAATTAATTCATCAACCAGTTCATCACAAATGTCTTCAGATAACTTGAGCCTGTAATGTCCAGGTGCATAAGCTTTTTCCTTACTGTGAAACACTCTTTTCGTGTCTCCAACTGCAAGTGATTTCTTATGTGTTTGAATCATTTCAAGATTATGTTTATTTGATCTCAGTGACTTGTTTGGATAATCAGGCATTAATGCACCATCTAACACTTGCTTGTAATGTTCATGACGAATGTCTTTATTTTTTATCGCTGTTTTTTTTTATTCCTTTGGCTTTTGACTGACTACCCTTCTGGTGCAGTATAGAATACATTTTTGATCTCAGTCCAACATACTCAACTATTGGCACACCATTCAGTTCATCTTTAAACTTTCCAGGCACTTTCTTGTTTTGTGTGCTAAACAGTGGATGGTCTTTAGGGTAGTCAGACGTGTCATACATGTGTAACTCTGTTTTCATGTCTTCGTAAAAGTCTTCAGTAGGCACATCTATGATCATAGAGTCAGTGTCAGTGTATAGCAGACGACACTCAGGATATTTTGGTTTGAAGTAATCATAATAAAATTCAAGCATCAACAGTTTTGACAACTCCAGAATTGCCATACCAATGAATACTGGCTTGTCCAGTTTAACAATCTTTTTTTTGAGTGACACTGCATACAATGATGAATGAAATTCTTTATACCCTGTGTACTGTGGCTTACCTGTAAGTTTAATTGCACCCAATTCAGTTGTGACTAGTCTCACATCTTTTCTGTGATGAGGATTTTCCATTGTCTTGCAAAAACAGGCATTGTTCATAAGCTTAAAGAAGTCTTTGTCAAATGCAGTGTTGCCGTCCCTGGCACGCAATGTTGTGTTCTTCATTATGTAATCTTTCATGAAAGCACTCTGATCAAATTGAATTCCTCTGTGAACTTTCTTTAGTACTAACCCCTGTCTGATGTAAAACTGCAGCAAGCGGTAGTGACAAACGTAATTAAATTTGTCATTTAAATTTGGCACAAGTTTAGTGTCTTCTTTTTTTCCTGTCATACTCATTTTCTCAACTGCTAAGGGATAATCATTGTGGTAATCATGTAGATGATGTGGGTACTCCAGGTCGACTTCAAAGATCCAACCCTTAGAGATAATAGAAAGTACTTTCCAAAGACTTCGGATTACCCATTGTCTTAATTAACCCCAATAATTAACTAATTACGGTCGTTAACGTCCACACTGTCGTTTCTCTCAAATCAAACCAAAATCCTGACAGTGCACTCTATAATAGACTAATGACTTTTTACACACCCCAAATAATTAAAAAATTACTCCTCATTGTCTCTCAATACTGTCAGAGTCGATTTCCGAAAAACTCGCAAGCTCTGTTCGACACATAACATTCCAGTTCACGCTTGACAAAACAAACTGACTCTTTTCAGTGCAGCCAGAGTGGGGGGGACAGGTCGCCGCGACTTATTAACAAAAGGTGGCTCAGTGCAGCTTTATTGAAAACCTCTTTGAAAACAGCTCTGCTCAGGTCGTGTTCAAAACTTGTCAATGCCTGCACATGTGCTGGAAAAGAGTTGTTCGTCTGACTTTTCAGAAAATCGATTAGGGACCATGTTAAATAGTGGGACCAGAAAATCTCATCTGATTTTGTAGAGGTAGGTAACACATACATACACACACACATACACAATCACACACTATCTACATAAAATAACATTTCATGTGATATACACTGTCAGAGTCGATTTCTGAGGAACACGATTTTCTATACCAGTTAGCCTACCCTCTCACTGTGTACACAAAGCGTCGGACACAGCCCGAACATAATGGCTTCTTATGACAAAAGCTATTTTATTGACTGTGACACTGATGTAAAACGACACAGATAACACTTTTTATCACAGGCCTTTTAAATCTTGTCTACCACTGTTCATTGAGGTCTAGATTCATAGATTCACATGAGCTCCATTTCACAACATTTTTGATTGGAAACTAACAGACGCATAACTCTCACTGTGTACACACAGTACTCGTATGTATAATTTCTGTTTATAACATAACTTTAGAAGTCTATGCAGACATCTAAGTGCTTTCATGTACACGACGCTTTAAATCAGCCCATGCGTGGACAAAAGCCTCGGCGTTTCTATGTACGCGCGCGTTGCTGTTGCTGTTGCTACTGACTTATCTGCGCATAAAAGGACGCACAATCTGAATGCACTGACTAAAATAGTTCTAGGTGCCAAGCTATTCTGGCACCACCCTTGAACTAAAGCCATTGGTCTATATCCCTATCTGTAAGTACTATAAAGTAGCTTGCATATGGCAGTGTACAAATTTGAAGCTTTTAGCCTCAGTATGATATGGGTTAAAACAAGTTTTTGATGTATTTGTATAGTTAGAATTGCTAGACTGTGCTACGAGTGACTGTTAAGTGTGAATGCCGAAAGCGATAAATTGTCCGTTTTTGGAAACCACTTTATTCAATATCTTAAAGTAATCACGAACTTTGACACTTCTGCCGAGGGAATCGACCGGGTGGTATTAAATAAACATGGTAACGAGAGCACGCACACATACGCACACACGCACTGACACATTGACACACACACATACACATACACACATACACATACACACACACACATACACACACACACACAAACACATAAATAAACATACACGTACACACACACAAACACATAAACACACACACACACACTCACACACACACATACATATACACACATATACATATACACAAACACATATATATACACTAACACAGACACAAACAAAATAGGCACACATACAGCCAACTACTAACCGGTATGACAGAGCAGCCGCCATTGCTCAGCCGGATATTTTTGAAATTCCATGAATGGATTAGAGCACTATGTATGGATTAAAAGAATCGATCCGGTTTTATCTGAGCATGAAAAAGTTTTCAGACTTTTAAGAACGTGAAATTTCCTTTCTTAGCGCTCCAACACGTAGACTCGTAGAACAGGTTTTGTGTGGTGTCTCGGTTTTCTGCGTACTGCAGTGCCGGTAGCGCACGCGCACACGCGCGCACACGCGCGCACACACGCGCACACGCGCACACACACGCACACACACGCGCACACACGTGCGCACACGCGCGCACACGCACATATGTACACACACACATGTACAGACACGGAAATACCTCGGACATACACAATAGCTCTCTCTCTTTCCACCTCACACAGAGAGAGGCCCGTCATAAAGACAGTAATCATAATACCTTTTACCCTTGCTGGTTTAGGTCTGTGCTTATGTCAACTGACAAACACTAGTAAATCTCTGCCCTTAACGCCACACACCACATGTCACAGTTGAGGTAAGGAACATATCTTTTTAAATGCAGCACGCTTATAGCTGAGAGGTGTCAGCTTAATACATCCCGTCGTCAACAAGTCATGCATTTGTGGAGTGACGCATGCGGGTAAACCCACCTGTGGCTGAGACTTGAGAGCCCTCATACAAATCACTCAAGTACACAATCCACGCTAGTTAGCCTCAGGCTTTAAGAAAAAAGCCATTTATACCATTATTTCTGAGTCAATACCCTAAAAACATGGCTATAAGAAAAATTGTTAGCGAGTGTGTTCATGTACTTGAAAAAACATTTAAGCAGGTGTTAAAGTGACAAAAAGTAATTACAAAATAATGTTTAATTTGGTTTTATAAAAAAACAAATCACTCATTGTTTTAACAAAATCAAATAACAACATTTTTATTCTATTATCTATTGTAATTATTTGCACAATTTGTTATTTAATTTTGACAAAAAATGTACTTTAGTCAAGAATTAAAGCATAATTTAATAGAGCAAGGGAAGTAACTTTTTTGTCTTGCTGAAATTTTTACAAAATTACTTCCCTTGTATTAACTTGTACTCAGAAATTTTTGTTATTGAACATGGGTGATTCCTTCCTTTTTCTGGTGCTCAAGTTATGGGTAAAATTATCAAGTTACTGTCTATGTTACTGTCTAGGTGTTTCATTTGGCTCACACTTGGCCAGGGTGTGATTTATAATTTAATGCAAAGCCAATAATCGCCAATACTGTGTCAGGTTTGTTTGCTTAAAAGGACAGGGTTATTGTACATGACATTACAATTGAAATCTGTGAAACATGTCATTTATAAGCCCACTGAGAGAGACACAATATTGGTCTGGGGTAAACTCAAAAACTATTGGCTACATTTTGCTGAATGGTACAAACGTATGAAGTTACTATTAATGTACTTCCTAGGAAACATGATTTTGCTTGATAACAATTTTTGTTTTTTGTTTTTAATTTTTTTAATTACATTATAAATGAACCAAGACGAACTCCTTCTATTAAATGATATCAATGCTGTAGAGAACAAAGACTTAGACTCAAAAAAACAGCGGCTTTTGTCTGTGATTGTCTCAGGCAAATCAAAGGCTTATCTGGGTAGACAATACATGACAGAGGATATTGAATCTCTAAGCTCTGATGAACTAATCAAGCTTCATTCTAAATATGAAAACCACATTGCCTCACTAATGACACGTGATTTGATTGATTGTACATTGCTTAACGTCCCGACAGCAACAAGGCTTTCTCAGGACGTGCCTGCACTGCTTGTGAAAAAAAAAAACTATACAGAAAATTGAATGTATGTCGCCAGCCGGTCAAATACGTTAAATAAACCTACAACATGGGGCCTAAATAAAGCTAAGACCATTTAGCAACACACATCCAATATCAAGAGCTACAGGCAGTGCAGACAGTTGGGAGAGTTTTAAATAGACAAATACAGGTGAATGGACCAAAGGTAGACAGAAACACATGCCCCAGAATAGAAAGGAAACCCACCCTGTGGGGTTGACCAGGGTGACCCTGGGAACTAAAAAGTACCTAACCCCACCCAAGTCCCCCAGGGCAGACCCGGGTGGGGGACACGCGATTTGAGTCGATCTCTTGTATGCCTATACACAAAAGCAGTGAGTCACTTTCTACCTGTGGATTGTGACAGTCTATCACATGACCTTGAAAGTAATCCTATTGTTTCAAGTTCAATTGGCAAATTAGCATGTGTCATGTTTTACAAGTTCGGAAATTACCTTGCTCCTGTCGTAACCCTTCTTGTTACCGGGAGTCATATTGATTTTTCAAAAATAAATTTTCTAGAGAAAGAAAAAGAAGGATCAAATGGACGAGAACAAGATGACTACACAACAGAACCCGGACCCTGTTTTGACACAGGTTCAAACTGTGACTAAGGCTAAAAGTCCAGGCAGGGTTGAGGCTGGTAAAAGATTAGCCGAATATAACAGACAAAAAAAATTACAGCTTCAAGCGCAAACAGAAAAGGCTCATGTGACTGACCAGGCATTAGGACCGTTAGGACCGTCAAGACCGTCAGAACTGTCAGGACTTTCAACACCCCTGTCACACCCACATCAAAGTGAAAGACCTTCAACCCAGTCTAATTCTGAAACAGCAAAATATGTAGTTGCCGGATTTGTTGTCGGATTTGGTTACGTAGGTTATCAATTATACAAAAAATACAAACCACAGACTCGTACAGTGACCAAAAAATCAGACACTCCAAAAACAAAACCAGAAGTCGCCACATTACCAGTAACATCCAAAGCCGTTGACCCATTTTATATGCAGTAAATAAAAATATTATTTTAATTTTTCTTGCCTTAGAAAATGAATGACTCAAAGAACATGATGAACCTTGTGTATCACTCTGCCGTAATCAGTGGATTAGCAGTAGCTTATTCTATGCTGGGGAAAAGTCTACTCAAAATGAAATCAGCAGACTTGAGTAGACTTGACTTTGAAGACAGTGCTAAGCTAATTGTAGTTGTCACAGCGTCGATTGCGACAAAAGACTTTCTAGTCAAGCAAGGAATTATTCCCGAAAATGTTTCTATGTAAATAAAAATATTATGGCGACGATAGCTATTATGATAGGAGGTGCTATGGTTAATGCTCTGGCATTTAGTGGCTCTAATTATCTCTTTTCAAAAATGGGTAGAGAGGAATCTGCTCTGGAGATGAGACGACACAATGAGGCGTCAGAAAAATTAGCACAAGCCCAGCAGGAATATGAAAAGAATAGAATTGAGAAACTTGATTTCATCAATGAAAAACTCAGGCTAGAAGGCCACGCACAACATACGTTTTCAAATACAGACGAAGCAATCCGTGAATATTTTTTAGTCACAGGTGAAGACATGTCTATCCCAAAACCGAAACTAAGTGACTATTACAAACCGAGTACAGAACAAAGAAACGGAGAAATAATCTTTGTTCTAGTGGGAATGACATTTGTTTATTTTACAGGAGTATTCATTGCTAGAAAAAATGGCAGCCGAAAATAAAATGATTGATTGTACATTGCTTAACGTCCCGACAGCAACAAGGCTTTCTCAGGACGTGCCTGCACTGCTTGTGAATAAAAAAAACTAAACAGAACATTGAATGTATGTCGCCAGCCGGTCAAATACGTTAAATAAACCTAACAAATGGGGCCTAAATAAAGCTAAGACCATTTAGCAACACACATCCAATATCAAGAGCTACAGGCAGTGCAGACAGTAGGAAGAGTTTTAAAAAGACAAATACAGGTGAATGGACCTCGGGTAGACAGAAACACATGCCCCAGAATAGAGAGAAAAACTCACCCTGTGGGGCTGACCAGGGTGACCCTGGGAACTAAAAAGTACCTAACCCCACCCAAGTCCCCCAGGGCAGACCCGGGTGGGGGGGCAGCCGAAAATAAACTATCGAAAATATATTACTCACCATCAGGTTATTGGAAAGGGCAAACAGCTATTCAGAAATTACATGCCGCTGTGGGCGGAGATATAACACTCAATCAGGTCAAACAATGGTTACAGAGACAAGCAATTTGGCAGATATATCTTCCTGCTCCAAGAAAGATAACGAGGCCCCATTTTGAGAACACAACACCTAATGACACACACCAAATGGACCTCCTGTTCTTACCCCATGACACAATAAGAAAGAAACGATACAAATATGCATTAACTGTTGTAGACATTGCTTCAAGGTACAAAGACGCTGAACCCATATCTGACAAAACAGCCAGTACAGTTGCTACTGCTTTATCAAAAATATATAGTCGAGGCCCTTTAAGATACCCCAGACTAGTGCAGGTTGATGATGGATCAGAATTCAAAGGTGCTGTTAATCAGTTATTTGCGAAGCATGGCGTACTGGTCAGACGTGGTATTCCAGGCGTGCACAGATCGCAGGCAATTGTTGAAAACTTTAACAAACAGTTATCAGAAAGACTTTTCAGTTACCAGTATTCTAAGGAACTCATGCATGACACCCGTAACACTGAATGGGTAAAGAGATTACCACATGTGATAAAAGCAATGAATAACGAAGGACACCCTAAGCCTGTTGATGCTATTAAATTGAAAACAATTACAGAGCCAAAAACAGGACCAACCCCACCTCCAGACACAAGTTTATTTACTAAACAGGTGAGATATTTATATCAGCCAGGGGAGGCTGAGAACGACGACAGACGCAGGGCAACAGACCCCATCTGGTCAACGTCTGTACACAATATAAAAAAAATAGTCCCCGGTCCTGACGGTCCTGGCGCAACAATATATTACCTGTATGACCCTGCACCCCAGAGGGCATTTGTCAGAGAAGAATTACAGATTATTCCCCCAGACACCGTTACTCATTTCAGTAACTAAGTAGTCAATTAATTCATCAACCAGTTCATCACAAATGTCTTCAGATAACTTGAGCCTGTAATGTCCAGGTGCATAAGCCTTTTCCTTAGTGTGAAACACACGTTTCGTGTCACCAACTGCAAGTGACTTTTTGTGTGTTTGAATTATTTCAAGATTGTGTTTGTTTGATCTCAGTGACTTGTTTGGATAATCAGGCATTAATGCACCATCTAACACTTGCTTGTAATGTTCATGACGAATGTCTTTATTTTTTATCGCTGTTTTTTTTATTCCTTTGGCTTTTGACTGACTACCTTTCTGGTGCAGTATAGAATACATTTTGGATCTCAGTCCAACATACTCAACTATAGGCACACCATTCAGTTCATCCTTAAACTTACCAGGCACTTTCTTGTTTTGTGTGCTAAACAGCGGGTGATCTTTAGGGTAGTCAGACGTGTCATACATGTGTAACTCTGTTTTCATGTCTTCGTAAAAGTCTTCAGTAGGCACGTCTATTATCATAGAGTCAGTGTCAGTGTATAACAATCGACACTCAGGATATTTTGGTTTGAAGTAATCATAATAAAATTCAAGCATTAATAATTTTGACAACTCCAGAATTGCCATACCAATGAATACTGGCTTGTCCAGTTTAACAATCTTTTTTTTGAGTGACACGGCATACAATGATGAATGAAATTCTTTATACCCTGTGTACTGCGGCTTACCTGTAAGTTTAATTGCACCCGATTCAGTTGTGACTAGTCTCACATCTTTGCGGTGATGAGGATTTTCCATTGTCTTGCCAAAACAGGCATTGTTCATAAGCTTAAAGAAGTCTTTGTCAAATGCAGTGTTGCCGTCTCTAGCACGAAGGGTTGTGTTCTTCATTATATAATCTTTCATGAAAGCACTCTGATCAAATTAAATTCCTCTGTGAACTTTCTTTAGTACTAACCCGTGTCTGATGTAAAACTGTAGCAAGCGGTAGTGACAAACGTAATTGAATTTGTCATTTAGATTTGGCACAAGCTTAGTGTCTTCTTTTTTCCCTGTCATACTCATTTTCTCAACTGCTAATGGATAATAATTGTGGTAATCATGTAGATGGTGTGGGTACTCCAGGTCTACTTCAAAGATCCAACCCTTCGCGTCGTTTCGGTCAAGATTAATAATATATTTTGTTATGTCTGTTATGTCATACTGTGACAAATCATGCAGACAAAAGTTTTTCAAGGGCAATAACTCACACATCGCGAACCCATAAAGGTTATTAGCGTCCAAGTACGTAATGAATGACCTTGACCTCAAGGGGTCAAACCCCCGGCCAAGGTCACCATAACCGTCCAGATATTTATTATTTGCTCTGGCGTAGTTATTTGCTGCAATACTAATCCCTCCCCTCAATCCACGTTCCACCATTTCACCCATCGTACGATCAGACAACAGGTCTATAAATATCTTACTAGATTTCAAAAATGCATCCCATGTCATGCCAGGACTAGTTATGTAGCAGGCTGGGTCAAGTTTCTAGTGTAACAACCCCTTTTCACGGTAACTTTCAAATACGTCTCCTAGTAAACAAACGTCTGCTTTCAAGTACTGGTCATGGTAGTCACCAATTGTCTGACATCCTAACTTATCCCACGCATCAAGAGCGTGTTGATATTCAGAGTCAGAAATATCTTTACCAGTTAGTGTAGAATAAAATTTATCTTTTGGTGGCAGTCTTGTTTCTTCAAACACAACCCAGTGATCAATGTACTCATACGGATAGACACCTTTCTTAATCAAGTCTGGCTCAAAATATTTACTCGTTATTGGATACTCAGTCAGTCCTTCTGCCAGACTAGCAAGACCTAAAGACAAATGTTGCATGGAGTCATAAAATGCTAATTTGTCTAACCTAAAAGTTAAGTATTTCTCAGTTGTCTGGGCAATACAACTTATGTTTTTGTACGACTCGTCTACAGCCTGCATGATAATGTGTGAATCATATCCTTTGAGATTGTGGAAAAAGATTGGCAGTTTATATGTCTTGGGATCTGTTTTTAATAATAAGTTACAATTGTTATGTCCAGCGCCTCTGTAACGTCCAGTTATGTGATCGTGGTCACGAACTTTATCACCCCCCAGAGGCTGTTCACAAATCCAACACGTCTCAGCTGTATCAAATTTCAGTTTGTCTTCTTCTGTCATCACCAAAGGCATCTGGCATGTTGTGAGATATTGTACTACCTGACTGTACAGTTGTCTCATTTCTGTTAAAAACAGACATGCTGCATTTTCACCCCTGTAGATAACAGGTTCTGAATGCAAACCGTCTGACCTAACAAGAATGTATCCAAAAGAACACACCACTTGGTCACTCAACTTTATAGTCTTTGGTAATGATTCTGGAACAGGACCGTCATACGGAACAACTAATGATTCAAAATCTGCATATACTACAAACGGCAACTTTTGTTGATTCCCATAGTTTTTAAAATATACTTGACTACCAGGATCTGGATACTTAAGTACAGTTTGTATGTCATCAGCTGACCTGCAGTGTAAAACATGTTTGTGTGCCACATCAATAGAAGAGAATCTTTGTAAACATCTTTTACACACTTCCTGTTTCCTACCATATTTTGATACATGATTATGAATTAGACGTGACATACTCCTGATAATTGTGTAGTGAAAGTTATTGTCATCGCCGATTAGCAACATGTCAACATGTTTATCTTCTGACTGCCCATATGTTGGAGCAAGTGGTGATACTCTAATGGGTTGTAACTTATCAACAGACTCATTATCCCACACATACACATTTACAGATATACCAGGATTTAGTTTTTCAAACAAGTCTATGTCCTCTATTTTAACAGGGAACTCAATGCCACTAAAATCAAGTTCATTTACAAATTTGATGTAGTTAGATACACGTTCTGGTTTTGATTTTACAAAGTGTAGTTCAGCAAGCACACACCACATGAAACAATAGTTGTCATTGTTCTGTATGTTGACGACAGCCTTTTTGTTTACTACTTCTGTTGGCAGTGGCAACCATGCTTTACCTAATATAGGATGATACCTAGACTGCTTTAGTTGCAGTTCATGTACATGTCCTTCGTGCCAACCAGACCCCTTCATTCTTGCACTGTCAATTGCCTGTAGAAAGTCTGGTAATAGTCTGTCTCTAAACACGTTCTCTACCTCCGGTTCTCTTCTTGTGTTAACAGTGTGTTGTCTTGTTGATATGTACGATACAATCACTTCACCGTCCACCCTAGTGAATTCGATTTTTGCAACAATCTGAATCTTTACACTGCCTGTAAGAAGATTTTGTTGTATGACAGAAAAAGAGTTTTCTATTGATTCATAGACATTATTAGTATTGGATATGGGTAAGTTTGTTGTGTGAAACACGTTTCTTAAACTAGATGAGCCAAGGTTTTAAACATTGTCCGTCATTTTTATTTGTCCGACAAAATAATAAATGAAAAAATATTACCGCTGGCTCACCTTGTGTAATACCACTTTATTAACTGTAACACTGTCAATATAAACATTTAGTTTGCGTAGTTGTTTAAATATGCTATAACAAACTTCCCCTAACCAACCATAGTTGGTATCATCAACTTTAAAAGTAGGTGTCTTTAAATCAACTGTCATGCACTCCACATTTGGATGCTCATCGACATAATCCAAAGTCACACTATATGTAACATATATTTCTGATGGTGCTGAAAGGCTTATGTAAGTCTGTTTGGGTGTTATTAAGTCAGTAAAGTGCATAACATCTTTGAAAAGGTGTGTGAGATCAAGCACCTGTATGATTTGTCCGTCTGTCATTTTTATTGGACAAACAAAAGAATAAATTAATTTACATCAATTTACTAACCCATACCCTGTGGGCTGATCTGTCTTTAAAATGAGCTTTAGATGCTTAGTTGATTTCAGTTTATTTTTTACATCATCTCGTTCATGTTTATTTGGTATGACATCGTTTTCTCTGAGACAGTCTTCAAAGCTGTCACGATCCTTACAGTAAAACAAACAGATAAACTTTAACTGTTCTTGAAAATCTTTCAGTACAGCATTATATTTTTGAGTGAGAATCCATACACTTACATTTGCATGTCTGCCACTGAAAGCAAGTTCTGCTAGAGTGTTTCTCTTCTTGACAATGTCTTTCTCTGCAGAACAGTCATCAACTATGAACAACGTTGGCTGTCCTTCAAATTGCTTGTAAAAATATTGTAGGTAGTCATTCAGTTTTTTCTCAGGGTCGACTAAGTATATGTTGCTGTCAGTCCAAATGAATAAACGATTGTGATAAGCTTTGTTGTGTTTGATTGTAGGACAAAATATTACAATGTTTTCAAAATGGTGGATGTATCTTGTTTGTAATAGGTTAAGTACAAATTCAGTTTTACCACACCCTGTGGCGCCACAAAACAATCCACAGTGTGGGTCAAGGGTCATTAAGCTCCGGTTCATTTTAATACACAATATAATTTTAATATATGTGTCCACTTAGTCTACACTCTTGTATATTGAGTTGTGCGTCATAAATTAGATACAAATATATGTTAATGGCTGCAGCAGTTTCAACCTTCTTTTGTATCTGAATTGTTATTCCGTCACTACCGTTCTCGACAGTTCGTCCTGACCCATGAAGGTAATCATCATCTGTACTACGAAGGTCTAGCCACAGTGCATACTTGTTTGTAAGGTATTGTCCAATCCTAACGTCATACAGATGTAGATCTTTGCACGCAATGTTTGCAGGTTTATCTCTAATCCTTCCACCCGCAAAATACTTTATGGTTTCGTCATAGTGTTATTAAGGTAACATTCCTGAAGCGTACACTTGATTAGGGCGGCCTTCGATTGTACAGGACAAATGTGTAATCTTAGGATTGTATAATTTTTCTGAATCTCTTTTGTATGGACTCACCGGTTCAACAAACAACATAAGAATACCTTTCAGTGACCTGGCAGGCGTGTTCAAGTTTATGTTCCACATTGGGTCGCTTTTGTCTTTGGGTATTAAACTATGCCTAATCACACGGTCATAATAAATTGGAAGTCTTGACTGATACTGATTTTGAATGAGTCTGGCTAGTTCAGTATGTGTAACAATTTCATATTCCAAGGAAATGTTAGAGATCTTATATGTTGCATCTGTGGCAGATGATTTAATGACTTTGGAGTAGTCATTGAAAGTTAGTTCAAAACTTAGACGGTCATTCAGTGCTCCTTGATAATAAGGCAAATGAGCTGTGAGGATTTCAAACTCAAGTGGAATGTAAAATCTGGTTCCATATGTTTCTGCTATAATAACATCCTTTGGTACCCCAGTAGTTACCTTATCTCCAGCATTGATTCGAAGTTTACCAACATTATCAGACTGTATACCTTGGTAAATACGATCTTCTCGTTCTTCTCTTGTGAGCCAAAGATCTTTGTAACAGTAAAATACATCTGAGTCGTCAAGACTAAACACTTCCTGTCCTTCAAGTTTTACTTTAATAGTTCTAACAATTGCTCTGCCAAGATTGTCAACCAGTGTTCTGTTCACATCTGCGTCTGATGTTAGTTCAATATTAAATGCAAGGCGTGCAGTGCCAGGAACAATAACATCATTGGGACCTAGGTTTGGAAACTTGACTGTAAGTGTTTGATTCTGGTCTATGGTACTTGGATTGTTCGTGATGACGATTGATTGTCTTATGCCCTTAACACCCAGAGGCTCGCGTAGTTTTCTGTATGGGTCTAACTTTGATCCGTAAGACTGTGTCATTTTTATTATGCACAATAAAAAATAATAAATTAATAAAACAATGGCAGCGGGAGGATTTAATCATGAAGATTTTGAAATGGATGACACGTATGATTTTGGTAATACAACAGATATGGCAGATATGACAGATATGACTGGTACAAGAAATATTTACAGTTTACGTCATGAACTTTTAGAAACCAAAGTGAACTCATTTTATGATCATGTTGGTGGTCGCCCAGACAACGTAGATCCTAATCAGTTTGAACTTGATGTCAAGGGTCATTTATATTTAAATACTGTTGACAAAGGAAAAGTACTATTGACTAACAAAAAAGACCCTAGTAGGTTTAGGGCTTTAAGTACAATAAAAAATGAAGGTGGTGTTGGTGCCTTGCGTCAACTTGGAATTGGAGGGTCTCCTGTCACGCCAAGACTGGCTAGTGTTCTTCACGACACGCAAACAAAGTTGCCAACAGGGCAAGAGATTGAAATGGCACCAGTAACAAGCCTACCAGAAATAGCAAACACAGTGATACAAGAAACTTCATTTACTGAAGGGCAATTAAATGACGCTATGAAAACAATAGACGACCCACCTTTGTCAATGAGGGAGATTATGGGATTGGATAAATCACTGCAGACAATAAGAGGTGAGATGGTTAATAATCTTGCCAAACTAGGTGAGCTTGATAAACACATAGAACGTGAAAAAGAGAAACTGGCTACAGCAGACAATGGGAATCTTGACACAGAAATGAAAGAAAGAATACAGCACAGATTAAATGATTTGCAGATAGAAAGATCAGGAAGGTTAGAAACAATTAGTATTGGAAGACAAAAACTGAAATCACAGGTCAACAGAATTAGAGAAACTATTCAGAAAATACTTCACGAAGACACTACTCTGGCTGAGAGACTAAAAACACTTTTCAGAGAACAGGGTATCACAATTGCTAGTTTAATTACTGCTCTTGGGTTTATTATCAGTACTGTAGTGCTGGCTGTCTCCGGCAGTGGTGGGGGTGCACCCTCGGCCCCAGCACCACCAACCCCGGGCCCCCCGACTCCAACAGACCCAAAAGAATGGGTAAAGAAACAGTTGTCTCACATATCAGACTTGCTTAAAAAATTGGCTGTGAAAGCAGTGGATGCTTTGCCTGGCATAATTGGCACGGTTGTCAGTTGGTTGATTAGTACTGCAGCGAAGGCAGTAGGGTTTATGGCAGAGCATGTGTGGGTCTTTTTGGTTACAGTAGGAGGGTTGATGGTGGGTTATTTAATGAAACAGATAAAGAAGTAAAACTCCTAATCCAGTGAGGCCTATTACCAATGCAGTTCTCTCTGACTCATGAGTGTCAGGGGTTGGTGTAGGGGTTACCGCTTGTATGAGTGCCGGTGTTGGGGCCGGGGCCAGGGCCGGGGGTGTTACCATCTGTAATGATTTTAATGACTGTACGTGTGCGGTTGTTGCTCCCAAGTTTACAGATTGATTGAGACCGAGTTTTTGACCAACACCTGCAACAATGATTTCATTATTATAATTTGTGATTGTTCCCATTTGGAGTTGAAGGTCAGATGGTAACATGTATAACCCAGTGCCAACTACAAAGTCAACTTTCGATCTGGCATATCTTAAAACGTCTTGGTAGCGTTGTATGCTAGATGGGAGATCAACTGTTGAGTTGATTGAATCTTCAAGATTTGCAAGAAACTGTTTTTGTGCTTCAAATTTACCACTTCCATTCAAAATGTTTGATTTTGTTAGTGATTGTGCTCCTAGTAAACACCAGACATATGTTCTGATAGACTCATTGACGCGCTCGACTCCTGCTTGAGTAAACCCGTCAGATTTATCTAAAATAAATGTGGTCCATGCGTTAGTCTGCTTCTGCTCTATGGAACCTAACCAGACTTCTGATTTAGATGAGAATGAAGTGTAACCAGGGTAATAATCTTGAGGGTATTGTCTGTGACTCATAGCATAATACAGTGTACCCATACCATTGTGATCATCAAGTTTTTGTGTAAAGTCATACTTAGGGCTGATGTTAAATTCATTACAGATGCGTTCAAATGCTTTCATATCCATGGGGTTGTTAAACCTGTTGAAACTGGATTCAGTTGGTAGTGGTGTATGCAGTTCTGACAGTATTCTTCTAAGCTGGTAATAAGTGTGGAAACGATACACAGACCTAATCAGTTTGTTTGGGTGATTCAAATGGTCTGTAAATGAAACACCACAGCCTGTAGTAGAACATAGAATAGCAAAGTTAAGTTGGTTTTGAAACAGAGATAGATAATATGAGACTTCCAAACCAATAGATTCAATAAAGCCGCATCCGTCATTAATTTACGCTATTTTTAAATATCAAAATTCAGTTATCCCATTACACCCTCATTATTTCCGAATCAACCCTTTAATTTTAAAAAAATGATGAGCATGACGGATGCGACTCTATTGAATTTATTATTTTGGAAGTCTCATATTATCTATCTCTCCTAGCCATTTTAGTTCCACTTCAGAAATCATTCAAAGCAACGATTTTTGATCAGCTACCAACCCGCGATTATCATAAGCCAGACCCCCCACCTAACCTAAATTATTAATGCTGTCATTGACTTCTTTAAACAAAATTATTATATTACGTTTTAAAATGAACCAAGACGAATTACTTCTTCTAAGCGATATCTGTGCTGTAGAGAACAAAGACTTAGACTCTAAAAAACAAAGGCTTATCTCTGTAGTTGTGTCAGGCAAATCAAAAGCTTTTCTCGGTAAACAATACATGACAGAAGACATAGAATCCCTTACTGCTGATGAGCTAATTAAACTACATTCTAAATATGAAAATCACATTGCTTCACTAATGACACGTGATTTAAGCCGGTCTCTTGTCTGTCTATATACAAAAGCTGTAAGTCACTTCCTACCTGTTGATAGTGACAGCCTTTCACATGATCTAGAAAGCAACCCCATAGTTTCAAGTTCAATAGGTAAATTAGCATGCCTTATGTTTTACAAGTTTGGGAATTACCTTGCGCCTGCTGTAACCTTACTTGTTACTAGTAGTCATATTGATTTTTCTAAAATAAATTTTAAATTAGAAGAAAATGGACGAGACGACTCCACAACAGAGCCATGTCTTGACACAGGTTCAAACAGTGACTAAGACTAAAAGCCCAGGTAGAATAGAGGCTGGAAAAAGATTAGCTGAATATAACAGACAAAAGAAATTACAGCTTCAAGCATTAACAGAAAAGACTGACACACCATCAACAGCACCAGTGTCACTACCGTCACACCCCCCACAAAGTGAGAGACAAACAACTAAACCTGAAACTACAAAATATATAGTTGCTGGATTTGTTGTCGGATTTGGTTACGTAGGTTACCAATTATATAAAAAATACAAACCAAACACTCAAACAGTGTCCAAAAAATCAAACACTCCAAAAACAAAAGAAGAAGTCTCCACATTACCAGCAGTTCCAAAACCTTTGGACCCATTTTACATGCAGTAAATAAATTTATTATTTTAATTTTTATGGTATAAAAAAATGAGCGACACAAAGAACTTAATGAACCTTGTCTATCACTCTGCTGTAATAAGTGGACTATCAGTAGCATATTCTATGCTTGGAAAAAGTCTTCTCAAAATGAAATCAGCAGACCTTAGTAAATTAGACTTCGAAGACAGTGCTAAGATAGTAGTTGTTATAACAGCATCGATTGCAACAAAAGATTTTCTAGTCAAGCAAGGAATTATTCCAGAAAATATTTCTATGTAAATAAAAATATGGCAACTATAGCTGTCATGATTGGTGGTGCAGTTATTAACGCATTAGCTTTTAGTGGATCAAACTATTTCTTTTCAAAAGTTAGTAAAGAAGAATCAGCAGAAGAAATGAAGCGACACAATGAGGCATCTGAAAAACTAGCTCAAGCTCAACAAGATTATGAAAAGCAAAGAATTGAGAAACTTGATTTTATTAATGAAAAACTAAAACTTGAGGGTCACGCACAGCATACATTTTCAAATGTCGATGACGCTATCAAAGAATACTATCTTGTAACTGGTGAAGACATGTCTATTCCACAACCAAAACTTAGTGACTACTACCAACCAAGCCCAGAACAAAGAAATGGAGAAATAATATTTGTTTTAGTAGGAATGACATTAGTATATTTTACAGGAGTTTATATTGCTAAAAAAAATGGCAGACGCTAAACTATCAAAAATATATTACTCCCCAATTGGCTACTGGAAAGGGAATACTGCAGTAGAAAAATTACATGCTGCTGTGGGTGGAGATGTCAACCAAATAAAACAGTGGCTCAAAAAACAGGCAATTTGGCAAATATATCTTCCTGCTCCAAGAAAAATAACAAGGCCTCATTTTGAAAACACATCACCTAATGACACACACCAAATGGACCTCCTGTTTCTTCCACATGACACAATAAAAAAGAAACGATACAAGTATGCATTAACTGTTGTTGACATAGCTTCAAGGTATAAGGATGCAGAACCCATAACTGACAAAAAAGCTGTAACAGTGGCCACTGCATTATCAAAAATATATAGTTGAGGTCCTTTAAAATACCCTAGGCTTGTGCAGGTTGATGATGGGAGTGAATTTAAAGGCGCTGTTAATCAGTTATTTGCAAAGCATGGAGTGCTAGTGCGGCGAGGCATACCAGGCTTGCATAGATCACAGGCTATTGTAGAAAACTTTAACAAGCAATTATCGGAGAGACTTTTTAGCTATCAGTATTCTAAGGAACTCATGCATGACACACGTAACACTGAGTGGGTTAAAAGATTACCGTCTGTAATAAAAGCAATGAATAATGAGGGTCACCCTAAACCTGTTGATTCTATTAAATTGAAAACAATACTGTCAGAAATAAAAGCAATAACACCTCCAGACACTAGCTTGTTTACAAAACAGGTGAGATATTTGTATCAACCAGGTGAAGCTGAAAATGACGTTAGACGTAGGGCAACTGATCCAATTTGGTCTACATCTGTTCATAATATAAAAAAAATAGTTCCTTCAGCTAATGCAACAATATATTATCTGTATGAGCCTGCACCAAAGAGGGCATTTGTCAGAGAAGAATTACAGATTATTCCCACAGATACTGTTACCCACTTTTAACAATTTCAATTCATCAATTAGTTTATCAAGCAGATTATCAGCTATTTCTTCAGATAACTTAAGCCTGTAATGACCTGGTGCATAAGCTTTTTCCTTAGTGTGAAACACTCTTTTTGTGTCTCCAACTGCTAGAGACTTTTTATATGTTTGAATCATTTCAATATTATGTTTGTTTGATCTTAGTGTCTTGTTTGGATAATCAGGCATTAATGCACCATCTAACACTTGCTTGTAATGTTCATGACGTATGTCTTTATTTTTTATTGCTGTTTTTTTTATTCCTTTGGCTTTTGACTGACTTCCCTTCTGGTGCAGTATAGAATACATTTTTGATCTCAGTCCAACATACTCAACTATAGGCACACCATTCAGTTCATCTTTAAACTTACCAGGCACTTTCTTGTTTTGTGTGCTAAACAGTGGATGGTCTTTAGGGTAGTCAGACGTGTCATACATGTGTAGTTCTGTTTTCATGTCTTCATAAAAGTCTTCAGTACATACGTCTATGATCATAGAGTCAGTGTCAGTGTATAGCAGACGACAGTCAGGATATTTTGGTTTAAAGTAATCATAATAAAATTCAAGCATTAACAGTTTTGATAACTCAAGAATTGCCATACCAATAAATACTGGCTTGTCCAGTTTAACAATCTTTTTTTTGAGTGACACTGCATACAATGATGAATGAAATTCTTTATACCCTGTGTACTGAGGCTTACCTGTAAGTTTAATTGCACCTGATTCAGTTGTGACCAGTCTCGCATCTTTTCTGTGATGAGGATTTTCCATAGTCTTACCAAAACAGGCATTGTTCATAAGCTTAAAGAAGTCTTTGTCAAATGCAGTGTTACCTTCTCTTGCACGCAATGTTGTGTTTTTCATTATGTAATCTTTCATAAAAGCACTTTGATCAAATTGAATTCCTCTATGAACTTTCTTTAGTACTAAACCATGTCTGATGTAAAACTGTAACAATCGATAGTGACAAACGTAATTGAATTTGTCATTTAAATTTGGTACAAGTTTGGTGTCTTCTTTTTTCCCCGTTAAACTCAGTTTCTCAACTGCTAATGGATAATCATTATGGTAATCATGTAAATGGTGTGGATACTCCAAGTCTACTTCAAAGATCCAACCCTTTTCATCATTTTGACCTCGATCCATAATATATTTTGTTAATTTTTTTATGCCATACTGTGACAAATCATACAAACAAAAGTTTTTTAATGGCAACAATTCACACATTGCAAATCCATACAAATTATTAGCATCCAAGTATGTAATAAATGACATTGGCTTTGACGGGTCAAAGTCGTCAAGATATTTGTTGTTGGCCTTGCCATAATTGCTTGCTGCTAGACTAATACCTCCCCTCAATCCACGTTCCACCATTTCACCCATCGTACGATCAGACAACAGGTCTATAAATATCTTACTGGATTTCAAAAATGCATCCCATGTCATGCCAGGACTAGTTATGTAACAAGCAGGGTCAAGCTTGTAGTGTAACAAACCCTTTTCACGGTAACTTTCAAATACGTCTGCTAGCAAGCAAACATCAGCTTTCAAGTATTGGTCATGATAGTCACCAATAGTTTTACACCCTAGTTTTTCCCATGCATTAAGTGCGTGTTGGTATTCAGAGTCAGAAATACCTTTACCAATTAGTGTAGAATAAAATTTCTCTTTTGGTGGTAGTCTTGTTTCTTCAAACACAACCCAGTGATCAATGTACTCATATGGATAAACACCTTTTTTAATCAAGTCCGGCTCAAAATATTTACTTGTTATTGGATACTCACTCAGTCCTTCTGCCAGACTAGCCAACCCTAAAGACAAATGTTGCATGGAGTCATAAAATGCTAATTTATCTAACCTAAAAGTCAAGTATTTTTCAGTTGTCTGAGCAATACAACTAATTTTTTTGTAAGACTCATCTACAGCCTGCATGATAATGTGTGAATCATATCCCTTCAGATTGTGAAAAAAGATTGGTAACTTATATGTCTTAGGATTTATTTTTAATAACAAGTTACATTTGTTATGAGCGGCACCTCTGTAACGACCAGTTATGTGATCATGATCGCAAACTTTATCACCATCAAGGACGTCTTCACAAATCCAACACATCACTGCTGCATCAAAATTCTGTTTGTCTTCTTCTGTCATCACCAAAGCCATCTGACAGTTTTCAAAATACCTTACTACCTGAATATACAGATGTCTCATTTCTGTTAAAAACTCAGCTGCTTGCTTTTCACCCCTGTAGATAACAGGTTCTGAATGAAGACCGTCTGACCTAACAATAATGTATCCAAAAGAACACACCACTTGGTCACTCAATTTTATAGTCTTTGGTAATGACTCTGGAACAGGACCTTCATAAGGAACGAGTGATTCAAAATCAGCATATACTACAAACGGCAGCTTTTGCTGATTCCCATAGTTCTTAAAATACACTTGACTGCCAGGATCTGGATACTTAAGTACAGTTTGTATGTCATCAGCTGATCTGCAGTGTAAAACATGTTTGTCTGCTAATTTTATGGAGGAAAATCTTTGTAAACATTTTTTACAAACTTCCTGTTTGCCATTGTGTTTTGTTGTATGATCATGAATTAGACGTGACATATTTCTGATAATTGTGTAGTGGAAGTTATTGTTATCACCAATTAGCAACATGTCAACATGTTTATCTTCTGACTGACCATAGGTTGGGGCAATTGGGGACACTCTAATTGGCTGTAACTTATTTTCAGACTCATTATCCCACACATACACATTTACAGATATACCAGGATTTAGTTTTTCAAACAAGTCTATGTCCTCTATTTTAACAGGGAACTCAATGCCACTGAAGTTGAGTTCATTTACAAATTTGATATAGTTAGATACACGATCAGGTTTTGCTTTTACAAAATGAAGTTTAGCAAGCACACACCACATGAAACAATAGTTGTCATTGTTTTGAATATTGACTACAGCCTTTTTGTTTGCAACCTCAGTTGGAAGTGGTATCCATGATTTGCCTAAAATAGGATGATATCTTGACTGCTTTAGTTGTAGTTCATGTACAAGGCCTTCATGCCAGCCAGACCCTTGCATTTCTGCTCTGTCAATTGCTTCATGGAAGTCAGGCAACAATCTTTCTCTAAACACTTTTTCTAGTTCTCTTCTCGAATTAACTGTGTGCTGCCTTGTCGAGATATACGTTACAATAACTTCACCAACATCTCTGGCAAATTCTATTTTTGCAACAATCTGAATCTTTACACTATCAGAAAGAAGGTTATTTTGTATGACTAAAAAAGATCTTTCTATTGATTCATAGACATTGTAAATATTATATATAGGTAAGTCAGTTGTGTGAAACACGTTTCTTAATCTTTGATGGTTGTCCATCTTTTTTATTTGTCCGACAAAAAAATAAATAGAAAATTATATAGTGTAAAATGGCACTTTATTGACAAAAACCTATATAATAGACAAAATTAATTACCAACAAATAAGCCACTTTCCTGGTATGTCTTCTGTTGTATCATGTTCAAGCTTTTGCATGTGTAATATCGTTTTACTGACAGTAATAAATTTAACATTTTTATTTTCTTTTTTTATTTGATGGTGTATTTGTAAACACATAATCTTAAACCAGTCAGATTTAGCATCATAAACTAAAAAATCATTTGTCCTATTATTATAACATGGAAAAGTATTAGAATATCCAAGATAAAAACTATATGTCATGTGTATCTTCATCGGTGTTGGGAGTTTTAAAAAAGGGCGTCTAACTTGTGTTTTTAAGTCACTAATAAGCATAAAATCCCTGAAACTCGATGTAATATCCATGAATTTACCAATAGGCCAATTTTGATCCTCTTGTCCGTCCGTCATTTTTATAGACAAACCAAAAAGATAAATTAATTTACTAACCCATACCCTGTGGGCTGATCTGTCTTTAAAATGAGCTTTAGATGCTTAGTTGATTTCAGTTTATTTTTTACATCATCCCGTTTTTGCTTATTTGGAATGACATCGTTTTCTCTGAGACAGTCTTCGAAGCTGTCACGATCCTTACAGTAAAACAAACAGATAAACTTTAACTGTTCTCGAAAATCTTTTAGTACAGAATTATATTTCTGAGTGAGAATCCAAACACTGATGTTTGCGTGTCTACCACTGAAGGCAAGTTCTGCTAAAGTATTTCTCTTTTTGACAATGTCTTTCTCTGCAGAGCAATCATCGACAATAAATAAAGTTGACTGTCCTTCAAATTGTTTGAAAAAATACAGCAGGTAGTCATTCAGTTTTTTCTCAGGGTCGACTAAATAGATATTACTGTCAGTCGAAATGAATAAACGGTTGTGATAAGCTTTGTTGTGTTTTATTGTTGGACAAAATATTACAATGTTTTCAAAGTGGTGTATGTATCTTGTTTGTAAGAGGTTAAGTACAAATTCAGTTTTACCACACCCTGTGGCACCACAAAACAATTAACAGTGTGGATCGAGTGTCATTAAGTTCATTTTAATACACAATATAATTTTAATATATGTGTCCACTCAGTCTGCTTTCTGCAATATTGAGTTGTGCGTCATAAATTAGATACAAATATATGTTTATGGCTGCAGCAGTTTCAACCTTCTTTTGTATCTGAATTGTTATTCCATCACTACCATTCTCAACAGTTCGTCCTGACCCATGAAGATAGTCATCATCTGTACTACGAAGGTCTAACCACAGTGCATACTTGTTTGTCAGGTATTGACCAATCCTAACATCATACAGATGTAGATCTTTGCACGCAATGTTTGCAGGTTTATCTCTAATCCTTCCACCCGCAAAATACTTTGTGATCTCATCGTAGTGTTGATAAGGTAACATTCCTGAAGCGTACACTTGATTAGGGCGGCCTTCGATTGTACAAGACAAATGTGTAATCTTAGGATTGTAGAATTTTTCTGAATCTCTTTTGTATGGACTCACCGGTTCAACAAACAACATAAGAATACCTTTCAGTGACCTAGCAGGTGTGTTTAAGTTTATGTTCCACATCGGGTCACTCTTGTCTTTGGGTATTAAACTATGTCTAATCACCCTGTCATAATAAATTGGTAGTCTTGACTGATACTGATTTTGAATGAGTCTGGCTAGTTCAGTGTGTGTGACAATTTCATATTCCAAGGAAATGTTAGAGATCTTGTATGTTGCATCTGTGGCAGATGATTTAATTACTTTGGAGTAGTCATTGAAGGTTAGTTCAAAACTCAGACGGTCATTCAGTGCTCCTTGATAATAAGGCAGATGAGCTGTTAGGATTTCAAACTCAAGTGGAATGTAGAATCTGGATCCATATGTTTCAGCCATTATAACTTCCTTTGGTACCCCAGTAGTTACTTTATCTCCGGCATTGATTCGAAGTTTACCAACATTATCAGACTGTATGCCTTGGTAAATACGGTCTTCTCGTTCTTCTCTTGTTAGCCAAAGGTCTTTGTAACAGTAGAATACATCTGAGTCATCAAGACTAAACACTTCCTGTCCTTCAAGTTTTACTTTAATAGTTCTAACAATTGCTCTGCCAAGATTGTCAACCAGTGTTCTGTTTGCATCTGATTCTGATGATAGTTCAATATTAAATGCTAGGCGTGCAGTGCCAGGAACAATAACGTCACTGGGACCTAGGTTTGGAAACTTGACTGTAAGTGTTTGATTCTGGTCTATGGTACTAGGATTGTTTGTGATGACTATTGTTTGTTGAATGCCCTTAACACCCAGGGGCTCACGTAATTTTCTGTATGGGTCTAACTTTGATCCGTAAGACTGTGTCATTTTTATTATGCACAATAAAAAAATAATAAATTAATAAAACAATGGCAGCGGGAGGATTTAATCATGAAGATTTTAAAATGGATGACATAAATGTCTCTGATAATAGTGTAACAGATATGTCGAGTAATACTTCTTTTTTACAACAAGAACTTTTACAAAGTAAAGTTAACTCGTTTTATGATAGTGTTAATGAGCGTCCATATCAAATAGATCCTAATCAGTTTGAATATGAAAAAGGACATTTATATTTAAAAACTATTGACAAAGGAAAAATACAATTGACTAACAAAAAAGACCCTACTAAGTTTAGAGCTTTAGGTACAATCAAAAAAGAAGGTGGTGTTGGTGCCTTGCGTCAACTTGGTGTTGGTGATAAAAGGTTGCCACCTCGAGTTGTTAGTGCTCTTCATGATGCGCAAACAAGGTTGCCAACAGGACAAGAAATTGATGTGGCACCAGTAACAAGCCTACCAGAAATAGCAAACACAGTAATACAAGAAACATCATTTACAGAAGGACAAATAAATGAGGAATTAAAAACAATTGGTGACTCTCCTTTGACAAAGAGGGAGTTAGCTGCGTTGGATAAAACACTGCAGACAATAAGAGGTGAGCTTTTGAATAATGTAGCTAAACTGGGTGAACTTGATAATCATATTGAAAAAGAAAAAGAGAAACTGGCTACTGCAGACAATGGGAATTATGACATTGAAATAAAAGAAAGAATACAACACAGATTAAAAGATTTGTATACAGAAAGATCAGCGCGACTAGAAGTGATTGAAAATGGAAAAGAAAAACTGAAAACACAGGTCAACAGAATTAGAGAAACTATTCAGAAAATACTTAATGAGGATACAACTTTGACTGAGAGATTAAAAACACTTTTCAGAGAGCAGGGTATCACTATTGCAAGTTTAATTACTGCTCTTGGATTTATTATTAGTACTGTAGTGTTAGCTGTAACAGGTGGTGGTAGTAGTCCAGCACCTCCAGCTCCTCCAACTCCATCAGACCCAAAAGATTTACAGACGTGGGTAAAAAAACAGTTGTCTCACATATCAGACTTGCTTAAAAAATTAGCTGTAAAAGCAGCAGATGCTTTACCAGGTATTATAGGTAGTGTTGTCAGTTGGCTTATTAGTACTACAGCAAAGGTAGTAGGGTTTATGGCAGAGCATGTATGGATATTTTTGGTAACAGTAGGAGGGTTAAATATAGGATACTTAATGAAACAGGTAAAGAAGTAATATTCCTAATCCAGTAAGGCCTATTACCAATGCAGTTCTCTCTGACTCATGTGTGTTTTCTTGGCCTGTTACTGACTGTACTGGTGCTGGTTCAGGTGTCTGTGCCGATGCTTGGGCTGTTATTGACATTACTGGTTTTACTATCTGTTCAGGTGGTGGTGTTGATATTTGTGTTACTGGTGGTGTTACTGGTTGTATGTGAGAGGTTGTTGGACTCAAGTTTACAGATTGATTAAGTCCTAATTTCTGATTACTCCCTGCAACAACTATTTCATTATTATAATTTGTTATTACTCCAATTTGTAGTTGAAGATCAGAAGGCAACATGTATAACCCAATGCCTACTACAAAGTCAACTTTTGATCTGGCATATCTGAGAACGTTTTGGTAACGTTGTATGCTAGATGGAAGATCAACAACTGAGTTAATAGAATCTTCTAAATTTGCTAAAAACTGTTTTTGTGCTTCAAATTTACCACTTCCATTCAAAATGTTTGATTTTGTTAGTGATTGTGCTCCTAGTAAACACCAGACATATGTTCTGATAGACTCATTGACGCGCTCGACTCCTGCTTGAGTAAACCCGTCAGATTTATCTAAAATAAATGTGGTCCACGCATTAGTCTGCTTCTGCTCTATTGATCCTAACCAGACTTGTGATTTTGATGAGAATGAAGTGTAACCAGGGTAGTAATCTTGTGGGTATTGTCTGTGACTCATAGCATAATACAATGTTCCCATACCATTGTGATCATCAAGTTTTTGTGTAAAGTCATACTTTGTACTGATGTTAAATTCATTACAGATCCGTTCAAATGCTTTCAAATCCATGGGATTGTTAAACTGATTAAAACTGGATTCAGTTGGTAATGGTGTATGCAGTTCTGACAGTATTCTTCTAAGCTGGTAATAAACATGGAAATGATACACAGACTTAATCAGTTTGTTTGAGTGATTCAAATGGTCTGTAAATGAAACACCACAGCCTGTAGTAGAACACAGTATGGCAAAGTTGAGTTGGTTTTGAAACATCTGTAGTGGGCTTGAAGACCACTTTCTTGCAGTTGAGTCATCTGTTATTGGAGGGTTTAGGTAATGATCAAAAGGGTTGGGTACTTTGACTTGAAATAAATCTTGTTCAGACACAGCTATATCAAGCTGATTTAACTGAATTATTTTCTGTTCATAAGTAGGTGCAACATTATATTTGGCATTCACATTGAATTGAAATGCGTTTGTAGTGGTAATGGTTGGTGATTTAAATTCCATCCTTTTTTTTTATGTGATAATAAAAATGTTTATAACCTTAACAAATATTGACACGAGCAAACCAGTGTGGCTAACTAATGGAATCGATAATCGAGATGGTAACAAGGCTGTAGCTATCCATGAAATGTTCTACACAGTAAAGTGGTTTAATGTAACGGATAATACAAGTTTTTATATAAGTTATGTTAATGCTGGTAATAGTGGCTTGGACACTAATACACACTTTATACCATCTGGGTATTATGACTTTTGTACTTTAGCTACATGGTTTCAAAATAATTTAAAAATTAAAGCAACTTTAAATCAGGCTAACTTGTTTGTTGAATTAGAAATTCCTACAGGCACTATACCTTTATTTTCAACTGAACTTGCATATTTACTTGGTTTAATAGACAGAAATACAATGCCTGTAAATTGGGTAATGGGTTTTACAGATAATGGTACTAGTGGATGGTATTATACACCAGATGTAACTAAAATAACTGGAACATATCCTGTTCATTTGTCAGTACACACATTTCTAAATGTTCATTTGAAAGAACTAAACACGACTGAAAATGTACACAATGGAAAACCATCAACTTTGTTGAGATGCTTACCAACTGGAACTGCACCCTATTGTGAAATTGTGGTTGTTAGATTTCCTAATTTACAGTTTAAGAAATTAGGTTCTAGTTTCTTTGAGTCACTGAGTATATCTGTAACTAATCAGAATGGTAAACCAGTTGTGATGCATGATTTTAGTGTTGTGTTAGAAATTAAATAATTTTATTTTTGTTTATAAAAAAATGAGTGGTCTTGGTCCAAAGCCTAGAATCATACCAGTTGCATGTCCAGTAACAGAGTTGAAAGATTTGGCAGACGTACAGGATTTTGAGAAGGAAGGGGAAATTGGAGAAATATATGGTTTTGAACTTGATTCCTATGGCATGTACAAGAGAAAAGTAATTGTTGACATAAAAGACGGTGAAAAACAGATTCCTAAACTTGGTCAGCTTCGTGATGTTACTGTACCTACTCCACCTGTAAATAATGCGCCTTACAACTTAATACATGTGGGAAATAAGTGGGTTGTTTCACCTGTACCGGCACCACCACCCACAATTGACTGGGACATAAAGATTGAATTTATTAGTCCTTATGTATACACTGATGATGAAGGCGCCTTAGTGTTTAGGAAGGTTGTTAATTCTGGGCCGCTTATTGTAAGCCTTGTTCCAAGTTTTTCCCTAGACAACAATAGCAGAGAAAAACTGAAAGTTGAAAATTATGAGAAACGAAGATATCTTCTTACAACTAGAAAGGGTAGATCAGATACTTCTGTTGTGTTTATGCCAGCAAGCTTAGTCGTGGCTAGAGAAGCGACAATAGTATTTGAAATTATCATGAAATCTGTTGCTACTGCAAAAGAGGCTCAAATTGCACAAGGAATTAAACTTACATGGAATGAAGCAGTAACAGAATCATCAAAGGTCTTTATTGCTATTACAAAAAATAATGATGTTATTAATGTTTCAAGCAGTATTCCCACTGTCAAGGTGGTGGTTGACAAAACAACTTTTGTTCGTCTAACTTACATAAACCTTGAACACATTGATCTTGTTGCATTTTATTATGCCAGCAAATTGTATACTTTTGAAGAGTTGCAAAATGTAATTGCTGATTAAAAAAATATTTGTAAATAAAAAATGGTGAACTTGTATCCACAAATACCACCTGAGCAGCTTGAGCGTGATAAAACATTAAAGGCAGATTCATTCCGTTTAATGAATATTACAGAAGCGTTGAAGTATTTGGAAGAAGAACAAGCAAAATACTCGAGGTGTAAACGCCGTTACAATACGGTTTTCAATTCTGTACACAACACATCAATGGCCATGGGGGTGGTTTCGGCCGGATTATCTGTAGGAGGTATAACTCTTTTTGCAACGGGGGTGGGAAGTGTTATAGGAATTGCTGTTGAAGGTATTGGTCTTGTCACAAGTCTAGCATGCTTTGGTATGGAAGCCCTTAACAAAAAATTTTATACTAAGTTGCAGAAGCATGAAGCATTAAGTACGCTCGCAGCAGCTAAGCTGACGAGTATGAAACTTATTATTAGTAAGGCTTTGGAAAATAATGAAATTGACGATAACGAATTTAAAAGAGTCCAGGATGATTTAGCAAATTACAAGCAACAGAAGTCTGAAATACAGAATAAGATGCGTAGTCAACCCGCGAATGTTGAAGAGCTAAAGCAATCTTTTTTAGAGGAAGGAAAGAAAATAGGTGTAGAAGAAACTATGAAAAAAGTTTACGGACTGTTAGGCAAGTAAAGATCAGTTTTGGTAATCATTCATTAATTCTGAAATACTCTTCACAAAGAGATGTCATGCCTTTTATGCCTGCTCATTTGACGCCATCAGCCCCACCACCAGAGTACTACTGAGAAAAAAAAGTTTTCTTGTTGTCCTTGTAACTTGGAAATTCTGTCCAAGTATCTTGCTGACTTGCATCAAGAACTTACAAGATCTTATGTTAAGACACTTATAAGAACTTGTTTTAAGTCACTTATAATTACTTACGCCAACTAACTTCAAAGTTACTTACAAAGTTACTTGCTGGTTTATAAATTACCTTATTAAGTACTTGTAATTTACTTAGAAACATCTAGACAGTAACATAGACAGTAACTTGTTAATTTTACCCATGACTTGAACACCAGAAAATAATCTAGACTCAGTAACAACATGGGAGAGAATTTGCTCTGTTCAGTATCAGCATAAGAAATAATAACAGATTATTTCCCTTTGTTCAGTAAAAGGGAAGGAATCACCACCTGTTCAGTAACAAAATTTTAGATTACTTCCCTTTGTTGAATATAAGTTTATACAAGGGAAGTAATTTTGAGAAAATTTTGGTAAGACAAAAAGTTACTTCCCTTGCTTTATTAAATTATGTTTTAATTTTTGACTAAAATATATATATTTTTTCATAAAAAATAAAAGGTAAGATGTGTCAATAATTATGATAGATAATAGTATAAAGATGTTATTATTTGATTTTTGTTTAAAAATGTGTGATTATTGTTGTCTTTTAATACAAATATAATTTTTTTGGTATTACTTTTTTGCTTCACCAACTTAATTATTTTAGGAGAATGTAGGGTTATATAAATGAAAATGTTTCTATTCATTGTGGGTCCGTGAGTGGTCCAGTGGCCTAGGAAACAAACAAGGGAGTTATTTGTGCACAAAAACCTGGGTTGTAACTCCCTTGCTTGTTCCAAACACCTCTGGGACATCTACACTTTCGTTTCGGGCAGCCGAGTCTTGGTAGATTCCCGTCTGGGGTGGGCGGAACAAACCAAAACCTAGGCCACACCAAAAGCTCTCACAGGGAAGGCGAATTGTGCACTTGAACCTGGGTTATAGCTGACTCTGTGAGAGCAACTGGAAAAAGACCAGGAGCGGACTTTTACCATTTTTCGGTTCCAGTGTCATTGACCTCGTGACCTTTGACCTTGACCCGTGACCTTGACCCATGACCTTGACCCGGTGGCCTTGGTGACCTTGACCCATGACCTTGACCCGGTGACCTTGACTCACGACCTTGACCCGGTGACCTTGACACATGACATTGGTGACCTTGACCCATGACCTTGATACATGACCTTGATCCGGTGACCTTGACCCGGTGACCTTGGCACATGACCTTGGTGACCTTGGCTCATAACTTTGACCTTGCGACCTGGTGACCTTGACCTTGTGACTGGTGACCTTGACCTTGTGACATTGATCTTGGTGACCATGACCTTGACCTTAACTCTTGACCTGTGACCTTTTGATTTGCCTGACACAACTACAGAGATAAGCCTTTGTTTTTTAGAGTCTAAGTCTTTGTTCTCTACAGCACAGATATCGCTTAGAAGAAGTAATTCGTCTTGGTTCATTTTAAAACGTAATATAATAATTTTGTTTAAAGAAGTCAATGACAGCATTAATAATTTAGGTTAGGTGGGGGGTCTGGCTTATGATAATCGCGGGTTGGTAGCTGATCAAAAATCGTTGCTTTGAATGATTTCTGAAGTGGAACTAAAATGGCTAGGAGAGATAGATAATATGAGACTTCCAAAATAATAAATTCAATAGAGTCGCATCCGTCATGCTCATCATTTTTTTAAAATTAAAGGGTTGATTCGGAAATAATGAGGGTGTAATGGGATAACTGAATTTTGATATTTAAAAATAGCGTAAATTAATGACGGATGCGGCTTTATTGAATCTATTGGTTTGGAAGTCTCATATTATCTATCTCTGAAACATCTGTAGTGGACTTGAAGACCACTTTCTTGCAGTTGAGTCGTCTGTTATTGGAGGGTTTAGGTAATGGTCAAACGGATTTGGTACTTTGACTTGAAATAGATCTTGTACGCTTGCGTCAGACACAGCTATATCCAGTTGATTTAGTTGAATTATCTTCTGTTCATAAGTAGGTGCAACATTATATTTGGCATTCACATTAAATTGAAATGCGTTTGTAGTGGTAATGGTTGGTGATTTAAATTCCATCCTTTTTTATATGAGATAATAAAAATGTTTATTACCTTAACAAATCTTGACACAAGCAAACCAGTGTGGTTAACTAATGGGATTGATAATCGTGATGGTAGTAAGGCTGTAGCTATCCATGAAATGTTCTACACAGTAAAATGGTTTAATGTACAAGATGATATATATAATAAAGTAAATTTAGATGGTAAGACTGAAGCTTTACCACCCGGGTATTATGACTTTTGTACTATAGCTGAATGGTTTCAAAGTAATTTTAAAATTAAAGCAACTTTAAATCCAGCTAACCTACTTGTTACATTAGAATTTCCGACACAAAATTGGTTAAAGATCTCAGATAGATTTGCATATTTACTTGGATTTTATATTGACGAAGATTGGTGGAGATCAGATGATTTAGGTGAAGCTATGACCGGTATTATAACAATGAAGACCAAAAAACTTAAAATAACTGGGAAACGCCCTGTCAATTTGTCAGTACACACAGTACTAAATGTTTATTTGAAAGAACTAAACACATCTGAGAATGTTCACAATGGAAAGCCTTCAACTTTGTTGAGATGCTTACCAACTGGAACTGCTCCGTATTGTGAAAGTGTAGTTTTTAGATTTCCTAATTTGCAGTTTAAGAAATTAGGTTCTAGTTTTTTTGAGTCACTGAGTATATCTGTAACTAATCAGGATGACAAACCAGTTCTTATGCATGATTTTAGTGTTGTGTTGGAAATTAAATAATTTTATTTTTGTTTATAAAAATGAGTGGTCTTGGTCCAAAGCCTAGAATCATACCAGTTGCATGTCCAGTAACAGAGTTGAAAGATTTGGCTGATGTACAGGATTTTGAGAAGGAAGGGGATGTTGGAGAAATATATGGTTTTGAACTTGATTCAAATGGCATGTACAAGAGGAAAGTAATTGTCGACATGAAAGACGGTGAAAGACAGATTCCTAAACTTGGTCAGCTTCGTGATGTTACTGTACCTACTCCACCTGTAAATAATGCGCCTTACAACTTAATACATGTGGGTAGTAAGTGGGTGGTTTCACCTGTACCTGTTCCACCACCCACAATTGACTGGGACATAAAGTTGGAATTTATTAGTCCTTATGTATACACTGATGATGAAGGCGCCTTAGTGTTTAGGAAAGTTGTTAATTCTGGGCTGCTTATTGTAAGCCTTGTTCCAAGTTTTGCCCCAGACAACAATAGCAGAGAAAAACTGAAAGTTGAAAATTATGAGAGACGGCGGTATCTTCTTACAACTAGAAAGGGTAGATCAGATACTTCTGTTGTGTTTATGCCAGCAAGCTTAGTCGTGGCTAGAGAAGCGACAATAGTATTTGAAATTATCATGAAATCAGTAGCTTCTGCTAAAGAGGCTCAAATTGCGCAGGGAATTAAACTTACATGGGATGAAACAGTAACAGAATCATCAAAGGTCTTTATTGCTATTACAAAAAATGGTGATGTTATTAATGTTTCGAGCAGTGTTCCAGCTGTCAAGGTGGTGGTCGACAAAACAACTTTTGTTCGTCTAACTTACATAAACCTTGAACACATTGATCTTGTTGCATTTTATTATGCCAGCAAATTGTATACTTTTGAAGAGTTGCAAAATGTAATTGCTGATTAAATAAAAAAAAAATATATTTGTGAATAAAAAAATGGTAAACTTCTATCCGCAACTACCAACGCTTGATCCGACTGAAACAAATGTGACGACTAAAACAACACTTGCGCCTGATACACAGGTGACAGCTGTGCCAATTGCTTCAGATAAAACATTACAGGCAGACGCATTTCGTTTAATGAATATTACAGAAGCTTTGAAATATTTGGAAAGTGAAGAGGCTAAGTACTCACGGTGCAAAAGGAGGTATAAGTCAGTATTTAATTCTGTTCAAAACACTTCTATGGCTATTGGTGCAGTTTCAGCTTCATGTTCTGTAGGGGGTATTGTTCTGTTCGCCACAGGAATTGGAAGTTTGGCTGGAATAGCAGTTGAGGGTGTTAGCGTTGCTACATGCCTGGCTTGCTTTGGTTTGGAAGCCTTGAACAAGAGGTTTCACACGAAATTACAGAAACATGAAGCATTGAGTACGCTTGCTGGTGCAAAGCTGAGCAGTATGATTTAGATTTAGATTGTACATTGCTTAGCGTCCCGACAGCAACAAGGCTTTCTCAGGACGTGCCTGCACTGCTTGTGAAAAATAAAAAATAAACAGAACATTGAATGTATGTCGCCAGCCGGTCAAATACATTAAATAAACCTAACACATGGGGCCTAAATAAAGCTAAGACCATTTAGCAACACACATCCAATATCAAGAGCTACAGGCAGTGCAGACAGTAGGGAGAGTTTTAAAAAGGCAAATACAGGTGAATGGACCTCGGGTAGACAGAAACACATGCCCCAGAATAGAGAGAAAAACTCACCCTGTGGGGCTGACCAGGGTGACCCTGGGAACTAAAAAGTACCTAACCCCACCCAAGTCCCCCAGGGCAGACCCGGGTGGGGTGCTGAGCAGTATGAAACTTATTATCAGTAAGGCATTAAACGATAATTTTATTGATGACGAAGAATTTAAGCGGGTCCAGGATGATTTAAATAATTACAAAAAACAGAAGTCAGAAATACAAAATAAAATGCGTAGTCAATCTCCAGTGAATGTTGAAGAACTTAAGGCCAGTTTTTTAGCAGAGGGAAAAAGGATAGGGGTACAGGAAACCACAGAAAAACTACACAATCTTTTAAACAAATAAAAATCAGATTTGGTAATCAATCAATATTTTTGTCATATGCTTCGCAGAGAGATGACACGTCATTTACACCACTTGTGCCTGATTATTTAACCCCATCAGCACCACCACCTGAGTATTACTGAGAAAAAAAAGGTTTTTTTTGTCCTTGTATCTTGGCAAATCTGACCGAGTAAGTTGTGACTTAAGTCAAGTTGTTGTAAGAACTTATAAGAACTTACAGTAAGTAATTAATAAGTTCTTATGATAAGTAATTAATAAGTTCTTATGATAAGTAACTTAAAGGTTACCTCTGCAGGTTCTTAAAAGTTAGTTGTAACTTGCTAGTAACGTATAAAGTTTTACTTGAGAAAATCGTGTTTCTCAGAAATCGACTCTGACAGGGGGGTGTGTAAAAAGTCATTAGTCTATTATAGATTGCACTGTCAGGATTTTGGTTTGATTTGAGAGAAACGACAGTGTGGACGTTAACGACCGTAATTAGTTAATTATTGGGGTTAATTAAGACAATGGGTAATCCGAAGTCTTTGGAAAGTACTTTCTATTATTTCTCCCTTCGCGTCGTTTCGGTCAAGATTCATAATATAGTTTGCTAACCCTGACTCTGTTACATCATACTGTGACAAATCATGCAGACAAAAGTTTTTCAAGGGCAATAATTCACACATCGCCCAGCCATAAAGGTTATTAGCGTCAAGGTACGTAATGAATGACCTTGACCTCGAGGGGTCAAACCCCCGGCCAAGGTCACCATGGGCGTCCAGATATTTATTGTTGGCTCTGGCGTAGTTATTTGCTGCAATACTAATCCCTCCCCTCAATCCACGTTCCACCATTTCACCCATCGTACGATCAGACAACAGGTCTATAAATATCTTGCTGGATTTCAAAAATGCATCCCACGTCATGCCAGGACTAGTTATGTAACAGGCAGGGTCAAGCTTGTAGTGTAACAAACCCTTTTCACGGTAACTTTCAAATACGTCTGCTAGCAAACAAACGTCTGCTTTCAAGTACTGGTCATAGTAGTCACCAATCGTCCGACACCCCAACTTCCCCCATGCATCAAGTGCGTGTTGATATTCAGAGTCAGAAATACCTTTTCCAGTTAGTGTGGAATAAAATTTCTCTTTTGGTGGCAGTCTTGTTTCTTCAAACACAACCCAGTGATCAATGTACTCATATGGATAGACACCTTTCTTAATCAAGTCTGGTTCAAAATATTTACTTGTTATTGGATACTCAGTCAGTCCTTCTGCCAGACTAGCCAATCCTAAAGACAAATGTTGCATGGAGTCATAAAATGCTAATTTATCTAACCTAAAAGTCAAGTATTTCTCAGTTGTCTGGGCAATACAACTTATGTTTTTGTACGACTCGTCTACAGCCTGCATGATAATGTGTGAATCATACCCTTTGAGATTGTGGAAAAAGATTGGTAACTTGTATGTCTTAGGATCTATTTTTAATAACAAGTTACAATTGTTATGTGCAGCACCCCTGTAACGCCCAGTTATGTGATCGTGGTCACGAACTTTATCACCCTGGAGGGGTTGTTCACAAATCCAACACGTCTCTGCTGTATCAAATTTTAGTTTGTCTTCTTCTGTCATCACCAGAGGCATCTGGCATGTTGTGAGATATTGTACTACCTGACTATACAGATGCCTCATTTCTGTTAAAAACAGGCATGCTGCATTTTCACCCCTGTAGATAACAGGTTCTGAATGCAGACCGTCTGACCTAACAATAATGTACCCGAAAGAACACACCACTTGGTCACTCAGTTTTATAGTCTTTGGTAATGACTCTGGAACATGACCTTCATACGGAACAACCAGTGATTCGAAATCAGCGTACACTACAAACGGCAGCTTTTGCTGATTCCCATAGTTCTTAAAATACACTTGACTACCAGGCTCTGGATACTTAAGTACAGTTTGAATGTCATCAGCTAACCTGCAGTGTAAAACATGTTTATGTGCCACTGCAATAGAGGAAAACCTCTGTAAACATCTATTACAAAATTCCTGTTTGCCCTTGTGTTTTGTTGCATGATTATGAATTAGACGTGACATATTCCTAATAATTGTGTAGTGAAAGTTATTGTCATCGCCGATTAATAACATGTCAACATGTTTATCTTCTGACTGCCCATATGTTGGAGCCAGTGTTGATACTCTAATGGGTTGTAACTTGTCAACAGACACATTATCCCACACAAACACATTTACAGATATGCCAGGATTTAATTTTTCAAACAAGTCTATGTCTTCTATTTTAACAGGGAACTCAATGCCACTAAAGTTGAGTTCGTTTACAAATTTAGTGTAGTTAGATACACGTTCAGGTTTTGTCTTTATAAAGTGTAGTTTAGCAAGCACACACCACATGAAACAATAGTTGTCATTGTTCTGTATGTTGACGACAGCCTTCTTGTTTGCTACTTCTGTTGGCAGTGGCAACCATGCTTTACCTAATATAGGATGATACCTAGACTGCTTTAATTGTAGTTCATGTACATGTCCTTCATGCCAGCCAGACCCCTTCATTTTTGCACTGTCAATTGCCTGGAGAAAGTCAGGTAGTAGTCTGTCTCTAAACACGTTCTCCAATTCTCTTTGTGTGTTAACTGTGTGTTGTCTTGTTGATATATATGATACAATCACTTCACCGTCTACTCTAGTGAATTCTATTTTTGCAACAATTTGAATCTTAACACTGCCTGTAAGAAGATTTTGTTGTATGACAGAAAAAGAGTTTTCTATTGATTCATAGACATTATTAGTATTGGATATGGGTAAGTTTGTTGTATGAAACACGTTTCTTAAACCAGATGAGCCAGGGTTTGATGGGTCAGGGCTTTGAACATTGTCCGTCATTTTTATTTGTCCGACAAAATAATAAAATAAAAAATATTAACGTTAACTCTGCTGGCTCACCTTGTGTAATACCACTTTATTAACTGTAACACTGTCAATATAAACATTTAGTTTGCGTAGTTGTTTAAATATGCTATAACAAACTTCCCCTAACCAGCCATAGTTGGTATCATTAACTTTAAAAGTAGGTGTCTTTAAATCAACTGTCATGCACTCCACATCTGGATGCTCATCGACATAATCTAAAGTCACACTATATGTAACATATATTTCTGATGGTGCTGAAAGGCTTATGTAAGTCTGTTTGGGTGATATTAAGTCAGTAAAGTGCATAACATCTTTGAAAAGGTGTGTGAGATCAAGCACCTGTATGATTTGTCCGTCTGTCATTTTTATTGGACAAACAAATGTATAAATTAATTTACATCAATTTACTAACCCATACCCTGTGGGCTGATCTGTCTTTAAAATGAGCTTTAGATGCTTAGTTGATTTCAGTTTATTTTTCACATCATCACGTTCATGCTTATTTGGGATGACATCATTTTCTCTGAGACAGTCTTCAAAGCTGTCACGATCCTTACAGTAAAACAAGCAGATAAACTTTAACTGTTCTCGAAAATCTTTCAGTACAGCATTATATTTCTGAGTGAGAATCCATACACTGATGTTTGCATGTCTGCCACTGAAGGCAAGTTCTGCTAAAGTGTTTCTCTTTTTGACAATGTCTTTCTCTGCAGAACAGTCATCAACAATAAACAATGTTGGCTGTCCTTCAAATTGCTTGTAAAAATATTGTAGGTAGTCATTCAGTTTCTTCTCAGGGTCAACTAAATATATGTTGTTGTCAGTCCAAATGAATAAACGGTTGTGATAAGCTTTGTTGTGTTTGATCGTAGGACAAAATATTACAATGTTTTCAAAATGGTGGATGTATCTTGTTTGTAAGAGGTTAAGTACAAATTCAGTTTTCCCACACCCTGTGGCACCACAAAACAATCCACAGTGTGGGTCAAGGGTCATTAAGCTCCGGTTCATTTTAATACACAATATAATTTTAATATATGTGTCCACTTAGTCTGCTTTCTGCAATATTGAGTTGTGCGTCATAAATTAGATACAAATATATGTTAATGGCTGCAGCAGTTTCAACCTTCTTTTGTATCTGAATTGTTATTCCATCACTACCGTTCTCGACAGTACGTCCTGACCCATGAAGGTAATCATCATCTGTACTACGAAGGTCTAGCCACAGTGCATATTTGTTTGTAAGGTATTGTCCGATCCTAACATCATACAGATGTAGATCTTTGCACGCAATGTTTGCTGGTTTATCTCTAATCCTTCCTCCTGCAAAATACTTTGTGATCTCATCGTAGTGCTGGTATGGTAACATTCCAGATGCGTACACTTGATTAGGGCGGCCTTCGATTGTACAGGACAAATGTGTAATCTTAGGATTGTAGAATTTTTCTGAATCTCTTTTGTATGGACTCACCGGTTCAACAAACAACATAAGAATACCTTTCAGTGACCTGGCAGGCGTGTTCAAGTTTATGTTCCACATTGGGTCGCTTTTGTCTTTGGGTATTAAACTATGTCTAATCACCCTGTCATAATAAATTGGAAGTCTTGACTGATACTGATTTTGAATAAGTCTGGCTAATTCAGTGTGTGTGACAATTTCATATTCCAAGGATATGTTAGAGATCTTGTATGTTGCATCTGTGGCAGATGATTTTATAACTTTGGAGTAGTCATTGAAAGTTAGTTCAAAGCTCAGACGGTCATTCAGTGCCCCTTGATAATAAGGCAAATGAGCTGTTAGGATTTCAAACTCAAGTGGAATGTAAAATCTGGTTCCATATGTTTCTGCTATAATAACATCCTTTGGTACCCCAGTAGTTGTTTTGTCTCCGGCATTGATTCGAAGTTTACAAACATTATCTGGCTGTATGCCTTGGTAAATACGGTCTTCTCGTTCTTCTCTTGTGAGCCAAAGGTCTTTGTAACAGTAGAACACATCTGAGTCGTCAAGACTAAACACTTCCTGCCCTTCAAGTTTTACTTTAATAGTCCTAACAATTGCTCTGCCAAGATTGTCAACCAGTGTTCTGTTTACGTCTGCGTCTGATGATAGTTCAATATTAAATGCTAGGCGTGCAGTGCCAGGAACAATAACGTCACTGGGACCTAGGTTTGGAAACTTGACTGTAAGTGTTTGATTCTGGTCTATGGTACTTGGATTGTTCGTGATGACGATTGATTGTCTTATGCCCTTAACACCCAGAGGCTCACGTAGTTTTCTGTATGGGTCTAACTTTGATCCGTAAGATTGTGTCATTTTTATTATGCACAATAAAAAATAATAAATTAATAAAACAATGGCAGCGGGAGGATTTAATCATGAAGATTTTGAAATGGATGACACGTATGATTTTGGTAATTCAACAGATATGGCAGATATGGCAGATATGACTGGTACAAGAAATATTTACAGTTTACGTCATGAACTTTTAGAAACCAAAGTGAACTCATTTTATGATCATGTTGGTGGCCGCCCAGACAACGTAGACCCTAACCAGTTTGAACTTGATGGTAAGGGTCATTTATATTTAAATACTGTTGACAAAGGAAAAGTACTATTGACTAACAAAAAAGACCCTAGTAGGTTTAGGGCTTTAAGTACAATAAAAAATGAAGGTGGTGTTGGTGCATTGCGTCAACTGGGTATTGGTGGGTCTCCTGTCACGCCAAGACTGGCTAGTGTTCTTCACGACACGCAAACAAATTTGCCAACAGGGCAACAAATTGAAATGGCACCTGTAACAAGCCTACCAGAAATAGCAAACACAGTGATACAAGAAACCACATTTACTGAAGGTCAATTAAATGATGCTATGAAAACAATAGATGATCCACCTTTGTCAATGAGGGAGATTATGGGATTGGATAAATCATTACAGACAATAAGAGGTGAGATGGTTAATAATGTTGCCAAACTGGGTGAGCTTGATAAACACATAGAACGTGAAAAAGAGAAACTGGCTACAGCAGACAATGGGAATCTTGACACAGAAATAAAAGAAAGATTGATTGATTGATTGTACATTGCTTAACGTCCCGACAGCAACAAGGCTTTCTCAGGACGTGCCTGCACTGCTTGTGGAAAAAAAACCAAAACAGAACATTGAATGTATGTCGCCAGCCGGTCAAATACGTTAAATAAACCTAACACATGGGGCCTAAATAAAGCTAAGACCATTTAGCAACACACATCCAATATCAAGAGCTACAGGCAGTGCAGACAGTAGGGAGAGTTTTAAAAAGGCAAATACAGGTGAATGGACAAAGGGTAGACAGAAACACATGCCCCAGAATAGTGAGAAAAACCCACCCTGTGGGGCTGACCAGGGTGACCCTGGGAACTAAAAAATACCTAACCCCACCCAAGTCCCCCAGGGCAGACCCGGGTGGGGTAAATAAAAGAAAGAATACAGCACAGATTAAATGATTTGCAGATAGAAAGATCAGGACGGTTAGAAACAATTAGTATTGGAAGACAAAAACTGAAATCACAGGTCAACAGGATTAGAGAAACTATTCAGAAAATACTTCATGAAGACACTACTCTGGCTGAGAGATTGAAAACACTTTTCAGAGAACAGGGTATTACAATTGCTAGTTTAATTACTGCTCTGGGATTTATTATCAGTACTTTTGTGTTGGCTGTCTCCGGTGCTGGTGGGGGTGCACCCCCGGCCCCGACACCACCAACTCCTGGCCCCCCACCTCCAACAGACCCAAAAGATTTACAGTCATGGGTAAAAAAACAACTGTCTCACATATCAGACTTGCTTAAAAAATTGGCTCTGAAAGCAGTGGACGCTTTGCCTGGCATAATTGGCACTGTTGTCAGTTGGCTGATTACTACTACAGCAAAGGTAGTTGGGTTTATGGCAGAACATGTGTGGGTCTTTTTGGTTACAGTAGGAGGGTTGATGGTGGGTTATTTAATGAAACAGATAAAGAAGTAAAACCCCTAATCCAGTGAGGCCTATTACCAATGCAGTTCTTTCTGACTCATGTGTGTCAGGGGTTGGTGTAGGGGTTACCGCTTGTATGAGTGCCGGTGTTGGGGCCAGGGCCGGGGTCGGGGCCGGGGGCGGGGTTGTTACCGTCTGTAATGATTTTAACGTCTGAACATGCGTGGTTGTTGCTCCTAAGTTTACAGATTGATTGAGACCGAGTTTTTGACCAACACCTGCAACAACGATTTCATTATTATAAAATAATAATTACGGTATTTATAATGCGCTTATCTTATAATAATTATAACTCTAAGCGCACACTCACAACTCGCGCACGCATGCGCACGCTTTAGACAATGACTCACGTACCACAAACAGTGAAATACATTACGACGGTCAGCTTGGGGTGGGGAGTGCGGTGATATAGTGCTAAAACTGTTGAAAGAGGTGAGTTTTGAGGGCGGACTGGAAGGAGGAGAGAGAGTGTTTCTGACGGAGAGAGAGTGGGAGAGTGTTCCAGATGGATGGACCGTAGACGGAGAAGGAGCGGGGACTGAAAGTGTTAAGTTTGGTGCGAGGGATGTGGAGGCGGAGAGGGTCGGAGGCAGAGCGGAGGGAGCGGGAAGGTGTGTAGGGGTGAAGTAAGTTGGAGAGATAGGCAGGAGCGCAGTTGTTCAGGGATTTGTAGCAGAGAGACACAACTTTGTATTGGATGCGTTGGGGGATGGGGTGCCAGTGAAGGAGTTTGAGCAGGGGTGTGATGTGGTCGGATTTTTTCTTTCTGAGGACGAGGCGGGCAGCATTGTTCTGGACGCGTTGGAGAGTGAAGATGGTGGATTGAGGGAGACCGGAAAGGAGAGAGTTGCAATAGTCGATGCGAGATAAGATGAGAGAGACAGCAAGTTTGGTGGCAGCTTCGGTAGTGAGGTACTTTCTGATCTGACTGATGCGGCGAAGGTGGAAATAGCATGCCTGGGTCGTGGCGGAGACGAAGTTGGTCATGGACAGAGAGGAATCGAGGATGACGCCGAGGTTCTTGGCCGAGTCAGAGAGGGATTGATTGATTGTACATTGCTTAGCGTCCCGACAGCAACAAGGCTTTCTCAGGACGTGCCTGCACTGCTTGTGAAAAAAAAAAATAAACAGAACATTGAATGTATGTCGCCAGCCGGTCAAATACATTAAATAAACCTAACACACGGGGCCTAAATAAAGCTATGACCATTTAGCAACACACATCCAATATCAAGAGCTACAGGCAGTGCAGACAGTAGGGAGAGTTTTAAAAAGGCAAATACAGGTGAATGGACAAAGGGTAGACAGAAACACATGCCCCAGAATAGAGAGAAAAACCCACCCTGTGGGGCTGACCAGGGTGACCCTGGGAACTAAAAAATACCTAACCCCACCCAAGTCCCCCAGGGCAGACCCGGGTGGGGGAGAGTCAGAGAGGGAGATGGGGGTGCTATCGAGTTGAAGGTGGAGAGAGGGAGGGAGCTGGGAGAGTTTTTGGCGAGTGCCTACCAGCATGGCTTCCGTTTTGTCGTCGTTCAGTTTCAGCTTGTTTGCTGTCATCCAGTTTTTCACGTCTTTGTAGCAGTCAGCCGTGCGAGTCAGTAGTGACTGAGTGTTCTCGAGTTTGTCTTTGTCTTGCAGTTGTGAGTCGTCAGCGTAGAGGTGGTGGTGTATGCGGTGAGACTGGATGATGTTGGACAGAGGAGAGGTGTAGAGTGTGAAAAGGACCGGGCCCAGGACGGATCCCTGTGGAACTCCGCAGGAGAGCGTTACCGGGTTGGAAGAGACGCCGTTGATGGTGACGGACTGCTGTCTGTCAGAGAGGTAGGAGAGAAACCAGGAGTGAGCAGAGTCAGTGATGCCGAAGGAGTGGTGGAGTCGGTGGAGGAGGATAGAGTGGTCTATAGTGTCAAAGGCGGCAGAGAGATCGAGTAGTGTAAGAAGGGAGATGTTGCCAGAGTCAGTGGAGAGAAGCAGCTCGTTTAAGATATGTAGAAGGGCTGTTTCAGTGCTGTGATGTTAGCGATAGGCAGACTGGAATGGACTGAGGAGGTTGTTGTCGGTGAGATGGAGGTTGAGCTGGTTGAGAACAACCTTCTCAAGAAGCTTGGACAGGAAAGAGAGATTGGAGACTGGGCGATAGTTCTTGAGTTCGTTTGGGTCGAGGTTGTGTTTTTTGAGGAGAGGACGGACGATGGCGGACTTGAAGATATCGGGGACGGAGCCGTTTTCTAGAGATGCGTTGATGATGTCGGTAATGAAGGGTAGAAGTTTTGGAAGGCCGTCACGGTAGAGAGAAGCTGGGAGGGGGTCAAGTTCGCAGGTTTTGAAGGGCATGGACTTTATGGTCTTGAGGACTTCATCCTGAGAGACGGTGCGGAAGGACGAGAGGGGAGTGCCGGAAAAGGTGGGGTCGGGAGGGCAAGGCGGAGGAGGCAGGGTGTCGAGTGTGTCGCGCAGATTTTGGATTTTGTCCGAAAAATAGGTAGAGAAAGCAGACGGGAGTTCTTCTTTGCTGTGTGTGTTGGGGAGAGGAGAGTCTTTAGAAGTGCCTAGGAGTGTGTTCATGGTGGCGTAGAGGGTTTTGGAAGAGGTGGATTCCAGGATTTGGTTTTGAAGGTGTTTGCGTTTAGATTCGGAGATCATTTTGCAGACTTTGGATCTGGTTGTTTGGAAGATCTGTCTGTGAACGGTGAGGTCAGATGAGCGCCAGAGGCGTTCCGCTTGTCGGCGCTCGCGCTTGGCCTCAGCTATGTCATCAGTGAGCCAGGGGGAGGGGAGTCGGTTGGGTATGGAGCAGGTGGTGACAGGGGCATGGGTGTCTAGAAGTTTTCGAAGGGAGGAATCGAAATGGGATGCAAGATCGGGAGAGGGGGTGGGGTCCGAGAGAAGGTCGACAGCTTCGTCGAAGAAGCTCTCGCGGTTGACAGATTTTAGTTTGCGGCGAGAGACAACGAGCTTGGTTTTTTTCGGGGGAGGTAGATTGAGGGAGACGAGAATAGCGAAGTGGTCAGAGGGAAGCACAGAGGAGGTGTCAGAGTCGAGAAAGAGTTGATCAGAGGTGCGGGTGATGATCCAGTCGAGGGTGTGGCCAAGTCGGTGGGTGGGTTTAGTGATGTGTTGTATAAGATTGTGGTTTAAAAGTGACGTGCAGAGGCGTTTTGTGTCAGGGTGGTCGGGTTTGTCAAAGTGGAAGTTAAAGTCGCCTAGAAGGATGTGTTTTCCGGGTCGTGTGCTGTAGTGTTCGAGGAGGAGGTCGAACTCGGTGAGGAACATGGAGTTTGTGAGTTTGTTTTGAGAGCTTGGAGGGGGGCGATAGATACATGAGAAGATGAGGGACTGGCCAGGGAGTGTTGCTACGGCCTCGACAGATTCAAAGGAGGGATGAGCAAAAGGTAGAGACTGAGAGAAGGAGAGGTGAGCGGAAAGACAGTCCCTGTAGATGATGGCAATGCCACCCCCTCTGAAAGCGCGCGGGAAGGAGGCCAGGCGGTAGTCACTCGGAGTGACGCTGGCGATGATGGGTTCGTCGCCAGCCGAGCGGAGCCACGTTTCGGTGATCACGACAATATCTAGGTCATTGTCTAGAATGAAGTCGGAAATCACGTCAGCTTTGCCATCTTTGCAGACAGACTGGGCATTAAATAGACACAGTTTTAGGTTGGAAGAGACAGCAGAGGGAGAAGAAACGGGCGAAGAAGAGGACAGAGGAGAGGGAGGGTAGGGAGGGGGGAGAGAGGATGGAGGGGGGAAAGAGGAGTGAGGGGTGGAGTGGAGAGGAGGAACAGTCGGGGAAGGATAACCGGGTAAGAAAGAGGATGCGAGAGGGGGGTGGGGAGGGGGAGAGGGGAGAGGGGGAGGAAGGGGAGTAGAAAAAGACGAGGAAGAGTGATGGGGAGGGTGACGGGGAGGAAATAGGGGGAGGAGGGGAGGAGGAGGAGAAAGCAGGCGAAGGAGGAGGGGGTGAGGAGAGGAAGGGGGATGAGGGTGGGGGAGTGGGCAGCCGAGGAGGGCATGGAGCAGTGAATGAGGGAGGGAGGAGAAGAAATGGGAGAAGAAGGAAGGAAGGGGGAGGAGGCGGAAGGGGTGGAAGGGCATTGGAAGAGATGAAGAAGTGTGTGGTAGTGTGTGTGTTTGTGCGTCCTGCCTTCTGCTAATTCCGCCCCTGCGGCCTCTCTTGCGCATTCGGATGCCGCGTAAGGCGACTGCAACACTGTCGGCGGCACCAGATGCGGAGTGGGTGGCATGGCGACGTAGAGATAGCAGTTGTTGGCGTGTGTATCTGATGAGCATGATTATTTGTGAGGACAAGAAAGCGAAAGACGGGAAGAGGGTGCAGCAGGGTGTATGCGAGTAAGTGTGTGTGTGCCGAAGTGTGTGAGCAGTGCGGTAGGGAAGAGACGCAAGGGAGAAAACTGATGTACAGTAGGTGTGTGTGTGTGCGGTGTGTGTGTGTGCGCCGGTCGGTGTGTGTGTGTGTGAGTGTGGTAGGGGAGCGAGGGACACGGACAACAATCAAGCAACAGATGTGGCCGCGAAAGGCAGACAGCCTCGCACAGTAAACACTTTACCCACTAGCGCGCAGCACTGACATAGAACAAGGCAGCGAAAAGGCCCGCGGATCAATGCGGACCCACGCTGCGGAAGAGGCAGAGATGGCGGCGTAAACAAATTCAAACGAAAGACTATTCAATACGATACCACTCGAACAGCATCCTCATCCGACGAAAAACAAGCATACAATCCTCATCAGCACACTCTTATACAATACTCAGCAGCTTTCAGCAGACAAAAACACAGTACATCCAAAGAAAAGGCACTAAACACTGAGAGCACAAAAACGTGGCGGTCGACCAAACAAAATGGCGCCCATCATTATAATTTGTTATTGTACCCATTTGGAGTTGAAGATCAGATGGTAACATGTATAAACCGATACCAACTACAAAGTCAACTTTTGATCTGGCATATCTGAGTACGTCTTGATAGCGTTGTATGCTAGATGGGAGATCGACTGTTGAATTTACTGAATCTTCTAAGTTTGCGAGAAACTGTTTTTGTGCTTCAAATTTACCACTTCCATTCAAAATGTTTGATTTTGTTAGTGATTGTGCTCCTAGTAAACACCAGACATATGTTCTGATAGACTCATTGACGCGCTCGACTCCTGCTTGAGTAAACCCGTCAGATTTATCTAAGACAAATGTGGTCCAGGCGTTAGACTGTTTCTGCTCTATTGATCCTATCGAGACTTCAGATTTTGATGAGAATGAAGTGTACCCAGGGTAGTAATCTTGAGGGTATTGTCTGTGACTCAAAGCGTAATACAATGTACCCATGCCTTTGTGATCATCAAGTTTTTGTGTAAAGTCATACTTGGGGCTGATGTTAAATTCATTACAGATGCGTTCAAATGCTTTCATATCCATGGGGTTGTTAAACCTGTTGAAACTGGATTCAGTGGGTAGAGGTGTATGAAGTTCTGACAGTATACGTCTAAGCTGGTAATAAGTGTGAAAACGATACACAGACCTAATCAGTTTGTTTGAGTGATTCAAATGGTCTGTGAATGAAACACCACAGCCTGTAGTTGAACACAGTATTGCAAAGTTGAGTTGGTTTTGAAACATCTGTAGTGGACTTGAAGACCACTTTCTTGCAGTAGAGTCATCTGTTATTGGAGGGTTTAGGTAATGGTCAAACGGATTCGGTACTTTGACTTGGAATAGATCTTGTTCAGACACAGCTATGTCGAGCTGGTTTAGTTGAATTATTTTCTGTTCATAAGTAGGTGCAACATTATATTTGGCATCCACATTGAATTGAAATGCGTTTGTAGTGGTGATGGTTGGTGATTTAAATTCCATCCTTCTTTTTATATGAGATAATAAAAATGTTTATTACCTTAACAAATCTTGACACAAGCAAACCAGTGTGGTTAACTAATGGGATTGATAATCGTAATGGTAGCAAGGCTGTTGCTATCCATGAAATGTTCTATACAGTAAAATGGTTTAATGTAGAGGATGATATATATAATAAAGTAATTTTTGATGGTAAGACTGAAGCTATACCACCTGGGTATTATGACTTTTGTACTATAGCTGAATGGTTTCAAAGTAAATTTAAAATTAAAGCAACTTTAAATCCAGCTAACCTACTTGTTACATTAGAATTTCTGAAACAAGATTGGTTAAAAATTTCAGATAGATTTGCATATTTACTTGGATTTTATATTGACGAAGATTGGTGGAGAACAGATGATTTAGATGAAGCTATGTCTGGTATTATAACAATGAAGACAAAAAAACTTAAAATAACTGGAAAACGCCCTGTCAATTTGTCAGTACACACAGTGCTAAATGTTTATTTGAAAGAACTAAACACATCTGAGAATGTTCACAATGGAAAGCCTTCAACTTTGTTGAGATGCTTACCAACTGGAACTGCACCCTATTGTGAAAGTGTAGTTGTTAGATTTCCTAATTTGCAGTTTAAGAAATTAGGTTCTAGTTTCTTTGAGTCACTGAGTATATCTGTAACTAATCAGGATGACAAACCAGTTCTTATGCATGATTTTAGTGTTGTGTTGGAAATTAAATAATTTTATTTTTGTTTATAAAAATGAGTGGTCTTGGTCCAAAGCCTAGAATCATACCAGTTGCGTGTCCAGTAACAGAGTTGAAAGATTTGGCAGACGTACAGGATTTTGAGAAGGAAGGGGAAATTGGAGAAATATATGGTTTTGAACTTGATTCAAATGGCATGTACAAGAGGAAAGTAATTGTTGACATGAAAGACGGTGAAAGACAGATTCCTAAACTTGGTCAGCTTCGTGATGTTACTGTACCTACTCCACCTGTAAATAATGCGCCTTACAACTTAATACATGTGGGTAGTAAGTGGGTTGTTTCACCTGTGCCTGTTCCACCACCCACAATTGACTGGGACATAAAGTTGGAATTTATTAGTCCTTATGTATACACTGATGATGAAGGCGCCTTAGTGTTTAGGAAGGTTGTTAATTCTGGGCCGCTTATTCTAAGCCTTGTTCCAAGTTTTGCCCCAGACAACAATAGCAGAGAAAAACTGAAAGTTGAAAATTATGAGAGACGGCGGTATCTTCTTACAACTAGAAAGGGTAGATCAGATACTTCTGTTGTGTTTATGCCAGCAAGCTTAGTCGTGGCTAGAGAAGCGACAATAGTATTTGAAATTATCATGAAATCTGTAGCTTCTGCGAAAGAGGCAAATATTGCGCAGGGGATTAAACTTACATGGGATGAAACAGTAACAGAATCAACAAAGGTCTTTATTGCTATTACAAAAAATAATGATGTTATTAATGTTTCGAGCAGTGTTCCAGCTGTCAAGGTGGTGGTCGACAAAACAACTTTTGTTCGTCTAACTTACATAAACCTTGAACACATTGATCTTGTTGCATTTTATTATGCCAGCAAATTGTATACTTTTGAAGAGTTGCAAAATGTAATTGCTGATTAAATTAAAAAAATATTTGTCAATAAAAAAAATGGTAAACTTCTATCCGCAACTACCGACGCTTGAGCCGACTGAAACAAATGTGATGACTAAAACAACACTTGCACCTGACCCACATATGCCAATTGCTTCAGATAAAACATTACAGGCAGATGCATTCAGATTAAATAATATTACAGAAGCTTTGAAATATTTGGAAAGTGAAGAGGCTAAGTACTCACGGTGCAAAAGGAGGTATAAGTCAGTATTTAATTCTGTTCAAAACACTTCTATGGCTATTGGCGCAGTTTCAGCTTCATGTTCTGTAGGGGGTATCGTTCTGTTCGCCACAGGAATTGGAAGTTTGGCTGGAATAGCAGTTGAGGCAGTTAGCGTTGCTACATGCCTGGCTTGTTTTGGTTTGGAGGCCTTGAACAAGAGGTTTCACACAAAATTACAGAAACATGAAGCATTGAGTACGCTTGCTGGTGCAAAGCTGAGCAGTATGAAACTTATTATCAGTAAGGCATTAAACGATAATTTTATTGATGATGAAGAATTTAAGCGGGTCCAGGATGATTTAAATAATTACAAAAAACAGAAGTCAGAAATACAGAATAAAATGCGTAGTCAAACACCTGTGAATGTTGAAGAACTAAAGGCTAGTTTTTTAGCAGAGAAAAAAAAGATAGGGGTACAGGAAACCACAGAAAAACTACACAATCTTTTAAACAAATAAAAATCAGATTTGGTAATCGTTTATTAATGTCATACACTTCACAGAAAAATGCCATGCCACTTACACCACTTGTGCCTGATTATTTAGTCCCATCTGCACCACCACCAGAGTATTACTGAGAAAAAAAAGTTTTTTTATTGTCCTTGTATCTTGATAAAACTGTCTCAGTGTCTTGGGACTTGAGTCAAGTTGTTGTAAGAACTTAGGGTAAGTACTTGTAAGAACTTAGGGTAAGTACTTGTAAAAACTTAGGGTAAGTAATTAATAAGTTCTTATGACAACACACGGAGAAAAAACAGAGATGCCGCAGCTCAGAACCCTGGCCATACCTTCCCCTGCAGCCACTGCGGTCGAACCTGCCTGTCCCGGATTGGCCTCCGCAGCCACGAACAAGCCTGCAGACGTCGTGGGCAACTCCTATAAAATCTTCGTTCGCGAAGTCAAGCCAAGCCAGCCATGACAACACACTGAAAGGTTACCTCTGCAGGTTCCTAAAAGTTAGTTGCAACTTGTTAATAAGTATTAAGTTTCACTTGGCATCACTTGATCAGGTAAATGATTAGGTATTGGCAGAGACAATAGTTATAGAGAAAGGAAGTATGAGTCCCGATAGATAATCAGATCAATAGAGCCGCATCAGTCATGCTCATCACTTTTTAAAAATCAAAGGGTTGATTCAGAATTAACGGGGGTAAAATTGGGGTCAAAAATATGATATTAAAAAATGATGTAAATTAATGACTGATGCGGCTCTATTGAATTCATTGTCTTACGGGACTCATACTTCCTTTCTCTCAGTATAGGCGGATCTGCAAACGTTCACATGAAGGCGCATGGACCAATTGATTTTACATTGCTTAACGTCCCAACAGCAACAAGACTTTCTCAGGATTTGCCTGCACTGCTTGTGAAGAAAAAAAAAAGAATATTGAATGTATGTCGCCAGCCAGTCCAATACGTTAAATAAACCTACGACATGGGGCCTAAATAAATGATTGATGATTGATTGTACATTGCTTAACGTCCCGACAGCAACAAGGCTTTCTCAGGACGTGCCTGCACTGCTTGTGAAAAAAAAATAAACAGAATATTGAATGTATGTTGCCAGCCGGTCCAATACGTTAAATAAACCTACGCCATGGGGCCTAAATAAAGCTAAGACCATTTAGCAACACACATCCAATATCAAGAGCTACAGGCAGTGCAGACAGTAGGGAGAGTTTTAAAAAGACAAATACAGGTGAATGGACAAAGGGTAGACAGAAACACATGCCCCAGAATACAGAAGAAAACCCACCCTGTGGGGCTGACCAGGGTGACCCTGGGAACTAAAAAGTAGTTACCCCACCCAAGTTCCCCAGGGCAGACCCGGGTGGGGGGGGGGCCTAAATAAAGCCAACACCATTTAGCAACACACATCCAATATCAAGAGCTACAGACAGCGCAGACAGAAGTGAGAGTTTAAAAAAGGCAAATACAGGTGAATGGACCAAGGGTAGACAGAAACACATGCCCCAGAATAGAGGGGAAAACCCACCCTATGGGGCTGACCAGGGTGACCCTGGGAACTAAAAATTAGTTAACCCCACCCAGGTCCCCCAGGGCAGACCCGGTGGGGATGGCGCATGGACAGGCTACTATCAAGTGTGACACCCAGATTTTTTTTTATATGGGGGGAGAACGGGACAGTGGCACCACAGATTTGTAATGACTGGGGGAGTGCCAGTGTCTTTGTCAACCTCGGGGAAGCAATGATCATGGCCTCAGTTTTTCCATCATTCAACTGTAATTTGTTTGAAGTCATCCACATCTTAGTCTCCGAGACACACTCCTGAAGGGTCTCGATTGTGTCCATAATCTGATCAGGTGAACATGAGTCATGGAGTTGAGTATCATCTGCAAATGCATGATGTGATATAGAGAAACGGTTAAAGACACTGGCCAGTGGCTGAACATACAGGGTAAAGAAGACTGGTCCAAAAACTGAACCTTGTGGGACGCCAAAGCGCACGGTGGATGGGCTGGATAGCTTATCAGTAACAACTATGCACTGAGTTCTGTCTGTCAGATATGATCTAAACCACGATAAAGCAGTTTCATTAATGCCATACACAGAATAGAGACATTGTAGCAAAATGTCATGGTCAATCGTATCAAAGGCAGCAGATAGGTCTAACAGTGCAAGAACAGATACGTTGCCATCATCAAGAGACCCAAGGAGGTCATTCTGAATTTTTTCAAGCGCAGTTTCAGTGGAATGACCTGCACAGTATGCAGATTGATTGGGACTAAGATGATTCATGTTCAGATGGTTGAGAAGTTGCGACAACACAATCTTCTCAATGATCTTAGAGAGAAAAGGGAGGTTTGAGACAGGGCAGTAATTCTGTAGATTGTTAGGGTCTAGAGAGGGCTTTTTTAGCAAAGGTTTAACAATGGTGGACTTGAAATCCGACGGAAAAACACCAGACCTCAGAGACTCGTTGACAACATTGGTCATGACTGGAAGCACAACATCAATACACTCATACAGCAATGTAGTAGGAAGTGTGTCTAAATCACAAGTTTTTGTGCAGTTCTCTTCAGCACAGTATGAAGTTCCTGTTCACCGACAGGTCTGAAGGATGAGAGACACTGACCAAAAAAAGGAACCTCATACTGTGATGGAGGCTGTGAAATAAGTCCATTTACTTTATTTCTAGATTTAAAAGGCAACTAATATTAATGATAAATTAGAAAATCATATAAATTATTATTTTATGTACTAATTTAAAACAAAATGCAAAATAATTGCATTTTTGTCAGATTAGAATATCTTTTATTGTACAACTTCACCCACAGCTTTAAACTAAAATAAACACTTGGATTATGTTAACAACGACGATATTTTTGATGCAGAGAAAAATTCATATTATTTGGAGAAAAAAAAATGCAGCGAACATCTCAATATCAAAGATAAAAGCTGAGCTGCGTAGCTGCGTCATGTGCAATGGCTATAGACCTGTCGGAAACCTGTCACGGCCAACCACAGGCCAATGAGTTTGTTTGTTTTTGTTTTTTCTTTTCTTTTTTTGTGTTTCCGTAACGTAAAACAAGTCTCCGTATTTTCCGAAGCGCTAGCTCGATTTTTAAAATTTCCATAAAAAATACGGAAATTCCGTATGGGTAGGCATGCCTGTTGACCTTTCCAAAGGGTCATCCAAATTAGTATGCATAGGAAGGTCTTATCATCAGGTATTTCTGTACCAAGTTTGGGTTTGAAGTTATAAACAGCATTTGAGAGGAAAAAAAACATCCTTTGTCAAAATGGCTATTTTTGACCTATTTCCTGATCTCTTGTGACCCATGACCTTTCCCAAGGGTCATCCAAATTACAGAGGTCTTACCATCTTTGGATGAGTTTGTCAGCCAGTTCTGTACCTCTTTAACTTTTTCGAGAACAATATTTAACTGCAAAAAAATTGTCAAAAGTAAGACTTTTGGAGCAAAATCCGACAGCGACGGTGATGTAAAAGCACAAGACAGGTCAGTGTTATACTTTTTGTACAATGTTCCTGAATTGACACAAAGCACCAGCATGTCAGTATAAATTCACGCAATGCTCTCCCTTACTCTGATAATTTAGTTTAGTTAGGAATACAGTCCCAATCTTTGTTATGATGTCTTTGAGCATATTGTGCACAAAGTTGGAAAATGCATGCAAGCTCACAGAAGAAATTTTGTGGGCTGGTTCATCCAATCTTGTTTCATGTAGTCACTGGTTAAGACACCATATCATTTATTGCCAGAAAGAATCGTTTGTGTCTGGAGAGCATGTGAAGTGTGGCAGATAAATCCTCAAGTCACAGACATTTTCATTGCTCTGACAAGGACTTAGATGGAGACATTCAAACATTTTGTCCTAATCAAGTACGGCATTTGAACGTTTTGTCCTAATCACCATTGCCACATGAGAACAGTCATCCTGTTCATGGAAACAAAGATGTCATTCATTGCGAAGATATAAATGTAGGACAACCAGCCTAGCAATACAGCAGTGCAGTTGTGGAAAAAAAAATTTAAACATGCTATACAACACAGCACAGGAACATAAAAAGATTCCTGCATTTACAGATTTACCTCAACTCCATATCTCACACTGGATCTACATCTGTTTTTTCGCAGCATGCATTTACCTCAACTATCACTATAAAGGGCTGTCATTTACACTTGACACAGTGTATTATACGAGTCTTTTCAGAACAAAATAAAAGACATTGTACATTTAATATGATGTGAGGCCCATTAATGCTGCATCACGATTGGTACTTCTTTTTGATGACTTTTGGCAAGTTGTTGTGCTGCGACTGTTAATTGGATTTTATGTTTTCTTCCATGCGATGCTGGGAGTTGATACACGCTGATTCTTGTTAGTACCATTCAGGTTATCTCAGAAGAACAGCGTGCATTATGCTGTGCAATGCAACCAACCTGCTTTTCTCCCCTTTCCATCATCTCCGAAGTGGCTCTTTCCACGCCACACTCAACATCACTGTCTACAGAAAGCGCGAGTGCATACAGCGAAGTGAGTAGCATCCAGCTTCAGACCTCCACATTCCAGCCGAATGTGATGACGGACACTACCCCGACACAGTGACTGTGTTTTTTACAACAGCATGTGCATGTGTGTACTGCTGTAAGACAAGATGGCAGCCATGCAACACCTCCCGGCCGCCCGCTCCGGCAGAAATGGTCGCCACCGACAGAATTCTAGCCATTGTATTTTCGTCATTGATATACAATGTCAGGCCCTACAATGCTGCACCACAACCGGTATTTCTTTTTGATGACTTTTGGCAATTTGATGTGTTGTGACTGTTAACTGGATTTCATATTTTTCTCCGCTGTGCCGCTATGCTGTGAGTTGATACACGCTGATTCTTGTTGTACCAAGCGGATATCAGTAGAACAGCGCGCGCTATGCTGTGGCAATACAACCAACGTGCTTTCCTCCCCTTTCATCATCTCATCTAAGGAGTGGCTCTTCCGGCATGCCACGCTCAAAATCACGGCCTGCGCTAGCCTAGTGCACTCAACGAAGCCAGTACCAGCAAGCTTCAGGCCCCACATTCCAGCCGAATGATGTAATGACAGACACCTCCCAGACGCAGTGACTGTGTTTCTCTGAACAGCCGCGTGTGTACTTTTTTTAGAAACCATTTTGGACTGCTTTCACGTTAATGATGTAGTTCTACTAAGTTTGTTTTTAAAATGAATATGAAGTTATATACTAGTTAAGTTCAGTATAATTAAGGTGGTGACTGTGTATGCCGGAGCGACTGTCTAAACACCGGCGCTGTACATTGAGGCGACGGGCCCACAGGTGCTGTTTGACCGTTGTTCAGTTGTATGTTGCCTAGGCCGGATCGGAGATCATCTCCGTATCGACGCGGGTATTTTGTTTCTGTTGTTAACTTGTTTTATGTACTAGTTTTAGCCAAGTAGGAACTTAATAAGGAACATTATAATAGTGTGTTCAGGTTGATTGATTGTACATTGCTTAACGTCCCGACAGCAACAGCTTTCTCAGGACGTGCTGCACTGCTTGTGAAAAAAAAACCAAACAGAACATTGATGTATGTCGCCAGCCGGTCAAATACGTTAATAAACCAACACATGGGCCTAAATAAAGCTAAGACCATTAGCACACACATCCAATATCAGAGCTACAGCAGTGCAGACAGTAGGGAGAGTTTAAAAGGCAAATACAGGTGATGGACAAAGGGTAGACAGAAACACATGCCCAGAATAGAGAGAAAACCCACCCTGTGGGGCTGACCAGGTGACCTGGGAACTAAAAAATACCTAACCCCCCAAGTCCCCCAGGCAGACCCGGTGGGGTTAGTGTGTTCAGGGACTTAGGCTGTCTTAGTATTCTGTTTTTGTTAGGAGGTTCGGTCGGATGAGGCCACTGGCGCTGGCCATTAGATGCCTTGGCGACGGGCTTCACCCGTCCCGAGTCATTGTCCATTGTGTAGCTCTGTTATTGTAATTTGTGGAATGAGCGAGTGAGTGAATGTAAGCAGCACCTGTGGTGGCAAAAATGTGAATTTCCCCATGAGGGATTAATAAAGTATTATTGTATTGTATTGTATTGTATTGTAAGATTAATTCTGTAATTGTACTGCTATTGCTTAATAAATGACTAGACGTCGTACACACTAGTAGTACAAGGTAGTGACTGTTTATGCTGGAGCAACTGTCTAATAGCACTCTAATAGCCGGTGCTGTCACTGTAGCGACTGGCCCCCAGGTAGCAAAACTTTTAAAGTATGATTCGTCTTTTTGTCTACTGTATTGAAAATACGGTAGACTTTAGGATGGGGCTGGTCAAAGAACGTTCCGTAGCATGCAGATGACGAACATATGTGGGCACACATCAAACTCTGACAGTGAAGTAACATGATAAAAATTACGTCATGCCTAGCCACGCTAACCGCGCTGTTGAACGTACATTTGGCCAAGCGACGTGTGCAACTATGTGTGTGTGTGTGTGTATGTAGACACAAGTATCTCCGGTGTTTCTGTACGTACAGGCCTGAAATGTTAGGAAATGTTTTGATCAAGATGTATTTCGGAGAGCCTCCGAGCATATTTAAATTAAGTGATTCGTTCAAGAGAAAAATTGCCGTTTATATAAAGTCATTTGACCCCAACCTATCTGTAATTTTTGTTGTATTCACTTAGAATTTTGGATATAGCTAGCTTGGAGATAGATATTGGATGAGTTCGTAATCCAGCGTTATACCTCTTCAACTTTAATAATAATAATTCATTTTTTAAATTTTTGGATCCACTATAATACTCCCATCAAACAGTCAGCCCTGGAAGAGGCTGTGTGGAACAAAACAGTCAGCCCTGGAAGTGGCCTTTCGGATCAGTGATGTGAAACATCAATTTCATCACTGTATACACAGCGTCATGAGACTAGCGATGCCATGACGTCAAGCTTGTAGTGACGTTATTTTCCTGCACACACTATTCTTCTTCAGAATTCCTGTCACTACACGAGCCCACAGAGCATACTACTAATGGCGAAAAGTGCCGCGTCTCCATCTTTATTTGTGTGCGCCGACGTGTGTTATCAGAGGTTGGCTTACCCCAGAGGGAACTGGATCAAAAGGATAAGCTAAACGCTTTTGAGCTCCAAACAATGCAGTAGACTTTGGGATGAAATCCTCATCTTGTTTTTTTAAAAGCGTTGTTTGTGTATTTCTAATTTGTGTAACTAGTTTCAGCCAAGCAGAAAGTTCAAAAACATTAGTTTACGTGTTAAGAGATACTATGATAGGGCTGTTTTTAGTCTGCTTTGTGTTAGGGAGGTTCAGGAAGGGCTGGGGTCATTGGCGCCCGGCCATGAGACGCCTTGGTGACAGGCTTCACCAGTCCCGAGCCATTGTCCATTTGTTGTTGGTAAACTGTTGTGTGTGCAAATATTGTGTGTTGCACCTGTGGTGGCAAGACAAAATTTCCTGTATTTGGAACAATAAAGTTGATTGATTGATTATGATCAGGATCAGGTGATTATTATTATTAACATTAGTAATAGTAGTAGTAGTAGTAGTAGTATATTTCAAAGTATTTAATTAGAGTTTTTTTTTTTTAATGTGATAGTGTTATACAATTGTGAAATATATGACCAGATTTTCCCAGGCAACAGAGTTGTACAAGGTATGATCATAAAGTAATGATAGTTGAGCCGCCATTTGTAAACTGCTTGAGTCACATAAATAAGATTAGTAGTAAAACAAGTGTAGCCTTTGTCCTTTATTAATGCACAATAAGGGGCTGGTGTCTTTAGCCATGCTGCTGTGTGACGTCACTGAAGAAGTGATGTAAGCAGCTGTACTTGAAAACAGTGGCCTCTCCAAGATAATACATTTATTTCTACATTTTTAAAAGAGTTAACCCATATCATACTGAGGCTAAAATCTTCAAATTTGCACACTGCCATATGCAAGCTACATTATAGTACTTACAGACAAGGATACAGACCAATGGCTTTAGTTCAAGGGTGGTGCCAGAATGGCGTGGCGCCTAGAGGCGCCAAGCTATTCTGGCACTACCCTTGAACTATTTCTAGTCAAACTTATTTCACACACTGGTGTATTCCGAATGACAAGGGTTAAACTTTATAACAGTTCTGTCAAAATTCAAACAAATCTAAAGTTGCTCGATAGGGTAATTGTGTATTGTCTGGCACTGACTGCGAGTGGATTCTGCAATTTAACTCAGAAAGAGGAATTTGTGGACAAGTGCTGGTCTGTCAAATTTCAGCCAGGAATGAGCAAACTTTGCTCTTTATAAATTTACACATTGATAGTAATTGGTACAATTCAAAGGATAGTGCGCCATGACCTTGACCTCCAAAAACTATCTGCAATGATACCCCATTTATTTACGGAGGCTCAGATGCAATTGACAGTTGATCGCTTAGATTAACTACTCTAAACGTTTAGCATAAATGGCCTCTAATGACCATGTGATTTCATCACTGATCATTGCTTGTCTTGTAACGGTATCCCCAGCAAACAGACCAATCAGGAGTGGTTGGCCTCTGATTAGAAGATTAGAAGAGACAAGGGGCATTTTTGTCAGTTTTTAGAATTGATGGCAACATTTTCTGATTTCTAAAACTTACAGGTCCATGTCATTGTTCATATTTTACTAGTGAAGCGCACAGTCACTGCAAAATATGTAAGAAATTCTTTTTCCAAAAGTGTTGAAGTCTGTTCATAAGCAGCGGTCAACTCTCAATGGCCAGAACATCTTGTTTTCCTTGAAAATGCCTTAACCACAAAGCCAATGTCACTGTGTCCTACAAAGGGGAGCAAAACATACATGTTCTTTCTCAACCATCATACAGTCCTTGCCTTGACCAGTGCGACTTTTGATTCTTCCCTAAAATGAAAAACAGGCTGGCAGGACAGAGTTTTCCCGCATCCAGGACCTAGTAAAAACCACAGATTTACAGATCCAACCCTGACCTTCATCAGAATGCCACATCGTCGTTAAATCTTGCCTGAAGTAGCTGAAATTGTGCATAAACAGTGGAGGATAGTGCTATTACACATATGAAAATATCCAGTGAACTGGGCCAAAGGTTTTGGTTTTATGGCACAACTATCATTACTTTCCAATCATACCCAGCACATATTGTGACTGGAAGGTAATGTGACCCCATCTGCATATATTTTAATCTTTAACTCATTCTACCCGACACACCACAGCAAGATAAGGATCGACCATGATATTTGAAGGATGATGCCAGAATAGTTTGGCGCCGATAGGCATAACTATCATGATTGATCTGTGTCCTGCACTAGAGTGCAGTCTTCAGAGGACAGCGGCAAAATTTGGGGATTTCGGTCTTGGGGTAGAATGAGTTAAATGTATTTTGTGATTCGGATCATTTAATATGATACATGAAACTTGTATTTTAATTTAATTAGTAGCCACCAAGCGCAATTCTGTCAGCAGCTTAATATTACGTCAAGAGAAAACCAATCAGGTCAAGATGGCACGGTAGTCAGTCAGCAAACAGGCACATTTCAAGACATACTGTGGGTATGAAACCATGGACATAAACATTTCTGTGAAAAGTAGGACTTAATTAGTTAATCTGTACTAATTTACACTTCTACCCTTGATGTTGTTTAGAGAAATTTGCGTTTTTCTGTTTTAACCTGACCTTTAAGATACCTGAGACGGAAATTCTTTTAAATGGAAAAGCAGACAATACAGTCATAGGTCCAACGCCAAGGGGAGGGAGAGGGTTGTGGTAAGTTAGGTGGGTGAGGGTCACGCTATCTGTCAAGCTATCTGTCATCAGCGCTAGCGCTGCCCCGTGTTTGTTTTGTTAAGCCGTTACTCCAGCGCTACTCTGTCCTCTCTTCATTTTGGCTGGTAACAGTGTCTAATAGCTAAGTCAGACCAGGACAATTGCAGTTGACATAGATCACTTTGAACCACCAGATATTGAATCAGCTCATGGGAATCTGTGCATTTTGCAGACTCACTTTACATCCTTATTAGATCCCTCGGATGAGTAAGCCACTGCGGACTTATTTGCGTATCCAGGACCTTCCATCCACAAAAACTTGCACATATATTTTCATGAGCCCATGCATGTTGTAAAGGCAGCTGTGAATCAACGTGCTCTTTTTGACCTTTTACATAGATCAGCCTCATTTGCATCCTAAAGTTGAGGGTGTTACTATTGGTTAAAGTGCAGAGTGGACTAGAAGATGTAGAGTTGCAGTTGCACATACTATAATTATGAAACTCATATGAACAGTGTGGACATATAAAAGCGTATTATCTTCTGATACGTATGAAGCGTACATAATTATTTAATCCACGATATTATCTACAATTAATTGTCTCGAAATATTGTTTCAAAATGAAAAAATATAATAATAATAATCAGTAATATATACCTCTTGTATTATAGCGGAATATCCCCACAAAAAAGGCTCAGAGCGCTTTACATCTAGATAATCTAACTAACTGAAATTAACTAACTAAAACACAGACAATGTACAAAAACCGGCAAAACCATTCATAGGTCCAAATGCACACCGACACAATACTAAAATAATAAACATAACATTTAAAGAGCCTGATCAGATATATACACGTTAATGGGAAAATGTAGGGTTTATCAATCCTTTTTAAGGGCCAAGTTGAAAAAATATGTTTTTACTCTAGCCCTGAAAATGGCCAAGGATGGTGCATGGCGAATATCATGGGGAAGACCATTCCACGCTTTGGGAGCTTGGAAAGAAAAGGACCGCTGTCCAAAGGTTTTTAAGGACACTCTGGGGGTAGTCAATATTCTGTTGTCAGTGCTGGAGCGAAATACTCTGCCTGGTGTATAGACAGGGAGGCTGTAAGACAAGTAAGTCAGGAGTGTTTTATCAAAGGCCTGAAAAACGAGGGAAGCAATTTTGTATTCAATTCTGAACTTCACAGGAAGCCAGTGTAACTGCTTAAGCAAGGGAGTGATTTGGTCACGGTTTGATTTTTTCAGTACAAGTCTTACTGCTTGGTTTTGAATCTTCTGGAGCCTGTAGAGCAGATCGTTCGACATACCTGACATTACAGAGTTACAGTAGTCAAGCCTTGACAAAATCCATTTGCTTACAGGCATCGTCAATACGGTACTGTCCAACAGAGCTAAGCCTCCTGAGCTCAAGATCTAGCAGCAGCGGGGCAGGTGAGACACATGATCGTTCATGGACAGCACATTATCAATATAAACACCTAGGGTTTTCACACCATTTTTTGAGAGGGATGTCCCTGTCCTCAAGCGATCAAGGACTCATCATGGGAGACACTCACCCTGGAGCGAGTGCCTACCACAATGGCATCTGTTTTTCCTTCATTGAGGTTTAGCTTGTTGTCTGTCATCCAGTCCTTAACAGCTTCTATACATTGTCCCATGGCATGTAGAAGACATGGGAATATTTGAGAGGACCATCTTTCTCAGTTCACCTGTGTGTCATCAGCATATTTGTGATGTTCACATCCTTTACTGGCGATCACCTCAGACACAGGCCGGGTGTACAAGGAAAACAAGACTGGTCCGAGAACTGAGCCCTGGGGCACGCCATAAATTATATCAGGAGGGGAGCGGAAGTAGAATTTTGTATAATGACACGTTGGAACCTGTCAGACACTGAAATATGAGGAGAACCAGTCAAAGACCCGCTATATTATTAGTTCAGATGTCTCAGCGATTATGCATCACTACCTCCTTTTCATTAAAAGTCTCAGTTATAACGACAGAGGAAGACTGAGCTGGCTCTCAGGGGCGGACAATGCCGGCGATGGAAAACCCGCTGACCGCTGGCTAGTGCTAAAGAGGGAAAAGGAAGGGTCCTGAAATATGATGCCGTCATCAGGCGCTGGTCCAGAAATTAGTTTAGATAGCTTGACCCTCACCCACCCACCACCTTACCACAACCCTCTCCCTCCCTTGGCGTTTGAACTAAGATTGTGCACAGTCAGTAAGTGAATTATACGACACCAGTCACTTAACAACATGATATGTTACATGTTACTGTCAACGTAGTGACTCAGTCGTGACATTAAATTGAATCAATATTATCATGTTTTAAAATACAAATTGTTGAGAACAATAGGCTGTTCTGCGAGGAAGTTTACAGAACATGACGTGAAAATATGCTGTTGTGAACGGAACAAATTAGTAAACAAACAAACAAACAAAAGACAACAGAAAAGCCATGAAATATGCTAGAAAATATAACTATATAACTGATTTCGTAACATGGAATCAGTGTCAAACAAAAAAACATTTTTCTAAAAGGATCTTGGTTTTATTTCAACCAAGATCCTTTTAGAAAAATGTTTACTGAGAAAAACGTTTTGACTGGCAAATTAAACAAGATGGGATGAACCATAACCCACAAAGTCCCTTCTATATGAGAGCTGTCCTTGCTGTCAATGGTCTCTACCTTTTGTCTTTGACCTGATTCTGATGTTGAATTATCTCCTATTGAAAAGTCCTTCAGATCTGTCAATGCGTCAGTGAGTTATGGAAGGGGCGCAGGACATACGCATCATTGATTTGTCAAACGTCATTTGTCTTGACGTAAGTTCTAGTTTTTACATAATTTCATATTTTACGTGATATGAGTTTCCCTTTCGCTTCATAGGCTTGAGAAAATGGTGACACGGTACAATTTCAGTCTTGCTATAATTTGTGTGAAAGCAGGTTGACTTTAACTACTAACATGATATACTAAGTACGCGGGTCAACTGTTTGCTTTTCTGAAAGCGCGTTGATGTGTGTGCGTGTTCTGTTAGTACGTGCGCGTGCGAGCTCCAAACATCCCCCACCCAGGTCTGCCTGGGGGACGTGGGTGGGGTTAACTACCTTTTAGTTCCCAGGGTCACCCTGGTCAGCCCCACAGGCTGGGTTTTTTCCTCTATTCTGGGGCATGTGTTTCTGTCTACCTATGGTCCATTCACCTGTATTTGCCTTTTTTTTTAAACTCTCACCCCCACCCGGGTCTGCCCTGGGGGATTTGGGTGGGGTTAACTACTTTTTAGTTCACAGGGTCACCCTGGTCAGCCCCATAGGGTGGGTTTTCCTCTCTATTCTGGGGCATGTGTTTCTGTCTACCTTTTGACCATTCACCTGTATTTGCCTTTTTAAAACTCTCCCTACTGTCTTGTAGCTCTTGATATTGGATGTGTGTTGCTAAATGGTCTTAGCTTTATTTGGGCCCATGTGTTAGGTTTATTTAACGTATTGGACCGGCTGGTGACATACATTCAGTGTTCTGTTTAGGTTTTTTTCACAAGCAGTGCAGGCACGTCCTGAGAAAGTCTTGTTGCTGTCAGGACGTTAAGCAATGTACAATCAATCAATCATTTTTTAAACTCTCTCTAATGTCTGCGCTGTCTGTTGCTCTTGATTTTGGATGTGTGTTGCTAAATGGTCTTAGCTTTATTTAGGCCCATGTCATAGGTTTATTTAACGTATTGGACCGGCTGGCGACATATATTCAATGTTCTGTTTAGTTTAATTTTGTTTTTTTGTTTTTTTCACAAGCAGTGCAGGCACGTCCTGAGAAAGTCTTGTTGCTGTCAGGACGTTAAGCAATGTACAATCAATCAATCATTAAGCGCTCCAAACATCTCCAAGAGAGAATGACATCATAATTATTTAGAGTATTATGTCAATGTCTGCATGGTGACGGAGTTGCCTCTTTTACGTCGCCGCCACTGCCTGACTTTCTCTAGAAATCAAGGTTTTTATTTTTTTCTGAAAAGAATTAATTTTACTAAAGAAGTTGAAAGGATACAAAGCTGGCTAACAAACTCATGCAATGTCCTTCTCCAAACTAGCTATATGCAAAAGGCCAAGTAAATATTACAAAAATTATGGACTCTAATCTGGGTCAACCGACTTCCTATAAACTGTAGTTCATGTCTTCAATGAGACATTTAATTACAATAAGCTCGAAGGCTGTCTTTTTTAGCCATCCACTTAAGAAAGTAATTCGCCAAGTTTCAAGTTTGTGTGTACAGAAACGTTGGAGATTATCTTGTTTAGCGCATACGCACGCACACACATACGCACATACATCTTGGCTTGACTTCGCGAACGAAGATTTTATAGGAGTTGCCCACGATGTCTGCAGGCTTGTTCGTGGCTGCGGAGGCCAATCCGGGACAGGCAGGTTCGACCGCAGTGGCTGCAGGGGAAGGTATGGCCAGGGTTCTGAGTTGCGGCATCTCTGGTTTTTCTCCTGAGCCGCTTGTCCTTAATGCTAGCTCTGCGAGAGTCCTCAAAGGAGACAGCTGCCTTGTAAATTGTGGAGTGCCACGGTCCACAGCAAGCGAGGACCACTGATGGTGGTCGATTTGGCAGGCACTAAGTGACTTCTTGAGACAGTCTTTGGTGCCCCTCTGTCACGGTGTCCAGTAGCAAGCTCGCCGAACAGGGTGATCTTTGGTAGGCGATGATCCTCCATCCTGGAGACATGCCCCGCCCAGCGGAGCTGTGTCCGCAGCAGCAAGGCCTCGATGCTCACAGTTTCAGCCTGTTCAAGGACCTCGACGTTGGTGACATAGTCACTCCAGTGAATGCCCAGGATGGTACGCAGGCAGCGCTGGTGGAAGCGTTCGAGGAGTCGTAGTTGGCTGCGGTAGAGGGCCCAGGACTCGGAACCATACAGCAGGGTGGTGAGGACCACAGCTCTGTACACGCTGATCTTGGTGCCTGTTTTCAGCTGTTGATTGTGCCACACCCGCTTGAAAAGTCGCCCGAAAGCGCTGTTCGCTTTTGCCAGCCTGCTGTCAAGCTCCTTGTCCAGCTTGGCGTCCGACGTGATAATGCAGCCAAGGTAAGTAAACTGGTGCACTGACTTTAGTTCAGACTCGCCAATAGTGATGTGAGGAGGGCGATACACTGTCTTGGGTGCCGGCTGATGGAGGACCTCTGTCTTTTTCAGACTGACCTCGCGTCCAAAGAGCTGGGCAGCGTCTGCGAAGCAGGACGTGATGCGCTGCAGGGCTCTCTGTGTGTGCAACGAGGGCACTGTCATCAGCAAAAAGCAGCTCACGAATCAGTTGGTCTAGGGTTTTCGTGTGGGCCTGCAGTCGTCTGAGGTTGAACAGGCTGCCATCGAGACGATACCTGATGTACACTGCATCGTCATCATCGAGGTCTACTGTGGCCTGCTTCAACATCATGCTAAAAAAGATGGTGAAGAGTGTCGGTGCCAACACGCAGCCCTGCTTTACGCCGTTGAGAATAGGGAATGGTTCTGAGAGGACATTGTTGAGTCTGACCTGGCCTTGCTGGTCCTCATGTAGATGGACAATCATGCTGAGGAACTTTGGGGGGCAGCCAAGTCGCTCCAGGATCTGCCACATGCCTTGCCTGCTCACAGTGTCGAACGCTTTTGTTAGGTCGACAAACGTTACGTACAGCCCTTTGTTCTGCTCGCGGCACTTCTCCTGAAGCTGTCTCAGCACAAAGACCATATCAGTGGTGCTCCTGTTTGCTCTGAAGCCACACTGGCCCTCTGGGAGGTGGTCTTCAGCGATGGCAGGTACCAGCCGTTTCAGGAGCAGCCTTGCAAGAATTTTCCCAGCAATGGACAGCAGGGTAATTCCCCGATAGTTGGAACAGTCAGACTTCTCACCTTTGTTCTTGTACAGGGTGATAACGACAGCATCACGGAGATCCTTTGGTAGTGTTCCTTCCTCCCAGCAGCAGAGAAAGAGGTCATGGAGCTTGCTGTGCAGTGCTGTGCCTCCATGTTTCCAGATCTCTGGCGGTATTCCATCAATGCCTGCTGCTTTGCCACTCTTGAGCTGGTGGATGGCTGTGAGGGTCTCTTCAGCGGTGGGTGGTTCGTCCAATTCAACCTTTACTGGGAGTTGTGGGATTTGTAGGACGACTGCTTCTTGAACAGTGCGCTCAGCGCTGAAGAGGCTCTGAAAGTACTCCGACCAGCGGTTCAAGATGGAGGTATTATCTGTGAGGAGTGCCTGGCCATTCGCGCTTCGCAGGGGACTTTGTACCAGGTGTCTGGGGCCATACACTGCTTTCAGCGCTTCGTAGAAGCCCCTGTAGTCACCATTGTCAGCGCAAAGCTGGGTCCTCTGTGCAAGTCTGGTCCACCACTCATTCTGGATATCTCTGAGCTTGCGCTGGAGACTGCTGCAGACGAGGCGGAAGGCAGACTTCTTCACAGGGCAGGAAGGCTGGGCTAGGTGGGCCTGATGGGCGGCTCTTTTCTTTGCTAGGTGTTCCTGGATCTCTACATCGTTCTCGTCAAACCAGTCTTTGTTTTTCTTTCTAGCGAAACCCAGGACTTCTGCAGAGGATTTTGCAATAGCAGTTTTCAGTTGTTCCCAAAGTGTTTCAGGGAAGGAGTCTGCTGGGTCCACTGTGTCTTTGAGCCTGCACTGTAAATCTGTCTGAAAGGCAGCTTTCACGTCGTCACGCTGAAGGCTGGCAACATCAGGCTTTTTCTTGGGGAGCCCCCATTTCTTGGGTTTTGGCTTGACGTGGAGCCTGAGTTTGCAGCGGACAAGACGGTGGTCAGTGTGGCACTCTGCGCTGGGCATCACTCTGGTGAGGAGGACGTCACTGCGGTCCCTCTGACGCACTAGGACATAGTCGATAAGGTGCCAGTGTTTGGAGCGAGGATGCATCCAGGTGGTCTTTCGACTGTCCTTTTGCTGAAAAGTAGTGTTGGTGATGACCAATTGCTGCTCTGCACAGAACTCCAACAGTAGGCGGCCATTGTCATTGCAGTTCCCCACGCCATGCTTGCCGAGGACTCCTTTCCAGGCTTCAGAGTCCTGGCCCACTCTGGCGTTGAAGTCGCCAAGGATGATGACTTTGTCGTCTACAAGGGTGCTCTGTATGAGGCTGCGCAGGTCAGTGTAAAACTTGTCCTTTTCAGCAGGCTCTGCCAGGAGGGTTGGGGAGTACACACTGAGAAGGGTGACGTGTTGCTGGTGTCTCAGTGGGAGGCGCATGGACATGATGCGGTCTGAGTGACCCGTTGGTAGGTTTTCCAGCTTAGTCGCAATGGAGGTCTTGACCATGAAACCCACGCCTGAGAGCCGTCTTTCTGATTCAGGCCTGCCTGACCAGTAGAGGGTGTACCCAGCGCCAAGTTCTTGGAGGCTGCCTTCGTCCGGAAAACGTACTTCACTGAGCGCGGCAATGTCGATGTTTAACCTCCGCAATTCATGGGCAATGAGGGCGGAGCGACGTTCAGGGCGTCCGCTGTCTGCTTTGTCGAGCATGGTTCGGATGTTCCAGCATGCTACGTCGAGTCCGGTCGTGGTCGTCATGAGAGTGGATCCGTTATTCTTTCTTGTTTTTTGACCGCAGGAGAAGATGCCCGTTGACCGCGGCTAGCTTTGGTTAGGCCACCTTTTCTAGGCCCCTCTCCGTGTGGAGCAAGCAGTGCTGTCCCTAGAGAAGGCTGCTTGGTCGTTCAGGGTGTGCCGAGTGATGTTGTCATCCCCAGGTCAACATCAGGCGACCAATATCCTGAACCGCCTGCATGCAGGTTTGAGACTGCGGCTTCCAGTGACATCTTTCACCTGCCGTTTCGCCCCTCGCCCGTCGCTACAGGACTTGGAATGGTCAGTGTCATGGTCCGTGGAAGTTTCCTAAAGCCTGCGCGGTGGAGCTTTTTGGTGGAGTGCAGTGTGCGCAGTACTGGCCCCACCCTTTAAACCCTTGGTTCGTCTGCCATGGCCTAGCAAGCTGGGACGATGGCATCGAGGCACATACATACATACATACATACGCACATATGGCGCTTCACGTCAAATGTACATTCAGCAGCGAGGTTAGCGTAACTTGACATGATGTAATTTTTATCTTGTTACTTCAATTGTTAGAGGTTTAGCCTGCGCGCCTTTGACATCATGGACATGCTATTAAATTCGCCCCACCACGACGCGTCCTAAAAAGTCCCTTCTATAAATAGTCCAAAAGTTATCCCGGTCTACTGTGCGACCCCCCCCCCCCCCAAGTCCTCAATAAGATGAGTTTCAAAGTATACCGTAGTATGTCCTGAGATGTTTAAGCCATGTTCCCCGAAAATCCTTAGGCACTCACCAGAGATATAGCCGATGGCGCAAGGGTACCCCCATTCACGCTCTTCGCGGATGCTAAAATGAGGTTGAGAAACATCTTCCTCTAAATTAATCAGAATTCATTCCAGAAGCCCAAATCAGTCAATATTATCTGCAGAAAACAGAATGAAAAAATATTGAATCTCTGGCTCACAGTGAAGGAATTTGTACACCCAGTAAACGGCCATTTCCGCGAAATTGCATGCAAAAAAAGACAAAAATATTTAAACAGAGGAGTATGACGTAAGCAATTTTTATGATCATTTTGCGTTCCTTTGCGTACTGGTAAAATGGGGGTAGGGCAGCAGATTCAGCCACTGTGGCCCCTAAATGCATCACAGCATCATAAAATCAGGTTGGGAGTAACTGTGGTACTCTAGCCTAACCAATAAAACCTTTAAAAAAAAGACCTATCAGTTGTATACCTCGATTCCTCTCTTTCCATGACCTGCTTCGTCTCCGCCATGGCCCAGGCATGCTACTTCCACCTCCGCCGCATCAGTCAGATCAGAAAATACCTCACTACCAAAGCTGCCACCAAATATGCTGTCTCTCTCATCCTATCTCGCATCGACTACTGCAACTCTCTCCTTTCCGGCCTCCCTCACTCCACCACTTTCACTCTCCAGCGCGTCCAGAACAATCCTGCCCGCCTTGTCCTCAGAAAGAAAAAATCCGACCACATCACTCCTCTGCTCAAGCTCCTTTACTGGCTTCCCATCCCACAACGCATCCAATACAAGATTCTGTCTCTCTGCTACAAATCCCTGAACAACTGCGCTCCTGCCTATCTCTCCAACTTACTTCACCCCTACATCCCTTCCCGCTCCCTCCACTACGCCTCCGACCCTCTCTGCCTCTACATCCCCCGCACCAAACTCAGCACTTTCGGCCCCCCGCTCCCTCTCGGTATACGGTCCATCCACCTGGAACATTCTCCCTCCGTCAGAAACATTCTCTCTCCTCCTTCCAGTCCGCCCTCAAAACTCACCTCTTTCAACAGTTCTAGCACTATATCACCACACTCCCCACCCCAAGCTGACTGTCGTAATGTATTTCACTATTTGTGGTACGTGAGTCGTTGTCTAAAGCGTGCGCATGCGTGCGCGAGTTGTGAGTGTGCGCTTAGAGTTATAATTATTATAAGAAAAGTGCATTATAAATACCGTAATTATTATTATTATTTATACAAAATTTCTGAGGACAGCGGAAACAACGTATGTTTCCCAATTCGGCAATTTTAAATGGAAAAAAGCTATCATTCACCACGAATGTACCGTAAAGGATACCGACTTTCCTTATTTTCTTGCACTTTATGCTCACATTATTGAAACTTAATACCTAAAGAGAGGTCAAATTGAAATGGAATAACTTTAGTAATTCTTTCTAATTAAATTTGTGTATTTTTACAACTTGGAGGTAGGGATTCAAAATCAACCACTGTGGCACTCACAGTGATCACACCATCACCTAGTCAAATTTATAATAATTGTGACATGCTGTTTTAATGATGTAAGCCTAAAAATGGACTGCCAGTGCTATAGAAAATGTCTGAAGGCACATAATTTTTGTCTTTTTTGCGATTTTACGGAAATGGTCGTTTACTGGGTGCATAAATACCTTCACTGTGAGCCAGAGATTCAATATTTTTTCATTCTGTTTTTTGTTTTATTGTGCTTTTTTGCAGAGAACATAGGTGTGCCTGAACATAATATTGCCTGTTTTGGGCTTCCGGAATGAATTTTGATTTATTTAGAGGAAAATGTTTCTCAACCTCATTTTAACGGCATCCGCGAAGAGCATGAATTGCACCCTCAGCTATATCTCTGGTGTGTTTCTAAGGATTTTAGGGGAAAATGGCTTAAACATCTCAGGACATACTAAGGTACACTTTGAAACACATCTTATTGAGTACTGGGGGGTAGGGGGGGGGGGTGCACGGTAGCCAGGACTGCCTTACGGACGGAGTAAAATAGAAGGGACTTAAAAAATCAAAGCCTCAAAAGCCCAGCGGCCGAACGGTCTCCCCGTCGGATAATGCTGACATCTTCGCTGAGTTCAAGTTGGCGACGGCCGCAAATTTGGAGGCCATCTCAGATTTGTGAAGCAATATCAAGTATCCGAATACGACACACAATATGACAAAAAACAAGGAAAATTTGCAGCTGATTTTTGAAATTATATCTCCAGCAACTGCAGAAATGAAATGTGCACCGCATACGTTTCAGAATTATATACTGAAGTCCACACATAGTTTTATGTACGGGCAACTGTGCACCTTCTTGTCCGCATGTAATCGTACGCTTTCGGAAATATCCCCCCTTAGCTGTAGGATAACACAGGTTCGATCTCTGCAAGAAGCTGTATGATCTTCAACAACCTTTTGCACATGAGAATCTATGCCTCTTGTAGACGGAGGGGTTCCTGGATATGTAAATACAACAGCAAGAATTCACTCCTTTAGGGGAGCTAATGTGGATGTGGGTGTAATGTGTGTGTGTGTGTGTGTGTGTGTGTGTGTGTGTGTGTGTGTGTGTGTGTGTGTGTGTGTGTAACACGAAAATCTCTGAAGTCTGCGTATGTAGAAACTTGAAAATTAACAGGGGAAATGATTCATTCAGGGGGTGCCTAGGAGAACTTCTGAGCATATTGAAATTGGATGTCTCATTGAAGAGGTAAATGACTGTTCATAAAAAGCTGGTTGACTGACATTAGACTCAGTATTTTTCCTTATATTCACTTGAAATATTGGATCTAGCTAGTTTGGACAAGACATTGGACGAGTTCAATTGCCAGTAAAATACTTCAACTTTTTCGAAAATAATAACTCATTGCAGAAAAAAAAAATGTCAAGACTCTTCAACTTCAGGAGAAGAATCGGACAGTGACAGTGACGTAAAAGCACCAAACAGGTCAGTGTTATACAATGTTTCCAACTGATGCAAAGCACCAGCACATCAGTGTTATACATGTCATTGTGTGAGTTGACGCAATGCAATGATTTAGGAAGAGAGGCTCTATTTTTTGTTATGATGTATGCGAACATATTGTGGAAAAAGTGGGAAAATCCATGCAAGCTCATAAAGAACAAACTTTGTGGGTCATCCCATCTTGTTCTTCCTCAGAATGGTTGTGGCTATGCCAGCCCACAGAACCCATAACGGGCGTGAAGCACTGTGTCTGTCAGTGTTTCTGTGTGGATTGTCAAGTAGGGTGGGTTAGACTTAAAGAGTGGAGCAGAGAGATGAATCAAAACGATAAAGTTTAAAAATAGGAACAACTCTGAATGCTCATAAAAGAAAAACGCATGTGAACTCACAACATGCTAGACTTTGGGATGAAATCTTCATCTTGTTTCAGATAAGGGTAAACTTGCTGTCAGGCACTGATTACTTACTTACTATCTATCTATCTATATAATCTATCTATCTCTATATAATATCTATCTTATCTAATCTAATCTAATCTGTCTGTCTGTCTGTCTGTCTATCTATCATCCATCCATCCATCCATCTAATCTAATCTAATCTAATTATCTATCTATCTATCTATCTAAAGTATCTATCTATCCCGTAGTCTTGCTGACCGTCGGGGCAGCACTGATGACTTGGCAACCAGCTCCCTCCATTTCACTCTGTTCTCTGCCATTCTTAGTGTGTCGCTCAGCTTCAGTCCTGTCCACTCTGAGATATTGTCCTCCCATCTTATTCTGTCTTCCTCTCCTTCACCCTCCTTGCACAGTGCCTTGCAGGATTGTCTTTGCAAGCCCTGCAGATCGCGTGACATGCCCATACCACTTCAGTTTGCGTTTTTTCACAATGGCTAATAGGTCTTCATAGATGGCTTGCCTGATTCTGCTTCCCACTTGCTCGTTCGTGATGTGATCTCTGTATAAAATACCAAGCAGCCTTCGAAAACATCTCATTGCAGTGGCTTGTATCCTCCTTTCGAGGTCTGCTGTGAGGGTCCATGACTGATACCAGGCATATAAGAACACTGAGATGACTAAGAAGTGCATCACTCTGATCTTGGAGCAGAGTGTGATGTTTCTGTCCTTCCATATGGTCTTCAGTCTTGTCAGCGCTGTTGTTGTCTGCGCGATCCTGGACAGTATTTCTGGTTTTGATCCCTCATCTGTCACAATGGCTCCTAAGTATTTTAATTTCTTAACTGTTTCCAGTTTTTGGCCTCCAACTATGATTTCAGTGCCAATATCACTGGCGTTATTGGTCATCAGTTTGGTCTTCTCTGCGCCGATTTCCATCCCATACGCAATGGCTGTACTGTCCAGATTTACCACCAGCTGAGCTAGCTCCTGCTCTGTTCCTGCAATGCCATCAATGTTGTCCGCGAAGCGCGTTCTTGACTGTTCTGCCTCCAATACCGACAGTTCCTTCATGATCTTTCAGAGCGTCCGTCATGATTCTTTCCAGGAAGATGTTGAAAAGTGTAGGTGAGAGTAAGCAGCCTTGTCTGACTGACTATTTTGCCGTTGAAGCGCTAGTAGCCTTGTTGTAAAGGTTTTCTATTACTTTGATCAGGTTGGAATTGATGTTGTACAGCTTCATGGTGGACCAAAGGGCTGCATGCCAAACCCTGTCAAACGCTTTCTTAAAATCCACAAAGACATGATAGAGGTCTTGCTGGTGCTGGAGATACCTCTCACATACAACTTTCAAGTTGAAGATCTGCTCAATTGTGCTGCACCCTGGTCCGACGCCTGCCTGTTCCTCAGCTATGATTTTCTCTGCCTGTGGCTTCAGCCTGTTCAGTAGGATCTTTAACATGACTTTGCTTGGGTGGCATAAGACTGACTGGTCCTGGGCAGCGTTCCTGCCGCTAGAGTTAGCTAGCGGCCTTAGAAGGCTGACCAGAGCCATAAGCCTTTGGAGTAGCCAAACTGACAGGCTTGGGTGGAGGCTGAGGCTTAGGGGCAACAGAAGACGGTACTACCGGACCGGCAGTGTCCGCCTTCTGCGTTCCCTGGATCCTCCGCCCCCAACCAAGAAGTTGGGGTTTGACATGAGAAGTCTTTGGTGGGGCGCTTGCCTGCCATCGCAGCACTAAAAGTATACAGAGTTAGAGTTTGGGGCAGCCGCAGCTGCACCAGAGCCGTCAACCAGCTTTTTTGCGTCCGCAGAAGATAGCCCCTTCTCCACGCGCACCTGCTGAATCTTGCACTCGGATATCCAACAAGGACACTTCTTGTCCGAAGCCATATGAGCCCCCTGGCAATTCACACACAGGGGGGTGGCTGTGCAGGACTCAGCAGAGTGTCTGGGCTTAGTGCAACGGGCGCATGAAGCCTCTGCCTGGCAGTATGTCTTCTGCCCATGGCCATACTTTTGGCACTTAAAGCACCGGAGGGGGAGAGGGACGTACTTCTTCACTTTCAAGGAGTAATAACCTCCCCAGATGGTAGTAGGAGGGGTGGGAGTGCCAAACGTCAGGATGATGGTAGGGAGACGGATCTCCCCACCACCTCGCTTGGAAGTGAAGCGCCTGACGTGTCACCCCCTGCGACTTAAGGTTCTGTACAAGTTCATCTTCTGACAGTTTTGCCAATGCTTGATCTTTTATCACGCCTCTTGAAGGATTCATAGTTTTGTGGGGTGTGACTTCCACTGGAGTGTCTCTGATGGAAGTTCAGAACCTCAGTAGCCCGCTGGAGTGTGCCCGGGTACGGCACTCTACCAGCAAGTCACCAGACCTGAGGTGCTGGGCATCAGGCCTGCCAACATGGCTCCTGAGGGTCTCCCCCACCAGAAAAGGATGCAGCTTGAAAACAGGTTTCTCCTTCACCTTGCTATGGACCATAGCCATACGTCCGACGCCTGAGGCGTCGCTTCCTCACAGTCCGAGTCACTGTCATGTTCAATGTCGGTGGCTATGTGCCGCTTCTGTGCCAGGTTGTTGTTTTTTTTTTCCATATTATAATAGTAGAGATATTCATCCCCCGGGGGTTCCCCGCCCGCCACCGAGCCCAACAAGGGAAAGTGCAACTGTCGGGAGGTCTCCAGCCAACGCACAATGGAAACTGCACGAAAAATATACTCAAGGGAGTAAGCCCGATTGAACCGTCTGAGCCACCGCCTTCTATCACACCGTTGAATGCAGGGGAATACTGGCGTAAAGCACCTAATCAGCAGCAAAGGCTATAGTAAAATTAGTATTGTGCTCCGTATAGCAACCCGCATGTCAACAGTGGGATAGGGCTCAACATGACAAGAGCCGATTGACTAGGCCAGTACGACTAGCCTCCCGCTTAGGTAGAAGTCAAGGCCAAAGTGGAGTGTTGGAACCAGTGAGCCGCAACCCAAAGGGAACCTCAGCCACTTCCCACTTCTCCCCCGACACGGGTCTCCAAGCACGGCAAACACTTGGGATCCAAAGGACCAAAAGCTCACGAGTATTTTTAAGGACCAATCCAACGTGGTAGGACCTGGGTTAGCACAGCTCCTTAAAAACCGGACCAGTGAAAAAGACTGAACATATCTGCTGACATCAAGTCCTAATCCTGGACAAAGATGGCACCCTTCTGCTAACCCACTCAGTCAGTGACTGTGGAGGCCGGTGCCGAGTAGGCTGTTTATAACGAAGTGATATATAATGTGTGATCTACTTAACATTACCTCGCATCTTGTGATAGATTGCTTGTTATAGATGCCTGTGATAGATTGCTGCAATGATAATTTTAATGGAATGTTCTTAATCTTATACTGTTATAGTGTTTATTAGTGTTTTGTTTTGTTGTTTAATGACGAGCCAAAAGGCAAATTTCTGTCGTGCTTTGACTAGAACAGACAATAAAGTTGTATTGTATTGTAAATAAGTAAAGGTTGGCTTTTGTACCAGCGACATCTGAGTTTTCTCAAATGTAAGCATTCTCACAAAGTTGTCAACCCTCCATGACCCTTGATTTTTGTGAGGAGTCAACAAAATTAGTATGCAAAGAAAGGTGTTACCATCAGCTACCTTTCTGCCAAATTTGATTGAGAAGTTTGCACACAAAAAAAATTTGATGAAAACTACAATTCTATCAAACACTGGAATTTTTCACACACTTGCTGACCTCCTGTGACTCTTGACCTTTCCAAACTAGTATGTATAGAAAGGCCTCACCATCAGGTATACCAAGTTTAGGTTTAAAGATGAAAATAGTATTTTGGAAAAAAAACAAACAGTTTTTGTCCAAAATATGGCTATTTTTTTTACCTATTTCTGGACCAACCCCCCCCCCCCCCCTCCCCGATGCATGACGTTTGCAAGGGGACCACTAAATTAGTATGTATAAAAAGGTCACATCCTCAGCTACCTTTGTGCCAAATCTGACTGAAAAGTTTGCAAAAAAGATGATAAGAAAGGCAAGGCCCTTATGGATCACATGACCAATCCACATAAGTGTGACCTTGTGCGACCTTGACCTTTCCAACAGGTCACTACAATGAGCAAGTGCTCAAGTGTCTAAACATAAGGGTTGGCTTTTGTACTAGCAGAACCCACATTTTCTCAAAATGTATGCATTTTTCACAAATCTGTTGACATTCCATGACCCTTAACTTCTGTGAGAGGTCAACTAAATTAGTATGCATTGAAAGGTGCTATCATCAGCTACTTTTATGCCACATCTGATTGAAAAAATTGAAAAAACTTTGTTAAAAACTACAATTCAAAAGCTAGCATTTCATTTCTCAAACACTTGTCAACCTCCTGTGACTCTTGACCTTTCAGAGGGGTCATCCAATTTAGAATGCATAGAAAGGCCTCATCAGGTATCTCTATACCAAGTTTGGATTTAAAGTTGAAAATAGCATTTTAGAAAAAAAAAAGTGTGCGCTAAAATATGGCTATTTTTGGCCCCTGTTCTGGACCCCCATGACCCTTGACTTTTGTGAAGGGACCAGTAAATTAGTATGCATAAAAAGGTCTTATCATCTACTACCTTTGCGTCAAAAATCTGACTGAAAAGTTGGCAAAAACTTTGATAAAAACTACAATTCTATCAAAAGCTGACATTTTTCACACATTTTCCGACCTCCTGTGACCCTTGAACTTTCTGAGGGGTCATCCATATTAGTATGCATTAAAAGATCATACTATCAGGCATCTCTGTACCAATTTGGATTTGAAGTTGAAAGTAGTATTTGAGGAGAAACATGGCTATTTTTGACCCCTTTCTGGACTCCCTGTGACCCTGACCTTTGAGAGAGGTCACTGAAATTGGTATGTTTAGAAAGGTTTTAACACAAAATGTACTTGGGCCAAGTTTGAAGTCTGAGGCTTGAAAAGTCCAGGGATCACGCTTATGCAAAAAAACAGTATGCGTTTGTAAAAAGGTGTCATTGGTTAGAAACAAATGCATTTGGCATTGCTAAAATATCTCACTGGAATGACAACTAGTCAATCAACACTGTTCAAACACGGTCAAAAGTGGTGACGGAAAGAGGGGTTTAGTTATCGTGACCTACTGCCATTTAGCAAATCAGACACCATCACAGTAATCAGAACTGAATAAAAACTGCATCTCAATGCTGATTATATCAAGCTGCTTTTTGCTGAAGTACCGTTAACATTTTTACGGAATTAATTATAGAACACTTACAACACTTAGAGTTAGACAAAATTAGGGCACAAATCAGTGATTCAGCAGTCAGTGTGTGTTTGTGTGTGTGTGCGTGCGTGCTGAGTGCTAAATAATAATGTTGAACATCTTTAGTCCAGCTTTGGGTGTTAATGACCTTCAGTGACAACTGACTTGCTGAAACACTGGCATTAGTTCATTCAGAGGTCATGCTCTGTGATAACTCTACATAGGACTAGAAATTGAAACTGATTGTAGGTAGGTCTGTCCCTATACAAACAGTGGGTAACATCTGTGCTGGAGAGCGATATTTAGCTATGCTGCATCAAGAGCTACTCTCAGCATATAGCCCACATAACAAAAATAAAAACATGGGCAAATAAAGCATCATCCGGACTACAGTTCTGTGGTGTTTGTTTTGTTCTGGAAAGAAGGATGTATCTATAGCACTGCCGAATGTGGTGCAGGGGTAAGCGTTAAAAAAAAACTTTATCAGCTGTCCGTGAACGCCCCACACCGAGCTGAGCTACAGTGGTGTTAGAAAAAAAAACTTGCACAAATCCAAGATAGTACGCACAGCACTATATTTGGTATCACTGGAAAGAGCTTTTCCTGCCCTTTATCATGTTTGAATTCAAGAGAAAACTGCATTCGATTTTGACGAGAAATTTTCCCTTTTTTTTTTTACTCATGTTATCTGGGAATCAGCGCGTGCACATGCGCCAGCTACCGGTGAAAAGCTCATTCAAAAACCTTTCGATCGATGTATCATCTGACATGGACAATCAAATCTTGGATTTGCGCAGTGGCTTTGAAGCTAACACCCCCAACGCGCAAACACGACATCACAATGGCGTCCACGATAGAAGCTTCTTTCATCAACAATGACGCAAACTTTGCTTGTAACTTGCAGAAAACATCGCGCAAGTACACAAATGTTTGTGATTAACCTTTAGCGCGCTGGTGGTGACATTTGTTGCCATATGTCGCCACCGCGAGGTCTGCTCGTAATTGGCTATGGTAAACACACAGGGTTGCTATGATGGCCTTTGCAAAGGATTATGGGTAATTGTAAACGAGGCTTGCGTCCGTTTTCTATTGGCCATCTTGCTATCTTCGAATGTGTTCAAGCGATTCAAATTTTCTAAGCGAGAGTTTGTTCTGACGGCTTCATTTTGACAAAAGATGGCCGATGAGGAGTTCGAAGCATTCATCCAGGAATACTTTATGGACTCAGATTCTGATGATGAAGACTTTCTGGGCTTCTTGCCAAAAGACTTGAGACCAAGGGGGGGGGTGGGAGATGGTGGTGATGGACAGGGGAGCACTGAATCTAGTGCTAGTGAACACGGAAACAGTGCGTAATGGATAAAGTCATCAATAGTAGAATAGTAAGCATAATCTTTTTCTGTCTGCTGATTATTTATTTTTTTGTTAGGATAATAACACAGATAACACAGTTTGAAGAATTGTGACGTAATCTTAAGTCATTTATTTACATACATGCCAAATTCCACAATTATACATAGAAAAATGAAAAGGTTGTAGGCTTTTGAAGTAAGTAGGGTAGCGTTGGGTTCAGCCCACTCAAAAAGAATGCAGTTGCAGGGAAAAGAACTGCCAGCGGAAAGCAGAGTGCTAAAGGTTAAGGATAGGCAAAGAAATTTTCAGCATTATAAACTAACACTGATTGATAGAATTGATTATTTGGACCCACAGTTTAATTTTTACCATTTGTACTAATTTGTAGTCAATTTCCAGCCTGAACATATTTACTGTAATACTTCAGAGTTGCACTTGAATTTTTCTGAGACAAATATGTTTGACGGTTTCTTTGAAATAACAGTTTTAGTCTACAACAAGAACGACAACTCGTCAGGTAGCAGACAAATTTTTCAGAATGACAACTATTTGGTTTAGACTGCCTAAACTATGAAAAAATAATACTTTTTGTGTTGTATGCTATTCTGGTCATTGTAACGTACTTGTAAATAAAGCAAACGATAAGAACACACATTAATATTATTATTATTACATGTATTATTATTATTGAAGTTTTACTCTTTTTGTCAGTTTTTTTACTACAGATAAAAGAAAATGACATTGAACAAAAAATAGTTTCAGTTGCTTTTAATTTATTTAGTTAGACAAGATACTGTCAGACAGAATTCAGCAGAGGAAACATGGAGGATCAACCAAAACCTCCCCATCTCAATCAACAAACTTTTCTTACAGCTGAATATATGACACAACGACGGCAAACAACAACAGATATTCAACTCAGACTTTATTTAATGAGATTTGCTACTCTGCATGTTTGCCTGTCTATCCAGTACTTGCTAAGACACAGAGGCGTATCCATAAAATGAGAAAATATAGACTTGATGAAAGACATGAATATCTTGACCAAGAAATGAGTGCTACCGCCCCAGACCACATATCCTTTCCAGTCCAATCTTTCCTATCTTCTCAGCCGACCAACATCTCAGTCAAACGACTGCATCTTTTTCTTCTTCTGCAATCATAGCAGATTCATGTCTGTACGACTGAAGCTAGCATCCATAAGGTGTAAAGAAGGTGTGCCCTTCAGTGAGCACTGACCTGAAACAATGGGTGCAAAATGTTTGCCCTCTCTTGCTTTTGGCGACGCAGGCAAACCCCCCAAAATGGTTACGCGGTTGAAAAAAGATCTACACCGAATCCAGAATCTTGACCCCCACCCCTCCCGTGTCCCCCAATGAACAGCACCACTCTGAGGGATAGGAGCCTCTGTTTCTACTCCCCCCCACCCCACTCGTAACAAATAGCATATCTCTGAAGCATGAGAGCCCCTGTCTCCACCCCTCTGTTAACAGTATTTCGGAAAAGCAATTTTAGGATTAAAACGTGTATTTGTTTAATCTATTTTCTAATCCCCTGCGAATCTGACCTTGAGAGGGGTCATTGAATTTGATGTGTAGAAAGGTCTTAGCACACAATTATATCTTTGGCCCAAGTTTGAAGAGTGTGGATTGAGTAGCCTCCGAGAAAATGCCAACATTGAAGTTTACGACAGACCAAGGACGGACAGATGACCAGTGGCCTATTACATAGATTCACGTTCCACATGTGAACCTAAAACTTCAAAGTATCAACTCTGTTTTTGCTTATGACCATTTCTCACACTAAGGGCTACCAAATACTAAAAATGGACGCAAATTGGTAGAGTGGTTCCAGAGATATTGCATAGACAAAAACGGAAGCACTGAAGACACATATGACTGTTTAGGTAAGGGTGAAGGACAAATTACTGCAAGGGAGAGAAGCAGCTTTCAAACGACGTAACTGATTTCTCTCTGGTACGAAGAATGTGCGCTTTGACCAGCTTCAAAAGTAGGCAAAGTGCACATATTTTAAATGAAAATATTGTAAACAAACTTACAGGTGTTGTATAAAACTGTGCAAAAAGAAGTGTGTCTCTGCAGAGAGGATACTCCAAACTTGCAGAAATCGGGAAAAGTGACAGATTTTTCACGCTGGAAGTGTCCTAGCTTGCCTTAAGCGGACTCCACTGTAGTCTTATACACAACTTTAGTGAGGCTACATCTTGAACAGTATTGTCAGCAATGCGTTTGGCTTACACAGATTTTGAAAAGTGAGCGAGTACCCCGACTACCGACACGTAGGAAAATCTATATCAGAAGGTTGATACACAGGTCTACTGACTATAGGACTATCGATAGGACTAAAGATACCTAAGACTATCTAGACACGCTGCAAGCACAGCAGGTTTAAAATGGCAAGGCAATAATTTCAATAAAATAAAAACATACCTCGTGGATTAATAACCGGACAGTAAAAACATAGCTGGTATATCCCTTTCACATACCTGCGCAGGTGCATTGGACTATCGATAGTTAGGACTAATGATAAAGGCTTCCCTACATGGAGAAACGAAATACACAAGAAACGAAACATTTTCATTGCATCAAAATGCCTCCTCCGCACACGCAAAAACGTGGTGAAAATTAATTTCGCTTGGTACAGGGGAGGTAACTCTTCACAGACATTTGCTCTGGTTGTATCAGTGGATATCGGGTCATATTTCTGACTACTGACGCTTAAAAATTAAACATAAGACATGTGTGCCTTCGCTTATAATAATAATAATCCCGGTTATTATATAGGCGCTTTACCCAATTCTGCGAATCAGCTCAAAGCGCCGTGAACTGAACCCAACACGCATGCTCACGTGACACACGCATTCACTCAGAAGACAAACACAGTACAAGACAAACACAGGACATTCACGTGGTGCGAAGGGTCAGCTCAGCTACTAAGGTTTCGGAAATTTTGATTGCTTGTATTTGAAATTTATAAAGTGGTCTGAAACCAGTACCAAAGTGGAGGGGGAGGAAGAGCCGGAGTACCCGGAGAAAGAACCCCCGACGGTCCGCGCTGCCCGAATTAACGGTGACCATAGAGGAGAAAAGTCTGACACCGGGTATCGAACCTCGCACCTTTAGCATTGGTGGCATGCACCTTAACCACTGCGCCACGGACCGCCCAGCTTACACAATTAAAGTGAATTCCCAACCATATCGAATAAACTTAAGAGCTTCTGAATGCATAAACAGGGATGTTTCAAGTGAATCGAGGATGCCATCGTCTCGAAGCGATAACCACCATCTTGTAGGCTTTGCAGCAACTGCCGATGAAAGTGGGGTTCAGAAAACTGACCTAAAATCATGTTGGTGGTACTTTAGTGATGATTCTTTACAGGTTCCATTTCAAAAACGATCCTCCCGCTTAAATCTTACAGAATCGTGCATCACATCACATGTTTTTAGTCATAATAGACCTGACTTCATGCCATCGCTTTACCTGCCATCTTCAGTGTTGGCTTGAATGACGTCAGATTAACATCAGTGTGACCGAGCGGACGACGCTGATTGGGCAACGGGTAGAAATGTTTCGGCGAAATGTTTCGCGAATAGAGACAGGTTCTATTGCTTGAAATGTGCTGTTTCGCATTTCGTGAAACAGTGAAATGTTGGAGAAATGTCTGAAATGTGGACATTTTGACGAAATGTTCCGTTTCATGTCTACGTGTGAGGAAGCTTTAAGCAAGACTATTTCAAATGTAAAACATGTGGTGGTCGTGCCTTCTCCCATCTTGGCCCCACCACTTGGAACAGCCTCCCAGCCCCTGTCCGTAACTGTCAAACGCTCTCCTCATTCAAATCACTTCTGAAAACCCACCTCTACAACGCTGCCTTTTACTAGTTCATTTCCCCAGCCATGCACAATTCATCACCACTGGCACGTGTGTGTGCGTATGTTGTGTGTGTGTGTGTGTGTGTGTGTTAGCCTTTTTATTGTATCAGCGCTTAGAGCTGCTTTTAGAATTTAGCACTTAACAAATTTTTTAATCTCCTTTATTATTATCATCGAGACGCCCCCCAGTAAGACAATCGCAGCAAGCGCAGCATTTCAATCAAATAAAAACACTCCTCATTCTTACAATAACCGGGCAGTCAAATATAGCTGATATACATATACTTACGCTTACCTGGTAAGACTAAGAGCCCAACCCATTTCGAACTTACCGAAAGCAGTTCGGATGCCAGTCCGAATTGAGCGCTTGCACATAAGGTTTGTTTCCGATCAGTTTGCCGCATCCGCGACACCGCTGCTCGGGTTCTGAAAGAAACAGATTTCTGTCACAAACTGAGCGGATCTGAGAGAAAGAAAGTAATCGGCAAAATAATGAAACTTGGAGTGAAAATAACTTACCCGTCTGGTCACCGTCCATCTCTAGTTAGCAGCATTTGGAAGTCTTTCAGAGTCTTCACATTAGAGAGCTGACATTTTTTTACGGAATTGTCTCCCTTGGATTGCGAAAACCACCTTCTGTATGGAGCAGCAAAGAGCAGCCACACATCTTAGCAGCCAGCACAGAGCAGACACTCATCTTGGCAGCCATGGTATGGTTTACTGATACGGACAAAATAAAATAAATTGGGATGAATATTGGGATCTTCAAAATCAGAAGTTTGTCAGTAGACCAAACAAACAAACAAATATCTTTAATTAAAAATCAACAAATAAAATATAGATAAACAAAAAATTAATGATTATTCAATAAATCAAAACAAATTAACAAATCAATATAAAGATAAATAAATACTTTTTTTAATTTAGAAAAAAAGTGCAACTATTTTGGCACAACGGATAGTTTTGCAATGAACCGGCATCAGCTGAAGCATCCCTAAACTGACTGGAAATACGCAGGGAGGCCAATCCTTCCCGCATACTGTAATAAGAGCAATGAATTTGTGTTCTCTTAGTCTATGATGGATGGATATGGCGCGATAAAAAAACAAGTTATGAGTATGAAAGGAAGCACTTGTACATTAAAAAATGATGGGCATTAGAGGTCACAACGCATCCTTTTGTCCATCAGACAGTATTAACTGAAACCTACATTGAGAACCCATAAAGAGTCGATTCGCTCCTTACAAAGTGCAAGATTTTCGGTCTTCATGATGGACGGGATAGGTAGGGCCATATCAAATAGCTACGAATATGTTCAGGAAGCATGTCCACGTTAAAACATGATAGACATTAGAGGGCACAACGCATCACCGTTTTTCCGTCAGAGCGTATTGACTGAAACACTCCTACACTGACTGAGAAACCGTATGGCGACCATCCTTCTTTCATAAGTGCAACATAGTTGGGTCTTTTAACCTATGATGAACGGGATAGGGCCATATAAAATAGTTAGGAAGGTGTTCGGAGGAAGCATTTCTATATTAAAAAGTGATAGGCATTACAGGGCAAAAAACGCGTCCTCAAGTTGTCACGGTCCAGCAGACAGTACTAACTGAAGCACCCCTACCTTGACAAGACACATGGCAAAGCTTTTGATCTTTTACGGCTATGATGGACGGGATAGGGCCATATAAAACAGTTATGAATGTGTTCAGTAAGCATATCTATTTTTTTTTTTTAAATGATAGGCATTAGAGGCCGGGCCGCACAACGCATCGTTCTGCAATCAGACAGTATTGGCTGAAGCACCCCTACACGGCTGACTAGGCTGAGAAATATCATGGTGGCCAATCACCTTCCTTAATACGAGGAACATTTTTGATCTCTTAACCTATGAAGGACGGGATAGGGCCATATACAATAGTTATGAATGTGTTGAGGAAGCATTTCTATATTTAAAAAAAAAAAAAGAATAGGCATTAGAGGGCACAACTGACGCATCCTTGTGTCGACTGAGCAGACAGTATTCTGAAGCACCCCTACACTGACAACCCGGCATAACGCGGCGATACGCTCCTTAAAAAGATCAACATTTTGGGTCTTTTAACCCATGATGAACGGGATAGGGCCATATAAACTAGTTAAGAAAGTGTTGAGGAAGCATTTCTATATTCAAAAATTATAGGCATTAGAGGGCAAAAACGCGTCCTTGTGTCCAGCAAACAGTATTAATTGAAGCAACCCTACACTGATTGACAAGACACATGGCGGCCAGTACTTCCTTAATATCTGTAAAGCTTTTGGTCTTTTAACCTATGATGGACGGGATAGAGCCACATAAAATAGTTATGAATGTGTTCAGGAAGCGTTTCTATGTTGAAATTTGATAGGCATTCGAGGGCTCAATTCATCCTTTTGCCATCAGACCAGTATTGGCTGAAGCACCTCTACACTGACTGAGAAACCGTATCAGTGGCGGCCAACCTTTCCTTAACAAGTGCAACATTTTTGTTTTTTTAGTCTATGAAGGACGGGATAGGGCCATATACAATAGTTATGAATGTGTTCAGGAAACATTTCCATATTCAAAAATTGATAGGCATTAGAGGGCTGACAAAGTATCTTTTTGCCATCAGACGGTATTGGTTGAAACACCCCTACACAGACTGAGAAACCGCATGGCGGCCAATCTTTACTTATCAAGTACAATTTATTTTTCTTTTAACCTATAAGGGTCGGGACAGGGCCATATAAATAGTTATGGATGTGTTCAGGAAGCTTTTCCATATTAAAAAAGTGATAGGGGGCATTAGAGGGCACAACGCACCGTTTCGTCATCTGATTGGCTCAAGCACCTATACACTGACTGAGAAGCCGTATGTCGGCCTAGCCTTCCTTAATAAGTGCAACATATTTGTTTTTTTAACCTATGAAGGACGGGATAGGCCCATATGAAATAGTCATGAATATGTTCAGGAAGCATTTCCGTATTCATAAATGATAGGCATTAGAGGGCACAACACATCGACACAGACATCACAGTATTGGCTGAAGCATCATTACACTGACTGACAAGACGCATGGCGGCCAATACTTCCCTAATATATGCAAAGTTTTGGGTCTTTTAACATATCACTTAAGGACGGGATAGAGCCATATGAAATAGTTGTGAATGTGTTCAGGAAGCATATCCATATTAAACAAGATGAGGATTTCATCCCAAAGTCTACCGGCATATTGTTTTATATCATTTCTTTTAGGAACATTCACAGTCATATTTTTAAGCTTATCCTTCTGATCCATTTCCCTCCTCTCTAAGCCAAACTCTGATCAACACTCGTCGGCGCAGACAAATAAGACGGACACACGGCGCTGTGGGCTCGTGTAGCGACAGGAATTATGAAGGAGAAGAATAGCACGAGCAGCAAAATTACGTCACAATAAGCTTCACGTCATGGCATCGCTGGTCTCACGACGCCGTGTACGTCACATCCAAAGGGCACGCAGCCTCTTCCAGGCCTGACTGTTTGATGGGAGTACATAGCGGATCCAAAACTTACAAAAATGAATTAATTATTATTCAAAAAGTTTAAGAGCTACAACGCTGGATTACGAACTCAATGTCTATTTCAAAGCTAGAATAGAATGAAAATTACGGACTCAAATGTGAGTCCACCGAATATCTATAAGGGGTCTTCCTAAATCAAACTGTCAGAGAGAGAGGGAGAGAAGAGCTTTGTGTCAATTCTTGTATAACAGGTCAAAACGCACAGTGGGCCTTCCCAGCACTGAGTCCCATCTGTTGTCTGTCCTAGTCATCCCCTAATTTTTTAATCCCCTGAACAACACTACCGTCCACTTGCTGCACATTTGCCATGCACAAAATACAAAATAAAATAAAAAAAATTAGGACATCACCAGTCTCATTTCCTGGCTATCAACATGATTCTGTACCAACCTACATCCAAGAGCAGGCAAAACTGGTACACACTTCAAATCACCATCCGCTCGGCAACTCAAACTAGGCCCAAAAAAGTCCGCTGGTTAAGCCAACCAAACACGTCTTTTCTTATCTATTAAGAGATTTTAAGCAAATTCCAACATACTGCCTCTGTACAAAATGCCAAAGAAGGATGAAGATTTTTGTTAAAAACACCTGTCCTCTTACTGCCTCAGCTACCTCATTTCCTGAATATATAACGTGACATGTAAGAGAAACTCTCCCACCTCAACACCATTCAATCTGCCATCTGTGCAATCCTTAGACGCTAGCTAAGTCAAACCCAAAGTGACACCATTGAATGTTGCTGCATCTGTATGTTATGGCCCATTATATGATGCGCGTCGTTGTGGCGTTAACTATGCTGTTTATGCTTTGGATCATGCATGTCTGATGCCATGAAAAACATGCTAGATATGGTCAGAATGCCTCCAAAATTGGCATGTACATCAAGTAGTATATCTGGTTCTCAGAAATGTTGCATTTGAGGCACAGGCACATAAAAGTTGTTTGTTTGTTTTTTCATATTTTTTCATTACCCACCCCCTACTTTTTCTGTTTTTCCAGGTTTACATACACATGCAGTACAGTCAAACTGACTCGCGGTGGGCTGAACAGCTGAGAAAGGTTACCATAACACTGACACTGACGAAAAATGATCTTTCAGACACAAGGCCATTTCCTTGTGTATCTCAGGGCAGCCAAAAAGACAACACTCAAGCATCCTCATTGACAACGTTGTCTGGTGACAGCAAGCAGGAAGAAGCTTGCAATGTTTTCCTCAGGTAAAAGGAGTCATGAAACAGATGTGCAATTTAAACATCAAGTCTACTGAGCTATCCCACAGCCCAAAGACTACACAAAACAGCCAAAACTATGCTACACGGGACACACCCCATACCCAAACAAGTGTTTGGAGTGCTTATTTAGGAGTTAGCAGAGAAAAACGGTTATGTACAGTTCATTTTTATGTAGAACAAACTTGTCAGAGTCTCAAAACACCTGCAAATGCAGCAAGCATGTGTGTGCCAAATCTGTAAACACTCCTGTAAAAGCCTGTACGAGTGGCCACAGCTGCTGCTCCCATAACAACGCACTCAAACGAGCTTTACGCAGTGTAAAAGTGCTTGTGTTCGGCTCAGAATAGACACCAGAGACATCCCTCATAACAGTTACAGCAGAATGACACCTCAGATGCAGCTTATGGTGTATACATATGTACCTGGATCATGCAAAATAAGTTCTTAAAAACTAGACCGAAAGGGTTGACTGCCAGTGCTTGTAATTTAGAAAAAAACTACCAAGTGAGTAGGAAAAGCACTGTCAAGGGAGAGAAGTGTGCATGATAGACCAATGATCATAGATCTACTTTGGTCCAAGCACACACACACACAAAAAAAAGATAGGAAAGAGGGGGCGCTAAGTAAGAGACTGAAAGCAATGCATATGGAAGCCCCCTACCCCCCCCCCCCCCCCCACGAAGGGGGGCGTATCACATATCCCACTGTTCCAGCCCCTAGGTGCATGGAAATTTAAATCTAGGTCCCCCCAAGTGGGGGTCCAGATATTGAGCCGGTGTGGACAGCTGTTTCGGTCTTGGCGACCTCTTCAGCACACCATCGGCAATACTGGAGGAAGAGAAGGAACTTCTGCTTACCTGCAAAGAAGACCACATTTTACTGTGGTTTCTGCAGGGGCATACATTCCATCCCTCCACCTAGAGCTAAATTTCCATGCACCCTAAGAGAGAACCTACTAAAAAGGGGGAAGGGGTTGCAGTCGAAATTGTAGTAAAAAACTAGACCGAAAGGGTTGACTGCCAGTGCTTGTAATTTAGAAAAAATACCAAGTGAGTAGGAAAAGCACTGTCAAGGGAGAGAAGTGTGCATGATAGACCAATGATCATAGATCTACTTTGGTCCAAGCACACACACAAAAAAAAAGATAGGAAAGAGGGGGCGCTAAGTAAGAGACTGAAAGCAATGCATATAGAAGCCCCCCCCCCCCCCCCCCCCGAAGGGGGGCGTATCACATATCCCACTGTTCCATCCCCTAGGTTAATAGTATTGTCTGATTTGGGCTTCTGGAATGAATTCTGATTTATTTAGAGGAAAATGTTTCTCAACCTCATTTTAGCACCTGCGAAGAGCGTGAATGGGGGTACCCTTGCGCCATCGGCTATATCTCTGGTGTAATAAGTTCTGCATGTCACATTCTTTTGACGGCTGATTTCACTCTCAGGTCAGCTGTCTGATGAAATGAACCTGCTGACACTGTTTCATTGTAGTTTTGATCTTAACATTTGACCTCCCCCCCCCCACACACACACACCACCTCAACCCCCCCCCCCCCACCTCCATCCCCCCCACCCCACCCCACAACTTCAATAACTGAATGATGAGTGCATTTTATTATGCATTTAGCAAACTGAACACCCCAAACCCCACCCCTTTCAATGTCAAGGTCAAAGGTCACAGCTCATTGCTTCACCTACCTCATTTGAATATGTAAACTGACCAACAATGGCGTGCCTGGTGCTTTGCGTCTGGTGTTTTGCGTCAGCTCAGCAACAATGTATAACACTGATCACTGATCACTGATGCTAAACGTCACCGTCATTGTCTGAAATCGAGAATTCTTCGTTTAGACCTTTCACTGATTTTTCTGCGACTGACTGATTATTGATTATTGGTGTTTAACGCCGAGCAGGCGACTAAGGCTATCTCACGGCGGGATGGGTAAAAATCTGGTCAGCCAGACTAAAAGCAAGGTCTTAAGACAAGGTGTAAATATACCTTACAAATATGGCAGACTAAAATGTCGCACGAGTCTTTAAAAGAAACGTCTACAGACTCTCAAAAAGGGCAAAATAGTGAAATTCACATGGTCTATAAATGCTGAGATCTTCTTAAAAATATTGCATTCTCTCAAGTTGAAGATTTTGTCCGGGGGGGGGGGGGGGGGGGGGGGGACATCCCGGAACAAAACCTTCAAGGAGTCTGCTGTGAAGTGTTTATATCTGGTGTCAATGAGATCGGCACAATACAGCAAAAAGTGTCGAACAGAAAACTGCTCGTCACAGGCAAAACACCATGGACGCTCATCCTGTTCTAGTAAGTAAGAGTGCGTAACATACGTGTGCCCGATTTGGAGCCGAGTAAGGACAGTCTCCTCACGGCGGCGGCCGCAGCGATGAGGTAGACTGTCGGACACTGTAGGAAGAGCCTCATGCAGCTTGTTCCCTTCCTCTTTGTCCCACTCGGACTGCCACTCGCGGGCTATGTAAGCACTAATCACAGGTTTAAAATCACTATGAACAGTCTGTGTGTCAGGGACAGGTAGGCCATAAGCTAGCAAGGTCTACCGTGCACCCCCCAACCCCCCCCCCCCCACCCACCCCCTCAGTACTCAATAAGATGGGTTTCAAAGTGTTCCTTAGTATGTCCTGAGATGTTTAAGCCATGTTCCCCGAAAATCCTTAGAAACACACCAGAGATATAGCCGATGGCGCAAGGGTACCCCCATTCACGTTCTTCGCAGGTGCTAAAATGAGGTTGAGAAACATTTTCCTCTACATAAATCAGAATTCATTCCAGAAGCCCAAATCAGGCAATACTATGTTTAGGCACACCTTCTGCATCCTCTGCAAAAAACAGAACGAAAAAAATATTGAATCTCTGGCTCACAGTGAAGGTAATTGTGCACCCAGTAAACGGCCATTTCCGCAAAATCACAAGAAAAAGACAAAAATAATGTGTCAGATGCCTTCATACATTTTCTATAGCACTGACAGTCCATTTTCAGGTTTACATCATTAAAACAGGAGGAATTTTTATAAACTTGACTAGGTGTTGCTGTGATCACTGTGAGTGCCACAGTGGTTGATTTTGTATCCGTACCCCCAAATTGTAAAAATACCTAAAATTAATTAGAAAAAATTACTTAAGTTATTCCATTTCATTTTGACCACTCTTTACCTATTAAGTTTCAATAACTTATGTGAGCATAAAGTGCAAGAAAATAAGGAAAGTCGGCATCCTTTACGGTACATTCGTGGTGAATGATAGCTTTTTTCCATTTTAAATTGCTTAATTGGGAAACGTACGTTGTTTCTGATGCCCTCAAAAATTTTGTATACAACTGATAGGTCTTTGTTAGATTTTATTGGTTAGGATAGAGTACCACAGTTACTCCCAACCTGATTTTATGATGCTGTAATGCATTAAGGGGCCACAGTGGCTGAATCTGCTGCCCTCCCCCATTTTACTAGTACGCAAAGGAACGAAAAATGATCATAACAATTGCTTATGTCATACTCCTCTGTTTAAATATTTTTGTTGCCAGTTTTCTTAACAAAATATGCATATTGAGCATACAAATTTGTGACCATTTCATTAATTTCAATGTGACCCATCGATTTAATTGTAATTCTTTTTATTTAAGGCATGCTTAACAGGGGCTGCTGCTGAAGCTTCTACATTCAGCAGTGTTGTTAAACTCGGGGAAGGTGTACCTCAGAGAGATGTTGTGTCTGATGCTGTTTTTGGTCTACATTAATGACATCAGTACAACAGTACCAAGGTTTGTCTGGAACATCCTCCATGCGGATGACTTTGCAGTGTGGAGCGCAGCAGAACATAAAGAAAGAAATAGCATCCTGCAGAATCCAGGATGCTGCCAACAGAGTCAGCAGCTGGACTGAAAGAGGCGACTCAAACTGAGCTAGACCATCTCTTTCAATCAGACGGAAGAGGTCACCTCAAAACTGGAGACTTTCCAGTACCAAAGACAGACAGGCCAACTTTACTGGCAACAAATAAATTACTGGATTCACGTGGAGGCCTCACATCGAAGCCATGGAAGCTAGAGCTGCAAAAAAAAGTCTCTGATGAAGAAACTGGTGGGGACCACATTGGCGCAAATTACAGCATCTGGGCACTCAAGCAAACACCTGCTCGGTCAGACCAGTAGTGCGGTACCAAGATACATCGACAACATGAAACGCTGCCTGCAAAACCCAAAAAGCCAGGCTTGACAAGATGTAGAACATGGGTCATTCTCATGATGCAGTGACATTCTTAGAGCCATCTGGAGCACCCCAATTTAAAAAATGGAGGACATTGGAGCCACTGGAACGCAGAACAGCACACACGATGAAGAGACTTACTAAACACCGACAGCATGGGAGACTACATCTGAACCGTCAACTGAAGGTCCTGCAAAGGGCTAAAACTGACGTCCTGGAACCAAGCCCAAACATGTGTGAACAGTTCCCTTCAGATACCTGGACATCTCGAAAGAGCCTTCAAGACAACATAAACAATGCTCCAGGACTCTTTGCCAAAGGTCGCGGCACTGCACAAAGCCATCTTGCTGGAGGTTATGCACAAGCGCTGCCCTCACAGCTGCTGTGATACCGCACAAGATGCCGTGCGGAATAAAGGAAGTGGCGTGTAGACCACACTACTACCTCCCTCTCCTTACCAGCTGGCGGCAGCAGCTCCAACTATCGTACAGATCTGCAGGTGCTCAACACAGCAGCAGAGCACTAGCTATGGAAAGGCAGCAGCTTGATCCGCTGATCTCACCAGGAAGCTTCAAGATAGACTGGATGCCCTGTCCACAAAATAGTGCTGCAGTGGATTCCAGTGCATTCTGGAGTAGCTGGGAATGGAGAGGCTGACAGCCTGGCCAAAGCAGGCGCCAGACTACCTCAAGATCACAACCTCTTGTAAAGAAACCAAGACACTACAGCAACAAAGTGTTTGGCAACAGCAGAATGGCGGCTGCAGCCCGTGGGCAGAACACATTAACAAGCTGAACAGGGAGATCCACGCCACCAGATTACTCTGGACTGGGTCCGTACAGAAAAGCAGGGACAAAGTTCACAAACTTTTCATAAACGTTTCACAAACCCAAACTGAAGCCTGAAGGTTTACACACTTTAATTAGATCACTCTGTATCAGCAATTATTTGAAGCTTTCGTGCCAAATGCATGAAGAGATACCAAAATAAAAGAATGCTTAGCGAATGGCGGAGCTCGGTAGAAGCGTAAACAACCAATCAAAATGTTCGGCAGAAAAACCATGCAGTCACTTTATGATCAGAGCTAAATATAGATCACTTGCAACAAGCGTCAGCATGATCGTTCGCAATGGAATTGGGGGAGAAAAAAAAAAAAGAAGTAGACAAAAGTTTGCCAGCACGTTGTCATTTTTTAAAAACTTTCACAGACTTTAAGAAAAAGCACTGAAATTTACAGACTTTCCTGGGCCCTGAAAAAGCCTTGTCATTTTTTAACAACTTTCACAAATGTTCACAGACTGTAAGGACCCTGCTGGACTCACATCGTGAGACTGGGTCATGCGGAAACAGCCCTATGCGAATTTGGCGTAGAAAATCAGTCTCCCTAGCACATTCTCCATACATGTCCATACAGACAAGCGGTCTGCTGGCAGTTCTGACCAGAAGACACGCCCCTGTACACCAAACTCTGAAAACATGCTGCCTAGCTCTTGACAGCTCACTTATTGGCAGCCAGAACAATATAAGATTTAAAAACGGCCATAAAAAAATTGAACGTTGCAGAAGGTGGACATGGAGATCTCGTGGTGGACATGTGGAAACTAAGTATTTTGATAACATTGTTTTGGCTACTAGGAACCATGAAATGTTATTACGCATGTTCATATTTACACATTTTCTAGACAAAAATAAATGAAAGGAAAAGGGGAGACCTTACTAGACCCACCTTAGGCTAGGTAAAATATCACCTAAAAGACCAGCCAGTTAAAAATAGTTACAATTAAATTGATGGGTTACATTGAAATTAATGAAATGATCACAACTTTTTATGCTCAATATGCTTACTTTTTAAAAAAAATGGCAACAGAAAATATTTAAACAGAGGAGCAATTTTTATGATTATTTTGCGTTACTTTGCGTACTTCTAAAATGGTGGTATGGCAGCAGATTCAGCCACTGTGGCCCCTAAATGCATCACAGCATCACAAAATCAGGTTGTGAGTAACTGTGGTACTCTATCCTAACCAATAAAATCTAACAAAGACCTAACAGTTGTATACAAAATTTCTGAGGCATCAGAAACAACGTACGTTTCCCAATTCAGCAATTTTAAATGGGAAAAAGCTATCATTCACCACGAATGTACCGTAAAGGATGCCGACTTTCCTTATTTTCTTGCACTTTATGCTCACATTAATTAAACTTAATAGGTATAATAGGTAAAGAGAGGTCAAAATGAAATGGAATAACTTAAGTAATTTGTTCTAATTAATTTTATGTATTTTTACAACTTGCGGGTAGGGAAACAAAATCAACCACTGTGGCACTCACAGTGATCACAGCATTACCTAATAAAGTTTATAATAATTGTGACATCCTGTTTTAATGATGTAAGCCTGAAAGTGGACTGCCAGCGCTATAGAAAATGTCTGAAGGCATCTGACACATTATTTTTGTCTTTTTTTGTGATTTGGCCGTTTTCTGGGTGCACAAATACCTTAACTGTGATCCAGAGATTTAATATTTTTTCATTCTGTCTTTTGCAGAGGATGCAGAAGGTGTGCCTGAACATAGTATTGCCTGATTTGGGCTTCTGGAATGAATTCTGATTTATTTAGAGGAAAAATGTTTCTCAACCTCATTTTAGCACCTGCGAAGAGCGTGAATGGGGGTACCCTTGCGCCATCGGCTATATCTCTAGTGTGTTCCTAAGGATTTTCTAGGAACATGGCTTAAACATCTCAGGACATACTAAGGAACACTTTGAAACCCATCTTATTGAGTACTGGGGGGGAGGGGTGCACGGTAGACCTTGCTAGCTTATGGACAAAGGGTCATTGCGGGCACTGTTGGCAGCAGAATCTGCGATCCTGTTGCCTTCGATGCCCACATGCCCTGGGACCCAAATAAAAATGATCTCATAATATTCCTTCATCAAGTCTCTAATCTGCACCAGCAGGGGGGTGGTCTGTTCCCGCGCCCTGAAGGGCCTGCAGGGCAGAAAGAGAGTCAGACAGAATTAGGAAGTTCCTTTCCCGAGACTGATAGGCATGCTTGAGTGCCAGCAGAATTGCCTGCAGTTCTGCACTAAATACAGAGGAATGGTCAGGGAGGCGGAGCTTAAATAGGCGTCTAGGATGGCGAGAAGACACTGCAGCCGCAGCCACTCTCCCATCCTCAGACTTGGACCCATCCGTATAAATACGACAATAGCCAGGAAAAACTGAAAGGAGTTCATTGAGGCTCTGTTGGTATATGGCTGGTGGAGTACAATCCTTCTTGTAGGCGGTTAAGTCCAGCAAGATGTCAGGAACTGGTAATAGCCAGGGTGGAGTGATGTGTTGCAGAGATTCCAAAACTTTGTCCAGGTCCACTCCGGCCGCCTGCAGATGAGGTCGGACACGGAAGGAAAGTGGACGGACAGCTCCGGGATGGGCATCGTAAATCTCTGCAAACGACGGGTTAAAAACACAATCATAGGCAGGATTGTCTGGATGGGCCTTCAGCTTCAGAACGTAGCTGAGCATGAGGCGGATGCGGCGGAGCTTGAGAGAAGGCTCTCATGCCTCAGCATACAGACTAGGAACTGGAGATGTCCTGAAGGCCCCCAGACATATGCGCAGACCTTGATGGTGGATTGTGTTCAGACGCTTTGGAACAAACTTGGAAGCCGAGCCATATACCACAGAGCCGTAATCCAGTTTGGACCGAACAAGGGCCCGGTACAGTCGAAGTAAGACAATGTGGTCTGCACCCCAGTCAGTACGACCAACGACACAAAAAAACGTCGAGAGCCTTCTGACAAGAGGTTATAAGGTAATTAATATGTTTGCAGAAGGTCAGTCTTTTGTCAAAGATGACCCCAAAAAACTTTGCCTCCTCGGCCACCTTAATTGGCACTCCAGCAATGCTCAGGCTAGGTTCTGGGAAAAATTTCGTCTGATTAGTAAAATGCACACAGACTGTCTTGGAGGGCGATAACCTGAATCCGTTGAGAGACACCCACCCCTGGATGCCATCAACGCACAGCTGCAAGCGCCTCTCAAGGGACGCAAGCCCTCGACCTCGTGCACACAAAGCAAAGTCGTCCACAAACAAAGAGCAGTCAGAATCATCCTTGACGGCCTTTACAATGTTATTAATTTTAAGGCTAAACAAAACAGGAGATAAAATGCTGCCCTGCGGGACACCCATCTTCTGTTCAAAGGAGTTGGAGAGGGTGGAGCCCACACGGACATGGAACGACCGGTTAGACAAAAAATTGTGAATAAAAACGGGCATGTGCCCTTTAAAACCCATGTCCGACAAATCAGACATTAAACCATACTTCCAGATAGTGTCATATGCCTTCTCAAGATCAAAGAAAATTGCATAGACATGCTGCTTGTTGACAAAAGCATCTCGGATAAACGACTCAAAGCGAACTAGATGGTCAGTTGTACTACGGAAGCGCCGGAAACCGCACTGGAGGTCTGTGATGAGACCCTGTGACTCAAGATGCCACACCAGACGGGCGTTGACCAAGCGTTCCATAGTTTTGCATAAACATGAAGTCAAAGCGATTGGTCGGTAGTTGCCCGGGTCGGAAGGATCCTTACCCGGCTTGAGGATTGGCACAACCACAGCCTGACGCCAAGATGGCGGAAAATGACCAGTTATCCAGATATGGTTAAAGGCCTTGAGAAGTACAAGGAGTGAATCCTCAGGCAGATGTGTTAGGAGCTGATAGTGGATGGTATCTAATCCAGCAGCAGAGTCAGTACATTTCTGCATGGCTTGCTGCAATTCTGAAAACGTAAAAGGGGCATTATAGGCTTCCGAGTTATCCGATATACAATCACAAGTACAAGACCCTCGCTACTTCTTCTCTCTCTGGAAGAAAGGTGAATAATGTTCTGTTGAAGAATTATGGGCAATGGTGGAGGCAAGCAAATTGGCCACAGCCTTTTTATCCGTGACCAAACTGGCACCATCTGTAAGATGGCCGACAGAAGCCGAGCCACCCCTGCCCCTAATTATTCGAACAGCCTTCCAGACTTTTTGGGATGGAGTCCTAGAAGATAAAGATAAGACAAAGCGTCTCCAGGAAGCACGGCGTTCACATTAAAAAATGTAACGGGCTTTCGCCTGCTGTCTTTTCAATGTTAAAATATTCGCTTGCGACGGATTACGAAAAGCACGTCGCTGAGCAGATTTGCGCATTTTTTGGGCCTTGCGGCACTCTTCATTGAACCATGGTACTCTCGGCTTCCGAGGGAGTGATGTGGAAGTTCGAGTGATGGTTTCACCTGCTACGTCCAACAAAATAGAATTAAAACAAGAAACAGGTTCTTCAGCTGAAATGACCACCTCCTCTGTAAGACGAGACTGACAGAGGGAGGCGAACAGAGGCCAGTTATCTTTCTTAAGATTCCAGCGCCCAGCTGGTGAACCCTCCTAACAGCTGACCGATGACAGGACTACTGGGAAGTGGTCACTACCACACAGGTCGTCGTGAACCTTCCAGTCAAAGTCCAGCATGAGAGAAGGATCACACACAGTGAGGTCTAGAACAGAAATAGATCCTGAACCTGGGTTAGAGTACGTCATTAAAGACACATAGGTTAAGGTGAGAAAAAAAAAACATCTTCTAACATCTGACCTCTGCCATCATAGTGGTCACTACCCCAAAGGTGAGCGTGACCGTTAAAATCCCCCATGAGAATAAAGGGAGGGGGCAGTTGATCTACTAATTTAAAAATATCATTACTACAGACCTGCAGGGATGGTGACAGGTAAACACTGCATATGGTTATGGTCTTCGTCAAGGTGACCTGAGTTGCGACAGCCTGAAGACAGATGTCGATGCTAACGGGGCTACATAAAATTTGGCCACTAATGAAAAGAGCCACTCAACCCGAGCGCCTCTCGGAATCAGAGCCTTTATGTATAACGTTAAAACCATAAAGGTACCAGCCGATTCAGGAGCAGCCTTGCAAGGATTTTCCCAGCAATGGACAGCAGGGTAATTCCCCGATAGTTGGAACAGTCAGACTTCTCGCCTTTGTTCTTGTACAGGGTGATAACGACTGCGTCACGGAGATCTTTTGGTAGTGTTCCTCCCTCCCAGCAGCAGAGAAAGAGGTCATGGAGCTTGTTGTGCAGTGCTGTGCCTCCATGTTTCCAGATCTCTGGCGGTATTCCATCAATGCCTGCTGCTTTGCCACTCTTGAGCTGGTGGATGGCTGTGAGGGTCTCTTCAGCGGTGGGCGGTTCGTCCAATTCAACCTTTACTGGGAGGTGTGGGATTTGTAGGACGACTGCTTCTTGAACAGTGCGCTCAGCGCTGAAGAGGCTCTGAAAGTATTCCGACCAGCGGTTCAAGATGGAGGTATTATCTGTGAGGAGTGCCTGGCCATTCGCGCTTCGCAGGGGACTTTGTACCAGGTGCCTGGGGCCATACACTGCTTTCAGTGCTTTGTAGAACCCCTGTAGTCACCATTGTCAGCACAAAGCTGGGTCATCTGTGCAAGTCTGGTCCACCACTCATTCTGGATATCTCTGAGCTTGCGCTGGAGACTGCTGCAGACGAGGCGGAAGGCAGACTTCTTCACAGGGCAGGAAGGCTGGGCTAGGTGGGCCTGATGGGCGGCTCTTTTTTTTGCTAGGTGTTCCTGGATCTCTACATCGTTTTCGTCAAACCAGTCTTTGTTCTTCTTTCTGGCGAAACCCAAGACTTCTGCAGAGGATTTTGCAATAGCAGTTTTCAGTTGTTCCCAAAGTGTTTCAGGGGAGGAGTCTACTGGGTCCGCTGTGTCTTTGAGCCTGCGCTGTAAATCTGTCTGAAAGGCAGCTTTCACATCGTCACGCTGAAGGCTGGCAACATCAAGCTTTTTCTTGGGGGGCCCCCATTTCTTGGGTTTTGGCTTGAAGTGGAGCCTGAGTTTGCAGCGGACAAGGCGGTGGTCAGTGTGGCACTCTGCGCTGGGCATCACTGGTGAGGAGGACGTCACTGCGGTCCCTCTGACGCACTAGGACATAGTCGATAAGGTGCCAGTGCTTGGAGCGAGGATGCATCCAGGTGGTCTTTCGACTGTCCTTTTGCTGAAAAGTAGTGTTGGTGATGACCAGTTGCTGCTCCGCACAGAACTCCAATAGTAGGCGGCCATTGTCATTGCAGTTCCCCACGCCATGCTTGCCGAGGACTCCTTTCCAGGCTTCAGAGTCCTGGCCCACTCTGGCGTTGAAGTCGCCAATGATGATGACTTTGTCGTCTGCAGGGGTACTCTGTAGGAGGCTGCGCAGGTCAGTGTAAAACTTGTCCTTTTCAGCAGGCTCTGCCAGGAGGGTTGGGGAGTACACACTGAGAAGGGTGACGTGCTGCTGGTGTCTCAGTGGGAGGCGCATGGACATGATGCGGTCTGAGTGGCCCGTTGGTAGGTTTTCCAGCTTAGTCGCAATGGATGTCTTGACCATGAAACCCACGCCTGAAAGCCGTCTTTCTGATGCAGGCCTGCCTGACCAGTAGAGGGTGTACCCAGCACCATGTTCTTGGAGGCTGCCTTCGTCCGGAAGGCGTACTTCGCTGAGCGCGGCGATGTCGATGTTTAACCTCCGCAATTCATGGGCAATGAGGGCGGAGCGACGTTCAGGGCGTCCGCTGTCTGCTTTGTCGAACATGGTTCGGACGTTCCAGCATGCTACGTTGAGTCCGGTCGTGGTCGTCATGAGAGTGGATCCGTTATTCTTTCTTGTTTTTTGACCGCAGGAGAAGATGCCCGTTGACCGCGGCTAGCCAACTGGGGTTGCGAGGGGACGAGCTTTGGTTAGGCCACCTTTTCTAGGCCCCTCTCCGTGTGGAGCAAGCAGTGCTGTCCCTAGAGAAGGCTGCTTGGTCGTTCAGGGTGTGCCGAGTGATGTTGTCATCCCCAGGTCAACATCAGGCGACCAATATCCTGAACCTCCTGCATGCAGGTTTGAGACTGCGGCTTCCAGTGACATCTTTCACCTGCCGTTTCGCCCCTCGCCCGTCGCTACAGGACTTGGAATGGCCAGTGTCATCATCGCTGCCATCGCTGAAGACCAACTCCCAGAGGGCCAGTGTGGCTTCAGAGCAAACAGGAGCACCACCGATATGGTCTTTGTGCTGAGACAGCTACAGGAGAAGTGCCGCGAGCAGAACAAAGGGCTGTACGTAACATTTGTCGACCTAACAAAAGCGTTCGACACTGTGAGCAGGCAAGGCATGTGGCAGATCCTGGAGCGACTTGGCTGTCCCCCAAAGTTCCTCAACATGATTGTCCAGCTACACGAGGACCAGCAAGGCCAGGTCAGACTCAACAATGACCTCTCAGAACCATTCCCTATTCTCAACGGCGTAAAGCAGGGCTGCGTGCTGGCACCGACCCTCTTCACCATCTTTTTTAGCATGATGTTGAAGCAGGCCACAGTGGACCTCGATGATGACGATGCAGTGTACATCAGGTATCGTCTCGATGGCAGCCTGTTCAACCTCAGACGACTGCAGGCCCACACGAAAACCCTAGACCAACTGATTCGTGAGCTGCTTTTTGCTGATGATGCTGCCCTCGTTGCACACACAGAGAGAGCCCTGCAGCGCATCACGTCTTGCTTCGCAGATGCTGCCCAGCTCTTTGGACTCGAGGTCAGTCTGAAAAAGACAGAGGTCCTCCATCAGCCGGCACCCAAGACAGTGTATCGCCCTCCTCACATCACCATTGGCGAGTCTGAACTAAAGTCAGTGCACCAGTTTACTTACCTTGGCTGCATTATCACGTCGGACGCCAAGCTGGACAAGGAGCTTGACAGCAGGCTGGCAAAAGCGAACAGTGCTTTCGGGCGACTTTTCAAGCGGGTGTGGCACAATCAACAGCTGAAAACAGGCACCAAGATCAGCGTGTACAGAGCTGTGGTCCTCACCACCCTGCTGTATGGTTCCGAGTCCTGGGCCCTCTACCGCAGCCAACTACGACTCCTCGAACGCTTCCACCAGCGCTGCCTGCGTACCATCCTGGGCATTCACTGGAGTGACTATGTCACCAACGTCGAGGTCCTTGAACAGGCTGAAACTGTGAGCATCGAGGCTTTGCTGCTGCGGACACAGCTCCGCTGGGCGGGGCATGTCTCCAGGATGGAGGATCATCGCCTACCAAAGATCACCCTGTTCGGCAAGCTTGCTACTGGACACCGTGACAGAGGGGCACCAAAGAAGAGATACAAAGACTGTCTCAAGAAGTCACTTAGTGCCTGCCAAATCGACCACCACCAGTGGTCTTCGCTTGCTGCGGACCGTGACACCTGGCGCTCCACCATTTACAAGGCAGCTGTCTCCTTTGAGGACTCTCGCAGAGCTAGCCTTAAGGACAAGCGGCTCAGGAGAAAAAACAGAGATGCCGCAGCTCAGAACCCTGGCCAGACCTTCCCCTGCAGCCACTGCGGTCGAACCTGCCTGTCTCGGATTGGCCTCCGCAGCCACGAACAAGCCTGCAGACGTCGTGGGCAACTCCTATAAAATCTTCGTTCGCGAAGTCAAGCCAAGAGAGAGAAAACCATAAAGGACACAGGGTCAGAAATCTTCAGGTAAGTCTCCTGAAGAGAGATTACTGAGGGGTTATAGAACTTGACTAAAAGACGTAATTCCTCAAAGTTAGCTTGAAAACCACGACAATTCCACTGAAGCAGAGAGTACATAATTATGTCTTATCTGGGGGTGAAGATTTTTTTCCCCCTTTTTCCTTTACCTTGGAAGGAGTTGAAGAAACAGAGGGGGCCTCCTCTGGTTTTTCGGAGATAAAGGGGATGGAGCGGCCACAGCATCAGCAACGACAACTTCCACTCCCTCCATCCGCTCCTCCAATGCAGCATATTTGTTTTGAAGGGGGACATCAGTGTTCCCCTTCTGGGCCCGTGCGCACAGCGGTCCCACAGATTTCTTCGACTTCTGGTCCTGGGCAGCGTTCCTGCCGCTAGAGTTAGCGGACTTAGAAGGCTGACCAGAGCCAGAAGCCTTTGGATTTAACAAACTAACAGGTTTGGGTGGGGGCTGAGGCTTAGGGGCAACAGAAGGCGGCACTACCGGACCGGCAGTGTCCGCCTTCTGCGTTCCCTGGCTCCTCGTCACCACCGGAGGAGGGTTACTCTCCAGGGGCGAGAGATGCCGAGGCTCCGCCCCCAACCAAAAAGTTGGGGTTTGACATGAGAAGTCTTTGGTGGGGCGCTTGCCTGCCACCGCTGCACTGAAAGTATACACAGAGGTGTTAGAAGTTGGGGCAGCCACAGCTGCACCAGGGCCTTCAACCATTTTTTGCGCATCCAAAAAGGACAGCCCCTTCTCCACACGCACCTGCTGAATCTTGCACTCGGATATCCAACGTGGGCATTTCTTATCTGAAGCCATATGCACCCCCTGGCAATTGACACACAGGGGGGTGGCTGTGCAGGACTCAGCAGTGTCCGGGCTTAGTGCAACGGGCGCATGAAGCCTCTGCCTGGCGGCATGTCTTCTGCCCATGGCCATACTTTGGGCACTTAAAGCACCGGAGGGGGAGAGGGACGTACTTTTCACTTTGAAGGAGTAGTAACCTCCCCAGATGGTAGTAGGAGGGGTGGGGTGCCAAACGTCAAGATGATGGTAGGGAGTCGGATCTCCCCACCACCTCGCTTGGAAGTGAAGCGCCTGACGTAAGTCACCCCCTGAGACTTAGGGTTCCGTACAAGTTCATCTTCTGACAGTTCTGCCAAGCTTGATCTTTGATTACGCCTCTTGACGAATTCATAGATTTGGGGGGTGTGACCTCCACTGGAGTGTCTCCGATGGAAGAGAGCCCCAGTAGCCTACTGGAGTGTGCCCGGGTACGGCACTCTACCAGCAAGTCACCAGACCTGAGGCACTGGAAATCAGGCCTTCCAACATGGCTCCTGAGGGTCTCCCCCACCAGAAAAGGATGTAGCTTGGAAACAGGTTTCTCCTTCACCTTGCTATGGACAATGAGGAAGCGAGGCCATATGGCCGACGCCTGAGGCGTCGCTTCCTCACAGTCCGAGTCACTGTCATGTTCAATGTCAGTGGCTATGTGCCGCTTCTGTGCAAGTTTTTTTTATTTTTTTTATTTTTTATTTTTTTCCACATTATAATAGTAGAGATATTCATCCCCTGGGAGTCCCCGCCCGCCACCGAGCCCAACAAGGGAAAGTGCAACTGTCGGTGGGTCTCCATCCGACGCACAATGGAGACTGCCCAAAAGATATACTCTAGGGGGTAAGCCCGATTGAACTGTCTGAGCCACCGCCTTCTATCACACTGTTGAATGCAGGGGAATACTGGCGTAAAGCACCTAATCAGCAGCTGAGGCTATAGCAGAGTGCTCTGTATATCAACCCGCATGTCAACAGTGGGTTCAACGTGAGCCGATTGACTAGGCCGGTACGACTAGCATCCCGTTTAGGTAGAAGTCAAGGCCAAAGTGGAGTGTTGGCACCAGTGAGCCACAACCCAAAGGGAACCTCAGCCACCAGGATCCTCTTCTCCCCTGACACGGGTCTCCAAGCACGGCAAACACTTGGGATCCAAAGGACCAAAAGCTCACGAGTATTTTTAAGGACCAATCCAACATGGTAGGACCTGGGTTAGCACAGCTGCTCAAAAACCGGACCAGTGAAAAAGACTGAACAACATATCTGCTGACATCAAGTTGACGTAATTTGAGGTGGTGTTTTATTTATAGTTGTGGTGATGGTGTTTTTAAAAAGATTTGTTTTGGGCGTGGACTCCATCATTGTGATAAAGGTGGGGTTGGATTGTCCTTTCTCTATCAAAGTCACTTGTGCTGTGTGTTGAGACATGTTTTATGAGAGTTGTGTGTGTTGATGTTTAAAAGGACATGATTTAAGCATTGACCCTGGAAAAATTTGGGGGCTGGTTTGGGATTGTCCTTTCTCCTATCTCTCTCAAGTGTGTAAAGTCGGGCCGAAACAGGCCATTGCATCATATAGTGTGCGATGTCAAACACATCTTTACACACAGAGTTCGCAGGGCCAGAGCAATGTACCGTGACGCCAAAGGCCAACTCGCGCCAAAGGCGCCCGTGGCAGATCACAATGATAGGTTTTTCTTATGTAATCTCTATCATCGCCTTCTGCAACATAGTCTCTGCCACCCAGTGTGGACAAGAGAGACCCGAGACCCTTGATTGGTGGATGCTGGAAGTTGACAGGGCCAGAGCAGTGTGCTGAGACACCAAGGGTGACACTTGCGACAAAAGGCGCCCGTCGCAGAGCATAGAACAGATTTTCCTTATATAGCCCCTATACGCGTTTCCGGACAAAGTGTTTTGGCCCCCAGTGTCAGTGGACAAGAGAGACCCCAGACCCTCGATGCCTGCATACAGGGAGTTCGCAGGGCCAGAGCAATGTACCGTGACGCCAAAAGCCGACTCGCGTCAAAGGCGCCCGTGGCAGACCGCAATGATAGCTTAGAGATATATAATAGGAGACTACTAAGAATCAAATTTCAATAAGGCCGCACCGATCTATAAATCTCGCCTTTATCGATAATAAAATCTATGACCCGCCATGACCTCTCTACTATCGCCAAATCAACCCTGTTAATTTGAAAAGTGGCGACCATGATTAGTGTGGCCTTATTGAAATTTGATTATTTGGAATCTCCTATTACATATCTCTATAACTATTGTCTCTGTGAACACCTAATCAAGCAATGTTAATTAAAAAATAAAAAATAAAACGACCATGGCCAATGCACTCTTTTTGCGACCATGACCTGACAGCACCGTTACCTCTAGTGTGTTTACACTGAACGAACAAGGAAGTTTAATTTAACTGTAGAGTAAAACCCTCAGTATCTGCCTGCCTTGTACTGAGTATATGGGGTTTTACAGATACTATGATTCTCATGAGCCTAGATTTTTATAAGTGGACACAGGTCAGATTCTTAAGAACCTCGGACCCCAGGCTTAACCCCCCCCCCCCCCACCCCGTTTACAAGTATTGGTCAACTGTTTTGTTAGCTCTCTCATAGCGAGTAAGCTGACGGGTCCTGTTTAATATTATTTTACTGCTAACGGCTGTTTTGCCTGACTGAGTATGTGTGACCAGGAGATTTGTCACCTGCGTTTGGCTGCTTGTTTCTTTACACACACACACACACACACACACACACACACATAAAGACTCTGTTGTGTATGCACGGGTTTGGGTATGTGTGGGAAATGCAGTCAGTTGGAAACACTCCTCTGTTCATTCAGATATTCAAAGATCGGCTGATGGATTGTTTCCGACAGGACTGGCATGCATCCCTTACATCAAACACAGAATACTGCCATTACCACCCAGAAATACTTAGAGCCAGTTACATAGGGCAGCTGAACTCTTGTGAACTCAGGCGGGCAATTTGTTTACTTAGATGTAACCGTTTACCTTTAAACGGAGTATCCAGATTTGGAAAACCCATCACTAATCCAGAATGTAATTCATGTGATTGGCATAAGGCTGAAGATTTGTGTCATTTTCTTTTCGAGTGTCCAAAATATTCCCATTTACGTAAAAAGTACATTCCACTGTTTTACTACAGATTCCCATCCGATCTCAAAGTTCAGCTGCTGTGTGGAAACCTACATGATAAACTGGTCTTTAAAGTTGCTATATATATTTCAGGGTGCCTTAAATTAAGGAATTAGAGGGATTTGCTTTGAACTTTTGTTGTTTTTGTTTATTTATGTGCGCTGATGTAATGCTATGTGATTGTGTTCTTTACAACCACCTTCCTGTATTTTCTGGTTGTAAATTGTATTTTGTGTTCATATGGGCCTGATGGCCTGCAAAAACTGAAATAAATTTATTATTATTATTATTATTATTATTATTATTATTATTATTATTATTATTACAAACACACACACACACACACACACACACACACACACACACAGAGAGAGAGAGAGAGAGAGAGAGAGAGAGAGAGAGAGAGAGAGAGAGAGAGAGAGAGAGAGAGAGAGAGAGAGAGAGAGAGAGAGAGAACATGTATACACACACGCACACACAGAGAGAACATGTATACACAAAAACACCTACACACCGGTGTACAATACAACACGCAGCTCAACACACAGATCAGTTATTTGGGTTACCTGTTTTACAGTCACAGCGGCCTTTGTTTAGCTGAGGGGAACTATGAGATGTTCTGCTCTACTGCTTATATTTACAAGAAGAGGAACCCTACTAAATCTGACTTCCTTTCTCTGAGTACATAAAAACCCATGTTTTATTTTACAAGAAGCTTAAATATTCAGTAGCCCACAGCCTCACAGAGTCACATAAGCAGTATGAGATTCTCAAGAGCCACTGTTTTTTTGGGTTTTAGTCAACTGTAAAGATTTCTGAATCTCTGCATAGCACCTAACCTGAATACTGTGTTAATGTTAACACAGGCATGACAGAGAAGCCTAAAATCATACTGTACATATCTGAATATAAAAACTGTCTGAGCGGCACACACACATACACACGAGGCATGTCAGCGAAGCCAACAAGTGTACTGTACAAATGAACATACCTGAATAATCACTATCCACGCTACACACACACACACAGGAACTATTTTCTCAATGATATTTTTCAGGAATTTGCCCCAGTGCAAACACACTCACCAATGCCAAGGTTATTTTAAAAATAACATGTTACAGGCTTAGATAGAAAGACCATACATCTGACTTCCTTCCTCTGAGTAGGTAAAAACCAGGGATTATTTTTGCAAGAGACTTTGATTCTCAGGAGCCTATGTCTTAGTAGGCTTAAATTCTCAAACCTTAAATACATAAAATATTCCTACCTTCTTTGGGACTGCGAAGTGGTCGAGAGGGTACTTCTGGTTTAGCGAAGTTTAGTATTGATCAAGCTAAATTCACTGTGCCGGGTTCGTTTCCCGATCGCGGCGTCAAGTTGACACTCTACACTACAGGGCTTTCACAGGAAAAGGTGAATGCGCTACCCGCCAGGGTTAGCCCCCCTCCATAGGGGGGTTAATAGCGCATGAATTAACCTGGGTTACATCGATTTCTGTGAAAGCAGGTGGCAGGTCACCAAGCAGCCCTTTATCAGTTTTCTTTTTTTTTCTCATTTTTTTTTATTTTTTAAAAAAAATTATATATTTTTTTTTAATAATTTTTTTCCCATAGATTTATTATTTTATTAGAAAATCATCTCATCCAGTAAAAAGCACTTTGCATAAATTATAACAGCTCAACCGGCAACCAAACCCCCCGTCTGGTAAAATTAACACTAACTGGCAAGGAAGTACTATCGGGTCATGCCTGAGGCTAAAAAACGATCTCAGTCTTTCCAAAATGTTATGCATAACTAAATGAGGAACAACCTGACTAGACTATTTTTGTGCCTGTTTTGACTGAAGGGAATGTCCCCATAGCAGGATTGAAATTGAATAGCAGGTGTCAAGAGCTGTGATCGCCTTACAAAAGGGCTTTCTGCTAGCGTGCGTGGCAAACAGGTGTTGGGTAAACTCAAAAAGTCACTGACTATATAACTGGCTGGTGTAAATGTATGAAGTTACTGTTAATGTACTTTCTAGAAAAAACATGATTTTGTTTGATAACAAAAAACAAAATTACCTGCAATTTTGTTTTTTCTTTTTCTTTTAAATTACATTATAAAAAGGAACCAAGACGAATTACTTCTTCTAAACGATATCAGTGCTGTAGAGAACAAAGACTTAGACTCCAAAAAACAGCGTCTTTTGTCTGTAATTGTTTCTGGAAAGTCCAAAGCGTATCTCGGAAAACAATACATGACAGAAGATATAGAATCCCTTATGGATGACGAGCTAATCAAACTTCATTCTAAATATGAAAATCACATCGCTTCACTAATGGCTTGTGATTTAAGTCAATCACTTGTATGTCTATACACAAAAGCAGTAAGTCACTTTCTACCGGTAGACACTGACAGTTTATCACACGAAAGCAATCCTATTGTTTCAAGTTCAATTGGTAAATTAGCATGCATCATGTTTTACAAGTTTGGGAATTACCTTGCACCTGTGGTAACTTTACTTGTCACTGGGAGCCATACTGATTTTTCAAAATTAAATTTTACTGCAGTAGAAAATGGACGAAACCCAGACGACTCCACAACCGAACCCTGTCTTGACGCAGGTTCAAACGGTGACTAAGACTAAAAGTCCAGGAAGGGTAGAGGCTGGGAAAAGATTAGCCGAATATAACAGACAAAAAAAATTACAGCTTCAAGCGCAAACAGAAAAGACTCATGTAACTGACCCGCCATCAGGACCAGTGTCAATACCAACACCGACAGGAACGTCAGGACCGTTAGGACCGTTAGAACCAACACCGTCAGGATCATCACACCCTCATCAAAGTGAGAGACAAACAACCCAGTCTAACCCTGAACCTGAAACAACAAAATATATAGTTGTTGGATTTGTTGTCGGATTTTGGTTACGTAGGTTACCAATTATATAAAAAATACAAACCACAGACTCGTACAGTGTCCAAAAAATCAGACACTCCAAAAACAAAACCAGAAGTCACCACATTACCAGTAATACCCAGACCTGTCGACCCATTTCTAATGCAGTAATAATTTTTTTTATTTTAATTTTTCTTGTATTAGAAAATGAGCGACACAAAAACTTAATGAACCTTGTCTATCACTCTGCTATAATAAGTGGACTAGCAGTAGCTTACTCTATGCTTGCAAAAAATCTACTCAAAATGAAATCAGCAGACTTGAGTAGACTAGATTTCGAAGACAGTGCAAAGCTAATTGTAGTTGTCACAGCGTCAATTGCGACAAAAGACTTTCTCATCAAGCAAGGAATTATTCCTGAAAATGTTTCTATGTAAATAAAAATATGGCTACAATAGCTATCATGATTGGGGGGAGTGGTGGTCAATGCATTGGCATTTAGTGGTTCAAATTATCTTTTTTCAAAAATGGGTAGAGAAGAATCAGCAGAAGAAATGAAACGACACAATGAAGCATCTGAAAAATTTGCACAAGCACAAGATTACGAGAAGCAACGAATAGAGAAACTTGATTTCATCAATGAAAAACTGAGGCTTGAAGGTCACGCACAACATACGTTTTCAAATACAGACGACGCAATTCATGAGTATTTTCTTGTCACGGGTGAAGACATGTCTACCCCAAAACCGAAACTAAGTGACTATTACAAACCAAGCACACAACAAAGAAACAAAAAGATAATCTTTGTTCTAGTGGAATGACATTTGTATTTTTTAATGGACTTTATATTGCTAGAAAAAATGAACTTCGAAAAAAAACTATCGAAAATATATTACTCCCCAATTGGATATTGGAAAGGACAAACTGCTATTCAGAAATTACACACGGCCGTAGGCGGTGATGTATCACTCAATCAAATAAAACAATGGTTACAAAAAACAAGCAATTTGGCAGATAGATCTCCCTGCACCAAGAAAAATAACAAGACCTCATTTTGAAAACACTACACCGAATGACACACATCAAATGGACCTCCTGTTCCTACCACACGACACAATAAGAAAGAAATGATACAAGTACACACTGACTGTAGTTGACATTGCTTCAAGGTACAAAGACGCCGAACCCATATCTGACAAAACTGCTACCACAGTTGCTACTGCATTAACAAAAATATATAGTCGAGGTCCTTTAAGATACCCTAGACTTGTGCCAGTTGATGACGGATCTGAATTTAAAGGTGTCGTTAGTCAGTTATTTGCAAAGCACGGTGTACTAGTGCGGCGTGGCATTCCAGGCGTGCACAGATCACAGGTTATAGTTGAAAATTTCAACAAGCAATTATCAGAGAGACTTTTCAGCTACCAGTATTCTAAGGAACTCATGCATGACGCATGTAACACTGAGTGGGTAAAAAGATTACCACATGTGATAAAAGCAATGAATAATGAAGGACACCCAAAGCCTGTTGACGCTATTAAATTGAAAACAATTACAGAGCCAAAAACAGGACCAACCCCAGCACCAGACACAAGTTTATTTACTAAACAGGTGAGATATTTATATCAACCAGGTGAGGCCGAGAACGACGTGAAGCGCAGAGCAACAGACCCCATCTGGTCTACGTCTGTACATAATATAAAAAAATAATTCCTGGTGCTGACGCGTCAATATATTACCTGTACGAACCAGCACCGCAGAGGGCATTTGTCAGAGAAGAATTACAGATTATTCCCCCAGACACTGTTACTCATTTCAACAACTAATTCATCAATTAGTTCATCAACCAGTTCATCGGCTATGTCTTCAGATAACTTGAGTCTGTAATGGCCAGGCGCATAAGCTTTTTCTTTACTGTGAAACACACGTTTTGTGTCCCCAACTGCAAGTGACTTCTTATTTGTTTGGATCATTTCAATATTGTGTCTATTTGATCTCAGGCATTAATGCCCCATCTAATACTTCCTTATAATGTTCATGACAAATGTCTTTATTTTTAATCGCTGTTTTTTTATACCTTTTCCTTTCGACTGACTACCTTTTTGGTGCAGTATAGAATACATTTTTGATCTCAGTCCAACGTACTCAACTATTGGCACACCATTCAGTTCATCTTTAAACTTTCCAGGCACTTTCTTGTTTTGTGTGCTATACAGCGGATGGTCCTTAGGATAGTCAGACGTGTCATACATATGTAACTCTGTTTTCATGGCTTCATAAAAGTCTTCAGTAGGCACATCAATGATCATAGAGTCAGTGTCAGTGTATAGCAGACGACACTCAGGATACTTTGGTTTGAAGTAATCATAATAAAATTCAAGCATCAACAGTTTTGATAACTCAAGAATTGCCATACCAATAAATACTGGCATGTCCAGTTTAACTATCTTTTTTTCTTTTTTGAGTGACACTGCATACAATGATGAATGAAACTCTTTATACCCTGTGTAGTGTGGCTTGCCTGTAAGTTTAATTGCACCCAATTCAGTTGTGACAAGTCTCACATCTTTGTGGTGATGAGGATTTTCCATCGTCTGGCCAAAACAGGAATTGTTCATAAGCTTAAAGAAGTCTTTGTCAAATGCAGTGTTGCCATCTCTTGCACGCAATGTTGTGTTCTTCATTTTTTAATCTTTCATGAAAGCACTTTGATCAAATTGAATACCACTGTGAACTTTCTTTAGTACTAACCCATGTCTGATGTAAAACTGTAGTAAGCGATAGTGGCAAACGTAATTGAACTTGTCACTCAGATTTGGTACAAGTTTAGTGTCTTCTTTTTTCCCCGTCATACTCATTTTCTCAACAGCCAACGGATAATCATTATGTTAATCATGTAGATGGTGTGGGTACTCTAGGTCGACTTCAAAGATCCAACCCTTAACGTCGTTTTGGTCAAGAGTCTTAATATAGTTTGTTAACCCTGTTATGTCATACTGTGACAAATCATGCAGATAAACGTTTTTCAAGGGCAATAACTCACACATCGCGTATCCATACAAATTGTTCGCGTCCACGTACGCAATGAATGACCTTGACCTTGAGGGGTCAAACCCAAGGTCCGGGCCGTCCAGATATTTATTGTTGGCTCTGGCATAATTGTTTGCTGCTATACTAATACCACCCCTTAAGCCACGTTCTACCATTTCACCCATCGTACGATCAGACAACAGGTCTATAAATATCTTACTGGATTTTTTTAATGCATCCCATGTCATGCCAGGACTAGTTATGTAACAGGCCGGGTCAAGTCTGTAGTGCAACAAACCCTTTTCACGATAACTTTCAAATACTCTGCTACCAAACAAACATCAGCTTTCAAGTATTGATCGTGATAGTCACCAATCGTCTGACACCCTAGTTTACCCCATGCATCAAGAGCGTGCTGGTATTCAGAGTCAGAAATACCTTCACCATTTAAGGTAGAATAAAATTTCTCTTTTGGAGGTAGTCTCCTTTCCTCAAACACAACCCACTCACTGATGTACTCGTACGGACACACACCTTTCTTAATCAAGTCTGGCTCAAAATATTTACTTGTTATTGGATACTCAGTTAGTCCGTCTACCAGACTAGCAAGACCTAAAGACAAATGTTGCATGGAGTCATAACACGCTAATTTATCCAATCTAAAAGTCAAGTATTTTTCAGTTGTCTGTGCTATACAACTTATGTTTCTGTAAGACTCATCCACAGCCTGCATGATGATGTGTGAATCATATCCCTTTAGATTGTGAAAAAAGATTGGTAACTTGTATGACTTAGGATCTGTTTTTAATAATAAATTACAATTGTTATGTGCATCACCTCTGTACCGTCCAGTTACGTGATCATGGTCACGAACTTTATTACCCCCCAGAGGCTGTTCACAAATCCAACATGCCACAGCTGTATCAAAATTTAGTTTGTCTTCTTCTGTCATCACCAAAGGCATCTGACTTGTTGTGAGATACTGTACTACCTGACTATACAGATGTCTCATTTCTGTTAAAAACAGACATGCTGCATTTTCACCCCTGTATATAACAGGCTCTGAATGCTGTCCGTCTGACCTAACAATAATGTATCCAAAAGAACACGCCACTTGATCACTCAACTTTAGTCTTTGGTAATGACTCTGGAACAGGACCTTCATATGGTACTACCAGTGATTCAAAATCAGCATACACTACAAACGGCAGCTTTTGCTGATTCCCATAGTTCTTAAAACACACTTCACTACCAGGATCTGGATACTTTAGTACAGTTTGTATGTCATCAGCTGACCTACAATGCAAAACATGTTTGTGCGCAACTTTAATAGAAGAAAATCTTTGTAAACATCTTTTACACACTTCCTGTTTGCCATTGTGTTTTGTTGTATGATTATGAATTAGACGTGACTGTAACGCACGCAGACTTGCCCACAGTCGCACGTACAGACTCTCACGCAACAGACGCATACACCGCCACTGACTCAGACGGGCGCATTCATGCGGTAAAACAAACACACAGGTTCCCTTTCTAAAGTGACTTTATACAATATAAATATACCAAAAAAACGCTCACACTATCAAGCTATATACATCACATACACATCACAATATCTTTGCCAGGCTAGGTTTTAGTTTCACACTGTCTCCAACCTGTTTGATGTTATTGCCTGGTTACATTGGTCCTTCTCACGTCTAGGCGTGAAAGTCCTTTGTCGTACGCTTCTTCTTGCCGTCCTGTCTCTTTGGCACGGACGTCCTCGTTCTCGTACGGTAGCACAGTTCTCGCTTTGACTCGGGCGTCTTAGTCCCGGTCAGACTCACTCTCAATGAAGAGCTGGAGGGATGACCTCACGTTAGGTCCCACCTGTGACTGACGTCTCGGCGTCCGTCGTTCCACTCTTTACAAGAACTCTGAATAGACAACAAAAGTCCCAACGTAACACTTGCTAAACACACCACATATTGGATATATGAGAAACGTCACGTAACCTGGCTGATACAAATAACTCACACGTTCGTTCACACACACACACGTTCTTCATAAACTGTCTACTTCCGTAACACCCCCATATCTCTGTCACTATCTTGAAACAGACTATAGCCTAACACTCTTGCTATACACTACTCTATACACTGGAAAAGACTATGCTTAACCATTCACGTACTACCTTCATAGCGACTTAGACATACACACCTCACATTCTTTTAGTTATCCATCTCGGTAAATAACTGTATACCAAAAACACCGGTTACTTCACTGAATTCTAAACCAACATAACTAAACCAAACCGGTCAACCCTATACAAGCAAATTTAGCAACGCATACTGTCTTTAACTAAGCAACTATCAATACTACATATATAGTAACATACCTGAAATCTAGGCTTCAGAGTCTTGGAATGCGGGCTAAGGTATCTCGAATAACGTCTGTCCAGAATGACAGTCAAGCCTCGCACTAACCAAACTAGACCTCTGACAGACACAGCTTTTGCCTAAAACTCACTAAACAGAACTCACCAAAACTCCGTGCTAACCATGTCTTACAGATTCTACGTGGGCAGCAGGCCCCACGGACTTTCGGCACAAAACAAACCGTTAACAAAAACCGTACCGTACTAACCCTAATGTATGAGCACTTGTACGAGCATAGAGCTTCATCAGAATTCCCCCTTCCTCGGGAAAAAAAGAAACAACCGAGTTTCTTTTTAAGACTACTCGACGTACACTATCACAAACCAAGACTAACTTTGACTAACTAGAATACAAGAAAAAAAATTACAGCCTTACGCCTCAACGCACACCTTCAGATCGCACAGCGACAGCAAAACAGAACTAACGCGTTAAAACCTCCAGAAATGAAATCGATCCAACGACTGCCCACACGATCGCGAGACCCCAGTCTCCGACCTACCTACAATCGCAAGACCCTAGTCTCCGATCTACCTACAATCGCGAGACCCTAGTCTCCGATCTACCTAAATATTGGGTGCTGAGCCGCATTTCTGTCCGCAACAGAAGTATGCCGTCTCCAGCCAGCCCGACTATTGGGCCAAGCCCGCTGACCGATCCCCTGATTCTGGACGGAAATAACACGATCTCTCAGTTCACGAGCACGCTTGCTCCGAGCTCTCGTAGCGACTGATGCGACTACACCGTGAGGAACGTGAGCTCGCCGTTTCATCGCCCCGACCCTACTGATGACTGGCTGCACACCCTTCATATTACCTATGACTAAATCAACTACTGGGTCGTCGATGACACACGACACCAGATTACCCGAGAAAAACTCCGTGTCAATCTCTATCGTCGCCAGAGGAAAAACTTCTACTTTCCCTCTGAACGAAACTACCTCCTGTGTCTGACCTATGAACTGATCTTCCCTCACTAGACTACGTCTGACCCCCGCGGTCGTTGTACCGGAGTCACGGATAATGGAAGCGAGCCATCCGTTTACAACACCGTTCCCCACAGGTAGGCAACGACCTCCGTCAACTGAACACTCTCCGCCCACCTGTGGTTCCTCCCCGACTGGGACTGCAAAGCTGGCTATGTGAGTGGGCTGCTCCGCCCCCTCCACCACACCAGTATCGCTAGGACATTGATGAGCCAGATGGCCGTTCCCCTGACACGCAAAATGCTGAGCGTCCGAACGACCGCTGGGACAGCTCCGAGCGAAATGACCGTACTCGTGACACGCAAAACACCGAGTGTCCGAATTAGCCATACGACCACGACCGTACCCACGCCCAGATTTCTCTGCTCGTGCGTAAGGATCGCGAACCCACTGCCGTTACCTCTATCACCGCGTCACCAAAACGCAAAGTACCTTTACCGTTAACTAGCTGGGCTCCACGTAAGGTATTGACGCCCCGGTAACCCCCAGACGTGTTAGCAGCGACCAACCCGACTGGCGGTGTTTCAGTCCTACGCGCCAGGTTTTTCGTTGGATGTGCCATCCGAAAAGCCTCCGCGTTCTGCACTAACTCATCTGTACGCTTGAGGCTACGCTCCCTCAAGAATACCGCTAGATCCTTGGAAACGCTACCAAAGAACTGTTCAGCCAACATGAGATCGAACAATGCTTCGTACGTGTGGTCGATCTTGGACAGATCGACCCAACGTACGAGCAAATGGGACAATCGCCTGCCAAACGACACAAACGATTCCCCTGTCTCTGGCCGACAAGCTCTGAAGCGTTCTCTAAAACCCTCTGCATTACACTGAAACTGCTGTAAGAGACACTCCTTCAAAGTCTCGTAATCTATGTTCCCCGAAACGTTCAAGCTATGGAAACTACTCACGGCCTGACCCTCTAGCACCGATGAAAGCAAAACGGGCCAGCTGGCAGGTGGCCAACTCAACATTCGCGCATGAGCTTCGAATCGACACAAAAAAGCATCAATTGAGTCAACAGACTCCTTAAACATCGGCAGTCTAGGAAAATTACATATGCCCCGGCCTACCAAATCACTATCTGGAGCTGCTCTAGACCCCGCATCTCGAGCTAACTGTAGTTGCACCTCCCTATCTCTCTCCTTTCTATCCCTCTCCTCTTTCTCTCTCTGGTACTCAAGCTCTTTCTCGCTTAACGCATGTTCCCTCTCGTCCTTCTCTCTCTGAAACGCAAGAGACTTTTCATCTTTTTCTCTCTGAAACGCTCTCTCTTCTCTCTCTCTCTGTACTTCTAATTCCTTCTCCTTAGAGACTCTTTCTTTCCCCTCTCGCTCTCTCTGAGCTTCTAACTCTTTCTCCTTTAAGACTCTTTCTTTCTCCTCTCGCTCTCTCTGAGCTTCTCTTTCTCCTTTAAGGCTTTCTGAACTTCTAGCTCCTCTTTCTTAAGTACCCTTTCCCTCTCTTCTCTCTCTCTCTCTCTCTCTCTCTCTCTCTCTGAACTTCTCTTTCTTCTCTCTGAACTTCCCTTTCTCTCGCCCTATCCTCCCTATCCCTACACTTCAACATAATCAAAAAGTTTATCATCTTTAAGCCCTAGCCTTTCGCCTTGCTTAATATAAGCCTCTACCGGGTCTACCTCCATGTTTGCTACAACAACTTCCCAAAACTTGAAAACGTAAAAATACAAATACCCCTACCAAATGAACGGCAAAAATTTAAAATGCAAACTCACAACAATATCAACTACCTACGCAGAAAATAGTGACCTACTTGACGTCCAGATGGAACGAAAAATAAGAACGATAGAAAGAAGAGCAAGGAAAAGGAACACTACCTATACAAAAGGAAGAAACAAGAACTAGCTCCTCGTAAGATCCCGAAAACTACAGAAATAACGGATCTTACCCAATAGAATCTAACACATCAACATGCACATAGCAACAAAATCCTACTCTAAAATATATACCGCTAAAACAGGGTCACCACTGTAACGCACGCAGACTTGCCCACAGTCGCACGTACAGACTCTCACGCAACAGAAGCATACACCGCCACTGACTCAGACGGGCGCATTCATGTGGTAAAACAAACACACGGGTTCCCTTTCTAAAGTGACTTTATACAATATAAATATACCAAAAAAACGCTCACACTATCAAGCTATATACATCACATACACATCACAATATCTTTGCCAGGCTAGGTTTTAGTTTCACACCGTCTCCAACCTGTTTGATTATGTTATTGCCTGGTTACGTTGGTCCTTCTCATGTCTAGGCATGAAAGTCCTTCGTCGTACGCTTCTTCTTGCCGTCCTGTCTCTTTGGCACGAACGTCCTCGTTCTCGTACGGTAGCGCAGTTCTCGCTTTGACTCGGGCATCTTAGTCCCGGTCAGACTCACTCTCAGTGAAGAGCTGGAGGGATGACCTCACGTTAGGTCCCACCTGTGACTGACGTCTCGGCGTCCGTCGTTCCACTCTTTACAAGAACTCTGAATAGACAACAAAAGTCCCAACGTAACACTTGTTAAACACACCACATATTGGATAAATGAGAAACGTCACGTAACCTGGCTGATACAAATAACTCACACGTTCGTTCACAAACACACACGTGCTTCATAAACTGTCTACTTCCTTAACACCCCCATATCTCTGTCACTATCTTGAAACAGACTATAGCCTAACACTCTTGCTATACACTACTCTATACACTGGAAAAGACTATGCTTAACCATCCATGTACTACCTTCATAGCGACTTAGACATACACACCTCACATTCTTTTAGTTATCCATCTCGGTAAATAACTGTATACCAAAAACACCGGTTACTTCACTGAATTCTAAACCAACATAACTAAACCAAACCGGTCAACCCTATACAAGCAAATTACTCTTAGCAACGCATACTGTCTTTAACTAAGCAACTATCAATACTACATATATAGTAACATACCTGAAATCTAGGCTTCAGAGTCTTGGAATGTGGGCTAAGGTATCTCGCATAATGTCTGTCCAGAATGACAGTCAAGCCCCGCACTAACCAAACTAGACCTCTGACAGACACAGCTTTTGCCTAAAACTCACTAAACAGAACTCACCAAAACTCCGTGCTAACCATGTCTTACAGATTCCACGTGGGCAGCAGGCCCCATGGACTTTTGGCACAAAACAAACTGTTAATAAAAACCGTACCGTACTAACCCTAATGTATGAGCACTATGTACGAGCATAGAGCTTCATCACAGTGACATACTCCTGATAATTGTGTAGTGAAAGTTATCATCATCACCGATTAATAACATGTCAACATGTTTATCTTCTGGCTGTCCGTAGGTGGGAGCAAGTGGTGATACTCTAATTGGTTGTAACTTGTCAACAGACTCATTATCCCACATATACACGTTTACAGATATACCAGGATTTAGTTTTTCAAACAAATCTATGTCTTCTATTTTAACAGGGAAATCAATACCACTGAAATCAAGTTCATTTACAAATTTGGTGTAGATAGATACACGCTCAGGTTTTGTTTTTACATAGTGTAGTTTAGCAAGCACACACCACATGAAACAATGGTGGTCATTGTTCTGAATATTAACGACAGCCTTTTTGTTTGCAAACTCTGTTGGCAGTGGCAACCATGATTTACCTAATATAGGATGATACCTTGACTGTTTTAATTGTAGTTCATGTACATGACCTTCGTGCCAACCAGACCCTTTCATTTTTGCACTGTCAATTGCTTGGAGGAAGTCAGGTAACAGTCTGTCTCTAAAAACGTTTTCCAATTCTCTTCTTGTATTAACTGTGTGTTGTCTTGTCGATATATACGATACTATCACTTCACTGTCCACTCTAGTAAATTCTATTTTTGCAACAACCTGAAACTTCACACTGCCTGAAAGAAGATTATCTTGTACGACAGAAAAAGAGTTTTCTACCGATTCATAGACATTGTTACTATTAGATATAGGCAAGTCTGTTGTGTGAAACACATTTCTTAAGCCTGATTGGCCTGATGAGCTTTCTGTATTGTCCGTAATTTTTATTTGTCCGACAAAATAATAAATAAAAAATATTAACGTTGACTATGCTGGCACTGCATGTGCAATACCACTTTATTAACTGAAACACTGTTAATATAAACATTTAGTTTGCGCAGTTGTTTAAATATGTTATAACAAAGTTCTTCTAACCAGAGCAAGCGGTCACTATCATTAAATTTAAAGGTAGGTGTTTTTAAATCAACTGTCATGCACTCCACATCTGGAAGCTCATCAACATAATCCAAAGTCACACTATATGTTGCATATATCTCCACTGGTGCTGAAAAGCTTATGTGTAACTGTTTGGGTGATGATATTAAGTCGGTAAAGTGTTCAACATCTTTGAAGCAGTGTGAGATATCAATCACTTGCATGATTTGTCCGTCTGTCATTTTTATTGGACAAACAGATGTATAAATTAATTTACTAACCCATAGCCTGTGGGCTGATCTGTCTTTAAAATAAGCTTTAAATGCTTAGTTGATGTCAGTTTATTTTTTACATCATCATGTTCATGCTTATTTGGTATGACATTGTTCTCTCTGAGACAGTCTTCAAAGCTGTCACGATCCTTACAGTAAAACAAACAGATAAACTTTAACTGTTCTCGAAAATCTTTCAGTACAGCATTATATTTCTGAGTGAGAATCCATACACTTACATTTGCATGTCTGCCTCTAAAGGCCAGTTCTGCTAAAGTGTTTCTTTTCTTGACAATGTCTTTCTCTGCAGAACAGTCATCAACTATAAACAAAGTTGGTTGTCCTTCAAATTGCTTGTAAAAATACTGCAGGTAGTCATTCAGTTTTTTCTCAGGGTCGACTAAGTAAATGTTGCTGTCAGTCCAGATGAATAATCGGTTGTGATAAGCTTTGTTGTGTTTGATAGTAAAACAAAATATCACTATGTTTTCAAAATGATGGATGTATCTTGTTTGTAAGAGGTTAAGTACAAATTCGGTTTTACCACATCCGGTGGCGCCACAAAATAAGCCACAATGGGCATCAAGTGTCATCAAGTTCATTTTAATACAGAATATAATTTAATACAAGTGACCCTTTAGTCTACTGTCTTCAATATTGAGTTGTGCGTCATAAATCAGATACAAATATATATTTATTGCTTCGGCTTTTTCAGTCTTTTTTTGTATTTGGATTGTAATTCCATCACTGCCGTTTTCAACAGTACGACCTGACCCATGAAGGTAGTCATCATCTGTACTGCGAAGGTCTAGCCACAGAGCATACTTATTTGTAAGGTATTGTCCGATCCTAACGTCATACAGATGTAAATCTTTACACGCCATGTTTGCTGGTTTTTTTCTAATCCTTCCACCAGCAAAATATTTTGTGATCTCGTCGTAGTGCTGGTAAGGCAGCATTCCAGACGCATACACTTGATTAGGGCGACCTTCGATTGTACAAGACAAATGTGTGATTTTTGGATTGTAGAATTTTTCTGAATCCCTTTTGTATGGAGCCGCCGGTTCAACAAACAACATAAGTATGCCTTTCAGTGACCTGGCAGGTGTGTTCCACATCGGGTCGCTCTTGTCTTTATTAATTAAACTGTCTAATCACCCTGTCATAATAAATCGGCAGTTTTGACTGGTACTGATTTTGAATGAGAGTAGCTAGATGAGCTTGTGTGACAATTTCGTATTCCAAAGATATGTTAGAGATCTTGTATGTTGCGTCTGTGCTGGATGATTTAATAACTTTGGAGTAGTCATTGAAAGTTAGTTCAAAACTTAGACGGTCATTCAGTGCTCCTTGGTAATAAGGCAAATGTGCTGTTAGGATTTCAAACTCAAGTGGGATGTAAAATCTGGTTCCATATGTTTCTGCTAATATAACGTCCTTGGCTGCAGTAGTTACTTTGTCTCCGGCGTCGATTCGAATTTTCATAATGCTATCTGGCTGTGTCTTGATAAATACGGTCTTCTCGTTCTTCTCTTGTGAGCCAAAGATCTTTGTAACAGTAGAACACATCAGCGTCATCAAGACTAAACACTTCCTGTCCTTCAAGTTTTACTTTAATAGTTCTAATAATTGCTCTGCCTAGATTGTTAACTAGTGTTCTGTTCACGTCTGCGTCTGATGATAGTTCGATATTAAATGCTAGGTGTGCAGTGCCAGAAACAATAACGTTACTGGGGCCTAAATTTGGAAACTTGACTGTAAGTGTTTGGTTCTGGTCTATGGTACTTGGATTGTTTGTGATGACGATTGATTGCCTAATGCCCTTAACACCAAGAGGCTCACATAGTTTTCTATATAGGTCTAACTTTGATCCGTTAGACGGTCATTTTTATTATGCACAATAAAAAATATTAAATTAATAAAAACAATGGCCGCGGGAGGATTTAATCATGAAGATATTGAAATTTATGACATGAATGTCTCAGATACTAGTATCACAGATATGACTGGAATGACTGGAATGGTAACTAGTAGTATGTATCACGAACTGTTAAAAGACAAAGTGAACTCATTTTATGACAGTGTTGGGGCGCGCCCAGATGTAATAGATCCTAATCAGTTTGAATATGAAAAAGGACACTTATTTGTAAATACGGACAGAGGGAAAGTGTATCTAACACATAAAAATAACCCTTCTAGGTTTAGAGCTTTAAGTACAATTAAAGGTGAAGTCAGTGGTGAGGCAGCACTGCAGTGTTACCTTGGTGTTGGTACTAGTAAAAAGTTAACACCTCGAATTGTTAGTGCCCTTCACGACACGCAAACAAGGTTACCAAAGGGACAAGAAATTGAAATGGCAGCAGTAACAAGCCTACCAGAAATAGCAAACACAGTAATACAAAAAGCCTCATTTACTGAAGGTCAAATAAATGATGCTATGAAAACAATAGACGACCCTCCTTTGTCAATGCGAGAGATTATGGGCTTGGATAAATCACTGCAGTCAATAAGAGGTGAGATGGTGAATAATGTAGCCAAACTGGGTGAGCTTGATAAACACATAGAACGTGAAAAAGAGAAACTGGCTACCGCAGACAATGGGAATCTTGACACAGAAATGAAAGAAAGAATCCAACACAGCTTAAATGATTTGCAGATAGAAAGATCAGGACGATTAGAAGTGATTAGTATTGGAAGAGAAAAACTGAAAACACAGGTCAACAGGATTAGAGAAACTATTCAGAAAATATTTCACGAAGACACAATGTTGGCTGAGAGATTGAAACACTTTTCAGAGAACAGGGTATCACTATTGCAAGTTTAATTACTGCCCTTGGATTTATTATCAGTACTTACGTTTTGGCTGTCTCTGGTGGACCTGTTGGTGGCGGTGGTTCTCTTACACCAAGTCCACCAGGCCCACCAACCCCGGCCCCCACTGACCCAAAAGATTTACAGTCGTGGGTAAAAAAACAGCTGTCTCACATTTTAGATTTGCTTAAGAAACTGGCTCTGAAAGCGATGGATGCATTGCCTGGTATAATTGGCACTTTTGTTAGTTGGCTTATTAGTACAGCAGCAAAAGTAGTGGGGTTTATGGCAGAGAATGTGTGGGTCTTTTTGGTTACAGTAGGAGGATTAATCACTGGGTATTTAATGAAAGAGGTGAAGAAGTAATATTCCCAGTCCGGTGAGTCCTATTACCAAAGCAGTTCTCTCTGACTCATGAGTGCCAGGGGTTGGTGATGGTGAGTCAGGTGTAGGGGTCGGGACTGTTACTGTCTGTACAGGTGATGTCGTTACTGGTGCTGGTGTCACTAATGGTTTTAACAACTGTACATGCGTGGTTGTGGCCCCCAAGTTTACAGATTGATTGAGTCCTAATTTTTTACCATGACCTGCAACTATTATTTCGTTATTATAATTTGTTATTGTACCCATTTGGAGTTGAAGATCAGATGGCAACATGTATAACCAGATGCCTACTACAAAGTCAACTTTTGATCGCGCATATCTAAGTACGTCTTGATAGCGTTGTATGCTTGATGGGAGATCTACTACTGAATTAATTGAGTCTTCTAGATTTGCCAGAAACTGTTTTTGAGATTCGAACTTTCCACTTCCATTCAAAATATTTGATTTTGTTAATGACTGTGCTCCTAGTATACACCATACATATGTTCTGATAGACTCATTTATGCGCTTGACTCCCGCTTGAGTAAACCTATCACTTTTGTCTAAAATAAATGTGGTCCAGGCATTAGACTGTTTCTGTTCTATTGAACCTAACCAGACTTGTGATTTTGATGAGAATGATGTGTAACCGGGGTAGTAATCTTGAGGGTGTTGTCTGTGACTCATAGCGTAATTCAATATACCTATACCATTGTGATCATCAAGTTTTTGTGTAAAGTCATACCTGGGGCTTATGTTAAATTCATTACAAATGCGTTCAAATGCTTTCATATCCATGGGGTTGTTAAACCTGTTGAAACTGGATTCAGTTGGTAGTGGTGTATGCAGTTCTGACAGAATACGTCTAAGCTGGTAATACATGTGGAAACGATACACAGACCTAATCAGTTTGTTTGAGTGATTCAAATATTCTGTAAATGAAACACCGCATCCTGTAGTTTAACATATTATGGCAAAGTTAAGCTGGTTTTGAAACATCTGTAGTGGGCTTGAAGACCACTTTCTTGCAGTTGAATCATCTGTAATTGGAGGGTTTAGGTAATGGTCAAATGGATTGGGTACTTTCACTTGAAATAAATCTTGTTCAGACACAGCTATGTCAAGCTGATTTAGTTGAATTATTTTCTGTTCATAAGTTGGTGCCACATTATACTTGGCATCTACGTTAAATTGAAATGCGTTTGTAGTAACGCTTGTTGGTGATTTAAATTCCATCCTTCTTTTTTAAGAGATAATAAAAATGTTTATTACCTTAACAAATCTTGACACAAGCAAACCAGTGTGGTTAACTAATAGGATTGATAATCGTGATGGTAGCAAGGCTGTAGCTATTCATGAAATGTTCTATACTGTAAAATGGTTTAATGTAATAGATGATAAAAATTATTATGTAGCTCATGTATCTGGAACTGAGTTTGTTAGTTCTGAGGGAGCTAATGTTTTACGAGCTGGGTATTATGACTTTTGTACTTTAGCTGAATGGCTACAAAATCAATTTAAAATTAAAGCAACTTTAAATCCGGCTAACTTACTTGTTACATTGGAATTTCCAAAAGGTACTGAGTATTCATTAACATTAAGTCTTGTAAAATTACTTGGGTTTTTGGGTAATAATATTTATTTTCCAGATGAAGATTGGACAAGACCAGACGGGCGCCAACTACTATCACCAAAAAAAGAAAAAGTAACTGGAAGATATCCTGTTCATTTGTCAGTACACACAGTGCTAAATGTTTATTTGAAAGAACTGAACACGAGTGAGAATGTTCACAATGGAAAGTCTTCAACTTTGTTGAGATGCTTACCAACTGGAACTGCTCCCTATTGCGAAAGTGTGGTTGCTAGATTTCCTAATTTGCAGTTTAAGAAATTAGGTTCCAGTTTCTTTGAGTCACTGTGTTTATCTGTAACTAATCAAGATGACAAACCAGTTGTAATGCATGATTTTAGTGTTGTGTTGGAAGTTAAATAATTTTATTTTTGTTTATAAAAATGAGTGCTGGCCCAACGCCGAGAATTATTCCAATCGCGTGTCCTGTAACAGAGTTGAAAGATTTGGCTGACGTACAGGATTTTGAGAAGGAGGGGGAGGTGGGCGAGGTGTATGGATTTGAACTTGATTCTTCTGGAATGTACAAGCGGAAAGTAATCGATGACATGAAGGACGGAACAGAGAGACCAATTCCTAAACTTGGTCAGCTGTTTGATGTTACTGTACCTGTTCCAGTAAATAATGTGCCCTACAACTTAATACATGTGGGAAATAAGTGGGTAGTTTCACCTGTGCCGCCTGCGCCTACGCCAGCACCTACAATTGATTGGGACATAAGGTTGGAATTTATTAGTCCTTATGTATACACTGATGATGAAGGTGCCTTAGTGTTTAGGAAAGTTGTTAACTCTGGGCCGCTGATTGTAAGCCTTGTCCCAAGTTTTGCACAACACAACAATAGCAGAGAAAAACTAAAGGTGCAAGAGTATGAGAGATGACGGTATCTTCTTACGCACAGAAAGGGCAGATCAGATGCAAAAGTTGTGTTTGCACCAGCAAACTTTCCCATCGCAAGAGAAGCGACAATAGTATTTGAAATTATCATGAGATCTGTTTCTTCTTCTGCCAAAGAGGCAAATATTGCACAGGGAATAAAGCTTACATGAGATGAAACATTGACAGAGTCAACAAAAGATTTTATTGCCATTAGAAAAAATGTAGATGTTTTTGAGGTTTCGAGCAGTGTTCCAGCTGTCAAGATATTGGTCGATAAAATAACTTTTGTTTTTCTAAATTTGATAAAACTAGAACACATTGATCTTGTTTCATTTTATTACGCCAGCAAATTGTATACTTTTGATGAGTTGCAAAATGTAATCACTGATTAAATAAAAAGTATTTGTCAATAAAAAAAATGACAATATAGTATCCGCAACTATTGACGCTTGAGCCGACTGAATCAATTGTGATGACTAAAACAACTAATCTGCATGTGCCAATTGCATCAGAAAAAACATTACAGGCAGACGCATTCAGATTAAATAATATTACAGAAGCAATTAAATATTTGGAAAGTGAAGAGGCGAGGTACTCACGGTGCAAACGACGGTATCAGACCGTTTTCAATTCTGTTCAAAACACTTCAATGGCTGTTGGTGCAGTTTCAGCTGGATGTTCTGTAGGGGGTATTGTTCTGTTTGCCACGGGAATTGGAAGTTTAATTGGAATTGCAATTGAGGGTGTTAGCGTTGCTTTGGTTTGGAAGCCCTTAACAAAAGATTTCATACAAAGTTGCAGAAACAAGAAGCATTGAGTACGCTGGCTGGTGCAAAGCTGAGCAGTATGAAACTTATTATCACTAAAGCTTTGGATGATAATTTTATTGATGATATTGAATTTAAGAGAGTGCAGGATGATTTGAACAATTACAAGAAACAGAAGTCAGAAATACAGAATAAGATGCGTAGTCAACCTCCTGTGAATGTTGAAGAACTGAAGGCTAGTTTTTTAGTGGAAGGAAAAAAGATCGGTGTTCAGGAAACCACAGAAAAACTACACAATCTTTTAAACAAATAAAAATCAGGTTTGGTAATAAATCAATATTTTTGTCATATGCTTCGCAGAGAGATGACACGTCATTTACACCACTTGTGCCTGATTATTTAGCCCCATCCACTCCACCACCAGAGTACTACTGAGAAAAAAAAGTTTTTTTATTGTCCTTGTATCTTGTCAAATCTGTCTGAGTAAGTTGTGACTTAAGACAAGAACTCGTAAGAACTTTATAAGAACTTACAGTAAGTAAGTAATAAGTTCTTATGGTAAGTAATTAATAAGTTCTTATGTCAACTAACTTAAAGGTTACCTCTGCATGTTTTTAAAAGTTAGTTGCAACTTCTTAGTAACGTATAAAGTCCTACTTGGAACCACTTAGGTACATGTTTAGGTGTTCACAGAGACAATAGTTATAGAGATATATAATAGGAGACTACTAAGAATCAAATTTCAATAAGGCCGCACTAATCATGGTCACCACTTTTAAAATTAACAGGGTTGATTTGGTGATAGTAGAGAGGTCATGGCGGGTCATAGATTTTATTATCGATAAAGGCGAGATTTATAGATCGGTGCGGCCTTATTGAAATTTGATTCTTAGTAGTCTCCTATTATATATCTCTAGTTTTTTCTTATGTAGTATGCTCTATCCCTTTCCCCGACATAGTCTTTGTCACCCAGTGTAGAAAAGAGAAACCCGAGACCCTTGATTGATCGATGCAGGGAGTTGGCAGGACCAGAGCAGGGTGACAATTGTGACAAAAGGCGCCCATCGCAGAGCATAAGGACAGATTTTCCTTATATAGCCCCTATAAACGTTTCCGGACAAAGTTTTTGGGCCCCCAGTGTCAGTGGACAAGAGAGACCTCAGACCATCAATGCCTGCATGCAGGGAGTTCGCAGGGCCAGAGCAATGTACTGTGACGCCAAAAGCCAACTCGCGCCAAAGGCGCCCGTGGCAGAGCACAATGATAGGTTTTCCTTATGTATGCTCTAATGCCTGGTAAATTCTGACCAATTGTACAAAATGTAACAAAATCGCGAAAATCGCTTTAGTTACGTGGATACACGGTGGCGCGAAACAAGTACATTGTCCAACAGCTCCAGTGCTGGCGCACCATACACAGAAGAATTGAAATGTCATGATCTTTTGTTGCATTTCTTGTTCTCCAAGCAATCCCATAGAGAATTCGGCATGGAACTCATCAAATGGTGCATCTCTTCTCAAACAAATATCGATACAGGAACACTGCATAGTGAAAATTATCTTTTCATGTTATTGAGGTTTTTCATTCTATCCCAATGAATAAAGGCCCAGAAAATCGGGAAAAAAAATCTTTGTTGGGCGGCGAGGTTTTCAGGTCATATTCGTACAGCACATCCATTCAATGACGCTTTTACGTGATCCTGTATGATTTTGACGACAAAGAAGCGATTACTGTGTTTTTAAATAATGACATAGGATGTCAATGCAATAATCTACATGTTACGTGGTAGTCGTAGTCGTAGTATGATACAATCACACCAGACGCACGCACGTAGGGTTCTTGTAAAGAAACTTTACTCAGCTGCAACTCGTCACACGTGGCACAAGGTTGTAGACCACACTAGAGTAACAGTTCCAACAATATTTGTATTTGCAGTGATACAATTTCAGCACAATGCATCCCCAAATGCATTCACTCACTAATACACTGTCTCCTCTACAATGCATCAACACTTTTGTTTGAGACACTGCGTCTGTCATACAATGTATACACATTTCCTGACACCGTCTTTTATACCATTACAGATTTCCAGAACAATATAGCAAATTCACACAACTCAACCAATCAGAAATGAAAAGGTAACCAAAACTTATTAATATTCATGAAAAATAAAAAGTTCTGTAAGAACATCGCCAAAGCATGAGATGGGCAGTTCAGATAGTTCAAGGGTAGATGGTCCTGGGTCAAATACTGCCCGCTTATTGAGTGTACGATAGTCCACACACACCCAATTGGATCCATCTGGTTTCTTCACGATGATCTCTGGCGACTTGGACTCCTTGATGACTCCCAGGTCCAGCATCTCCTTGATGTCCTTATTCAGTTCTTCCCTCGTGTTATAAGTTGAGAAAGACGATACGGCTTGCTGCGAACCGGCTCGTTTGACGTCAGATTAACTTCATGCTCGATGGTGTCTGTAGTCCTTGGGTCAGGCGTAAACCGATGCTTGAAATCCGTAGTTAGGGCTCTCAGCTCTTCTTGTTCTGCCTGGGTCAAGTTTTGACCGAACTGGATGTCTTCTACCCCCTCCTTGTGGTGGAGTTCATTAAGATCGAACAGGTACTCGTCGTCTAGTCTCTCGTCAGCAGCCGACGCACCGATGCCGCTTTTTGTGGTTTGTCCTGACGACCTCTCTCGACGTACTTCTTTAGCAGATTCGCGTGTTAAGTCTTCATCTTGTTGTTGACCTTGACTCTGTAAGTCGTTGATGCCAACCACTGTGTCAACCATGCACGGCCCCTTCCATTGCATCAGGAGTTTGTTGTTGTCGGTGGGGAAAAGAACCAACACCTGGTCACCTGGCTGGAACCGTCGAGATTTGGCATTACGGTCATAACAATGCTTCCTCTTTCTCCGCGCCTTCTCCAGTTCTTCTCGAGCCATCCTGAGGGTATCCTCCAGCTTTTCTCTCAGGTCAAAGACATACTGGTAGTTGATCTTCACCTCAGGCGCGTCGATGTCCTTGGTCCAAAGCTCCTCCAGGATGTGCATCGGTCCCGTCCTGCCGTACAGTAATTCAAAGGGGAGAACCCTGTCGAATCCTGGGGAACCTGACTTCACGGTATGCGAAGAGCAAGGCATTGATGTATCTGTGCTACAACCTTGGCTGCTAAGCACACAGTTTCTTCAGCATAGATTTCAATGTTCCGTTAAACTTTTCAACCAACTCGTTATACATGTGGTGGTAAGGGGTCGTAGTGAGGTGTCGGATGCTCAAAAGCGGATTGACTTTCTCCATGCAGTCGGAGACGAACTGGTTTCCTAGATCACTCAGGATCTCCTCAGGAATCCCCAGACGGCTAAACATGTCCACGAGCACCTCCGCTACTGTTGGAGTGTCGATTGTCTTTAGTGGTATGAACTCAGGATACCTTGTAGCGTAATCCACCAGTCAGAATGTAGCGATGGAGGAGATATTGGACCCACCAGGTCCACAGCTACCCGCTTGAAAGGCACATCGATGAGTGGCATCTTCTCGAGAGGAACCTTGGAGATTGTCTTCCGACATATGTTGCACGATCTGCACATTTGGGTGACGTCGAGCCCCATATTAGGCCAGTAGAAGACTCCTCGGATCCTGTCGAGGGTCTTACTGATTCCAAGGTGTCCTCCTAGGATGGAATCATGGGCCAGTTTCATCACCTGCATCTTCAAGGGTTCAGGAACCACCACTTGACGGACAGGCTTGTCTCCATGGCTGGTGTATACCCGGTATAGGCTGTCTGGTTTTTTTGTCTCGAAGGTTATCTCCTTTCATCTTCGTGTTACGGACTCGGTCCGATCTCGGAACTTGTCAAGCGTAGGGTCGGCTCTCTGTAGTTCCACCAGCTTGTCTGTTCACCACGGCTGCTTCTGTGTTGTCACCTACTTGTAGAGGGATGGTCTGGCGACTCTTTGCATGACTTCTCGTGGTAACGGCACGGGTTTCAGGTCCCCACTCCGGATCTGGATTCGACAGCGTTTCCGATGATAAGGTCGTAGACTGGGGTCTTCACGAAAAACACCTTCACCTCTTCTGTCAGGTACGAGGTGTTGACACTGACCTTGGCAAAGTTGATAATCCTCACAGTTCCGTCGGCCAAGATGAGGCTTGTCCACTCCTGTAGCTTCTGGTCTTCAGCTACTAGATCCTCTCTCACAATGACGCCGCTACAACCCGTGTCTCTCAGCACCCTCACTGATGTATTGCCGACGAATACTGACACCACCGGCATGTTAGGCACATCACTCTCAGGCAGCGCGATGTTGGAAACTGGTAAGAATGTAGCCCCATCGCCAACTGGAATGTGTCCACTCCTTCTGAAAGACTCGATCTGCTCCGGTGTCGCCCGCTTTTCTCCGGACTCAAAGTCACCAGATGACGTCACATCATTGGCCAGTACTGCGGCGGCTCTGTGTTGAGACGTGATACCACTTCTGCCTGCTGTCCCGCGGTCTTGGTTGGGCCTTTTGGTGTTGTCGCCTCGGGGAACACCCTTGTAAGGACAACGTATCGCCTTGTGTCCCTTCATTCCACAGGAAAAACGTCAGGCTCTCTACGACATATAGTTTCGGGGTATCTCTGACTTTTTGTTTTTCTTCTGTTAGAGTAGACACACGCTGCGGCTTGCCGGGCCCGAACTTCATGTTGTGGGCGTCCAGGTATCTTTGAGCGAAGTCTGCAAGGGCCTTCAGGTACGGGTCCTTTTACTTGTTGAGGTGGGCGGCCACGTCCTTAGAACATGCACTGAGAACTTGTTCTTTGATGATGAGGTCACACAGGTCCTGGTACTCCTTCTTCAAGCCAGCCAGCTCTATCCATTTCTCCAAGTAGATCCTGATTCTCTCAGTAAATAGGCCGGGTGTTTCTCCTTCCTCAGGCTTGCAATTCCGGAATCGTCGTCTGTAACCCTCTTCTGTGAAGTCATACTGTCTCAGCAGGGCGGCTCTCAACTGCGCATAATCCTCGGCTTCTTATTTTGGCAGGCGGGTGTAGAACTCAAGCACCGTTTGCCGGTCAGAAGTGCGCTCAGTTTGGTTGCCCAAGTCTCTTGTTTCCAGTTGTTGCTGCTTGCCGCAAAGCGCTCGAATCGCTCCAGGCAAGTATCCATTTTATCCCTACCTAATGCATAAGGAGGTATGAAAAGAAAAGGGGAGACTGCCAGTGCTAATATTTTAGGAAGGTTACAAAGTAAAGTAGGTTATAGCACTGTCAGGGGAGAGAAATGTGCATGATCGACCAGTGATCATAGATCTACTGTGGCCAAAGCACACAAAAAAGAGATAGGAAAGAGAGGGGGCGATAAGAAAGTGACTGAAAGCAATGCATATGGAAGCCCCTCCCCCCCCCCCATCCCCGAAGGGGGGCGTATCACATATCCACTGTTCCAGCCACTCAGAGCATGGAAATTTAAATCTAGGTCCCCCAAGGATAAGCATAAGGAGGTAGTTTTGGCGCACGGCTTGTTTGCTCTCTGCTGGCTAAGACTGCTGCTTCAACTGTCCTCTAACTCCATCCTCTTGAGATGAATTTCGTGTTGTCGCTGCCTCTCTGCCTCTTCTCGCTGTCTCTCTGCCTCTTCTCGCTGTTTCTCTACCTCTTCTCGTTGTTTTGCTGGTTTTGATTGATTGATTGTACATTGCTTAGCGTCCCGACAGCAACAAGGCTTTCTCAGGACGTGCCTGCACTGCTTGTGAAAAATAAAAAATAAACAGAACATTGAATGTATGTCGCCAGCCGGTCAAATACATTAAATAAACCTAACACATGGGGCCTAAATAAAGCTAAGACCATTTAGCAACACACATCCAATATCAAGAGCTACAGGCAGTGCAGACAGTAGGGAGAGTTTTAAAAAGGCAAATACAGGTGAATGGACCTCGGGTAGACAGAAACACATGCCCCAGAATAGAGAGAAAAACTCACCCTGTGGGGCTGACCAGGGTGACCCTGGGAACTAAAAAGTACCTAACCCCACCCAAGTCCCCCAGGGCAGACCCGGGTGGGGTTGTTTTGCTGGTGCTTAAATATCCAGTTTCTTGATCTCACGCTCTTTGGCTCTTTCTTCTTTCTCCAATATCTTCACTTCTTTTCTCCCCAGTCACCGTTTTCTTGTTCTCTCTCCACTAGTTGAGTTTCCTCTAGTCCGCATTTTTTTCCAATTCGCAGGAATGTCTCCATTTCCGATGTCGCCATCTCTGCGTTTCACTGCTGGCTGTTGTCTCCGGCTACCCTTTCCACTGAGCCAACTCAGTGAAGAAGTCCCGTCGGAGGTGCCAAATGTCAAGTTACGTGGTAGTCGTAGTATGATGCAATCACACCAGACGCACGCACGTAGGGTTCTTGTAAAGAAACGTTACTCAGCTGCAACTCGTCACACGTCGGTGGCACAAGGTTGCCGTAGACCACACTGGAGTAACAGTTCCAACAACAAATTTTTTTTATTGTAGCGATGCAATCAGTCTCAGCATTGTATGGGAGACGGAGTACATCAGAATTGTGGATGCATTGTACGAGACAGTGTACCAACGTGTGGATGCATTTGTGGATGCATTGTGCTGAGATTGCACATACTACGACGTAACACTACAAAACCAGAAGTTTGTTATTTAGGATTGTTTTAACCCAAATTGTGTGACTTGTCAACACCATATGAAGTGGTAAAATATTGTACGGAAACATGTTTCTTAAATTTCAGCCTGTTAGATATAATGGAGATGAGGAGGTTACCTTCAAACAGGTGTCCATTTATATTATTGTTGGTACACCCAGTGGCCTTCCGGTTTCATCAACTTTTTTAATGCATTTTTAAAATGGGCTACACCTAGCTATCTAACGTACATGAAAGATTCTTCAAGAAGTCCTTTGATACAAATTGCAAAATACCTGAGTCATAAGTTTCAAAACAAGCAATATTTTGCATTAACAAATTCAAGCGAAGTCAAAGTAATACTCTTGTTGGTTTGTTTTCTCCACGTTTGATAGATACAGATTTCCTAATCGGTAGACCACAACGTGTTTTGGTTAATGGTCGCTTGTCTAGTACTGCTGTCACGTGCACCGGGTTCCCCCCCCCCCCCCCCCCCCCCCCAGGGGTGCTGCTTGTCTCCACTCCTTTACATCCTGTACACTGACGATTGCAGGAGTTGTCATGCTGATAGTTACATTGTCAAGTTTTCAGATGAAAGCGCCTTACTTTTCCTTCAGCAAGGGTCATCTGATGAACATGGACCCTCATTGACTGACTTTCTTCAGTGGTGCGATGACTCTTTTTTAGAGCTTAACGTGGGTAAGACATGTGACCTTATTGTTGATTTTAGGATGAACAAGCAGGATCACAGTAAGACTATTATACATGATAATGAAGTTGCCGTTGTCCAGAAGTATAAATACTTAGGCACCATCTTCGATGATAAACTGAACTGGGATGACAATACTGAAACTGTTGCGAAGAAAGGCCAACAGAGATTGTATTTTCTGAGAAAGATGAACTCTTTCTCTGTTGACAGGACCATTTTAACTTTGTTTTACAAATCTTTCTTAGAAAGCGTCCTGACTTTTTCGTTCATTTGCTGGTTCCCAAATCTTAGTGTTAAAAACAAAAACAGTCTTCAGAGAATTGTTCATCTCAGCTCAAAGATCATTGGGGAAGAACAGAGAAGTTTAGCCGTGGTCTGCGATCGTCAGTTTGTAAGAAAAGCTACTTCCATCCTGGCTAGTAATGCTCACGTGATGAAAGACCTCTTTGAATTGCTCCCGTCTGGCCGCCGATACAGACAACCATCATGTAAAACCAACCGCAGGAAACTGTCTTTCATGCCTGTTGCCGTCCGACTCTTAAATATTTTGTAAATCCACACAGCTGTTAAAAGTGTGCGTGCGTGCGTGTGTGTGTGTGTGTGTGTCTGTCTGTGTGTGTGTGTGTGTGTGTGTGTGTGTGTGTGTGTGTTTTATATAGCTGTTTCATCGCGTGGGTATCGCTGGCCAGGATGGACAGTTGTAGAGGGTGTAAGTGGAAAGTAAGACATTAATGTGTTCGCTGATAATGTCGTTAATAATGCTCTTTAAGTTTTAAATAATGTTTTAGTAATTGTATTAGTTTAGAGTTTTAATATGTCTTAATACTAGTATTATAAGTCTTACAGATTTAGCATATTAATATCAGGTACAAATGGGATATTAGAATGTCCTGATATTAATTAATGTTTACTGAATGACTTTATTTGATTGTTCCCCCCGTCCACACAAATGTAATTGCCCTTTAAGGGATAAATAAAGTTATTTGAATTGAATTGAAGATTACGAATTATATCACACGAAAGCGTGTACTTTTGTCAGAATACTTGAGAGCTTGTCTGTATAGGTATGTATGGGTGAATGAAAATGGAAAGTGTTTTCAATGTGTGTGGGAATAAACAAGTTGGTTTCCTATTTCAAAGATGGACAACCTGAAATCCGTGACAGAGATTGCAAAATGTTATTCTATCACCAACTAAATCGATGCACATAGGATACGTTATTTGTAATATTGGTTGCCATGGTAACATTAAGCAAAATCTTCGAGGTGTGAAATTTTCCTCTATCACAATTTTCTACCACTGTACCAAATTTTAAAGCATTCGGCCCGGTTATTTCGAAGCTAACAAAACGTAGGCTATAGCTACATCTGCTACTGTGCATCCGGTTGTGTTTTCCTCGCACCGCTACGGCAGGACTCGACAATGAACTAGCCACGATGTATACTCTCGTTTAGCTGTGCTCTGTTTTCTCAGTTTCTTCTTCATTATGAAATAAAACACGTCACATCGACCCCGGTCTTCGACGTTCATTGCCTCATTTCCTACCTCCCCGTCCACCCGGTTATATTTAGAAGAAAAAAAAAGACGCAAAAAGAGAAACAAACAAGGAAGATATAAACAGACATGTTTTCACCATCAAAGACCACACAACTGAAATAAATCTTCTTTTTTTTTAATTGTATGCAGGGAAGTCAGTTGTTATAAAAAGCAACGAACCGTGCACAATAGCACCGATATATGAATGACGCGTTGTAACTGTAAGACAGACACCAAGTGAATTTTTTTTATTTTATATAAAACAAGAAATACTATGCCCACTAGCTTAAACATCAAGGACTTACGTGATGGTCTCTGTCATTACAAGCCAACAGACAAATGATATATAAAGTAGATCAGAATGACACTAAACTAACGCATGATGAATACAGAAATCTTGAGTGTAGAATCAAAACCAGGCTGATATTCAGAAGACAATGAAAAAGACGCACTATACAGTATACAAAGGTAGCCATTTCTCTGGCAAACATTATCTCACCAATATGGCGTTACAGAAGTACATCCCTGACACTAACAGTGACAGTGACGACATGTACATGGTTTGAGTTTAAAATCAAAATGACAAACGTCAGCGAGTAGTAACAACCACATCACAGCCACAAACAAAAATATAGCACCCACAGTCTAAACTTTACGATTACACGCAACGTACAATATTTACGAAGAAGAAAGTGATTAAACATTACAATTAAACAGAATGATTAAAGACGCGAAATAAGCAGTAAATAATAAAAGAAAACAGAGGATCGTGTGACTTACGAACGCAAGAGTGAGTTAGTGAGGCAGTAAGTGAGTGGGTGGATGGCTCGACTGACTCGATGGCTGGTTGGATGGACGGCTGATGGACGGCTGATGGCCGGATAAGTTACTGGTATCACGCATTTGCTACATTGAGCTCTGTAGGCCTGTGGGAGGTCAAAGTAACCATAGTACCCAGAAGACTTTCGGGCCTCCGAGGGTACAATGGTTACTTTCACCTCCCTCCGATCTACAAGGTCCGTGCCGCAAACCCCTGCGACAATAACTTCTTTGTTTAATTTCTCCGCGATATTCGTAAAATTGTCACGTCCACTTGATAGTGCAGTTGCTTGCGACAATAGACCTCAATACAGTTACTGACCGATACCCTGCAAGGGCTTCAAGCGCAAACACGCCTCTTGCTGTTAGCTTTACAACAGACCGACCCACTCCTTGCCTGAACTGTCATTTAAACTGCGAGCGCGAGAGACCCTCGACCAAAATCAGCGCGCTGTTTTTTAATTAGGCACCACGTGTTTCTGGTCGCTACCCATCAACTCCGGCAAAACAATGCGGGTTCGTTGCCGCTTACCAGACTGATGTGAGTTAGTTTGTTAGTTATTTGGGTTTAACGCCGAGCAGGCAAATAAGGCCATCTCATGGCGGCAGACTGACGTGAGACAGCGTCGGTATTTTCTGTTCTTTTAGCCGATTTTTCGGTACTGGAGATGCCTGGAAAGCCCTGTTATGGGAAATGTAAGCCATATTCTCGATACCGTGATCGATATCTAGTGCAGTTTGTCCATTCCTGAAGATTTTCTCAGCACTGGCATACACGAAAAAGTGGATTAAAACTTGCGGTCAGCCAAATGATCAACTAAACTCCGAGAGATCACTAACAAGACATCACTACCCTCAAAAGTAACATTTTTGCTGTCCTTTGTTTCACCATATTCTTCATAGACTGACTTGATCGCTTGTATTCACAGTTGCTCTGCTAAATTGGAATGTCAGTTGTGTGTGAAGCATTAGTGCATGTACGCTGACCCCGTATGGCTGGGGTGAGAGACGCATAAATGATGTAAACAGCCTAGCACTAAGAGCAGTTCTCGGGGTGCGGGAGGTGGGGGGGGGGGGGGGGGGGGGGGGGGGGGAGGGGGAGAGAGATGTTTTCAGACATACTGAAATGGAAGTTAAAGAGGTTTTTTTTACTAGTGGTTGATGCCGTACACGTCACTGAAAGTGCACTGAGTGATTGCTTGCACGAGAATTTCTTTTAGAGGCTACGTATGCCCACATGTAAGTAGAATCACCCATAGGTTGTAAACACGTCAAAACTGATATTGTTATTGGAAAAAGCGCATATAAATGTGTAGAGTTGTGCAAAATTTCAGAGCTCTATATTTAACAGTTATGAAAAAATCACAATTGAATTGGCGCAACTGAGACGATTTGCGCATTGTATAAAATGCCAAGTTTAGGGTCAAATACTGAACGTAGGCTACATAATATCTAGACTGACAATATCCCCGATACCCAGTTCGTACCAACAGCTGATAAAATGAAACTCTTGAGAAGATATGATATCCTAAAAATGGTTTAAAAAAATTAACAATAGCATTACTATACTAGCATTCGACACCGACTCGCGCTATTTTCCGTAAAGTTTGTGATCACGCGTAGCAAACGTTGCCGTAGACGCGGACTAAAGGTGCGGAGCCGCCTAAAGTGAACCTCGCGCCGAGAAAAGTGGGCCGATTTCAACATATCTTTTTGAAAAAAAAGTGTTTCGAACCGCATTGTCCACAGGTTGCCGTCTGAGTAATGCGATGGAACAGTGTTTTTTTCCGATTGTTGTCCGCTCAACATTATGAAATGCCAAGACAAGATGGCGGCCATGCAACACCCGGCCTCCTGGCCGCCCGCTCCGGATGGTCGTCACCGGCAGTATTCTAACAGACGTTGTACCTTCGTTTGATATACGATGTCAGGCCCTGCAATGCTGCATCACGACCGGTATTTCTTTTTGATGACTTTGGCAATTTGATGTGCTGTGACTGGTAATTGGATTTTATATTTTTCTCCGCTGTGCGATGCTGGGAGTTGATACTGACACGCTGATTCTTATTGTACCATGCGGATATCTGAAGAACTTGACAGCGCGCGTTATGCTGTGGCAATACAACCATTTTGCTTTCCTCCCCTTTCATCTTCTCGGGAGTGGCTCTTCCCACGCCACGCTCAACATCACTGCCTACGGAATGGCCGGCGCTAGTGCATTCAACGAAGCGAGTACCAGCAAGCTTCAGGACCCACATTCCAGCCGAATTATGTGATGACAGACACCTCAGACGCAGTGACTGTGTTTCTTACTGAACAGCGTGTGTACTCTTTAGAAACCATTTTGGACTGCTTTTACGTTAATGATGTAGTTCTACTACTATTGCTTGAAAAATGATTGATTGATTGATTGTACATTGCTTAGCGTCCCGACAGCAACAAGGCTTTCTCAGGACGTGCCTGCACTGCTTGTGAAAAAAAAAAAAAAAAAACAGAACATTAAATGTATGTCGCCAGCCGGTCAAATACATTAAATAAACCTAACACATGGGGCCTAAATAAAGCTAAGACCATTTAGCAACACACATCCAATATCAAGAGCTACAGGCAGTGCAGACAGTAGGGAGAGTTTTAAAAAGGCAAATACAGGTGAATGGACCTCGGGTAGACAGAAACACATGCCCCAGAATAGAGAGAAAAACTCACCCTGTGGGGCTGACCAGGGTGACCCTGGGAACTAAAAAGTACCTAACCCCACCCAAGTCCCCCAGGGCAGACCCGGGTGGGGTACTTGAAAAATGACTATGAAGTTATATATTAGTTAAGTTATAATTAAGGTGGTGACTGTTTATGCCGGAGCCGCGACTGTCTAATAGCCGGCGCTGTTCTTATGGCGACGGGCCCCCCAGGTAGCAACTGTGAAAGTATTCGTCTTTTTTTGTTCTTCTTTTTTTTTTTTTTTTCTTTCTTTCTTTTTTTTTTTTTTTTTTGCGTATTTTTGTTATTTGTGTAACTAGTCTCAGCCAAACAGAAAGTTTAAAAACATTATATTATGTGTTATAGAGATAATAAGATAGGGCCGTCTTTAGTTTGCTTGTGTTAGGGAGGTTCAGGTCGGGTTGGGGCCATTAGACGCCATTAGACGTCCCATTAGACGCCATTAGACGTCCCGAGCCATTGTCCATTTGTCTGAAAACTGCTGTGTGAGTGTGTGTGATTGCGAGTTGCACCCGAGGTGGCGAAACGAATTTCTCTTTTTGAGATAATAAAGTACTCTTATTCTTATTATTCAAAACAGTTTAGAATTCTCACATTATTCGCCATTGAACGGATGATCGATGTAACAATAACCTCTTGCGTGTATTTCATCGGACCATCTTTAAACTGTTCGATCCGGTAAAGAACCTACATCAGAGTAAAGAGATTTAACAGTTTTTCTTTGCGAATATCCTTCACACAAAAATCATATAGTTTAGAATTTAACATTCGGCACTGAAGCGACGATCATGTGACGCTGACCTTGGTGCAACATTCCGCTAGATCCGGCGAAGGATCTAGAATGTCGTGTGTTTCCATGGAAAACATTGCTTAAAATTGTGTGCTGTCGTGTTAAGGTCATAGTACTGTAATTTCAAATCAATAAAAAAAAATAAAATAAAATAAAAAAAAAGCTTTAGGAATGACTGCTTTATGTTCCCTAGGGTCTCAGCCCTTCACTAGACACATTGCCTACCCCGCCCAAGCTCTCCCGGCTAACACTGACTTGTTATTACAGTTAATGGACGTATTAATAGATTGGTATTTTTGTCTACCGTATTGAATACGGTAGACTTTGAAATGGGGCTGGTCGGAGCGCATTCTGGAGCATGCACATGACGTTTTTGGCTTACGGGGCAGAAATTCTGGCAAAGAAGTAACAAAATAAAAATGACGTCACGTCTATCTACCCTAGAGAACGTCTTTTTGGCGCCAAAGCGCCGTGTGCGTGTGTGTGTGTGTGTGTGTGTGTGTGTGTGTGTGTGTGTGTGTGTGTGTGTGTGTGTGTGTGTGTGTGTGACAGCGACTAGAGCCCGCGTTTGAGGACGGAAAAGCTTGAAATTTTAGGATATTGTTGTCCGCCCTAAAAGAATTATCTCGAGAAATTTTTTTCGATGCTTGATTAAGATGCTCATTGGCAAAAAAAAAAAAAAAATGGCCCGTTTCACAAAAACCAGTTGAGTCCGTAATTTTTCTTATTTTTAATAGATATTTTGCATATGGCTAGATAAAAGGGAAATACTGAATGAGTTCGTTAACCAGCGTTGTACCTGTAGAACATTTTGAGTGATAATTAAATAATTAAAAAATATATATTTTCACGTTTTGGGGATTAATTTCACGAATTATACGAACGAATACCTTAAAAACAACTCTAGAGTGCGTATTGTTGAAACTATGCTATGAACTGAATTTTATAAAATGCGCAAATCCTTGCTAAGCGTGTGAATTTGCTCTTTTTGTCGAAAATAACGCGTTAAAAGGTATGTTACAAGGAAATTGCGGTACAGTGTGTTTCCTCGCGTGGTCACCTGGTAAGGTCTGCTACTAACGTGACGTGGAAATAAAAGCAACGATAAATAAATAAGACACCACTATTCTCTCCCATTCGCAAACGTACGTTTGGAAAGTGTGCAGACGTTGCTCAACGTTGTCATCCAGCGGCGGGCCTTAGGAGGGGGGAAAACGCTAGTCCAATTTTGGATAGCCCGGAAATCCATTCCCTCCCCCACCCCCAACCCCCCTTTCCCTACTTGTCAAAAAACACTTGGCTTTTTTTTTTTTTTTGTCTACCGTATTGAAAATACGGTAGATTGTGACATGGGGCTGGTGGGAGCACGTTCCCTAGCATGCAAATGACGAACATAGGCGAGCACACATCAGACTCGGACAGTGAAGTAGCACGATAAAAATTACGTCATACGGTAACCGCGCTCTTGAACGTACATATGGCGGGAAACGCCGTGTGTGTGTGTGTGTGTGTGTGTGTGTGTGTGTGTGTGTGTGTGTGTGTGTGTGTGTATATGTGTGTGTGTGTGTATATATATATATATATGTGTGTGTGTGTGTGTGTGTGTGTGTGTGTGTGTGTGTGTGTGTGTGGACACGAGTATCCTGAAACTATAGGAAATGCTTTGACCGAGATGTCATTTCGGACAGCCTCCGAGCATATTTTAAACACTCGTTAAAGAGAAAATTTGCCGTTTATATAAAGTCGGTTGACCCGCATTTAAATCCGCAATTTTCATTCTATTCACTCGGAATTTCAGATATAGCTAGCTTAGAGATAGAAACTGGATGAGCTCGTTAACCAGCTTTGTACCTTTTCAACCTTTTCGTAAAAAGTAATTCATCATTGCAGAAAGAAATTAAAAAGTAAGAATTCTCGACTTCTAGAGAAGTATCAGAAAGTGACGGTGAGGTAAAGGCGCCAAACACGTCAGTGTTAAACAATGTTCCTAAATTGTCGCAAAGCACCAGATGTCCGTGTTATACAATGTTTCTGAATTGACATCAAATTCGTCATTGTGTACATGGCGTCGTGGGACTAACGATGCCATGACGTGAAGCTTATAGTGACGTCATTTTGCTGCTCGTGCTATTCAGAATTCCTGTTGCTACTCCAGCCCACAGAGCGTACTAATGGCGAGAAGCGACATGTGTCCGTCTTTATTTGTGTGCGCCGGTGTGTTTTGATCAGAGCTTGGGTTAGAGAGGAGGGAACTGGATTAGAAGGATAAGCTAAACGCATGTGAACTCCAAACAATACGGTAGATTTTGGGATGAAATCCGCCTTTTTTCTTTCTTTCTTTTTTTAATTTTTTATTTTGAGAGGGGGTGGGGGGTGGGGGGGGGGGGGGTCCACTATGTAAGTGAGACTATGTTATAATGGGCCCCCGGTAAAACTTGAACGTCGGCATTTGCTTCGAAGCTATTCAAGCTACAATCTTCAAATTTGGCGCAAGGGTACTTCGTGGCAAGACCTATCTACACATGCCAATTTAAGTGACTTTCCTGAAAGGTCAAACTCACAAGGGGTCCAGAAATAGGTCCAAAGTAGCCATATTTTGAGACAGACTGTCCTATCTCAAATACTATTTTCAACTTTAAACACAAACGCGATACAGAGATACCTGATGGTAAGACATTTCTATGCAATGTGGCTGATCCCTCGGAAAGGTCAAGGGTTACAGGAGGTCCAAAAATATGTTTTTAAAAATCGCGATATTTTCACAAACTTTGTTTTTACTAAAATACTATTTTTAACTTCAAACCGAAACTTCATACAGCGATACCTGATGGCAAGACCTTTCCATGCTGACCCCGCGGTAAGGTGAAGGATCACAGGAAGTTCAGAAAAAGGGCCAAAATAGCGATAATTTCACCACCAAAAAAGTATCAAATACAAGAAAGCAAATTTAAACTAGCTATACTCGCACTTTTTAGTCATTAACCTTGATGGCACCCTTCCTGCGTACCTCTCCTCCTCACTTAAGATGTACGAGCCATCCAGAACCCTCAGGTCCAGTTCTGAAAAGTTGCTGTCTGTCCCCAATGTGAAGCTTTATTTGGGTAAAAATATCAGGTACCCCATGTCTGGAATGCTCTACCTCAAGTTCCCATGTCCGCCAGGCTCCACTGATCTCTGTCAGCCTTTAAGCAGCAGCTCTAGAACTTTCTTTTAAATCCAAAGCAGTTCGGAGTGTGTGTGTGTGTGTGTGTGTGTGTGTGTGTGTGTGTGTGTGTGTGTGTGTGTGTGTGTGTGTGTGTGTGTCTGTGTGTGTGTGTGTGTGTCTGTGTGTGTGTGTGTGTGTCTGTGTGTGTGTGTGTGTTCTTAGAAATTTCGTGGTGTGTGTAACAGCACATTGAGACTGGGATAATGCGCTTTATACTGAGTATGATCTGTTATTATTATTATTATTTAAACGCCTGATTGTAAAAAAAAAATGTATGCATGCTAATTTGGATGACCCCTCAAAGGTCGATCGGCCATACACGTGAGCCATTCTAGTTTTTCGGCCACTTGTCTGGCGTCGGGAGGACTTTTCTGTCAGGTTGAAGGTCCCAAACCAAAAGTTTGACCTCCCATCCCGTCGAGGTAACTTATCCGCCCCTGTCAACATATGAGTAACAACAGTTCACAAACTAAACGGATAAAGAAAACGTCTATGGCAGTGGGGCCTAGGTCCCGAAGGGACTGTTCATACGCTCCGAAAGAAAACAACAGTTCATACATGTCCCAAAGATTAGCGTGCTCATAAACGTACCTGGAGACCTAAGTAAGTGCAGTTCGAGAGTGGGTCTGGGACGGGGAAGTGGCAACGGGACGTAGGTAATTACAAATGTGTTCTGGTGTGTGAGTTTGGATCTTCCCACTAACAGCTGAAAGGAGCAAAAATCACTGATCAACACACATCTATTGCAATTTGGATATTGGACCCTCAGATTTTCCGTTTACGTAGCAAGTCCAGAACAGTCAAAAAGTTACAATCAATCAATCAATCAATATGCATCCCACACAGGTTCGTGTATACATTCTCAAATCGCGTTATTATGGGTTGACCGATCTGACTTCCTAAGTCTGTAGGGCTCTTGAGGATCTGTGCCTATTGCAAGGGTCTGCATCATGTACGTCGCACGGTGGAAAACAATCTGCGACCGAGACAGTGCCAGTGAATAGATGCCCATGTTGCTGTTGTTGCAGTGGACATTCAGATAGTTGCGCAACGGCCTAATCTGACTGTGAAAAACTATTCCAACATAAATCCTGACCATGCGCGAACCCATGGGGATCCAACATAAATCCTGACTGACATACTGCCCGGACCCAAGGAGATCCATGCCTCATGCCTCGGTCGACGCTCTTTTTAACAGTCTGTGTCCCCGGGGTTAGCTGATCTCACCCCGTGTCCCGCGGGGTTTGGTGTGCCAGTGTGGACGCGGCCTGTTTTACAGCTGGGTCGTGCTATCTCGCCTTGACACACACATCCGACCGTGAGCGGCTCGAACACCTGAACGACAGAGAGAAAAAATAAATATATCAATAGACGATCATCTCATATCATATTGGGCCAAAGTTTTGCTTGATATTAGTGCCGATAACTGATAGATTTGATTACAAGACCCGAATCAAAATGTCAGAGGCGTTTGTCACGTCACTGATAGGCAAACAAAATGTATCTCAATATAATTGTTTTAATATAATTTAATATAATCTATTGCTTCTCGTTTGCTCCCACAGGTCATATTACATGTTCAAATTGGGCAGTTCAGGCAGTAAGAGGACCGGTGTTTTTAAAAATAATTTTTGCCTTACTTTGAATATTTGTAGTAGGGCTGAATGTTGAAATTTGCTAGAAATGTCTGATTAGATGAGAGGAGACATGTTTGGTGCTTTGATTCACACCATCCTGAGCTTATCCAGTGGACAATTGTGGGCCTATGTTGAGTTGCCGTTGAAGTAGTGATTTGAGGGGCACGCTGATTTCAGCTGTGCTTGGGTGTGGGGTTGGTAAGGAATCAGGTTCACAGCCAAGAAATGTTAAAGTCAATGTGCTGTTTTTGTTGGCATTTTGTGCATGGCAAATGTGCAGCTTGTGGGCGGTAGTGTTTTTTTAGGGGATTGAAATATTAGGGGATGACTGGGACTGACTAGGGCTAAGAGGATGGCAGCCCGGTACGGAAACAAACACTGTGTTCCGTCGCCTGTCAGAGGCACCACATGCCATATGTGACTTAGACCGGAAATTGGTTTAATGTAACCATATCATTGAGTTTTGACTTTTGCAGTTGGAAAACTGAGAAAATCATGAAAAAATTAGAAATTTTGCCCAAAAATCCCTGCGTTTGCAGTTTTATAGGCGTTTTTGCATGTTTTGCGTCGCAACACCCTGTTTTCCTGCACTGTTAGCTATGTTTAGTGTGTTTGTTCATTTATTTTTTGTCTTACTGGTAGTCGATCTTGCCCTTGAAAGGGGTGGGGTTTGGGGCATTCAGTTTGATAAATGCGTTTAAAAAAATGCACTCTTTCAGTTATTGAAGTTGTGGGGTGAGGTGGGGTGGGGTGGGGTGGGTGGGGTGGGGTGGGGTGGGGGGTTGGGTTGGAGGTGGGGAGAGTGGGGGGGGGGGGGGTGCTTAAGGTCAAAGGTTAAGAAGAAAACTACAATGAAACAGTGTCAGCATGTTCATTTCATCAGACAGCTGACCTCAGAGTGAAATAATCCACCAAAATAGTGTGACATGCAGAAGAGTTATTTTGCATGATCCAGCTACACTGGTTGCATCTGAGGTGTCATTATGCTGTAATTGTCAAGTAGTCCATAAGCTAGCCAGGTCTACCGTGCACCCCAACCCCCCCCCCCCCCCCCCCCTCCTCCCAGTACTCAATACGATGGGTTTCAAAATGTACCTGAGATGTTTAAGCCATGTTCGCCGAAAATCCTTAGGAACACACCAGAGATATAGCCGATGGCGCAAGGGTACCCCTATTTCGCTCTTCGCACATGCTAAAATGAGGTTGAGAAACATTTTCCTCTAAATAAATCAGATTTCATTCCAGAAGCCCAAATCAGACAATATTATGTTAAGGCATACTTTCTGCATCCTCTGCACACAAAAAAAACAGAATGAAAAAATATTGAATCTCTGGCTCACAGTGAAGGTATTTGTGCACCCAGTAAACGGCCATTTCCTCGAAATCGCAAGAAAAGACAAAAATAATGTGTCAGATGCCTTCATGAATTTTCTATAGCACTGACAGTTCATTTTAAGGCTTAGATCATTAAAACAGGATGTCACAATTATTATAAACTTAACTAGGTTGATTTTGTATCCCTAACCCCAAGTTTAAAAAATACACAAAATTAATTTTAAAAATTTCTTAAGTTATTTTATTTCATTTTGACCTCTCTTTACCTATTAAGTTTCAATAATGTGAGCCTAAAGTGCAAGAAAAAAAGGAAAGTCGGCATCCTTTACGGTATGTTCATGGTGAATGATAGCTTTTTCCCAATTAATATTGCAGAATTAGGAAACGTACATTGTTTCCGATGCCCTCAGAAATTTTGCATACAACTGATAGGTCTTTTTTATTGGTTAGGATAGAGTACTAGAGTTACTCCCAACCGGATTTTTTTTTTTTTTTGCATTTAGGGGCCACAGTGGCTAAATCTGCTGCCCTACCCCCATTTTACCAGTACTGCAAAGGAACGCAAAATGATCATAACAATTGCTTATGTCATACTCCTCTGTTTAAATATTTTTGTTGCCAGTTTTCTTAACAAAGTATGCATATTGAGCATACAATTTGTGATCATTTCATTTATTCCAATGTGACCCATCAATTTAATTGTAATTATTTTTAGTTAAGGCATGTTTAACAGGGGCTATCGCTGAAGCTTCTCTACCGTCTGCACATTCAACAGTCTTGTCAAACACGGGGCAGCTGTACCTCAGGGGGATGTTGTGTCTGATGCTGTTTTTGGGCTGCATTAATGACCTCCGTCCAACAGTACCAAGGTTCATCTCGAACATCCTCCATGCGGATGACTTTGCAGTGTGGTGCGCAGCAGAACATAAAGAAATAGCATCCTGCAGAATCCAGGATGCTGCCAATATAGTCAGCAGCTGGACTGAAAGATGGCCACTCAAACTGAGCTAGACCATCTCTTTCAATGAGATGGAAGATGTCACCTTGAAACTGGAGACCTTCCAGTACCAAAGACAGACAGGCCAACTTTACTGGCAACAAATAAATTATTGGATTCACGTGGAGGCCTCACATCGAAGCCATGGAAGCTAGAGCTGCAGAAAAAAAAGTCTCTGATGAAGAAACTGGTGGGGACCACATTGGCGCAAAATTACAGCATCCTGGCGCAAGCAAACACCTGCTTGGTCAGACCAGTAGTGTGGTACCAAGATACATCGACAACATGAAACACTGCCTACTAAACCAAATATGCCAGGCTTGACATGCAGAACATTGGTCATTCTCATGATGCAGTGACATTCTTAGCGCCATCTGGAGCACCCCAATTTAGGAAATGGAGGACATTGGAGCCACTGGAACGCAGAACAGCACACACGATGAAGAGACTTACTAAACACCGACAGCATGGGAGACTACAGGAGCAGACCAAGAACCGTCAGAAATGCCCAAGTCTGAACCACCAACTGAAGGTCCTGCAAAGGGCTAAAACTGATGTCCTGAAACCAAGCCCAAAGATGTGTGAAGATACCTGGACATCTCGAAAGAGCCTTCTAGACAACATAAACAATGTTCCAGGACTCTTTGCCAAAGGTCGCGGCACTGCAAAAAGCCAACTCGCTGGAGATTATGCACAAGCGCTACCTCACAGCAGCTGTGGTACCGCACAAGACGCCGTGTGAAATGAAGAAAGTGGCGTGTACATCTGTTGTGCAGAGCGCACTATTACCTCCCTCGCCTTACCAGCTGGCGGCAGCAGCTCCAACTATCGTACAGATCTGCAGGTGCTCAACACAGCAGCAGAGCACTAGCTAGGGAAAGGCAGCAGCTTGATCCACTGATCTCACCAGGAAGCTTCATGATAGACTGGATGCCCTGTCCACAAAATAGTGCTGCAGTGGATTCCAGTGCATTCTGGAGTAGCTGGGAATGGAGAGGCTGACAGCCTGGCCAAAGCAGGTGCCAGACTACCTCAAGATCACAACCTCCTGTAAAGAAACCAAGACACTACAGCAACAAAGTGATTGGTAACAGCAGAATGGCGGCTGCAGCCCGTGGGCAGACGACATCAACATGCTGAATAGGGAGAGCCAGGCCACCATCTTTCATCTACGCACTGATTACTCTGGACTGGGTCCGTACAGAAAGCAGGGACGAAGTTCACAAACTTTTCATAACGTTTCACAAACCCAAACTGAATCCTGAAGGTTTACACACTTTAATTAGATCACTCTGTATCAGCAGCTCATTTGAAGCTTTCGTGCCTAATGCATGAAGAGATACCAAAATAAAAGAACGCTTAGCGAATAGTGGAACTCGGTAGAAGCATAAACCACCAATCAGAATGTTCGGCAGAACGGCCATGTAGTCACCACTTTGTCATTTTTTACAAACTTTCACAGACTTTAAGGAAAAATACTGAAATTGACAGCCTTTCCAGGGCCCTGAAAAAGCCTTGTCATTTTTTAACAACTTTCACAAATGTTCACAGACCCTACGGATCCTGCTGGACTCACCTCTTGAGACTGGATCATGCAGAAACAGCCTATGCGAATTTGGCATAGAAAATCAGTCTCCTTAGCACATTCTCCAAACATGTCCATACAGAGAAGCGGTCCGCTGGCAGTTCTGACCAGAAGAGACGCCCCTGTACACCAAACTCTGAAAACATTCTGCCGAGCTCTTGACAGCTTACTTATTGGCAGCCAGAACAATATAAGATTTAAAGATGGCCGTCAAGGAATTTGATGTTGCAGAAGGTGGAAATGGTGATCTCGTGGTGGACATGTGGAAACTAAGTATTTTGATAACATTGTTTTGGTTGTTAGGAACCATGAAACTTTATTACGCATATTCATATTTACACATTTATAGACGAAAATAAATTACCTTACCACACCCGCCTTACGCTAGGTAAAATATCACCTAAAAGACCAGCCAGTTAAAAATAGTTACAATTAAATTGATGGGTCACACTGAAATTACTGAAATTATCACAAATGTTTATGCTCTCTATGCATACTTTTATATAAAAAAAACTGGCAACCAAAAAAATATTTAAACAGGAGTATGACATAAGCAATTTTTATGATCATTTTGCGTTCCTTTGCGTACTGGTAAAATGTGGGTAGGGCAGCAAATTCAGTCACGGTGGCCTCTAAATGCATCACAACATCATAAAATCAGGTTGGGAGTAACTGTGGTACTTTATCCTAACCAATAAAACCTAACAAAGACCTAGCAGTTGTATACAAGATTTCTGAGGGCATCGGAAACAACGTACGTTTCCCAATTCGGCAATTTTAAATGGGAAAAAGCTACCATTCACCATGAACATACCGTAAAGGACGCCGACTTTCATTATTTTCTTGCACTTTAGGCTCACATTATTGAAACTTAATAGGTAAAGAGAGATCAAAATGAAATGAAATAACTTTAGTAATTTTTTTAAATTAATTTTTTGTATTTTTAAAGGTGGGGGTAGGAATATAAAATCAACCACTGTGGCTCTAACAGTGATCACAGCATCACCTAGTTACGTTTATAATAATTGTGATATCCTGTTTTAATGATCTAAGCCTTAAAATGGACTGTCAGTGCTATAGAAAATGTCTGAAGGCATCCGACACATTATTTTTGTGTTTTTTTGCGATTTCGTGGAAATGGCCGTTTACTGGGTGCACAAATACCTTCACTGTGAGCCAGAGATTCAATATTTTCATTCTGTTTTTGCAGAGGATGTAGAAGGTGTTCCTTAACATAATATTGCCTGATTTGGGCTTCTGGAATGAATTCTGATTTATTTAGAAGAAAATGTTTCTCAACCTCATTTTAGCATGTGTGAAGAGTGTGAATGGGGGTACTCTTGCGCCATCGGCCATATCTCTGGTGTGTTCCTAAGGATTTTCGTGGAACATGGCTTAAACATCTCAGGACACACTAAGGTACATTTTTAAACCCATCTTATTGAGTACTGGGGGGGGGGGGGGGGGGGTGCACGGTAGACCTGGCTAGCTTATGGACTAATGAGGGATGTCTCTGGTGTCTATTCTGAGCCAAACACAAGCACTTATACACCGAGTGAAGCTCATTTGAGTCCATTGTTATGGGACCAGCAGTTGCGGTCACCAGTACAGGCTTTTACAGGAGTGTTCACAGGTTTGGCACGCACATGCCTGCTGCATTTGCAACATGAGTTGAGGTGTTTTGAGACTCTGACAAGTGTGTTTTATATAAAAATGAAGTATACATAACCATTTTTTTTCCTGCTACCTCCTAAATAAGCACTCCAGACACTTGTTTCGGTATTCAGTGTGTCCCGCGTAGCATAGTTTTGGTTGTTTTGTGTAGTCTTTTGTCTGTGGGTTAGCTCGGTAGACTTAATGTTTAAATTGCAGAACTGTTTCATGACCCATTTTGCCTGAGGATAACATTGCAACTATAATATAGGGCATGGCTGCTGGTTAAGGCCTCTTCCTGCTTGTTGTCACCAGACAACAGGGTCAATGAGGATGCCTGGGCATTGTCTTTTTGGCTGTCCTGAGATACACAAGGAAATGGCCTTGGGTCTGAAAGCTCATTTTTCAATGTCAGTGTCATGGTAACCTTTTTCAGTTGTCCAGCCTACCAGAAGTAAGTTTGACTGTATTGCATGTGTGTGCAAACTTGGAAAAACAGAAAATGTAGGGGGGTGGGTAATGGAAAAATTATGAAAAAAACTTTCATGTGCCTGTGTCTCAAATGCAACATTACTGAAAGTCAGATATATTACTTGATGTACATGCCAATTTTGGAGGCATTCTGACCATATCTAGTCTGGTTTTCATGGCATCAGATATGCACGATCCAAAACATCAACAGCATAGTGAAAGCCACAACAACGTGCTTCACATAATGGGCCATAACATATGATGATGCAGCAACATTCAATGGTGTCACTTTGGGTTTGACTTAGCTAGTGGCTGAGGATTGCACTGATGGCAGATTAAATGGTGTTCAGGTGGGACAGTTTCTCTGACAGGTCATATTACATATTCAAATTGGGCAGTTCAGGCAGTAAGAGGATCGGTGTTTTTAAAAATAATTTTTGCCTTACTTTGAATATTTGTAGTAGGGTTGAATGTTGGAATTTGCTGGAAATGTCTGGTTAGATGAGAGGAGACGTGTTTGGTGCTTTGATTCATACCATCCTGAGCTTATCCAGTGGACAAATTGTGGGCCTATGTTGAGTTGCCGTTGAAGTAGTGATTTGAGGGGCACGCTGATTTCAGCTGTGCTTGGGTGTGGGGTTGGTAAGGAATCAGGTTCACAGCCAAGAAATGTGACAGTCAATGTGCTGTTTTTGTTGGCATTTTGTGCATGGCAAATGTGCAGCTTGTGGGCGGTAGTGTTTTTTTTAGGGGATTGAAATATTAGGGGATGACTGGGACTGACTAAGGCTAAGAGACTGGACAGTACGGAAACAGCACTGTGTTCCGTGGCCCTCAGATTGCGGCTGTTTCAGGTTTGGGCCCACCGGGACTTAATGGGAAGGTTGCTTAGAAATTCCTGACACTACGTCATTGACCTGGGCAAGATGGTGTAATCAGATAGTACGCAACCTGGCGACAAATGCGGCCATAGAATGCTGCTTGATTTTTTCTGAAAAAGATCAAAGACGAAGAGAAACGATGTGTTAAATGTACCTGGACGGCAACGATTCTTCTGTCTGATAATTATGACAAGCTTTGAGCAGGATTTTTGTTTGCTTTGTTACATCTGTGCAGGTGCAGAAAAAAAGAGAAAATCATACCCTTTGCTTATGTCATCTCATGCAGCCATCCCCCCTCCCCCCCCCCCCCCCCCCCCCCCCACTTCCCAACCCCGGCCAGTTATCTCAGTTATTTAATTTTTTTTAAAATTTATTTATTATTATTATTTTTATTTTATTTTATTTTATTTTTTTAATTTTTTTTTTTTTTTTTTTTTTTTTTTTTTTTTTTTTTGGGGGGGGGGGGGCGGGGGGAGGAGGAGGCTTGCTGAAAATCAGTGGCGCACTAACTTAGCTGATAAGATGGTGGTGGCGCACAAGATATTTTGGATCCTCACGCTCTCGGAAGGTCTAAATTGACGGTAGGTGTCATGGCGCACTTTAGAATCGGAGCGGATCCGTCGCTTGGGGTAGGTTGTTTTCGTCATTAGACCGGAAGAAATCTATAACTTTGAACACGTGATGCTTGTATCTCCTCAGATTTGTCTTGGTAAAAGTGTTAGCTGGTGGTGCAGAATTACTTAGTATTTTTCTTTTTCTTCGCGCAAATAGCTTTCCCAAGGACAGTGTACTGCAAGAATGAGGCGTCAAAGGAATTATGAACAAGAATATGACGTCATCTTGCTGTCGAGTGACGTAAATGTTTTAAAATAGAAACAAATAACGACGTTTCGGATCAAAGATCCTTCTTCAGGTGACATGGAAACAAACGTAGAACAGAAAAGAACACGACAGAAAGGAAAAAAAGACGTCATCCTGCATAGAGAGAATTTAGAATGATGTAAAAAATTTAAAAAAATTACAAAAAAAACACCACACACACACACATAATGACGTAAATACACATGCACAAAACACGTAGCACAAAACTTACGTCTATATACATACACGTCACTGCATACATTCGCATTCACTCGTGCCTGCTGCAGCTCACGCACACACACACACACACACACACACACACACACACACACACACACACACACATTCTAAATTCTCTCTATACAGGATGACGTCTTTTTTTCTTTCTGTCGTGTTCTTTTCTGTTCTACGTTTGTTTCCATGTCACCTGAAGAAGGATCTTTGATCCGAAACGTCGTTATTTGTTTCTATTTTAAAGGGTTTTCTACCACTATCTTCTGTTTTTCTTTCACATGAAACACTAGCGGCAACAGTTTTACTACATTCTGACGTAAATGTTTTCTTGTTACCATCATATATATATATGCTAATGACGTGGAATCTATTTATCCGCCCAAATTCTTCAATTTCTTGTGGACAAAATTGCGGGAGGCTTCAAATCTTTCACGTCGCAGTAGTTGACAATCCAGACCAAAAAGGTGACTGCCAAGCGTGTAATATGCAAAGAAGTACCCAACGGAGAAAGAAACACGCTTATTACAAACAAACAGGGAGATTAGCCACTACTTATCTTCATTGGCAGAAGGAATGTGGCAACTCGTTATTTGTTTCTATTTTAAAGGGTTTTCTACCACTATCTTCTGTTTTTCTTTCACATGAAACCCTAGCGGCAACAGTTTTACTACATTTTGCCGTAAATGTTTTCTTGTTACCATCATACCTTCTGCCAATGAAGATAAGTAGCGGCTAATCTCTCTGTTTGTTTGTTTGTCTATTTTGACAAAGGGTATTTACCCGAAATATTAATAAATTGTGTTGTACCCGTCTTTTCTAAGCGTGTTTCTTTCTCCGTTGGGTACTTCTTTGCAGTAGTTGACAGTTACTTGTGCATCAAAACCTTCTATATAAGTTTATGGTGACATAGGAGCTGCTTCAGGAAAGTTGCTTCTCTGGTTCCTTCCTTTCTTTTTCGTTAATATTTCTGTCGTTTAGCGGCGGTCCATGACTCCTACACGTTTTTAACTTACGGCAGGCTATTCCTTGGTATCTGCGAGCTACTCGCACAGTATGCACAAGAGGCCATTACACACACATACACCGCGGCGTATTATGGTAAACAACAGACAATCAGATGTATTTAATAACGCATTATCTTTATTGTCGTCTGCTCTTTTGATTCCAAAAGCACGATCTGATTTCCATTTGCCGCACGTGCGTTACTATTCTTTGACCGAGGATCACATGACCGGTCTCATGATTTCACCTGAAGTGATTTCCACTGACCACAAATTTAAAACCGTCACCGGCCAAGATGGCGTCCGGTCCCGAGATGGTCGATTCGAAATCAAGCGTCAAACGGTGACGCTTTGCTTCAAAGTTGCGACGTACTTTCAGGTAGCAGAACAGCTTTGGACACAGCCTAGCATTAATATTAGGCCACATTTTTTTTCTCCTTTGTCAGGTATTTGTGCGCCACCACTCCTACACGTTTTTAACATAAGCAGGGACTCCAGGCACTGTTCCTTGGTATACGCTTGGTCTACTAGCTATCCCCCCCCCCCCCCCACCAGTCCCCCATTACCACCCCCACCCCACACACACACACCACGCAAAATCCTGCACCGTACAAATTAAGTATTTTTTCAACATTGCTACATGCAAATATGTCATATAACAACAACATATTATTATGTAAAAGATTTCTGGCTCGTGCTCTTCTTTTGTCGGTAGGTGTCTACCAGTGTGCCCACGACACCCTTTCTTAACTCATTCTACCCCAGACACGCCACAGCAAGATAAGGATCGACCATGATAGTTCAAGGGTGATGCCAGAATAGCTTGGCGCCTATGGGCGCCAAGCTATTCTGGCATAACCCTTGAACTATCATGGTCGATCTGTGTCCTGCACTGCAATGCAGTCTTCAGAGAACAACGGCAAAATTTGGGGATTTCGGTGTTGGGGTAGAATGAGTTAAAACAGACATCTGGAAAATACCTTTTCAAACGCGTGTTGTCCACGACACTAGACGTCGACTTTTTCGATAGGCGTTGCATACTTATAGTAATATACTTATGGTATCAGACCTGTTCAGCGAAAATGCGTCCAACTTATAACTGATATCTTTCCTTCATACCTCAGTAGGAAATAAAGAAATACAATCTTTGAATCTTTCGTGATTACCACGCAGAAAAGGCACGTGCAAAGATTAAAGCTAACCTCGCAGACACCGAGTGGGATAATATAATGTAATATCCATTCACCCCCGTGCAAGCTGAAAATCTGAATCTATTTACGATGTTTTCAGATTGGTCTTTTCTAGCCGCTGGCAGTAATGGCATTAAAAAGTTATTGATAATTTGATTAAGCCAATTATTTATTTGCTTGTTTGAGTGGCTGGCTGGTGAGCAAATTAATGACTCTGATGGGTGTCGGGTTGGTTCATTAACAGTAGGTTGACTGGAGAACTGATGAACGGATTATTGGGTGGATTGGTGGATCGAGTATATAATATGTAATAATCAAGAAAATAATGTATACATTGCTTTAGGTCAAGAGACTGGGAACCACCTGGAGTAAAATCGAAGGAGAAGCACAGGACAGGAGTCGCTGGAGGTCTCTCGTCGACGGCCTATACCCGGGTAGGGGTGACAGGCGTAAGTAATTGCTTTAGAAAATGAATGAATGTCGGAGTGATTACAACGATAATGATGACACTCACCTTTTCATATTTACAACTGTCTGCCGTTTTTCTCATGACCTTTTGGTAGAATTTGACTCCAGTACACCCCAGGGGTCCTTCTAGTGACACCCCTCTCTTGTCCTGCAGACTAGGCGTGGTTCTGTTGACCCCCACACAGCCATGAGCACACACGCACTGCGCCTCAACCAGCATGCTCGGCACTCGGTTCGGATCGTAGTTCAGTACCCACTTGATGGGGCAGGGGTGGAGGGGCAAGCCTTGGGCCTGCTGCTCTTGTACTGTGCATGCCGCCCTGGAGGACACAAGACAAGCGGGCAAGCTAACAACACCATTGTGCATGCAGCCCCCAGCAAGGCTACTGTTTATACAGTACCGGTGGCTGTATGCAAATGGTGGTGGTGGTGGTGTGTGTGGGGGGGAGGGGGGTGGGAGAGGGCAGAAAGAGAGAAAGAATCGCTTCACCGCCTGCGGACACACATGAAACTGCAGTATATCTTTGACTAAGAAACTACGAATGACTGGTCTAACGCAAAATAAAAATATAAAATCCACCCAAAGACTAAACATGCATGTAAATGCGGCCAGCAAGAGGCATGGAACTCATACGCTTTGTGACTGTGGGACTTATGACCGACTTATGAGGCTTCTCTTCAAGTTGGTTGTCATTTCCTTTTCCCCGGCAGTGAAGGGATTTGCGGCGTTTAAATGGACTGTACATGTACTACGCGTCGAATACGGGGAATTACTACACATACCAAGGGGAATTACTCAGCCCTGGACATATACACAGTTAGACCCGCTGCCACCTCCTATCAGCCAGCCCACAGAAAAATACGCCGCAGATAAAGAACAAGATTATCATACATCCCTCTAAGCGCTGCACAGACAAACGGTTAGGTCTGACCACAGGCACAGGATTGGTCGCCGCATCATTATTCCTAACACGGGTAGTACTAAATAGTACCCTCAGTTGAAGGTTGGACACATCCAAGAATCCAGCATGCAGTCGAGTCGCGTTACTTAGATTATCCCACACAAAACTGCTACACAATAAACACGGAATTCCTACCTTATACGATTCTCAGGACGTATTCGCTTCGATTGTCACCAGCCGTTTTTTTTTTTTTGGTAGTAGTTGTGTTTTTTTAAAACAAGTTTTCCGCCCAAAAGTCGAATCAATCAATTCACTCATCTTGATCCGTGGAATTTTACTACGGGAATGAAATCTTCCTCTCACCTTCGAAATGATGATGATGATGATGTTCATTTGTATAGCGCCTATATACATCCTATCATTGGCGGTAGAATGCTCGTGGCGCCTTGGTGGGGAGAGTTTTTTTGTACTGACAGAGGAGAGAAAAGAACATTTTTATTCTTTTTCTTTTTCTCTGGTTCCTTCCTTTCATTTTTAATATTTTTGTCGTGTAGCGCCGGTCCACGACTCCTACACGTTTTTAACATACGGCTATTCCTTGGTATGTGCTTGGTCTACGAGCTACTCCCACAGTAGGCACAAGAGGCCATTACACACACATACACACACGTACTATGGTAAACAACAGACAATCAGATGTATTTAATAACGCATTATCTTTATTATCGTCTGCTCTTTTGATTCCGAAAGCCCGACCCCGTGGAACCGTTTGCAAAGACCTTCCAGAAGAAACTTGAAACCTCGCAGCCCGGTGACTCTGACTCTGCCACAGAGAAGTGGGAAACCCTGCAGGACACAATGCACCGCACAGCCTTGGCCACCTTTGGGAAGAGGACCTCGAAGACACAAGACTGGTACGAGGCCGACTGAGATATCCCCCATCATCGTAGCCAAGCAAACTGCCCTTGCTGAGTACAAACGGTCACCCAGCAAAAAGAACCTGCAGGTTCTTAGGGCTTCCAGGAGCAAGGTCAGACAGACTGCCAGGCGCTGCGCCAACGAATACTGGACAGAGCTCAGTGAGAACATCCAGATGGCAGCCGGTACAGGTAATATCAGAGGAAAACGGCACTCCTCAAATCCCCCCACCGGGGAAGTTATTATGGACAAAGACCAGCAGCTGGAGAGATGGGTGGAACACTATTCTGACCTCTACTCCAGACTCGACAGAACGTCGTGACTCCATCAGCTCTTGATGCCACCAAGTGCCTGCCTGTAATAGATGAGCTAGATGCAGTGCCAACAATAGAGGAGCTCAGCAAAACCATTGGCTTCAGGCAAAGCCCCAAGCAACGATGGGATCCCCCCGGATTTGATCAAGAACTGCAAGACCACCCTCCTTCTCCCCCTGTATGAGGTCCTACTCAAGTGCTGGCAGGAAGGAGAGGTACCACAAGACATGAGGGATGCCAAGATCATCACTCTCTACAAGAACAAGGGCGAAAGAAGTGACTAACAACTACAGAGGCATCTCCATTCTCAGCATTGTCAGCAAAGTCTTTGCCAGGGTCATCTTGATCCGCTTGCAGAAGCTGGCAGAACGTGTCTATCCCGAGTCACAGTGTGGCTTTCGAGCTGAGCAGTCAACGGTAGACATGGTCTTCTCCCTCCGTCAACTCCAAGAGAAGTGCAGGGAACAACACATGCTTCTGTATGTTGCTTTTATTAATAATAATAATAATAATAATAATAATAATAATAATAATAATAATACCGTTATTATATAGGCGCTTTTTCTAAATTTTTGGGCAAATCGACTCAAAGCGCCGCGAACTGAAATCCAACACGCACACTCACGTAACAAACACGGATTTACGCCATTTAAGACAAACACAGTACAAGACAGACGAAGGGCCAGCTCAGCTACTGAAGTTACAGAGATTTTTTATCGCTTTTATTTGAAATTTGTAAAGTGGCCTGAAACCGGTACCAAATTGTGGGGGGTGGGGGGGGGGGGGGTGGAAGAACCGGAGTACCCGGAGAAAGAACCCCCGATTGACCTCACCAAAGCCTTCGACCTGGTCAGTAGAGTTCAAGATCTTCTCAAAGATTGGATGCCCGCCCAAACTGCAGAGTGTGATAGAATCCTTCCACACCAACATGAAGGGGACAGTGCCGTTCAACGGCAGCACATCTGAACCCTTTGACGCATGCAGCAGAGTCAAACAAGGCTGTGTCCTTTGGGATCCTCTTCGCTGTCCTGCTGAAGTATGCCTTTGGTAATGCAACAGAAGGAATCTACCTGCTAACTAGATCAGATGGCAGGCTTTTCAACCTTGCCCACCTCAAAGCCAAGACGAAAATACGCAAAGCCCTCATCAGGGACATGATGTTCGCTGATGATACGGCAGCTTTGACCCATACCCAGCAGGAACTGCAGTCACTGATGGACCGATTCTCCAAGGCTTGCAAGGACTTCGGACTATCACTCTAAAGAAGACGAACGTCCTGGGACAGGACACAGAGACAACGCCATGCATCACCATTGACAACTACGAGCTCGACGTTCACGTACCTTGGGTCCACCATCACTGATAACCTCTCTCTGGACACCGAGATTGACAAGAGAATCGGGAAGGCTGCTGCAACCCTTGCACGCCTCACAACCCGACGAGTGTGGACAAATCCCAAGCTGACTGTGAAAACAAAGATGGCTGTGTACGTCTGCGTCATCAGCACACTGCTGTACGGCAGTGACACATAGACCACATATGCCGGACAGGAGAGAAGACTCCACACCTTCCACCTGAGAAGCATCCGCCGTATCCTGGGCATATCTTGGCAAGATAGAGTGACCAACACCGAAGTCCTGTCCCGCGCTGGCCTTTCCAGTATGTACACCCTGCTCAGACAACGCAGACTGCACTGGCTCGGCCACAATCATCGCATGGAGGATGGCCGCATCCCAAAGGACATCACCTACGGAGAACTAGCAGCTGGGAGAAGAAACACTGGTCGCCCCAAGCTACGATTTGTAGATGTCTGCAAGAAAGACATGAGAGCACTGGACATTGACACTGGGTCTTGGGAACGCCTTGCGGATGACCGTGCAAAGTGGAGAAGTACCCTTCACCAACACCTCAGGTCAGGAGAAGAGAAGATGTCGAAAGCAGCAGCAGACAAACGGGCACGCAGAAAGGAGTGCATCAGACCAGCTACCACGTACATTTGCGACCTTTGCAGCAGGGACTGCCACTCCCGCATTGGCCTCTACAGTCACAAAAGATGCTGCTTCAGTCAAATCCAACTGAGCAGGCAATCAGATCAGAACAACTAGGATGCATTATCTGTGGTCAATTGAGACCGACAGAGGCCCATAGTAATCTAACTAAATCAAACGCGACTGAATCGACTGCATACTGTAATTTCAGATATGACCAGCCTTGGTACTATTTAATGCTACCCGTGGTGTTAGAAGCAGTGACGCAACGACCATCCGGCGCCTGTGGGTCTGAATGTCTTCAAAGCCTGTGGTCTTGTACTTGCGTCTCTTTCTGTGGGCCGGCGGCGATTGGTACATGTAGGCCTGCTGTTTCTACCAACGCTAGGCTCACCTATTTAGTTTGTGAGGACAGTAAATGATACAAGGCTTGGCTTCATGCGGCCGCCACTGTTCTCTACAAGCCGCAAAGCTCACAGCGTGACAGGACTGAAATGCATCAATCATAGAGTGTCTGGCTTGGCGAATGTCTTATGGTGGAAATGGAAACGTGATTTCAGATAAGCAAATTACTCTAAAACCGTCATCATACAGGCAGTCAGCCATTTGAGTCATGTCTGAGCACTGACCTTGCCTCAGTGGCCGTCTTGCGCAAGACTGATTTATATTCTCAGGCCTGTGGCATCAGTGAGTGCTAGTCAATATATGGATGACTCATGGTTTACCTGTCTGTTGGATTGATGCTGGTCCGGCTTATTTGAACCATGCCCTTGTTCTCTTCCTGCTTTGTGAACTCCTCCAGAGTCAGAACAGACTTAAGCAGGGGAGGGAACTGATAGAAGCTTCCGTCATAGTCCGGAGTCGCTCGGAGTTGTCTTTCCAGCTGATCGACGGTAGGACATACGTCGGTGTGTCTCGTGGATTGCCCCCAGCCGGATTTGACTGAAGGTAGGCTGACAAAGGCCAGTAACCACATGAGAAAGGTCTGTAGTTTTTGCTGCGGCACATGAGAAAATAATTTATTATGACTGAATATTCAGTTTTTAAACACACACACGGCACACACACACACACACACACACACACACACACACACACACACACACACACACACACACACACACACTCAGTGACACACACACACACACACACACACACACATACGACACACACACACACACACACACACACTCAGGCACACGCACACGAACGGCCGCACACACCAAAAAGCTTCAAGTTATAACGATGGGCGATAGAAATGCGGATACTGCGGAAGCTACTTAGTAATCCTAAGAACTACTGACGCGTAGACGGACTTTCACTATACTTAACAGTGTTATCAAAACAAAAATTCAAACGACGACCAGACGATTAACTAACTGCACAAACACACATATCAATCAAACAATCAATCAGTCAATCAGACAGAGTGTGTCATCAAAAAAGAGCAACAGAATCAAACATGTATCACTTTATCAACTAAAGTGCTTGTTTTTTAAAATACACAAACCATTTTCATTTTCCCCTCCGTGGAGCAGAAGCGTGTTTTATTATTTTTTTCTTCTTTCTTTTCCTGTCAGCAACGACTCACTAACTCAAACAAAACCTCCAGACAGTCTTAGAACACAGCACACAGAAGTCTTCTTCTTTGCAAAAGATACTGATTTCTTTCTTTCATCACAAAAAGGGCACTCTTTCTATTATTTCCTTTTATCACATCAAAAGCACGCGGCAAATAAACGTGGCCGTTTTTCTACTTTCTGATGGTCAGTGGTTGAATTTGCTCCTCATTTTTTTTTTTTTTGAAGTGACCATCCGACCTGACGAATCGTTTTTATAGGCCCGAAGTCGTTGCTGCTTTCTTCGGACCCACGACAGCTGCAGTGGGCCCGCGCACAGCCCATTGTGGCCGTCGTGGGCCGGAGGAACTTTGCTTACTGGGTCAGCAGTAGAAGTAATTTTTGGTATTGCACCAAATCCCAACAAGGTCTGAGCTGTAATGTACCATGTACCTCAAATCCCAGGCTGTTGACGGGTTGTCCTACCCTCCTTCCGGCTAGACCACCCCAACTTTTACAGGTAGGGCAGTGGGTCGATTTTTCGCAAAAAGAAATTTACGATAATGGAATGAGTATGAAATTGTTCAAACTGACACTTCTTCCTCGATTGGTACTGGCCGTGATATCACCTAGCCCTCAGTCAGTTAACCCTTGCGTCTGCAAAAGGCAGGCCGATTTTCATGTGCTATTGCACCCGCAGGGCGATAATTAGGACTATGCCTCATATCTGAAGGGATCGGTGCAAACGGCTTGCATCACTGTTCTTCAGACAGAGGAAGTCAGCGTGTTGATCGTGCGAGTGCTTTCACTCCTGCACCCAGCCCTCTTCCCCATTCACGGCCGCCCTTAGTTCCGCCTTTAGGTCAAACATACCGCCAACAAGAAGTCAATCAGCGGAAGATCAGTAAGCAAAAGGTCTTCGCATCGACGTCGGGCCGAAGGTGGCCGATATCGGCCCGAGGACATTGAGCTATATTTGTTCCTTGGTTTTAAAAAAAATCCTCCCTTTGTATACACACACACACACACACACACACACACACACACACACACACAGGGAGACGCAACCATCAGAGTGGGTTACCTAGCATTTCATGTGAAAATGGGTTCCCATATTTCTATTTATTCTAAGGCTCTGGAATTGATGCGAATGTTTAGAACTCACATTATAACTAAGCTCTATAACTTAAAATAAAATAGACATTTTCTAGAAACAGAGCCACTAGATGCCGAAAAAATGGGTTTCTGCCAATAAAGTGGGTGGGTGTCTCTCTCACACAAATGAAACTGGCATTACAGTCAAAATGGGTGTCTTCACAACAGTAGGCGTCTGTAATAAGGTCAAGTTCATGGAATACTTCTTTTTCACATTAATTTTTTTTTCCCAACTTAAATGTGTATGTGTGCTTTAACATTCTTTACATAGTATGGTGCAAAATTCAATAAACACTGGCCCGAAACCTTTCGATTATGATTTTTACAGAGGAAATCGTTTAAACATTGCTGCGTTTTGTCCTTTTGAAGCAAAACAGTTTATCATGGCATTGATGTGAGAATCAACATAATGTATTCTGGAAATTAAAGGACCTTTTTTGTGCGTTTTGGGGTACTCTGGAGTTTCAGACAAACAGCAACAGAGCATTTTGAATATTAACCCTTATCATTCGGAATACACCAGTGTGTGCAACTAGTGTAACTGAAATAGTCCAAGGGTTAGTGCCAGAATAGCTTGGTGCCTCTAGGCGCCAAGCTATTGTGGCACCACCCTTGAACTAAAGCCATTGGTCTATGTCCTCATCTGTAAGTACTGTAATGTAGCTTGCATAGAATTATGGCAGTGAACAGATTTGAAGCTATTTAGCCTCAGTATGACTATGATGCGGGTCAAAAAGTGTGGAAAAATATCAAAGATAGAAAAAGACCCAGACGAAGAAACGAACACTTAACTTATTCTACCCCAGCAAAATTTAAGATCCACCACGATAGTTCAAGGGTGATGCCAGAATAGCTTGGCGCCTATGGGCACCAAGCTATTCTAGCATCACCCTTGAACTATCGTGGTGGATCTGTGTCCTGCACTGCAACGCAGTCTTCTGAAGACGACTTCAACATTTGGGCTTAACTTATTCTACCCCAGACACACCACAGCAAAATAAAGATCCACCATGATAGTTCAAGGGTGATGCCAGAATAGCTTGGTGCCTATGGGCGCCAAGCTATTCTGGCATCACCCTTGAACCATCATGGTGGATCCGTGTCCTGCACTGCAACGCAGTCTTCTCAAGACGACGTCAACATTTGGGGATTCCGATCTTGGGGTAGAACGAGTTAAAATGACAGAACAGAACACCGACATTAATTAACTAACTGACAACATAAGAAATCACTTGAAACTTCAGCCTTTATTTAACGTCTTTCGTCTCCAACAAACAACCAGCCATTCTTTCATTTGCAAAATGGTATGGCAGTACAACCAACCATTCTTCAGAGCATGGAATTACTCGTACTAAAAAAAAGAGGAAAACCCCTTTTCACTAGGGGGGTCCGGGGGCATGCCCCCCCCCCCCACCCCCCCCCCCCCCCCCCCCCCGGAAAAAATTTTGAAAATTTACATTAAAATTTGTGCAATCTGGTGCATTTTAGAGAGAAACTGAGCAGTTTAACCACCTAAAAATCTTGCTTTTTTTTTCTTATTTTTGGGGTGCACTTTTCATTTTTTGTGTCAAAGGTTTAAAAGTTATACTAAAACAAAGTATTCAACAGAATATTTATATCCAAATGCTTATTCAAAATACATCTGAATGTCTTTCCATTTTTTTTAAAATTTGAGTTTAATTATATAATATATATACTTTCTTTAATAATCTCTGCTTAATCAGCTGTAAGTATGGATTCCTTTTATCTCTTATTTAATACTATGTACCATGGTCACTGAGCTGGAGAAAGGTTATATAGATTTTTCAACATAATTTCATCAAACTTTACTGGGAAAAAAAATACATTGTAATAAATTTATTCACCATCATGAGTAATATTTCCAATGGCACTGCTTTTAGCTTTCTTGTGTTTCGCTGTAGACACGTGAGCATCAAGTGCTACGCGGCCGCGTAGTTAATATCAACTCTGCGCAGTTCGCGGCAATACGCCTGCCCACAGGCCCGGCTAACTTGCGAATACACTGAGCGCGGAGCTCGTCGTTTACGCTTTTCTCGAGCCAAGTCCATCTCCAAATATTCTTGGCTCCAGAATCGTCTGACGTCTATTCTGTCTCCGCGTTTAAGTATTTTCTCTTCGCCGTATTTTGACCAGACTACGACTCCACTGAAGACCGGAAGTGACCTGTGCGAGCTAAAGCTAACGCCTCGCTCAATTTTCAATACGCGATTTGGGGATATCCGCCACATAAAGATCACGAAACACGGTGTTGGAATAGTGACTTTACGATTTTGTTTTCGGCGGAAATTCGGCGGAATGGCAGCTTCATTTAAGCGGAAATCCGCCAAAAAGAGGAAAATTCCATGCTCTGATTCTTTCATTTGCAGAGTTTTTAAAATGGCATGCAGTATATTACAAAATGATCCCCCCCCCCCCCCCCCCCCCCCCCAATAACACTCTTGTAATCAATTTTTACATTGTCAATGGTTTTCTTATCTTATTATATTGTCTTTTGTCCCCAGCCGGCTGTTTCGTTTTGCAAATCCAAAGGTTATACAGTATACAAAATGTGACCCTTTCTCACGAAACCAGTCTTAACTCGCAGCGAGCCAATCAGCACTACACGCAATAATATGTGGTGGGGGGGGTCAATCTGGGGCATTTTCACTTTTTGGGAGAAATGTATTCTACATACACCAAAGTATCGTATGGTTAAAATCTTTATCATGAAAAATGCCATTAAATAGGTAAAAAATGATTTTAAAAGTCTGCCCTTGGCCCCAATTATGCTGCACACAGAAACTTCACAGGCTGTTTTCTCAAAATGGCCGCCGGAGGCTTTAACAACTTTAAACACTTAAGAACAGCTTTTACAATTTTTGCACTACAGCATACAGTCATATATCACAGTAATCAGCAAACACTGTAGTTTTCATAAATGCATATATGTCAAAACATGCAAAATGCGAGTTCTTAAGACTGATTTTGTGAGAGAGAGGGTCACAAATGATCCAGGCGTCCATCAGATTAAAAAAAAAAAAAAAAAAAAAAAAAAAAAAAAAAGCAGGCTATACATGCTGAAACCACCCCAATAATAACACTGATGTAATAAATCTGTATGAAATCGAAAATGCTGCGAGTGGCGGCTCAATTCATTTCTTTTGTAACTTTTTCAGTCTGTTGCGGACGTAATCCTTAATGTTTGTCCAGCGCCTATGTCTAAGTGCAGGTTCCAGCGCCATTGCATACTGTATCTCGGCCTTTCCAGGAAGTTTGTTCATGACGAGGTGTGTCTTGAAACGAGTTTGAACAGCTTTCTCTTCAGCTTCCCCCCATGGTTTTCTTGTAAATCTAGCTTTCCTTCGAACAGGAGCCGACGCAGTACTGTCATCATCAAAACTATCTAGATTGTCATCAGGCTCTGGACGTCTTTTCTCCGCCATGCTCATCGATTCCTGTGTTGCTGACTTGCTACTTGCTTCATTCACAGGTGCTGTTCCCCCCGAGACCTCTCTGCCAGTTTCTGATGCGTCTTCATTGTCAAAGTCAATCTCTTCATCATCGCCCAGCTCAGCTCTAATGCAACTCTCAAAATCTGTCATCCCATTGTTAACTGACAGAAGAATCTTTGCCACTTTTGCCTTTTGAAGGACGTCTTGAGGTTGGCGGTAGATATGGCGATGTATCCGAATATCATGGCCAAGGAAATCTGCCAGCTGATCCTGGTCTAACTCCGAGATGGCCATTGACTGAGCCAAAGTTGCAACCTGTTTCCGCAACTGAGTAAATGTGAACATGGCTGGGTATGACACCCCTGCTTCTAGGGCATGGGCCTTCAGAACATCATGGCCTCTGTAAGGCCTCTGACCAGAAGGTGTGGCAAAGATGTACTGGGAATCAGCGAGAGCTGGCACCGATTGCCTCATTTGAAGGATTCTGTCCACAGTTGTCATCATCTTCTTCGTCAGCAAAACGGGAACACTCCTATTAAACTTGCCTCTGATTTCCACTCGCTGAAAATGATTCACCATTTTCTTCTCAACCTCTGTGAGACCTTTCAAGATATCTTGATTGGTGATCGATCCAATCTTAGCATTCTGGAAGTCTGACACCTTCATTCTCTGAACTTCTCCCCCTCGTTTTCGGTTGAAAAGTGATACAGCACAAAGAGTTGCTTTAACCACTGTCGGATAATCTTCCGAAACCATCCTTGTCTCAAGAAGCTGTTGGACCTTCCTCACATCTTCACATGATGGGATCAGCTTGGGTTTGTTCATGGTCATTTTCCCGACCGACTGGGCTGCTGTAGCGGACACACAATCATACCAGTCCCCGTCGAAGACGGAGTCAAACCGCTGCGCCTCAGAGAGCTCCTGTCGCCACCTGTCGTCTGAACCCTGTCCAAGCTGTTTGGATGCCTGTGACTGTTTGATCTGTGAACACTTTTTCAAAGCATGGCCTATGCGCATTGCGAGATTGCCTTTTTTGAACTGATGTGTGTCCTCATCAAAATCTGCTAGCTCTTTTACAGCCAGGACAACATGATCAAAGCTAGCTGAATTGATCACAGCATTTAAACTTGCGATTTTCATTTCTGACCTCACTCTGATAATCTTCAACAGTCTCCCTAACTCCCGCATCCTGGAGCTGATTTGTCCAGCCGTGTGTTCTTCAATGTCCCTGCGGTCAAATAATCTCTTTCCATACTCAAGAAGCAAGGGGTCAGTTCTGATGAGACGGCTTATCTCATCATCTCTCTGGGTAGCCAAGACCTTGTGGTAGAAGGAAAATTCAACGTCTAAGGGTATTGGAAGCATGAGCCGACCACGGCGAGCGGCGTCCCCTCGCCGAGTGATCTGAAACCCTCCTGGCTTCTGACAGCAACGTTTTGAGTGTACAGAGATCAGCTTTTTTTGATAGAGCCCTTTGCAATGGCTACAGGCGAGAAGGTCGTCTGCCTTACTAGTTTTGGTGCGATACTTAGGAATCAAACATCCGGATTTGTTTTCAAGAACAGCAACGTTATGCATGTAATCACCCTCATCTTGTAGTCTGATCCATGCTCGACGTCTCTGCTTGGTCCCTTTTTTCATCGACAAAATTTTAGCAACGTCAGCCTCATCTGCATGGACATCTTGTAAGTGCGTGCTCATTTTCAAGACAAGCTTGCCACACAATTTGCATGCATGTTTCTTGTCCCATTTGTACTTTCCTTTCCCTCTCTGCGACACGTGCACACCCGTTTCTTCTGTAAGTGCTCTTTCCCCACTCTTTCCAGCATCATGTTCCTCCTGCCTATCCACATTCTCATTGCCACCCCCTAACGCACACTGCACCTTGCTGGTACTAGCGTCACCAACACCTGGCCACCCCAAACCTGCCACTTTGATGAAATCTAACATAGTCGATACAATACTGTCTATGTCCGAGATCCCAGCAATTGATGCTGACACACCCTCTGAATCCGGTGAGCTCGAGCCAGGAACAAACTCCTCGTCATCACTGCCCTCGTATTGCGATGCGCTGGCACTGCTCTCAGTCTCGGGTCCATCCCAGGCGCCATTTGCCAACTGGAGAAAGAAAGAAAGAAAGATTAAAACCAAAGCTGCCTTAGAAACAGAAACAGCCCAATTTTGGTTTAAAGGGGCCTTGCACAAGAATAAAAAGAGTAATCCCGTGTATGACCGATTTACATATGTGTGACCTCGGTGACGAGGGCTGGCTTCTGCAGCAGTCAAAATCCACGTTTTCTGAAAATGCAAGCAGTTTTCACACATTTGTCAACCCTGCGTGACCCTTTGAGAGAGGTCACTCAAATTGGCATGTTTAAAAAGGTCTTGCCACAAAGTATCCTTGGGCCAAGCTTGAAGAATGTGGCTTGAATAGTCTCCGAGAAAATGCCACCGTTAACTCATTCTACCCCCAGACACACCACAGCAGGATAACAGGGGTGGGATTCTAGTAAGAAAGAAAACGCGGAAAATCAAACGACATTGGTGGGGGGTGGGTGGGTGGGTGGGTGGGGGGGGGGGGGGGGGGGGGGTGGGGGGGTGGTTTCATGTCCTTCATTTTCAGCGGCCGAAAAATCAAACGACAGGGGGAGGGGGGGGGGGGGGGATAGGCACGCGTGTCCACCGTTCGCCAAAGTATCCAAAAACCGACACGGGGAGCGAGACCAAACACACCCGAAAATGGACTTTGTTATGACACTCCTGATCTGCAGTATAAAAATGGAATGTGCGTACCAGTTTATGTTCAGATGCACACTAAACGGCACTCTGTCTTGGACAATATCCTTTTTCACCGCCATTTTCCACTGCGACCTAAAGCTACCGGAAGTGTCGGGCGATAGTGAACCAAACTGCATACAAATCCAACCCATTTGAGATTTTTTTGCCATTTAAGAAGATTTTTTTTTTTTTTTCTCGTCTTTTTTGTTGTTATTAGACGCGGAAAATAAATATGCTTCAGCGGAATTGTGAAAGAATTTCCACGGAAATCCGCGGAAACGCGGAAGAATCCCACCCTGGGATAAGGATCGACCATGATAGTTCAAAGGTGATGCCAGAACAGCTTGGCGCCTACGGGCGCCAAGCTATTCTGGCACCACCCTTGAACTATCATGGTCGATCTGTGTCCTGCGCTGCAATGCGGTCTTGAGAGGACAGGGGCAAAATTTAAGGATTTTGGTGTTGGGGTAGAATGAGTTAAAGTTTACCATGGACGACGGACGGACGACCAGTGGCCCAGAACATAAACTCACTTTTGCTTCGCACGCACGCCAGCCAATAAAATGAAGATGATCATAGAATCACTTTACTTACCAGTTTGTAATTGGGGGCATTCCGCTGCCGTCCATGCACCCTCCTACCAGACGCACCCTCTGTGGCAGAGGCTGGGGGGCCATGATTCTGCAGCATAGATCCTGATGGGTTTGGACATCCTGCTGCCATCCGGCGCTGGGTGTGTGCCAGAAAGTCCTGAGCCGGTGTGACCAAAATGGTGTTGCTGAGAACATGTCCAATACAACCATGTAAACCAACTGACATTTTGAATCAGATTGATTGTACATTGCTTAACGTCCCGACAGCCACTAGGCTTTCTCAGGACGTGCCTGCACTGCTTGTGAAAAAAAAACCCACCTAAACAGAACATTGCCATGTATGTCGCCTGCCGGTCAAATACGTTAACTCATTCTACCCCAACACCAAAATCCTTAAATTTTGCCCCTGTCCTCTCAAGACTGCATTGCAGTGCAGGGCACAGATCGACCATGATAGTTCAAGGGAGATGCCAGAATAGCTTGGCGCCCGTAGGCGCCAAGCTATTCTGGCATCACCCTTGAACTATCATGGTGGATCCTTATCCTGCCGTGGTGTGTCTGGGGTAGAATGAGTTAAATAAACCTAACACATGGGGCCAAGACATAAAGCTAAGACCATTTAGCAACACACATCCAATATCAAGAGCTACAGGCAGTGCAGACAGTAGGGAGAGTTTTAAAAAGGCAAATTTATACAGGTGAATGGACAAAGGGTAGACAGAAACACATGCATGCCCCAGAATTGAGAGAAAACCCACCCTGTGGGGCTGACCAGGGTGACCCTGAGAACTAAAAACTGGCAATACAGTAAAAAGCGATACTTCAGTTGCACATTCCTAAACGAGACCTGTTTGTGGACGTTCGTTCTTCGAATCGCGAGGCAGTTTTGCGAACGAGGATTGAAATCTGGCGCCATTTTTGTTTTTTAAAAAAAAAAAAGTCAACTGATAGTTACTGTGCATGCATGTGGCAAGTTAACACGTCAGAAAAAAAAAAAAGAAAGAAGAAACAAAATCGCGTGGCAGATTGACCTTGTAATGGGGTTATTGAACGAATTCCTTTCATTGAAGAAGAAAGCTTTTGTTAAAATCGTGGGGTTCTATTATCATTTACTACAAGACTCAACGGTCAGGCCCGGCCGGTGCGGCCGAAGACACGTTTGAAAGCAGACGCCTTATTTTTCTGGGCCAAACGGGTACGGGGATTGGAGGCATCTCTCAGTTAAATAACTGCACTGAACAAGTACATTTGGGCGTGCTCTTAACTAAGAAATATTGCATAAAATACCTCTGCAAATGCGAGAGAATGACCGGTGCGTCCGTTGGAGACGAAAGACGTTTAAGCAAGGGAAGGAACTCCGTTCATCGGTGTTGGACCAATCAAATTGATCTGAAAACACTCCGGCCGCTTCCGTGTCCACACACAGGCCCAGGGCATCCCTGAAACACAACGATGAAGTAAATCTGTTAAAATGGGCACATCGTATTTTGATATTTTTTTCTGAATTTTGAATGAAAGATAATACAGAAACAACCCTCAGAAAAAATGGGTTTCTGATCTGGCCACCCAAAATTTTACACAGACCCAGATTGCATAAGGATGGTAAAGAAAGTAACCCAGTTCAGTCATTTGGTGTACGCACACACACACACACACACACACACACACACTGACACCGTCACACACACATACACACACACACACCTTCTCTCTCTCTCTCTCTCTCTCTCTCTCTCTCTCTCTCTCTCTCTCTCTCTCTCTCTCTCTCTCTCTCTCTCGCTGTTTTTGCATGTGTTTCAGTATACTACTGAGATCTTCATATTTTTATGTGTGCGGCTTTAGCAAAAATCACTATTGTAATGGTTTAACTTGACACACGTATGGGTGTGTGTGTGCGGGCGTGTGTGTGTAAATCATTGTGAGCTCACGTGCACAGCATGTAAACGAGTTTCTGACACACGCAATAGTGATTTTTGTTGACAGTTGCGTGTTTTGTTTTGTTTTGAGTGCTAAAGAGCACAGGCTGGTAAGTGGTCCCTGCCGTGGCGGCTCTTACGCGGCCACGTTCCAGCTCGTACGCTCCGAATTTTTCACTTGCTTCAGGACGACGGAAAAGGCAGGATTGCGGGGCGGTGTAGCTTAGCAATTTCTGGCGCTACAAGTCATAGAATGGCCCAGCTGTCTTGTCAGTTGTCGGTAAAACACCAGGGCTAGCCAAAGTGTGACCAAAATGCCGGTTTTTTCCCTCACTATTCATTGCTGATTTTTCCGCACTAAGAACATAACCAGCCGCAGACAACTTTAGTAGGTTTTTAGGCATTAACCATGACAGGAGATCTGAGGAAGGAAAATGTGTCAGAAGCCTATGAAATAGCTCGTAGCAAAGTAGACGTTCCAGCTCGTAGGATTTGCGTTCCATCTGTGGTAGGACTATGTAACGCAAATCATTTGCGTTACATAACATAACCAGTTCGTACATAATGAGCAAAACTGCGAAAATACGGATTGTGCAGCCTTCGATTTGTTTGGATACTCTAGGGGAACCATGCGCATTCGTGTAAAGTTTAGGAACAAATATGGCCAGTATTACCTGTTATGTTATATCGTTTTCGTTCAAGCTCGTACTATATATTTCAGGTGTATGTTCCAGCTCGTAGTAAAATCTATGAATGGTGGCACCTCGTATGAATTGTCATATGCTACAGATTTTTGTAGATGCCGTTCGTCTTTGTTTTGTTTTTGTATCTGCAGATCACATGCCGTGCAAAGTTTGAGACTGTTGTTGACATATACACGCATACACGCGCTGTCAGAGTCACCATGGAAAGGAAACATTCAAGTTTTGCAAACAATTATATTGTAAACAGCATCTTATGATATTTTCCATTGTGATCAGATACAAACTACAAACAAAATACAGACGAACGGCATCTACAAAAACAAGAAGGCAAGCAGTCAACCACAAGACAAACTGGTCTACTAGTGCACATGTAATGAATTTTCAGCACATGAGATAATTCACACGAGATGGACCCGCTCGTAGATTTTAATACGAGCTGAAACATGCCCCTGAAATATTACAGTACGAGCTGGAACCAAAATACGAACTGGAACGAGCTGGAACGCAAATCCTACCACGGCTGGAACGTCTACTGATTTGCTACGAGCCGGAACGTAGTTATACGAGTTGGAACACCGCCTTTTATGAAAAATCAATTTCATAGGAAATCTAAGATACTTTTGACATATTTTCTTTCATGATCTACTCTCAATGGTCAATGCCTAAACGTCTAGTAAAATTGTCTGCGGTAGCTGGTTATGTTCTAACTGCAGGAAAATGAGCATTTTCGTCATATTTTGACTAACACAGGAAAAGGCAACTGACAATACAGCTGGACCACTCTGTGACTTGTAGCGACAGAAAGCTACACAGTCCTGCCTTTAGAGAGGGGGGTTGTGGGCGGAAATGGACAATTTATATCTATCCCAAATTTCCGGGATTTTTCGACCGCTTACTCCCACGCCCTAACGCCGCCCGTTTTTCTAGGTTTCTCCTTTTTTTTTTTTCAGTAAAATAAAGGTTTCCAAATTCAATGTCATTAAAATTAATATTTTTTATTATAAAATGAATCAAGACGAATTACTTCTTCTAAATGATATCAATGCTGTAGAAAACAAAGACTTAGACTCGAAAAAACAGCGCCTTCTTTCTGTAATTGTCTCAGGCAAATCAAAGGCTTATCTCGGGAAACAATACATGACAGATGACATAGAATCTCTCACGGCTGACGAGCTAATCAAGCTTCATTCTAAATATGAAAACCACATTGCTTCACTAATGACTCGTGATTTGAGTCGATCTCTAGTATGTCTATACACAAAAGCAGTGAGTCACTTTCTACCTGTGGATAGTGACAGTCTTTCACACGACCTTGAAAGCAATCCTATTGTTTCAAGTTCAATTGGCAAATTAGCATGTGTCATGTTTTACAAGTTTGGAAATTACCTTGCACCAGTCGTAACATTGCTTGTTACTGGGAGTCATATTGATTTTTCGAAAATAAATTTTACTGCAGAAGAAAATGGACGAAACCCAGACGACTCCACAACTGAACCCCGATCCTGTTTTGACACAGGTTCAAACTGTGACAAAGACTAAAAGTCCAGGCAGGGTTGAGGCTGGAAAAAGATTAGCTGAATATAATAGGCAAAAAAAATTACAGCTTAAGGCACAAACAGAAAAGACTTATGTGACTGACCAGGCGTCACTACCGTCACTACCGACAGGACCATCACACCCTCATCAAAGTGAGAGACAAACAACTAAGCCTGACCCGGAACCTCAAACAACAAAATATATAGTTGCCGGATTTGTTGTCGGATTTGTTTACGTAGGTTATCAATTATACAAAAAATACAAACCACAGACTCGTACAGTGACCAAAAAATCAGACACTCCAAAAACAAAACCAGAAGTCGCCACATTACCAGTAACACCCAAAGCCGTTGACCCATTTTATATGCAGTAAATAAAAATATTATTTTAATTTTTCTTGCCTAAGAAATGAATGACACAAAGAACATAATGAACCTTGTGTATCACTCTGCCGTAATCAGTGGATTAGCAGTAGCTTATTCTATGCTGGGGAAAAGTCTACTCAAAATGAAATCAGCAGACCTGAGTAGATTAGATTTCGAAGACAGTGCTAAGCTAATTGTAGTTGTCACAGCGTCGATTGCGACAAAAGATTTTCTTGTCAAGCAAGGAATTATTCCCGAAAATGTTTCTATGTAAATAAAAATAATATGGCGACGATAGCTATTATGATTGGAGGTGCTATGGTTAATGCTCTGGCATTTAGTGGCTCTAATTATCTCTTTTCAAAAATGGGTAGAGAAGAATCTGCTCTGGAGATGAGACGACACAATGAGGCGTCAGAAAAATTAGCACAAGCCCAGCAGGAATATGAAAAGAATAGAATTGAGAAACTTGATTTCATCAATGAAAAACTCAGGCTAGAAGGCCACGCACAACATATGTTTTCAAATACAGACGAAGCAATCCGTGAATATTTTTTAGTCACAGGTGAAGACATGTCTATCCCAAAACCAAAACTAAGTGACTATTACAAACCAAGCACACAACAAAGAAACGGGGAGATAATCTTTGTTCTAGTGGGTATGACATTTGTTTATTTTACAGGAGTTTTCATTGCTAGAAAAAATGGCAGCCGAAAATAAACTATCGAAAATATATTACTCACCATCAGGCTATTGGAAAGGAGCAACAGCTATTCAGAAATTACATGCCGCTGTGGGCGGAGATATAACACTCAATCAAGTCAAGCAATGGTTACAGAGACAGGCAATTTGGCAGATATATCTCCCTGCTCCAAGAAAGATAACAAGACCCCATTTTGAAAACACTACCCCCAATGACACACACCAAATGGACCTCCTGTTCTTACCACATGACACAATAAGAAAGAAACGATACAAGTATGCATTAACTGTCGTAGACATTGCTTCAAGGTATAAAGACGCTGAACCCATATCTGACAAAACAGCCAGTTCAGTTGCTACTGCTTTATCTAGTATCTATAAAAGAGGCCCTTTAAGATACCCCAGACTTGTACAAGTTGATGATGGATCTGAATTTAAGGGCGCAGTTAATCAGTTATTTGCGAAGCATGGCGTACTGGTCAGACGTGGTATTCCAGGCGTGCACAGATTGCAGGCAATTGTTGAAAACTTTAACAAACAGTTATCAGAAAGACTTTTCAGTTACCAGTATTCTAAGGAACTCATGCATGACACCCGTAACACGGAGTGGGTAAAGAGATTACCACATGTGATAAAAGCAATGAATAACGAAGGACACCCTAAGCCTGTTGATGCTATTAAATTGAAAAAAATTACAGAGCCAAAAACAGGACCAACCCCACCTCCAGACACAAGTTTATTTACTAAACAGGTGAGATATTTATATCAGCCAGGGGAGGCTGAGAACGACGACAGACGCAGGGCAACAGACCCCATCTGGTCAACGTCTGTACACAATATAAAAAAAATAATTCCCGGTCCAGACGCAACAATATATTACCTGTATGACCCTGCACCCCAGAGGGCATTTGTCAGAGAAGAATTACAGATTATTCCCCCAGACACCGTTACTCATTTCAGTAACTAAGTCATCAATTAATTCATCAACCAGTTCATCACAAATGTCTTCAGATAACTTGAGCCTGTAATGACCTGGTGCATAAGCTTTTTCCTTACTGTGAAAAACACGTTTCGTGTCTCCAACTGCAAGTGATTTCTTGTGTGTTTGAATCATTTCAAGATTATGTTTATTTGATCTCAGTGACTTGTTTGGATAATCAGGCATTAATGCACCATCTAACACTTGCTTGTAATGTTCATGACGTATGTCTTTATTTTTTATCGCTGTTTTCTTGATACCTTTGGCTTTTGACTGACTTCCCTTCTGGTGCAGTATAGAATACATTTTTGATCTCAGTCCAACGTACTCAACTATAGGCACACCATTTAGTTCATCTTTAAACTTACCAGGCACTTTCTTGTTTTGTGTACTATACAGCGGGTGGTCTTTAGGATAGTCAGATGTGTCATACATGTGTAACTCTGTTTTCATGTCTTCATAAAAGTCTTCAGTACACACATCAATGATCATAGAGTCAGTGTCAGTGTATAACAGACGACACTCAGGATATTTTGGTTTGAAGTAATCATAATAAAATTCAAGCATCAACAGTTTTGACAACTCCAGAATTGCCATACCAATGAATACTGGCTTGTCCAGTTTGACAATCTTTTTTTTGAGTGACACAGCATACAATGATGAATGAAACTCTTTGTACCCTGTGTACTGAGGCTTACCTGTAAGTTTAATTGCACCCAATTCAGTTGTGACCAGTCTCACATCTTTTCTGTGATGAGGATTTTCCATAGTCTTGCCAAAACAGGCATTGTTCATAAGCTTAAAGAAGTCTTTGTCAAATGCAGTGTTGCCGTCTCTGGCACGGAGGGTTGTGTTCTTCATTATGTAATCTTTCATGAAAGCACTCTGATCAAATTGAATACCTCTGTGAACTTTCTTTAGTACTAACCCATGTCTGATGTAAAACTGTAGCAAGCGGTAGTGACAAACGTAATTGAATTTGTCATTTAGATTTGGTACAAGTTTAGTGTCTTCTTTTTTTCCTGTCATACTCATTTTCTCAACAGCCAACGGATAATCATTGTGATAATCATGTAGGTGGTGAGGGTACTCTAGGTCGACTTCAAAGATCCAACCCTTCGCGTCGTTTCGGTCAAGATTCATAATATTGTTAGTTAACCCTGACTCTGTTACATCATACTGTGACAAATCATGCAGACAAAAGTTTTTCAAGGGTAATAACTCACACATCGCGAACCCATAAAGGTTATTAGCGTCAAGGTACGTAATGAATGACCTTGACCTCGAGGGGTCAAAACCCTGACCAAGGTCACCATAACCGTCCAGATATTTATTATTTGCTCTGGCGTAGTTATTTGCTGCAATACTAATCCCTCCCCTCAATCCACGTTCTACCATTTCACCCATCGTGCGATCAGACAACAGGTCTATAAATATCTTACTAGATTTCAAAAATGCATCCCATGTCATGCCAGGACTAGTTATGTAACAAGCCGGGTCAAGTCTGTAGTGTAACAACCCCTTTTCACGGTAACTTTCAAATACGTCTGCTAGCAAACAAACGTCAGCTTTCAAGTACTGATCGTGATAGTCACCAATTGTCTGACATCCTAATTTACCCCACGCATCAAGAGCGTGTTGATATTCAGAGTCAGAAATGCCTTTTCCAGTTAGTGTAGAATAAAATTTCTCTTTTGGTGGCAGTCTCCTTTCTTCAAACACAACCCACTCACTGATGTACTCATATGGATACACACCTTTCTTAATCAAGTCTGGCTCAAAATATTTACTCGTTATTGGATACTCAGTCAGTCCTTCTGCAAGACTAGCCAAACCTAAAGACAAATGTTGCATGGAGTCATAAAATGATAATTTGTTGTCCAATCTAAAAGTCAAGTATTTCTCAGTTGTCTGGGCAATACAACTAATTTTTTTGTAAGATTCATCCACAGCCTGCATGATAATGTGTGAATCATATCCTTTGAGATTGTGGAAAAAGATTGGTAACTTATATGTCTTGGGATCTGTTTTTAATAATAAGTTACAATTGTTATGTGCAGCACCCCTGTAACACCCAGTTATGTGATCGTGGTCACAAACTTTATCACCACCTAAAGGCTGTTCACAAATCCAACACGTCTCAGCTGTATCAAATTTCAGTTTGTCTTCTTCTGTCATCACCAAAGGCATCTGGCATGTTGTGAGATACTGTACTACCTGACTATACAGATGTCTCATTTCTGTTAAAAACAAACATGCTGCATTTTCACCTCTGTAGATAACAGGCTCTGAATGCAAACCATCTGACCTAACAAGAATGTATCCAAAAGAACACACCACTTGGTCACTCAGTTTTATAGTCTTTGGTAATGACTCTGGAACAGGACCCTCATATGGTACAACCAATGATTCAAAATCTGCATACACTACAAACGGCAGCTTTTGTTGATTCCCATAGTTCTTAAAATACACTTGACTACCAGGATCTGGATACTTAAGTACAGTTTGTATATCATCAGGTGACCTGCAGTGTAAAACATGTTTGTGTGCCACTGCAATAGAGGAGAATCTTTGTAAACATCTCTTACACACTTCCTGTTTACCATTATGTTTTGATACATGATTATGAATTAGTCGTGACATACTCCTGATAATTGTGTAGTGGAAGTTATCACCAGAGCTTATTAGTAACATGTCAACATGCCTATCTTCTGACTTTCCATAGGTTGGGGCAATTGGTGATACTCTAATTGGTTGTAACTTGTCAACAGACTCATTATCCCACACATACACATTTACAGATATACCAGGATTTAGTTTTTCAAACAAGTCTATGTCTTCTATTTTAACAGGGAACTCAATGCCACTGAAGTTGAGTTCATTTACAAATTTAGTGTAGTTAGATGCACGTTCAGGTTTTGATTTTATAAAGTGTAGTTTAGCAAGCACACACCACATGAAACAATAGTTGTCATTGTTCTGAATATTGACTACAGCCTTTTTGTTTGCAACCTCTGTTGGCAGTGGTATCCATGCTTTACCTAATATAGGATGATACCTAGACTGCTTTAATTGCAGTTCATGTACATGTCCTTCGTGCCAACCAGACCCCTTCATTTTTGCACTATTAATCGCCTGGAGAAAGTCTGGTAATAGTCTGTCTCTAAACACGTTCTCTAATTCTCTTCTTGTGTTAACTGTGTGTTGTCTTGTTGATATGTACAAAACAATCACTTCACCGTCCACCCTAGTGAATTCGATTTTTGCAACAATCTGAATCTTAACACTGCCTGTAAGAAGATTTTGTTGTATGACAGAAAAAGAGTTTTCTATTGATTCATAAACATTATTAATATTAGATATAGGCAAGTTTGTTGTGTGAAACACATTACGTAGGCCTGATGGGCCAGGGTTTGATGGGCCAGGGTTTTGAACATTGTCCGTCATTTTTATTTGACCGACAAAATAATAAAATAAAAAAAATTACCATTGTCACACCATATGTAATACTGTATTATCTGTAGTTATGATAAACAAGTCAACTACTTTCCTGGTGTTTGTCTTGAAGTCTTGTCCTGCAGGTGTAATATCACTTTATTGAACGTAACACTTTCAATGTAACAATGTTGTTTTCTTAATTGAACAAATATGTCTTCACACAGTACCTCAAACCAATGCAAGTGGCCACTGTTAGCATTATAAACTTTAAAAGCATTTGTCTTAAGATCAACAGTCTCATAATCATAACGTGGTAATCCATCTGAATATTCCAAAGTAACGTTATATGTTGTGTATATCCTTATTGATGGTGATGAGAGTTTAAAGCTGGGTCCAAACACACGTGTTTTTAAGTCAGTAAAGTGCATAACATCTTTGAAGCATTCTGTAACATCAAACACTTGGGTTTGTCCGTCTGTCATTTTTTATTGGACAAACAAAAGAATAAATTAATTTACATCAATTTACTAACCCATACCCTGTGGGCTGATCTGTCTTTAAAATAAGCTTTAGATGCTTAGTTGATTTCAGTTTATTTTTTACATCATCACGTTCATGTTTATTTGGTATGACATCATTCTCTCTGAGACAGTCTTCAAAGCTGTCCCGATCCTTACAGTAAAACAAACAGATAAACTTTAACTGTTCTCGAAAATCTTTCAGTACAGCATTATATTTCTGAGTGAGAATCCATACACTTACATTTGCGTGTCTGCCACTGAAAGCAAGTTCTGCTAATGTGTTTCTCTTCTTGACAATGTCTTTCTCTGCAGAACAGTCATCAACAATAAACAAAGTTGGCTGTCCTTCAAATTGCTTGTAAAAATATTGTAGGTAGTCATTCAGTTTTTTCTCAGGGTCGACTAAGTATATGTTGCTGTCAGTCCAAATGAATAAACGGTTGTGATAAGCTTTGTTGTGTTTGATTGTAGGACAAAATATTACAATGTTTTCAAAGTGGTGTATGTATCTTGTTTGTAATAGGTTAAGAACAAATTCAGTTTTCCCGCACCCCGTGGCACCACAAAACAATCCACAGTGTGGGTCAAGGGTCATCAAGCTCCGGTTCATTTTAATACACAATATAATTTTAATATATGTGTCCACTCAGTCTGCTTTCTGCAATATTGAGTTGTGCGTCATAAATTAGATACAAATATATGTTTATGGCTGCAGCAGTTTCAACCTTCTTTTGTATCTGAATTGTTATTCCATCACTACCGTTCTCGACAGTTCGACCTGACCCATGAAGGTAATCATCATTTGTACTACGAAGGTCTAGCCACAGTGCATACTTGTTTGTAAGATATTGACCAATCCTAACATCATACAGATGTAGATCTTTGCACGCAATGTTTGCAGGTTTATCTCTAATCCTTCCACCCGCAAAATACTTTATGGTTTCGTCATAGTGTTGATAAGGTAACATTCCTGAAGCGTACACTTGATTAGGGCGGCCTTCGATTGTACAGGACAAATGTGTAATCTTAGGATTGTAGAATTTTTCTGAATCTCTTTTGTATGGACTCACCGGTTCAACAAACAACATAAGAATACCTTTCAGTGACCTGGCAGGCGTGTTCAAGTTTATGTTCCACATTGGGTCGCTTTTGTCTTTGGGTATTAAACTATGCCTAATCACACGGTCATAATAAATTGGAAATCTTGACTGATACTGATTTTGAATGAGTCTGGCTAGTTCAGTATGTGTAACAATTTCATATTCCAAGGAAATGTTAGAGATCTTATATGTTGCATCTGTGGCAGATGATTTAATGACTTTGGAGTAGTCATTGAAAGTTAGTTCAAAACTTAGACGGTCATTCAGTGCTCCTTGATAATAAGGCAAATGAGCTGTGAGGATTTCAAACTCAAGTGGAATGTAAAATCTGGTTCCATATGTTTCTGCTATAATAACATCCTTTGGTACCCCAGTAGTTACCTTATCTCCAGCATTGATTCGAAGTTTACCAACATTATCAGACTGTATGCCTTGGTAAATACGATCCTCTCGTTCTTCTCTTGTGAGCCAAAGGTCTTTGTAACAGTAGAATACATCTGAGTCGTCAAGACTAAACACTTCCTGTCCTTCAAGTTTTACTTTAATAGTTCTAACAATTGCTCTGCCAAGATTGTCAACCAGTGTTCTGTTCACATCTGCGTCTGATGTTAGTTCAATATTAAATGCTAGGCGTGCAGTGCCAGGAACAATAACGTCACTGGGTCCTAGGTTTGGAAACTTGACTGTAAGTGTTTGATTCTGGTCTATGGTACTTGGATTGTTCGTGATGACGATTGATTGTCTTATGCCCTTAACACCCAGGGGCTCACATAGTTTTCTGTATGGGTCTAACTTTGATCCGTAAGACTGTGTCATTTTTATTATGCACAATAAAAAATAATAAATTAATAAAACAATGGCAGCAGGAGGATTTAATCATGAAGATTTTGAAATGGATGACACGTATGATTTTGGTAATACAACAGATATGGCAGATATGACAGATATGACTGGTACAAGAAATATTTACAGTTTACGTCATGAACTTTTAGAAACCAAAGTGAACTCATTTTATGATCATGTTGGTGGTTGCCCAGACAACGTAGATCCTAATCAGTTTGAACTTGATGTCAAGGGTCATTTATATTTAAATACTGTTGACAAAGGAAAAGTACTATTGACTAACAAAAAAGACCCTAGTAGGTTTAGGGCTTTAAGTACAATAAAAAATGAAGGTGGTGTTGGTGCCTTACGTCAACTTGGTATTGGTGGGTCTCCTGTCACGCCAAGACTGGCTAGTGTGCTTCATGACACGCAAACAAAGTTGCCAACAGGGCAAGAGATTGAAATGGCACCAGTAACAAGCCTACCAGAAATAGCAAACACTGTGATACAAGAAACCTCATTTACTGAAGGACAATTAAATGATGCTATGAAAACAATAGAAGATCCACCTTTGTCAATGAGGGAGATTATGGGTTTGGATAAATCACTGCAGACAATAAGAGGTGAGATGGTAAACAATGTTGCCAAACTGGGAGAGCTTGATAAACACATAGAATGTGAAAAAGAGAAACTGGCTACCGCAGACAATGGAAATCTTGACACAGAAATGAAAGAAAGAATTCAACACAGATTAAATGATTTGCAGATAGAAAGATCAGGTCGGTTAGAAACAATTAGTATTGGAAGACAAAAACTGAAATCACAGGTCAACAGAATTAGAGAAACTATTCAGAAAATACTTCACGAAGACACAGAGATAATAGAAAGTACTTTCCAAAGACTTCGGATTACCCATTGTCTTAATTAACCCCAATAATTAACTAATTACGGTCATTAACGTCCACACTGTCGTTTCTCTCAAATCAAACCAAAATCCTGACAGTGCAATCTATAATAGACTAATGACTTTTTACACACCCCCCTGTCAGAGTCGATTTCTGAGAAACACGATTTTCTCAAGTAAAACTTTATACGTTACTAGCAAGTTACAACTAACTTTTAAGAACCTGCAGAGGTAACCTTTAAGTTACTTATCATAAGAACTTATTAATTACTTATCATAAGAACTTATTAATTACTTACTGTAAGTTCTTATAAGTTCTTACAACAACTTGACTTAAGTCACAACTTACTCGGTCAGATTTGCCAAGATACAAGGACAAAAAAAAACCTTTTTTTTCTCAGTAATACTCAGGTGGTGGTGCTGATGGGGTTAAATAATCAGGCACAAGTGGTGTAAATGACGTGTCATCTCTCTGCGAAGCATATGACAAAAATATTGATTGATTACCAAATCTGATTTTTATTTGTTTAAAAGATTGTGTAGTTTTTCTGTGGTTTCCTGTACCCCTATCCTTTTTCCCTCTGCTAAAAAACTGGCCTTAAGTTCTTCAACATTCACTGGAGATTGACTACGCATTTTATTTTGTATTTCTGACTTCTGTTTTTTGTAATTATTTAAATCATCCTGGACCCGCTTAAATTCTTCGTCATCAATAAAATTATCGTTTAATGCCTTACTGATAATAAGTTTCGTACTGCTCAGCTTTGCACCAGCAAGCGTACTCAATGCTTCATGTTTCTGTAATTTCGTGTGAAACCTCTTGTTCAAGGCTTCCAAACCAAAGCAAGCCAGGCATGTAGCAACGCTAACACCCTCAACTGCTATTCCAGCCAAACTTCCAATTCCTGTGGCGAACAGAACAATACCCCCTACAGAACATGAAGCTGAAACTGCACCAATAGCCATAGAAGTGTTTTGAACAGAATTAAATACTGACTTATACCTCCTTTTGCACCGTGAGTACTTAGCCTCTTCACTTTCCAAATATTTCAAAGCTTCTGTAATATTCATTAAACGAAATGCGTCTGCCTGTAATGTTTTATCTGAAGCAATTGGCACAGCTGTCACCTGTGTATCAGGCGCAAGTGTTGTTTTAGTCGTCACATTTGTTTCAGTCGGATCAAGCGTTGGTAGTTGCGGATAGAAGTTTACCATTTTTTTTATTCACAAATATATTTTTTTTTTATTTAATCAGCAATTACATTTTGCAACTCTTCAAAAGTATACAATTTGCTGGCATAATAAAATGCAACAAGATCAATGTGTTCAAGGTTTATGTAAGTTAGACGAACAAAAGTTGTTTTGTCGACCACCACCTTGACAGCTGGAACACTGCTCGAAACATTAATAACATCACCATTTTTTGTAATAGCAATAAAGACCTTTGATGATTCTGTTACTGTTTCATCCCATGTAAGTTTAATTCCCTGCGCAATTTGAGCCTCTTTAGCAGAAGCTACTGATTTCATGATAATTTCAAATACTATTGTCGCTTCTCTAGCCACGACTAAGCTTGCTGGCATAAACACAACAGAAGTATCTGATCTACCCTTTCTAGTTGTAAGAAGATACCGCCGTCTCTCATAATTTTCAACTTTCAGTTTTTCTCTGCTATTGTTGTCTGGGGCAAAACTTGGAACAAGGCTTACAATAAGCGGCCCAGAATTAACAACTTTCCTAAACACTAAGGCGCCTTCATCATCAGTGTATACATAAGGACTAATAAATTCCAACTTTATGTCCCAGTCAATTGTGGGTGGTGGAACAGGTACAGGTGAAACCACCCACTTACTACCCACATGTATTAAGTTGTAAGGCGCATTATTTACAGGTGGAGTAGGTACAGTAACATCACGAAGCTGACCAAGTTTAGGAATCTGTCTTTCACCGTCTTTCATGTCGACAATTACTTTCCTCTTGTACATGCCATTTGAATCAAGTTCAAAACCATATATTTCTCCAACATCCCCTTCCTTCTCAAAATCCTGTACATCAGCCAAATCTTTCAACTCTGTTACTGGACATGCAACTGGTATGATTCTAGGCTTTGGACCAAGACCACTCATTTTTATAAACAAAAATAAAATTATTTAATTTCCAACACAACACTAAAATCATGCATAAGAACTGGTTTGTCATCCTGATTAGTTACAGATATACTCAGTGACTCAAAAAAACTAGAACCTAATTTCTTAAACTGCAAATTAGGAAATCTAACAACTACACTTTCACAATACGGAGCAGTTCCAGTTGGTAAGCATCTCAACAAAGTTGAAGGCTTTCCATTGTGAACATTCTCAGATGTGTTTAGTTCTTTCAAATAAACATTTAGTACTGTGTGTACTGACAAATTGACAGGGCGTTTCCCAGTTATTTTAAGTTTTTTGGTCTTCATTGTTATAATACCGGTCATAGCTTCACCTAAATCATCTGATCTCCACCAATCTTCGTCAATATAAAATCCAAGTAAATATGCAAATCTATCTGAGATCTTTAACCAATTTTGTGTCGGAAATTCTAATGTAACAAGTAGGTTAGCTGGATTTAAAGTTGCTTTAATTTTAAAATTACTTTGAAACCATTCAGCTATAGTACAAAAGTCATAATACCCGGGTGGTAAAGCTTCAGTCTTACCATCTAAATTTACTTTATTATATATATCATCTTCTACATTAAACCATTTTACTGTGTAGAACATTTCATGGATAGCTACAGCCTTACTACCATCACGATTATCAATCCCATTAGTTAACCACACTGGTTTGCTTGTCTCAAGATTTGTTAAGGTAATAAACATTTTTATTATCTCATATAAAAAAGGATGGAATTTAAATCACCAACCATTACCACTACAAACGCATTTCAATTTAATGTGAATGCCAAATATAATGTTGCACCTACTTATGAACAGAAGATAATTCAACTAAATCAACTGGATATAGCTGTGTCTGACGCAAGCGTACAAGATCTATTTCAAGTCAAAGTACCAAATCCGTTTGACCATTACCTAAACCCTCCAATAACAGACGACTCAACTGCAAGAAAGTGGTCTTCAAGTCCACTACAGATGTTTCAAAACCAACTTAACTTTGCTATTCTATGTTCTACTACAGGCTGTGGTGTTTCATTTACAGACCATTTGAATCACCCAAACAAACTGATTAGGTCTGTGTATCGTTTCCACACTTATTACCAGCTTAGAAGAATACTGTCAGAACTGCATACACCACTACCAACTGAATCCAGTTTCAACAGGTTTAACAACCCCATGGATATGAAAGCATTTGAACGCATCTGTAATGAATTTAACATCAGCCCTAAGTATGACTTTACACAAAAACTTGACGATCACAATGGTATGGGTACACTGTTTTATGCTATGAGTCACAGACAATACCCTCAAGATTATTACCCTGGTTACACTTCATTCTCATCTAAATCAGAAGTCTGGTTAGGTTCCATAGAGCAGAAGCAGACTAACGCATGGACCACATTTATTTTAGATAAATCTGACGGGTTTACTCAAGCAGGAGTCGAGCGCGTCAATGAGTCTATCAGAACATATGTCTGGTGTTTACTAGGAGCACAATCACTAACAAAATCAAACATTTTGAATGGAAGTGGTAAATTTGAAGCACAAAAACAGTTTCTTGCAAATCTTGAAGATTCAATCAACTCAACAGTTGATCTCCCATCTAGCATACAACGCTACCAAGACGTTTTAAGATATGCCAGATCGAAAGTTGACTTTGTAGTTGGCACTGGGTTATACATGTTACCATCTGACCTTCAACTCCAAATGGGAACAATCACAAATTATAATAATGAAATCATTGTTGCAGGTGTTGGTCAAAAACTCGGTCTCAATCAATCTGTAAACTTGGGAGCAACAACCACACACGTACAGTCATTAAAATCATTACAGATGGTAACACCCCCGGCCCCGGCCCCGGCCCCAACACCGGCACTCATACAAGCGGTAACCCCTACACCAACCCCTGACACTCATGAGTCAGAGAGAACTGCATTGGTAATAGGCCTCACTGGATTAGGAGTATTACTTCTTTATCTGTTTCATTAAATAACCCACCATCAACCCTCCTACTGTAACCAAAAAGACCCACACATGCTCTGCCATAAACCCTACTGCCTTTGCTGCAGTACTAATCAACCAACTGACAACCGTGCCAATTATGCCAGGCAAAGCATCCACTGCTTTCACAGCCAATTTTTTAAGCAAGTCTGATATGTGAGACAACTGTTTCTTTACCCATGACTGTAAATCTTTTGGGTCTGTTGGAGTCGGGGGGCCCGGGGTTGGTGGTGCTGGGGCCGGGGCTGCACCCCCACCACTGCCGGAGACAGCCAGCACTACAGTACTGATAATAAACCCAAGAGCAGTAATTAAACTAGCAATTGTGATACCCTGTTCTCTGAAAAGTGTTTTAAGTCTCTCAGCCAGAGTTGTGTCTTCATGAAGTATTTTCTGAATAGTTTCTCTAATTCTGTTGACCTGTGATTTCAATTTTTGTCTTCCAATACTAATTGTTTCTAACCGTCCTGATCTTTCTATCTGCAAATCATTTAATCTGTGTTGGATTCTTTCTTTCATTTCTCCCCACCCGGGTCTGCCCTGGGGGACTTGGGTGGGGTTAGGTATTTTTTAGTTCCCAGGGTCACCCTGGTCAGCCCCACAGGGTGGGTTTTTCTCTCTATTCTGGGGCATGTGTTTCTGTCTACCCTTTGTCCATTCACCTGTATTTGCCTTTTTAAAACTCTCCCTACTGTCTGCACTGCCTGTAGCTCTTGATATTGGATGTGTGTTGCTAAATGGTCTTAGCTTTATTTAGGCCCCATGTTGTAGGTTTATTTAACGTATTTGACCGGCTGGCGACATACATTCAATTTTCTGTTTAGTTTTTTTTTTCACAAGCAGTGCAGGCACGTCCTGAGAAAGCCTTGTTGCTGTCGGGACGTTAAGCAATTTACAATCAATCAATCAATCTTTCATTTCTGTGTCAAGATTTCCATTGTCTGCGGTAGCCAGTTTCTCTTTTTCACGTTCTATGTGTTTATCAAGCTCACCTAGTTTGGCAACATTATTAACCATCTCACCTCTTATTGTCTGCAGTGATTTATCCAATCCCATAATCTCCCTCATTGACAAAGGTGGATCATCTATTGTTTTCAAAGCGTCATTTATTTGTCCTTCAGTAAATGAGGTTTCTTGTATCACTGTGTTTGCTATTTCTGGTAGGCTTGTTACTGGTGCCATTTCAATCTCTTGCCCTGTTGGCATCTTTGTTTGCGTGTCGTGAAGAACACTAGCCAGTCTTGGCGTGACAGGAGACCCTCCAATTCCAAGATACCTTGCCAACCCAGAGTTACCACCGACTTCACCTTTAATTGTACTTAAAGCTCTAAACTTAGAAGGATTATTTTTATGTGTTAGATTTATTTTCCCTCTGTCTGTATTTACAAATAAGTGCCCTTTATCATATTCAAATTGATTAGGATCTATTACATCTGGGCGTGCTCCAACACTGTCATAAAATGAGTTTACTTTGTCTTTTAACAGTTCATGATACAAAGGAGAAGTAGTTACCATTCCTGTCATATCTGTGATACTGGTATCTGAGACATTCATGTCATCCATTTCAAAATCTTCATGATTAAATCCTCCCGCTGCCATTGTTTTATTAATTTATTATTTTTTATTGTGCATAATAAAAATGACACAGTCTTACGGATCAAAGTTAGACCCATACAGAAAACTACGCGAGCCTCTGGGTGTTAAGGGCATAAGACAATCAATCGTCATCACGAACAATCCAAGTACCATAGACCAGAATCAAACACTTACAGTCAAGTTTCCAAACCTAGGTCCCAATGATGTTATTGTTCCTGGCACTGCACGCCTTGCATTTAATATTGAACTAACATCAGACGCAGATGTGAACAGAACACTGGTTGACAATCTTGGCAGAGCAATTGTTAGAACTATTAAAGTAAAACTTGAAGGACAGGAAGTGTTTAGTCTTGACGACTCAGATGTATTCTACTGTTACAAAGACCTTTGGCTCACAAGAGAAGAACGAGAGGATCGTATTTACCAAGGCATACAGTCTGATAATGTTGGTAAACTTCGAATCAATGCTGGAGATAAGGTAACTACTGGGGTACCAAAGGATGTTATTATAGCAGAAACATATGGAACCAGATTTTACATTCCACTTGAGTTTGAAATCCTCACAGCTCATTTGCCTTATTATCAAGGAGCACTGAATGACCGTCTAAGTTTTGAACTAACTTTCAATGACTACTCCAAAGTCATTAAATCATCTGCCACAGATGCAACATATAAGATCTCTAACATTTCCTTGGAATATGAAATTGTTACACATACTGAACTAGCCAGACTCATTCAAAATCAGTATCAGTCAAGACTTCCAATTTATTATGACCGTGTGATTAGGCATAGTTTAATACCCAAAGACAAAAGCGACCCAATGTGGAACATAAACTTGAACACGCCTGCCAGGTCACTGAAAGGTATTCTTATGTTGTTTGTTGAACCGGTGAGTCCATACAAAAGAGATTCAGAAAAATTCTACAATCCTAAGATTACACATTTGTCCTGTACAATCGAAGGCCGCCCTAATCAAGTGTACGCTTCAGGAATGTTACCTTATCAACACTATGACGAAACCACAAAGTATTTTGCGGGAGGAAGGATTAGAGATAAACCAGCAAACATTGCGTGCAAAGATCTACATCTGTATGACGTTAGGATTGGACAATACCTTACAAACAAGTATGCACTGTGGCTAGACCTTCGTAGTACAGATGATGATTACCTTCATGGGTCAGGACGAACTGTCGAGAACGGTAGTGACGGAATAACAATTCAGATACAAAAGAAGGTTGAAACTGCTGCAGCCATTAACATATATTTGTATCTAATTTATGACGCACAACTCAATATACAAGAGTGTAGACTAAGTGGACACATATATTAAAATTATATTGTGTATTAAAATGAACCGGAGCTTAATGACCCTTGACCCACACTGTGGATTGTTTTGTGGCGCCACAGGGTGTGGTAAAACTGAATTTGTACTTAACCTATTACAAACAAGATACATCCACCATTTTGAAAACATTGTAATATTTTGTCCTACAATCAAACACAACAAAGCTTATCACAATCGTTTATTCATTTGGACTGACAGCAACATATACTTAGTCGACCCTGAGAAAAAACTGAATGACTACCTACAATATTTTTACAAGCAATTTGAAGGACAGCCAACGTTGTTCATAGTTGATGACTGTTCTGCAGAGAAAGACATTGTCAAGAAGAGAAACACTCTAGCAGAACTTGCTTTCAGTGGCAGACATGCAAATGTAAGTGTATGGATTCTCACTCAAAAATATAATGCTGTACTGAAAGATTTTCGAGAACAGTTAAAGTTTATCTGTTTGTTTTACTGTAAGGATCGTGACAGCTTTGAAGACTGTCTCAGAGAAAACGATGTCATACCAAATAAACATGAACGAGATGATGTAAAAAATAAACTGAAATCAACTAAGCATCTAAAGCTCATTTTAAAGACAGATCAGCCCACAGGGTATGGGTTAGTAAATTGATGTAAATTAATTTATTCTTTTGTTTGTCCAATAAAAATGACAGACGGACAAATCATACAGGTGCTTGATCTCACACACCTTTTCAAAGATGTTATGCACTTTACTGACTTAATAACACCCAAACAGACTTACATAAGCCTTTCAGCACCATCAGAAATATATGTTACATATAGTGTGACTTTGGATTATGTCGATGAGCATCCAAATGTGGAGTGCATGACAGTTGATTTAAAGACACCTACTTTTAAAGTTGATGATACCAACTATGGTTGGTTAGGGGAAGTTTGTTATAGCATATTTAAACAACTACGCAAACTAAATGTTTATATTGACAGTGTTACAGTTAATAAAGTGGTATTACACAAGGTGAGCCAGCGGTAATATTTTTTCATTTATTATTTTGTCGGACAAATAAAAATGACGGACAATGTTCAAAACCCTGGCTCATCTAGTTTAAGAAACGTGTTTCACACAACAAACTTACCCATATCCAATACTAATAATGTCTATGAATCAATAGAAAACTCTTTTTCTGTCATACAACAAAATCTTCTTACAGGCAGTGTAAAGATTCAGATTGTTTCAAAAATCGAATTCACTAGGGTGGACGGTGAAGTGATTGTATCGTACATATCAACAAGACAACACACTGTTAACACAAGAAGGGAATTGGAGAACGTGTTTAGAGACAGACTATTACCAGACTTTCTACAGGCAATTGACAGTGCAAGAATGAAGGGGTCTGGTTGGCACGAAGGACATGTACATGAACTGCAACTAAAGCAGTCTAGGTATCATCCTATATTAGGTAAAGCATGGTTGCCACTGCCAACAGAAGTAGTAAACAAAAAGGCTGTCGTCAACATACAGAACAATGACAACTATTGTTTCATGTGGTGTGTGCTTGCTAAACTACACTTTGTAAAATCAAAACCAGAACGTGTATCTAACTACATCAAATTTGTAAATGAACTTGATTTTAGTGGCATTGAGTTCCCTGTTAAAATAGAGGACATAGACTTGTTTGAAAAACTAAATCCTGGTATATCTGTAAATGTGTATGTGTGGGATAATGAGTCTGTTGATAAGTTACAACCCATTAGAGTATCACCACTTGCTCCAACATATGGGCAGTCAGAAGATAAACATGTTGACATGTTGCTAATCGGCGATGACAATAACTTTCACTACACAATTATCAGGAGTATGTCACGTCTAATTCATAATCATGTATCAAAATATGGTAGGAAACAGGAAGTGTGTAAAAGATGTTTACAAAGATTCTCTTCTATTGATGTGGCACACAAACATGTTTTACACTGCAGGTCAGCTGATGACATACAAACTGTACTTAAGTATCCAGATCCTGGTAGTCAAGTATATTTTAAAAACTATGGGAATCAACAAAAGTTGCCGTTTGTAGTATATGCAGATTTTGAATCATTAGTTGTTCCGTATGACGGTCCTGTTCCAGAATCATTACCAAAGACTATAAAGTTGAGTGACCAAGTGGTGTGTTCTTTTGGATACATTCTTGTTAGGTCAGACGGTTTGCATTCAGAACCTGTTATCTACAGGGGTGAAAATGCAGCATGTCTGTTTTTAACAGAAATGAGACAACTGTATAGTCAGGTAGTACAATATCTCACAACATGTCAGATGCCTTTGGTGATGACAGAAGAAGACAAACTGAAATTTGATACAGCTGAGACGTGTTGGATTTGCGAACAACCTCTGGGGGGTGATAAAGTTCGTGACCATGATCACATAACTGGACGTTACAGAGGCGCTGCACATAACAATTGTAACTTATTATTAAAAACAGATCCCAAGACATATAAACTGCCAATCTTTTTCCACAATCTCAAAGGATATGATTCACACATTATCATGCAGGCTGTAGACGAGTCGTACAAAAACATAAGTTGTATTGCCCAGACAACTGAGAAATACTTAACTTTTAGGTTAGACAAATTAGCATTTTATGACTCCATGCAACATTTGTCTTTAGGTCTTGCTAGTCTTGCAGAAGGGCTGACTGAGTATCCAATAACGAGTAAATATTTTGAGCCAGACTTGATTAAGAAAGGTGTGTATCCGTATGAGTACATCAGTGAGTGGGTTGTGTTTGAAGAAACAAGACTGCCACCAAAAGAGAAATTTTATTCTACACTAACTGGAAAAGGCATTTCTGACTCTGAATATCAACACGCTCTTGATGCGTGGGGTAAATTAGGATGTCAGACAATTGATGATTACCATGACCAGTACTTGAAAGCTGACGTTTGTTTGCTAGCAGACGTATTTGAAAGTTACCGTGAGAAGGGTTTGTTACACTACAAACTTGACCCAGCCTGCTACATAACTAGTCCTGGCATGACATGGGATGCATTTTTGAAATCCAGTAAGATATTTATAGACCTGTTGTCTGATCGTACGATGGGTGAAATGGTGGAACGTGGATTGAGGTGAGGGATTAGTATTGCAGCAAATAACTACGCCAGAGCAAATAATAAATATCTGGACGGTTATGGTGACCTTGGCCGAACGAACATGCTCCTCGCAGCGTTCAGGGAGTGTACGGTATGTCTCCGCTCGTTCTAAGGCTGAGGCCACAAGCAGAAGTGAAGCTTTGAGGGAGAAAACTCACAGTGCTGCAGAGGACCGGCCGGTCCTGTGTATCACGTATCATCCTCACAACATCCCCATCAAAAACATTCTCCTCAGGAACTTCCACATCATTCAGAATGACACAGTATTGAAAGACATATTTCCTGAGCCTCCGCTGGTCGCTTACAAACGTGACACTAACCTAAGCGACCATCTTGTTCACAGTTCACTTCACGCATCTAACACCTTACCACCTGGCACACACCCTTGTCAGCAACCACACTGCAAAGCATGTCCGTACATCAACACATCCCCCGTCATCACCGGACCCCTGTCATCTTTTCATGTCCACCGATCATTCACATGCCAGTCATCGGATATTGTCTATGTCATCTCATGTTCTCACTGCCCAAAGATGTTGTATGTGGGGGAGACATACCGTACACTCCCTGAACGCTGCGAGGAGCATGTTCGTTCGATCCGCCTCGGATACAACAACCAGGTTGGACGTCATTTCAACGAACCGCCTCATAGCCTCACACATTTCAGCATACGCATCCTTTGGCAAAATACATCCCACTTCATCCGCCGCAAAATGACAGAATCCTTTTTCGCGGACAGGCTTGGCACTTACCATCCGCGCGGCTTGAACATTCGCCCCTAGGGATGTATGCTCGGCCTGATGGGTAGTTGGTGCCAGGCTTGACCTCACTGTTGATACTGGATGCTACCTTTGAGTGTGTGTGTATGTGTGTGTGTGTGTGTGTGTGTGTGTGTGTGTGTGTGTGTGTGTGTGTGTGTGTGTGTGTGCATGTGCGTGAGCTGCAGTAGGCACGAGTGAATGCGAATGTATGCAGTGACGTGTATGTATATAGACGTAAGTTTTGTGCTACGTGTTTTGTGCATGTGTATTTGCGTCATTATGTGTGTGTGTGTGTGGGTTGGTTTTTTTTTTTTTTTTTTTTTTTTTTTTTTTTTTTTTTTACGTCATTCTAAATTCTCTCTATACAGGATGACGTCTTTTCTTTCTGGTGTTCTTTTCTGTTCTACGTTTGTTTCCATGTCACCTGAGGAAGGATCTTTGATCCGAAACGTCGTTATTTGTTTCTATTTTAAAGGGTTTTCTACCACTATCTTCTGTTTTTCTTTCACGTGAAACCCTAGCGGCAACAGTTTTACTACATAAGTCACTTATAACTCATTTATAAGATCTTAAAAGGTTACCTGTAAAGTTATTTGTCAGTTATAAGTGACTTTGGAAATTTGTTATCAAGTATCTGTAGGTAACTTAAATAATTTGTTATCAAGTGCATATAGCAATGGGTTTTTTGTGTGTGTGTGTTTGTTTGTTTGTGTGTGTGTGTGTGTATATATATGAATATGTGAACATTGACTAAAAAAAAAAAAAATGGTATAAATGGTATTGGAATGTATTTTTTTCTATCTCTAATAACTAATTAATATGCACACGTATAGGCAAACAAAAACACAGGCACACACACACAGACAGATAGACATGCACACATACATACTCAAAAACATGCACTCACACACACACAAACACGCCTACATACGCAAAAACAAGCACTCACACAGACGCACATATAAATACATGCACACATGCACGCATACACACACACATGCACTCACACACACATACACGTACGCACTCACACACGCATGCACAAAAAAAAACACACACTATGGGTTGCAACCATACAAACCGGGGACATCCCCCGTTTACTGAAAGTCCCCAGTTGTGGGTGTTTAACCCGTGTGTGTCCCCCGGTTTACGGGATTTGAATACTCACACACACACACACACACACACCCACATTACAGGCAGACGCATTCCGATTAATATAATACACACATGCACGCACACACGCACGCACACGCATACATACACGCATACACACGCACACGCATAATCACGCACAGACAAACAAACAAACACAATGCACACACACACACAGAGACAACGACAAACACGCACTGACATGCACGCACATACGCACGGCACAGTCATACAGACACACACACTGACAAAGACAGGCAAACAAAGGCAGACAGACAGACGTTCCACAGACACATGCACTCACACTTCACCGGTTGTATGTCACGCGACACGCAAGGACTGTACACTCGATTAGCCACTGCGCCGCACTTAGTTTCGTTTTCGTTTCTAAGACGCTACGTCATTGTATACGCTAGAGATATAAAGATGGAGAATACAACAGATTTTTTGACGACGTCAATTTTTCATTGTTTTTGATCACAAATCGCTCATCTAATGACACACCCCGTTTTTTTTAGGTTTCTCCTTATTTTTTTCAGTAAAATAAAGGTTTCCAAAATCAATGACATTCATGACTAAAGCAAAATTAACCTCCGAGCTAATTAATCCATCGATTATGTAAGTGTGTTCATTTTGCAACGCGTAGTTTATTCGGATTACTTAGCCAATTACGAGTATTTCCGATAGAGGATCGGAGGCGCCGTCACACACGCGCGCACTTATGCCAGTAAAAAATTAGTGGTAAACACACTAACTAAATCTATTTTCTCAATCAAATAAGAGCAATCAAATCTGCCTACTAAATAGCCTTTGTTTATACACCTGCTTTGTCAATTTCACGCACACACAAGCAAAAACAGCACAGACAACACAGGGAGGTAACTTTTGGTTATAAGCAAAAACGACATACATAGTTACTTCCCTTAGACGATGCGTAGCAACGGTCACGTGTTATTTTCTAAACACCAAGCCGGTCTGTTCTTTCTGTTAAGCGGGCTTTGTAGGAGACGGGACGTGTTTTGAGGACTGACTTGATTCTCAGAGGTGATATTCAGTGGTCGATAAATCTTGTGAATATATACGACGGTAAGATCGATAGTTTGTCTGTTTAATTTGTCACATTTAGAAACAAGACAGGCCTCGCGGTTAGTCTGGATAAGTTGCGCTCAGTCTTACTGTTCAATAGTTAACCAGACCGGTCTAGTTTTATTTGCCCAGGCTACGCTAACTATCATTCGCTCATTTCAAAAATGAATTGGACTCAGGAAGAGGTGACAATCTTGCGATCTCATGGTGAATACCATGAAAAAATGACCGCTTTCATTCATTCCGTTTTGAACAAAGCTCCGGAATTTTGGCTTGAAAAACCGGGGAAACCACTTGGAAATTTGAGTGATATACTCAACAGTGGTTCGAAAAAACAAAAGACAAATAAAGAACCAAAAGAACTAGATTTGTTCTTTAGACAAAATCTTTCTGATGGCAAGCCGCCTGCGTGCAGTAGAGTAGAACAATGCGATTTGAGTATATTTACTTTAGACATGTTAAAAAAGAATTTGGAAGACGGCTACAAAATACTTCAGGGAACCAAACGCCTAAACATTTCAGCTTCAATCTGCTATGGAGAGTGGCTAATCCAAGGTGCTGAAATCCTTAAAATACAGAAAATATGAAAACAAACTAAATTGAACTGGCCAGATTGGCTAAAAGTAAACGTAAAAATTTCCAAGTCGTATGCTCATCGGTTGTGTGTTCTAGCCAGGCTGCTACGAGGGTACCCCAAATTTCATTTTCTTGCACTGTCTTTCCGAAAGGTGTTTAGTTTGCGGGAGCAAATTGAACAAATGCTGAAAATACAGGAAATAGCCGATTTTTGGAAAAACCCCTAACGCTGGTCTGTAACCTTGTTTATTGTTTGTTTGTTTTGTTTGTGCAAAGGCTCTGGCGTGGCTTAAAAGGCCCGTAACCTACTGTTTTGAACGGTTCATAAACTTGTTCAGTACTGAAATTTGAACAAAAGTTTTTGGCACGACCAAAAGAACCATAATATTGCTGTTTAAAACAAAGGCTCTGGCGCGGCTTTAAATGCTCGTAACCTTTTGTTTTAAACGGTCCGTAACCTTGTTCAGAACTGAAATTGAACAAAAAGGCTCTGGAGGACCATAATCTTATTTGTTGTTTGTGTTGTCACGTTGCACAAAGGCTCTGGCGTGGCCTTAACGGCCCGTAACCATGCTTTTTATGTTTGTATTATTCCAAATGTTATGGACCAAGTGTGAGGTGTTTTCGCCGCGCTCATGCAAGTAGCTTGCTTTTTGCAAGTGAATTGAAAACGGATTTTACATAGGTTTTAGTAACAAGACAGACGGTGGGGTATACCTGTAGCACACTGGCAAAGAAAGATGATTTTGGCTTTGTATCTGAATAATTGATTTACAAAACGGCACCCTGGTCAGCCCACTTGTAGCACGCTGTCAAAGAAATGTGTTTTTTTTGCATTGTATCTTAATAATTGATTTATAAATCACTCAGCGCCCTAGTCAAGCCTTCATATCGTGGTATCTAACGTAAACACATGACGTATGTCCTTAGCGATTCGTCCCCCACTGGGGGACAGGTATCCAACGTAAACACATGACGTATGTCCTTAGCGATTCGTCCCCCACTGGGGGACAGGTATCCAACGTAAACACATGACGTATGTCCTTAGCGATTCGTCCCCCACTGGGGGACAGGTATCTAACGTAAACACATGACGTATGTCCTTAGCGATTCGTCCCCCACTGGGGGACAGGTATCTAACGTAAACACATGACGTAGAGCCTTAGTGACGGGACGAAGTGCACAGTGTCGATTTGAGTACACAGGTTGTGTATCGCGTGTCATACGGCCCGCGGTGTTTTGCGGACGAGTCTACAATATTCATGCAGAATAAAGATTTTGTGTTTGTTTGTCTGTTTGTCTATGCGTGTGTGTGTTTGTAGGTATGTGTGAGTGTTTGTGTGTGTGCGTGTGTGTGTGAGTGCGTGTGCGTGTGAGTGTTTGTGTGCATGAGCGCATGTTTGTGACAGCGTGTGCGTGCGTCCGTGTGTGTGTTCGTCTGTGTGAATGCGTGCGTATGTATGTATGTATGTATGCGTGCGTGCGTGTGTGTATGAGTGCATATGTGCGTGTGTTCGTCTGTGTGAATGCGTACGTGTATGTGTGTGTGTGCCTGTGTGAGTGCATGTGTGCGTGTATGTATGTATGCGTGCGTGTGTGTGTGTGTGTGTGTGAGTGCATGTGTACGTGTGTGTGTGTGTTTGCGTGTGAGTGTTTGTGTGTATGTGTGTGTGAGTGTGTGAGTGCATGTGTGCGTGTATGTATGTATGTGTGTTTGCGTGCGTGTATGCATGTGTTTATATGTGTATGTGCGTCCGTGTTTGCGTGCGTGCGTGTTTGTTTGTGTGCGTGTATATTATATGTGTGTTAGAGATATAAAATATAAGATTCCAAGAACATTTTTTTTTCATTGCCTCTGTGCCAATACCCCCAAAACATAGTTATTTAAATAATAGCCACACACACACAAAAAAAAAAAAAAAAAAAAAACACTGTTGCTATATGCACTTGATAACAAATTATTTAAGTTACCTACAAATACTTGATAACAAATTTTCCAAAGTCAATTATAACTGACAGATAACTTTACAGGTAACCTTTTAAGAACCTATAATTAGTTATTAAGTGACTTAGTCAAGAACTTATAAGAACTTAAAAATAACAAATTGTAAGTTCTTGACTTAAGTCACAACTTACTCGGACAGATTTGTCAAGATACAAGGACAATGAAAAAACTTTTTTTAGTAATAGTCAGGTGGTGCTGGTGGTGCTGATGGGGTTAAATAGTTAGGTGGCATGTCATTTTTCTGTGAAGTGTATGACATTAATAAACGATTACCAAATCTGATTTTTATTTGTTTAAAAGATTGTGTAGTTTTTCTGTGGTTTCCTGAACACCGATCTGTTTCCCCATCTCTAAAAAACTAGCCTTCAGTTCTTCAACATTTACGGGAGATTGACTACGCATCTTATTTTGTATTTCAGACTTCTGTTTCTTGTAATTATTTAAATCATCCTGGACTCTCTTAAATTCCTCGTCATCAATAAAATTATTGTTCAATGCCTTACTGATAATAAGTTTCATACTGCTCAGCTTTGCACCAGCCAGCGTACTCAATGCTTCATGTTTCTGTAATTTTGTGTGAAACCTTTTGTTCAAGGCCTCCAAACCAAAACAAGCCAGGCATGTAGCAACGCTAACAGCCTCAACTGCTATTCCAGCCAAACTCCCAATTCCTGTGGCGAACAGAACAATACCCCCCACAGAACATGAAGCTGAAACTGCGCCAATAGCCATAGAAGTGTTTTGAACAGAATTAAATACTGACTTATACCTCCTTTTGCACCGTGAGTACTTAGCCTCCTCACTCTCCAAATATTTCAAAGCTTCTGTAATATTATTTAATCTGAATGCATCTGCCTGTAATGTTTTATCTGAAGCAATTGGCATATGTGGATCAGGTGCAAGTGTTGTTTTAGTCATCACATTTGTTTCAGTCGGCTCAAGCGTCGGTAGTTGCGGATAGAAGTTTACCATTTTTTTTATTGACAAATATTTTTTTTTATTTAATCAGCAATTACATTTTGCAACTCTTCAAAAGTATACAATTTGCTGGCATAATAAAATGCAACAAGATCAATGTGTTCAAGGTTTATGTAAGTTAGACGAACAAAAGTTGTTTTGTCAACCACCACCTTGACAGCTGGAACACTGCTCGAAACATTAATAACATCAACATTTTTTGTAATAGCAATAAAGACCTTTGTTGATTCTGTTACTGTTTCATCCCATGTAAGTTTAATTCCCTGTGCAATTTGAGCCTCTTTAGCAGTAGTTACTGATTTCATGATAATTTCAAATACTATTGTCGCTTCTCTAGCCATGACTAAGCTTGCTGGCATAAACACAACAGAAGTATCTGATCTACCCTTTCTAGTTGTAAGAAGATACCGCCGTCTCTCATAATTTTCAACTTTCAGTTTTTCTCTGCTATTGTTGTCTGGGGCAAAGCTTGGAACAAGACTTACAATAAGCGGCCCCGAGTTAACAACCTTCCTAAACACTAAGGCGCCTTCATCATCAGTGTATACATAAGGACTAATAAATTCCAACTTTATGTCCCAGTCAATTGTGGGTGGTGGAACAGGCACAGGTGAAACCACCCACTTATTTCACACATGTATTAAGTTGTAGGGCGAATTATTTACAGGTGGAGTAGGTACAGTAACATCACGTAGCTGACCAAGTTTAGGAATCTGTTTTTCACCGTCTTTCATGTCAACAATTACTTTCCTCTTGTACATGCCATTTGAATCAAGTTCAAAACCATATATTTCTCCAACATCCCCCTCCTTCTCAAAATCCTGTACGTCTGCCAAATCTTTCAATTCTGTTACTGGACATGCAACTGGTATGATTCTCGACTTTGGACCACCACTCATTTTTTATAAACAAAAATAAAATTATTTAATTTCCAACACAACACTAAAATCATGCATAAGAACTGGTTTGTCATCCTGATTAGTTACAGATATACTCAGTGACTCAAAGAAACTAGAACCTAATTTCTTAAACTGCAAATTAGGAAATCTAACAACTACACTTTCACAATACGGAGCAGTTCCAGTTGGTAAGCATCTCAACAAAGTTGAAGGCTTTCCATTGTGAACATTCTCAGATGTGTTTAGTTCTTTCAAATAAACATTTAGCACTCTGTGTACTGACAAATTGACAGGGCGTTTTCCAGTTATTTTTAGTTTTTTGGTCTTCATTGTTATAATACCAAACTTAAATTCACCTAAATCATCTGATCTATACCAATCTTCGTCAGTATAAAATCCAAGTAAATATGCAAATCTATCTGAGATCTTTAGCCAATCTTGTGTCGGAGATTCTAATGTAACAAGTAGGTTAGCTGGATTTAAAGTTGCTTTAATTTTAAAATTACTTTGAAACCATTCAGCTATAGTACAAAAGTCATAATACCCGGGTGGTAAAGCTTCAGTCTTACCACCAAAAATTACTTTATTATATATATCATCTTCTACATTAAACCATTTTACTGTGTAGAACATTTCATGGATAGCTACAGACTTGCTACCATCATGATTATCAATCCCATTAGTTAACCACACTGGTTTGCTTGTGTCAAGATTTGTTAAGGTAATAAACATTTTTATTATCTCATATAAAAAAGGATGGAATTTAAATCACCAACCATTGCCACTACAAACGCATTTCAATTTAATGTGGATGCCAAATATAATGTTGCACCTACTTATGAACAGAAAATAATTCAACTAAATCAACTAGACATAGCTGTGTCTGACGCAAGCGTACAAGATCTATTTCAAGTCAAAGTACCGAATCCGTTTGACCATTACCTAAACCCTCCAATAACAGATGACTCTACTGCAAGAAAGTGGTCTTCAAGCCCACTACAGATGTTTCAAAACCAACTCAACTTTGCAATACTATGTTCAACTACAGGCTGTGGTGTTTCATTCACAGACCATTTGAATCACTCAAACAAACTAATTAGGTCTGTGTATCATTTCCATGTTTATTACCAGCTTAGACGTATACTGTCAGAACTTCATATACCACTACCAACTGAATCCAGTTTCAACAGGTTTAATAACCCCATGGATATGAAAGCATTTGAACGCATCTGTAATGAATTTAACATTAACCCTGGCACTAAGTATGACTTCACACAAAAACTTGATGATCACAAAGGCATGGGTACATTATATTATGCTATGAGTCACAGACAATACCCACAAGATTACTACCCTGGGTACACTTCATTCTCATCAAAATCACAAGTCTGGTTAGGATCAATAGAGCAGAAACAGTCTAATGCGTGGACCACATTTATTTTAGATAAATCTGACGGGTTTACTCAAGCAGGAGTCGAGCGCGTCAATGAGTCTATCAGAACATATGTCTGGTGTTTACTAGGAGCACAATCACTAACAAAATCAAACATTTTGAATGGAAGTGGCAAATTTGAAGCACAAAAACAGTTTCTAGCAAATCTAGAAGATTCAATCAATTCAACAGTAGATCTCCCATCAAGCATACAGCGCTATCAAGACGTATTCAGATATGCTAGATCGAAAGTTGACTTTGTAGTTGGCATCGGGTTATACATGTTACCATCTGACCTTCAACTCCAAATGGGAACAATAACAAATTATAATAATGAAATCATTGTTGCAGGTGTTGGTCAAAAACTAGGTTTCAATCAATCTGTAAACTTAGGGGCCACAACCACACATGTTCAGTCATTAAAATCATTACAGACGGTAACACCCCCGGCCCTGGCCCCAACCCCGGCCCTGGCCCTGGCCCCAACACCGGCACTCATACAACCAGTACAGTCAACCCCTGACACTCATGAATCAGAAAGAACTGCATTGGTAATAGGTCTAACAGGATTAGGGGTTTTACTTCTTTATCTGTTTCATTAAATAACCCACCATCAACCCTCCTACTGTAACCAAAAAGACCCACACATGCTCTGCCATAAACCCTACTGCCTTTGCCGCTGTACTAATCAACCAGCTGACAACAGTGCCAATTATGCCAGGCAAAGCGTCCACTGCTTTCAGAGCCAATTTCTTAAGCAAGTCTGATATGTGAGACAACTGTTTCTTTACCCATGACTGTAAATCTTTTGGATCTGTGGGAGTCGGGGGGCCCGGGGTTGGTGGTGCCGGTGTCAGGGCTGTACCCCCACCAACCCCGGCACCGGAGACAGCCAACACAGCAGTACTGATAATAAATCCAAGAGCTGTAATTAAACTAGCAATTGTGATACCCTGTTCTCTGAAAAGTGTTTTAAGTCTCTCAGCCAGAGTTGTGTCTTCGTGAAGTATTTTCTGAATAGTTTCTCTAATTCTGTTGACCTGTGATTTCAGTTTTTGTCTCCCAATACTAATGGTTTCTAACCGACCTGATCTTTCTATCTGCAAATCATTTAATCTGTGTTGAATTCTTTCTTTCATTTCTGTGTCAAGATTTCCATTGTCTGCGGTAGCCAGTTTCTCTTTTTCACGTTCTATGTGTTTATCAAGCTCACCTAGTTTGGCAACATTGTTTACCATCTCACCTCTTATTGTCTGCAATGATTTATCCAAACCCATAATCTCTCTCATTGACAAAGGTGGATCATCTATTGTTTTCATAGCATCATTTAATTGTCCTTCAGTAAATGAAGTTTCTTGTATCACTGTGTTTGCTATTTCTGGTAGGCTTGTTACTGGTGCCATTTCAATCTCTTGCCCTGTTGGCAACTTTGTTTGCGTGTCATAAAGCGCACTAGCCAGTCTTGGCGTGACAGGAGACCCACCAATACCAAGTTGACGCAAGGCACCAACACCACCTTCATTTTTTATTGTACTTAAAGCCCTAAACCTACTAGGGTCTTTTTTGTTAGTCAATAGTACTTTTCCTTTGTCAACAGTATTTAAATATAAATGACCCTTGACATCAAGTTCAAACTGATTAGGGTCTACGTTGTCTGGGCGGCCACCAACATGATCATAAAATGAGTTCACTTTGGTTTCTAAAAGTTCATGACGTAAACTGTAAATATTTCTTGTACCAGTCATATCTGCCATATCTGTCATATCTGTTGTATTACCAAAATCATACATGTCATCCATTTCAAAATCTTCATGATTAAATCCTCCCGCTGCCATTGTTTTATTAATTTATTATTTTTTATTGTGCATAATAAAAATGACACAGTCTTACAGATCAAAGTTAGACCCATACAGAAAACTACGTGAGCCTCTGGGTGTTAAGGGCATAAGACAATCAATCGTCATCACGAACAATCCAAGTACCATAGACCAGAACCAAACACTTACAGTTAAGTTTCCAAACCTAGGTCCCAGTGACGTTATTGTTCCTGGCACTGCACGCCTAGCATTTAATATTGAACTATCATCAGACGCAGATGTAAACAGAACACTAGTTGACAATCTTGGCAGAGCAATTGTTAGAACTATTAAAGTAAAACTTGAAGGACAGGAAGTGTTTAGTCTTGACGACTCAGATGTGTTCTACTGTTACAAAGACCTTTGGCTCACAAGAGAAGAACGAGAGGACCGTATTTATCAAGGCATACAGCCAGATAATGTTGGTAAACTTCGAATCAATGCCGGAGATAAATCAACGTCAGTAGCCAATGACGTTATTATAGCAGAAACATATGGAACCAGATTTTACATTCCACTTGAGTTTGAAATCCTCACAGCTCATTTGCCTTATTATCAAGGAGCACTGAATGACCGTCTAAGTTTTGAACTAACTTTCAATGACTACTCCAAAGTTATTAAATCATCTGCCACAGATGCAACATATAAGATCTCTAACATTTCCTTGGAATATGAAATTGTTACACACACTGAACTAGCCAGACTCATTCAAAATCAGTATCAGTCAAGACTTCCAATTTATTATGACCGTGTGATTAGGCATAGTTTAATACCCAAAGACAAAAGTGACCCAATGTGGAACATAAACTTGAACACGCCTGCCAGGTCACTGAAAGGTATTCTTATGTTGTTTGTTGAACCAGTGAGTCCATACAAAAGAGATTCAGAAAAATTCTACAATCCTAAGATTACACATTTGTCCTGCACAATCGAAGGCCGCCCTAATCAAGTGTATGCGTCTGGAATGTTACCTTATCAACACTATGACGAAACCACAAAGTATTTTGCGGGTGGAAGGATTAGAGATAAACCAGCAAACATTGCGTGCAAAGATCTACATCTGTTTGATGTTAGGATCGGACAATACCTTACAAACAAATATGCACTGTGGCTAGATCTTCGTAGTACAGATGACGACTACCTTCATGGGTCAGGACGAACTGTCGAGAACGGTAGTGACGGAATAACAATTCAGATACAAAAGAAGGTTGAAACTGCTGCAGCCATAAACATATATTTGTACCTGATATATGACGCACAACTCAATATTGCAGAAAGCAGACTAAGTGGACACATATATTAAAATTATATTGTGTATTAAAATGAACCTGAGCTTAATGACACTCGACCCACACTGTGGATTGTTTTGTGGTGCCACAGGGTGTGGTAAAACTGAATTTGTACTTAACCTCTTGCAAACAAGATACATACACCACTTTGAAAACATTGTCATATTTTGTCCTACAATAAAAAACAACAAAGCTTATCACAACCGTTTATTCATTTGGACTGACAGCAACATATACTTAGTCGACCCTGAGAAAAAACTGAATGACTACCTACAATATTTTTACAAGCAATTTGAAGGACAGCCAACGTTGTTCATAGTTGATGACTGTTCTGCAGAAAAAGACATTGTCAAAAAGAGAAACACTCTAGCAGAACTTGCCTTCAGTGGCAGACATGCAAATGTAAGTGTATGGATTCTTACTGAGAAATATAATGCTGTACTGAAAGATTTTCGAGAACAGTTAAAGTTTATCTGTTTGTTTTACTGTAAGGATCGTGACAGCTTTGAAGACTGTCTCAGAGAGAATGATGTCATCCCAAATAAGCATGAACGAGATGATGTAAAAAATAAACTGAAATCAACTAAGCATCTAAAGCTCATTTTAAAGACAGATCAGCCCACAGGGTATGGGTTAGTAAATTGATGTAAATTAATTTATTCTTTTGTTTGTCCAATAAAAATGACAGACGGACAAATCATACAGGTGCTTGATCTCACACACCTTTTCAAAGATGTTATGCACTTTACTGACTTAATAACACCCAAACAGACTTACATAAGCCTTTCAGCACCATCAGAAATATATGTTACATATAGTGTGACTTTGGATTATGTCGATGAGCATCCAAATGTGGAGCACATGACAGTTGATTTAAAGACACCTACTTTTAAAGTTGATGATACCAACTATGGCTGGTTAGGGGAAGTTTGTTATAGCATATTTAAACAACTACGCAAACTAAATGTTTATATTGACAGTGTTACAGTTAATAAAGTGGTATTACACAGGGTGAGCAAGCGGTAATATTTTTTATTTATTATTTTGTCGGTCAAATAAAAATGACGGACAATTCACAAAGCCCTGGCTCATCAAACCCTGGCTCATCTGGTTTAAGAAACGTGTTTCACACAACAGACTTGCCTATATCCAATACTAATAATGTCTATGAATCAATAGAAAACTCTTTTTCTGTCATACAACAAAATCTTCTTACAGGCAGTGTGAAAATTCAGGTTGTTGCGAAAATAGAATTCACTAGAGTAGACGGTGAGGTGATTGTATCGTATATATCAACAAGACAACACACAGTTAACACAAGAAGGGAATTTGAGAACGTGTTTAGAGACAGACTATTACCAGACTTTCTACAGGCAATTGACAGTGCAAAAATGAAGGGGTCTGGCTGGCACGAAGGACATGTACATGAACTGCAATTAAAGCAGTCTAGGTATCATCCTATATTAGGTAAAGCATGGATACCACTGCCAACAGAGGTTGCAAACAAAAAGGCTGTTGTTAATATACAGAACAATGACAACTATTGTTTCATGTGGTGTGTGCTTGCTAAACTACACTTTGTAAAATCAAAGCCTGAACGTGCATCTAACTACACCAAATTTGTAAACGAACTCGTTTTTAGTGGCATTGAGTTCCCTGTCAAAATAGAGGACATAGATTTGTTTGAAAAACTAAATCCTGGTATATCCGTGAATGTGTTTGTGTGGGATAATGAATCTGAGAACAAGTTACAACCAATAAGAGTATCACCAATTGCCCCAACCTACGGTCAGTCAGAAGATAGACATGTTGATATGTTATTAATAAGCTCTGGTGATAACTTCCACTACACAATTATCAGGATTATGTCACGACTAATTCATAATCATGTATCAAAACATAATGGTAAACAGGAAGTGTGTAAGAGATGTTTACAAAGATTCTCCTCCATAAACGTAGCGCACAAACATGTTTTACACTGCAGATCAGCTGATGACATACAAACTGTACTTAAGTATCCAGATCCTGGCAGCAAGGTTTATTTTAAGAACTATGGGAATCAGCAAAAGTTGCCATTTGTAGTGTATGCAGATTTTGAATCATTGGTTGTACCATATGAGGGTCCTGTTCCAGAGTCATTACCAAAGACTATAAAACTGAGTGACCAAGTGGTGTGTTCTTTTGGATACATTCTTGTTAGGTCAGACGGACAGCATTCAGAGCCTGTTATCTACAGGGGAGAAAATGCAGCATGTTTGTTTTTAACAGAAATGAGACATCTGTATAGTCAGGTAGTACAGTATCTCACAACATGTCAGATGCCTTTAGTGATGACAGAAGAAGACAAACTGAAATTTGATACAGCTGAGATGTGTTGGATTTGTGAACAACCTTTAGGGGGTGATAAAGTTCGTGACCACGATCACATAACTGGGCATTACAGAGGTGCTGCACATGGTGATTGTAACTTGAAATTAAAAATAGATCCTAAGACATACAAGTTACCAATCTTTTTTCACAATCTCAAAGGATATGATTCACACATCATCATGCAGGCTGTGGATGAGTCGTACAAAAACATAAGTTGTATTGCCCAGACAACTGAGAAATACTTCACTTTTAGGTTAGATAAATTAGCATTTTATGACTCCATGCAACATTTGTCTTTAGGATTGGCTAGTCTGGCAGAAGGACTGACTGAGTATCCAATAACAAGTAAATATTTTGAACCAGACTTGATTAAGAAAGGTGTGTATCCGTATGAGTACATTGATCACTGGGTTGTGTTTGAAGAAACAAGACTGCCACCAAAAGAGAAATTTTATTCTACACTAACTGGAAAAGGTATTTCTGACTCTGAATATCAGCATGCTCTTGATGCGTGGGGGAAGTTGGGGTGTCAGACAATTGGTGACTATCACGACCAGTACTTGAAAGCAGACGTTTGCTTGCTAGCAGATGTATTTGAAAGTTACCGTGAGAAGGGTTTGTTACACTACAGACTTGACCCTGCTTGTTATATCACTAGTCCTGGCATGACATGGGATGCATTTTTGAAATCCAGTAAGATATTTATAGACCTGTTGTCTGATCGTACGATGGGTGAAATGGTGGAACGCGGATTGAGAGGAGGCATTAGTATTGCATCGAACAATTACGCCAGAGCCAACAACAAATATTTGGACAGTCCGGACCTTGACCCCTCAAACCCTGGGTCAAGGTCATTCATTACGTACCTTGACGCTAACAATTTGTATGGGTTCGCGATGTGTGAATTATTGCCCTTGAAAAACTTTTGTCTGTATGATTTGTCACAGTATGATATAACAGACATAACAAACAATATTATGAATCATGACCGAAACGACGCGAAGGGTTGGATCTTTGAAGTAGACCTGGAGTACCCACACCATCTACACGATTACCATAATGATTATCCCTTAGCTGTTGAGAAAATGAGTATGACAGGAAAAAAAGAAGACACCAAACTTGTACCGAATCTGAATGACAAATTCAATTACGTTTGTCACTACCGCTTGCTACAGTTTTACATCAGACACGGGTTAGTACTAAAGAAAGTTCACAGAGGAATTCAATTTGACCAGAGTGCTTTCATGAAAGATTACATAATGAAGAACACAACCCTTCGTGCCAGAGACGGCAACACTGCATTTGACAAAGACTTCTTTAAGCTTATGAACAATGCCTGTTTTGGCAAGACAATGGAAAATCCTCATCACAGAAAAGATGTGAGACTGGTCACAACTGAATCGGGTGCAATTAAACTTACAGGTAAGCCTCAGTACACAGGGTACAAAGAGTTTCATTCATCATTGTATGCAGTGTCACTCAAAAAAAAGATTGTTAAACTGGACAAGCCAGTATTTATTGGTATGGCAATTCTGGAATTGTCAAAACTGTTGATGCTTGAATTTTATTATGATTACTTCAAATTAAAGTATCCTGACTGTCGATTGTTATACACTGACACTGACTCTATGATCATTGATGTGTCTACTGAAGACTTTTATGAAGACATGAAAACAGAACTACACATGTATGACACGTCTGACTACCCTAAAGATCATCCACTGTTTAGCACACAAAACAAGAAAGTGCCTGGTAAGTTTAAGGATGAACTAAATGGTGTGCCAATAGTTGAGTATGTTGGACTGAGATCAAAAATGTATTCTATACTGCACCAGAAAGGTAGTCAGTCAAAAGCCAAAGGAATTAAAAAAACAGCAATAAAAAATAAAGACATTCGTCATGAACATTACAAGCAAGTGTTAGATGGCGCATTGATGCCTGACTGTCCAAACAAGTCACTGAGATCAAACAAACATAATCTTGAAATAATTCAAACACATAAGAAATCACTTGCAGTTGGGGACACGAAACGTGTTTTTCACAGTAAGGAAAAAGCTTATGCACCAGGTCATTACAGGCTCAAGTTATCTGAAGATATTTGTGATGAACTGGTTGATGAATTAATTGACGACTTAGTTACTGAAATGAGTAACGGTGTCTGGGGGAATAATCTGTAATTCTTCTCTGACAAATGCCCTCTGGGGTGCAGGGTCGTACAGGTAATATATTGTTGCGTCTGAACCGGGAATTATTTTTTTTATATTGTGTACAGACGTTGACCAGATGGGGTCTGTTGCCCTGCGTCTGTCGTCGTTCTCAGCCTCCCCTGGCTGATATAAATATCTCACCTGTTTAGTAAATAAACTTGTGTCTGGTGCCGGGGTTGGTCCTGTTTTTGGGTCTGTAATTGATTTCAATTTAATAGCATCAGCAGGTTTTGGGTGTCCTTCATTGTTCATTGCTTTTATCACATGTGGTAACCTTTGTACCCATTCAGTGTTACGTGTGTCATGCATGAGTTCCTTAGAATACTGGTAACTGAAAAGTCTTTCTGATAACTGTTTGTTAAAGTTTTCAACAATTGCCTGCGATCTGTGCACACCTGGAATGCCTCGTCTGACCAGTACGCCATGCTTAGCAAATAACTGATTAACAGCACCTTTGAATTCTGATCCATCATCAACTTGCACTAGTCTGGGGTATCTTAAAGGGCCTCGACTATATATCTTTGATAATGCTGTAGCAACTGTACTGGCTGTTTTGTCAGATATGGGCTCAGCGTCTTTATACCTTGAAGCAATGTCTACAACAGTTAATGCATACTTGTATCGTTTCTTTCTTATTGTGTCATGTGGTAAAAACAGGAGGTCCATTTGATGTGTGTCATTTGGGGGTAGTGTTCTCAAAATGAGGTCTCGTTATTTTTCTTGGAGCAGGTAAATATATCTGCCAAATTGCCTGTCTCTGTAACCATTGCTTGACCTGATTGAGTGTTATATCTCCGCCCACAGCGGCATGTAATTTTTCAATAGCGGTTGCTCCTTTCCAATAGCCTGATGGTGAGTAATATATTTTTGATAGTTTATTTTCGGCTGCCATTTTTTCTAGCAATAAAAACTCCAGTAAAATAAACAAATGTCATTCCCACTAGAACAAAGATTATCTCCCCATTTCTTTGTTGTGTGCTTGGTTTGTAATAGTCACTTAGTTTCGGTTTAGGGATAGACATGTCTTCACCTGTGACAAGAAAATATTCCCTGATTGCTTCGTCTGTATTTGAAAACGTATGTTGTGCGTGGCCTTCAAGCCTGAGTTTTTCATTGATGAAATCAAGTTTCTCAATTCTATTCTTTTCATATTCCTGCTGGGCTTGAGCAAGTTTTTCTGTTGCCTCATTGTGACGTTTCATTTCTTCTGCAGATTCCTCTCTACCCATTTTTGAAAAGAGATAATTAGAGCCACTGAAAGCCAATGCGTTAACCATCGCTCCCCCAATCATAATAGCTATCGTCGCCATATTATTTTTATTTACATAGAAACATTTTCTGGAATAATTCCCTGCTTGACAAGAAAATCTTTTGTCGCAATCGACGCTGTAACGACTACAATTAGCTTAGCGCTGTCTTCAAAGTCTAATCTACTCAAGTCTGCTGATTTCATTTTGAGTAGACTTTTTCCCAGCATAGAATAAGCTACTGCTAATCCACTGATTACTGCAGAGTGATACACAAGGTTCATTAAATTTTTTGAGTCATTCATTTTCTAAGGCAAGAAAAATTAAAATAATATTTTTATTTACTGCATATAAAATGGGTCAACGGCTTTGGGTGTTACTGGTAATGTGGTGACTTCTGGTTTTGTTTTTGGAGTGTCTGATTTTTTGGTCACTGTACGAGTCTGTGGTTTGTATTTTTTGTATAATTGGTAACCTACGTAACCAAATCCGACAACAAATCCGGCAACTATATATTTTGTTGTTTCAGGGTCAGACTTAGTTGTTTGTCTCTCACTTTGATGAGGGTGTGATGGTCCTGACGGTAGTGACACCAATGGTGATATTGACTGTGGGTCAGTTACATGTACCTTTTGCAGTAGTTCTAACTTTCTTTGTTTGTTCAATGCAGCTACTCTCTTTCCAGCCTCAACCCTCCCTGGACTTTTAGCCTTAGTCACAGTTTGAACCTGTGTCAAAACTGGACTGGGGTTCGGTTGTGGAGTCGTCTTGTTCTCGTCCATTTTCTTCTGCAGTAAAATTTATTTTTGAGAAATCAATATGGCTCCCGGTAACAAGCAATGTTACGACAGGTGCAAGGTAATTTCCAAACTTGTAAAACATGACACATGCTAATTTGCCAATTGAACTTGAAACAATAGGATTGCTTTCAAGGTCGTGTGAAAGACTGTCACTATCCACAGGTAGAAAGTGACTCACTGCTTTTGTGTATAGGCATACAAGAGATCGACTCAAATCACGAGTCATTAGTGAGGCAATGTGGTTTTCATATTTTGAATGAAGTTTTAATAGTTCGTCAGCGGTGAGAGATTCAATATCCTCTGTCATGTATTGTTTTCCGAGATAAGCCTTTGACTTGCCTGAGACAATCACAGACAAAAGACGCTGTTTCTTAGAGTCTAAATCTTTGTTTTCTACAGCGTTGATATCATTTAGAAGAAGTAATTCGTCTTGATTCATTTTATAATAAAAAATATTAATTTTAAATGTCATTGATTTTGGAAACCTTTATTTTACTGAAAAAAATAAGGAGAAACCTAAAAAAACGGGGTGTGTCATTAGATGAGCGATTTGTGATCAAAAACAATGAAAAATTGACGTCGTCAAAAAATCTGTTGTATTCTCCATCTTTATATCTCTACGCTGGATACAACGATCACATGAGATTACACAGCTTGCTAAGACCCTTGTAAACAGAGACATTTAACTCTGTGTTTTGTCTTGAATTTATTAGTTGTCCACGGTATGGAAGTCAGTGATAGCAAAATCTATGATTGAAAAGATCAACATTCTGTTAACGCCGCGCCGTCCAACACTGTTGATTAAACACAGCTTAGTCAACAGCGTTATGGTCTGGTTACTTACCGCGCGGTTGTTAAGGCCCAACCTGGCGTGTAGTTGGCCGCTGGTGTTAAGATAGCTCAATCACTTTATACTGCGCAGTGAGTGACTCGTCGGAATAGAAGGCTTGTCTTGACTCAGGTACTACACACTGAGTTAATAATGACTAATGCAACATACCACCGTCTCTCACAGTAAATTTTACTTACCTTTCGTTTTGGTTGTTTCAGCTTCGTTATATCCATTGCTTCTGCTTCCACTTACTGTGCCATATTCAACCGCATCTTATAGATTTCTTCAGACTTGAATTTTGGGGGGTAAAAATTATACTTTTTTTTTCATGGAAGTCTTTTACTTTCTGTTCATTCAGTTACCATGATCGCATGAGATAGTTACCGTCTTTTGCTCAGACATTTTTTAGCAATAATTTTGCCTTGTTTTTCTTAGCGTGCCACAGATTAAAGCTGATATCATATGAGCCATGGGTTATTAAAATAAACTTTTTTAACAAAAGTCCCCGTCTGTTTTATCCAATCCCCAATGGGCCTTTTCAAGAGAGGGTCACACATGCCTCTCTTGAAGAGGCATTGGGGATTGGATTAGCGATCCGTCGCCCAGACGGGACAAGGGGTAAGGACGGACAGACACACACACACACACCCCACCCCACCCCTTACCCCCCTTTCCCTTCCCCTTACCCCCCCCCCCCCTTATTCCCCTACCCCCCTTATCCCCCCTTATCCACCCCTTATTCCCCTACCCCCCTTATCCCCCTTATCCACCCCTTATTCCCCTACCCCCCTTTTTTACCCGTGCGCACATTTTATTTTATTTATTTATTTTCCGGCATTTTTTAAATTATTTTAATTATTGGATCGTCACACCCCAGTGGAAATCTCACAGCTCAGACATTTATCGAAACGAAAATTTCTGAGATTTCGAGGTGATTCGAACCGCGACGCCGCACACGTACCTAGTAAACTGGCCCAAGGTCTACTCGGTACATGCGTGACGGAGCCGAAACCACCAGGCCAGTCTCGGCCCAAGATAATGTAGTTATTTTTACCTACTTAAATATAAGCAG
>BTPG01000007.1:82681105-82841105 GCA_036245525.1 Semisulcospira habei | reverse complement strand
CAAGAAATGCTCACACACACCAAAGATATACGTGTACCATACAACTAATAATGGATACACTAGGCAGCTCTCACTGACAGCAACAACAAAAACAGAACTAAAATAATTATAACGGTGAATGCACGTTTAAAGGAATAAATGTGTCTTTAAAGACTGCCGGAAACTATCGGCTGATTCAACATAATTATCTGAGGGACTGTGGGAGTTTATTCCAAAGAATAGTCCTTGGTATGAGACAGACCTCTCGCCAAAAGACTTAGTTCTCACAGTCGGAAAGCGTAATAGTTTAACGTCTGCTGAGGAACGGAGCTGTCTTGAGATTAAGCATTCCTCCGAGGGTAATAAAATGGAGTACTGATTGACGAGAAAATGTCCATTTTATTTTACCCTTAAATCAACTCATAGTGTTTGTTTTACTTACTTGATATTTTGTATATAGCTATACTAATGGTCAAAACTTAAGGGCCACTTTTTATCGCAGACGCACCGACAACACCACACAAATAATATAAAAATACTTGGTGTCAGTACTTTGATAATTTATTCAACAACAATTTCATTAAAGTTTTGAGTAAATCAAGCAATTGTAACAACAGAAGTACGTTGGAATGTTCACCCACCCTTCATTTGAAAAGTCACCCAAGACTGGTCCAGTCAGTAGTGAGTATACCCATCGTTTGCAGCCAAGCATTCAATGCAGCGTTGACACATGGAGTTCACCAGGGTTCGGAGAACATGTTGTGGGATCGCTTCCCACTCTTGATGCAGGAACTGAGTATTGGTGGTGAATGACTACAACTGTAACTTCAGAATACCAGGCCTACTACTACTAGTACTACACTGCTAGTACTAAAATATCTTAGATACCTCCTGGTATTGCTACAGTATACTACTACTTAAGTATTACACTGTTGAAACTAAATGTAGCCATTGCCACTAATATAATGATTAGCCTGCTAATAAAGTGAAGTCCTGTGTTTGATGATGTTGACTTATTATTATTACTGCAGACATTCAGATCAGTGTTCAAGTATTTAAAGCAAACAACAATCATTAGAGATCCTGAAGATGAGTAAGTGTATATTGGCTTCATTAACTTTTATTATTATTATTATTACTCACAAACCAGATAGGTGAGGCTAGCGCTGGCAGAATTGTATGCAAACCAAGGGGAATCACAGCGCTGGACAGACAACAGTTAGATCCCCTGCCCCCGCCTATCACTGAGGCACCCAATCGCCAGCCCACAGAGAAATACGCAGGTATAGAATTTACCCGACCACATATAGTAGCGCACCTTCATGTTTGTGTATGTATGTTTCTCCTGCCCACTTCCTAAGTTCCGGAGAAAGACATGGGTTATATAAGAGACCTGATCCATTCGTTTGAGGATGGAAATGATCGTCTTATTCTATACCTGCGTATTTCTCTGTGGGCTGGCGATTGGGTGCCTGATAGGCGGGGGCAGGGGATCTAACTGTTGTCTGTCCAGCGCTGTGATTCCCCTTGGTTTGCATATTATTATTATTGCCAGAGGTGGTCCAAATAGCCTATCAGCTCGCCCCAGGCGATCTCGAATAACTGCAAACTACCTCTAATTCTAGGGTTGATAGTCCGACGGACTATCTCAAATTCTGACTCATCATCTATTAAGTATTGTTCAGCGGATACAGAAGTCGCAACAAAAACAAGCGTCATCCACTTAATAAATTATCAGCATCCTTTTAATTGTAGTCACGTAGCCATCAAGCGACTTTTTGTCAATAGACGACAAGACGCTTCTTTCGTGTTGATTTTTGTGATGCATAGATTTGTTGTTCGTGAAAGCAATCCTCCAGGTGGGGGGGGGGGGGGGGGGTAGATGAAGAGAAAAAAGCATGCAACAGTCTCTATTACCAACAAAAGAATAAGCGTGAATGCGAGGAGACCTGGATGGCAAATCCACATGGATGCAAGCAAGAATGGTTGTTTTACGACCACGATCTAAGTCCATGTTTTGCAACTTTTGAAAAAAGTATGTGACCAGGCGACACCGTGGTTGGATCGAATAGTTGTTTTCTCAATTTTTCATTTAATTTTATGAGCATTCCGATTTTGGTGGTTGGTAGGCGGACTAGTTAAATTTCCTGCGGACTAGTTCACTTTTTGTTGAGCTAGTCCGGCGGACAACCTCGGAAAAAAAGATTTGGCCACCCCTGATTATTGCTATTAAGTATTATTATTGTATTATTGCTGTTGTTATTTTATTATTGTTATTATTAAATTATTTAATACAGCTGTTTTCTTATTAATAATAATATAATAAATTAATAATGGATTCTCATACACGCTTTACTTCGAATGATTTCAAACTCAAAGCGCGGCAATCTATACCAACATACACGCTCACGGTCAACATATTACAGACACACAAGGACAACAGTATACAAGACACACATGTGGTGTAAAGGCAGGGAGATCACTATTAGGAAACTGTAAGGAAATAGTTTTGTAATTTTAAAATTAAATTGGCTGCATCCAATATTATTTTGGAGGGAGGGAGGAAGCCGGAGTACCCGGAGAGAACCCTCGGTGACCCATAAAGTCTCATACCTTAGTAATAATTTTTTTGCCACGTGTGGGGCTTGAACCCACTACCGTCGGCATTGGAGACCAGCGCCTACCCACTGCGCAACGGGCCACCCCATTTATGGTAGTTAATGCTTCTAATTGAATTGGATCTGCAGAATAAATAAGTATGACAACAGCATTCAGCATAGTATACAGAATATTATATTAGTAAATCATTTGAAAACATTTTACTTTGTAATAAAAGTCGCTTTGGAATGGTAAATTTTAAAATGAGTATTAATTATGACTTTATTATTATTATTTTTATTTTTTAGTTTATTTTGTTTGCATTTTCTTTCTTTCTTGTGCAGTGCAATAGACACTCACACTGGCTCTGGTCATGACCGCAGCATCAGTCCAGGTATCTCCGATCGTGATGTTCGTGGCCGAAGACGACAGCGCATGGTACCCTCCTTTGTCGCACGATCACCGGATAGTAGCTGGTATGTAACACTAACATTTTTTTGACATATTTTATTAGTATGTAATTGACAAGACAGTGAACTACCTGTTCTTTTAGTAAGTTTTTTGAAGCTGTTTCTCATAATTATATATGTTATTGGTCGGTGATTGTTTATTTATTTATTTATTTTGTACTTTCTTTATTTACTTTATTTATTTATTTTGTACTTTAGTTTGTTTACATTTTCTTTCTTTCTTGTGCAGTGCAACAGACACTCACACTGGCTCTGGTCATGACCGCAGCATCAGTCCAGGTATCTCCGATCGTGATGTTCGTGGCCGAAGACGACAGCGTATGGTACCCTTCTTTGTCACACGGTCACCGGACAGTAGCTGGTATGTAACACTAACACTTTTTTGGCATATTTTATTAGTATGTAATTGACAAGACAGTGAACTACCTGTTCTTTTAGTAAGTTTTCTTGAAGCTGTTTCTCATGATTATATCTGTTATTGGTCTGTGATTGTTTATTTATTTATTTATTTTGTACTTTAGTTTGTTTACATTTTCTTTCTTTCTTGTGCAGTGCAACAGACACTCACACTGGCTCTGGTCATGAACGCAGCATCAGTCCAGGTATCTCTAATCAAGATGAGGTTTTTGGCCAAAGTCCATCACCTTCACGCTCTTCCTCACCTTGTTCATCAGAAAGTAGCTGGTATGTAGTGGCATTTTGCACATTTGATTACTTGTACTATACTGGCTATTTTGCTGGTTGCTTGCTTTTTTAATTGTAAACTGCATTAAAGCAGATGGTTGATTCTCTAAACATGTATCCCACAAGTGTGACATGAGGCTAAAACAGACAAGTTTTTACTGATCGACTTTGACGATTTTTAAAAAATTATTAAGACATGAAAATGCATGTATTGAGCATAAGAGACAATTTCTTTACATAGATATATGCTTTAAGAATGTTGCCTAAACATTAAATACATCGTTTATATAAAAATATTCTTGCACAAAAAAACCTTTATATACTGAACTCGGTTGCAACATGCAATTTTCCGGCTGATGATGAAAAATACAATTTTTTTTTTTTTTGTAAATGATTCCATTTACCGGAACAGGAAATGACATGCATTTTTAAACATCAAGTATGCATATGCGACATTTAATCATTAAAAATAGTTGATATCTTGTTTTAATTATTTTTAAACAAATTTTTTATGCTCCTCGTCACAACTGAATATTTTGGTGAGGAAAATAACTTTTCACGTTATTTTAAAATCTCGGCGTGTATTTTTTTTAAATGACCGGAAATAATAATTTTGCTGTTCATCCGCGCTAAATTGAAACATGACTTTCGAAATTTCTTGATGTGGATTGTTCTGTAAATGTATGTTTAAAATGTGTATTTTTATAGTAACTAACGTTACGCGCGCGGCTTACATTTTTCTTGCATCGTTGTGTTTCTATCAAGGCATTAGTAAACCTTTATTATGTACTTATTCGATTTAAGTGTGTTTGGGTTTTGAGGTTTATATCAGTATTAATATGTATACAACATACGTTTTTGCAACAGCCTACAGCATGTCGCAAATCCGCTGTTTTTTTTTTTTGGGGGGTATTTTTGTGATATAATATTAAACCAAAAAATAATGACATATAGAATACACAAGTACGTTTTAAATTATATAAATTCAACATTTTTTTGTAACAGAAATGCAAAGGTTGAGACAGTTTCAAACACATAATAATTTTTTTCCTAAGCACCTAAAGTAGGTCACCCTAAAGTAGGTCAAATGGGATACATGTTAAGAGAATCGCCCAGATCCATATTTTTAATTTGGGGGATCAATGGTTAAATTAAGGAGATTGCGCTGGTTTGCAGAATATGTGTGTGGCATACCGGGGCCTCTCAATATAGCCAAACGCTGTTTGGAACGCACCAGTTCGCAGTTCATGTGTTTAATTGTAAAGCGCACATATTTTACTGTAGAAGGCCAATACAGTTCAGCTGATTAAGGGCCCATTTTTGTATCCTAAGGGGCCTAGAGATCATGAGAACTGGGGCCTCTATATTAATTTTATACTAACCACTGCACATATCTATGTCTAGCTCGCCTTTAGCTAAACTAAAAAAAAAAATTGTGTTGACAGGAAACCAGGATCTACAGATGGGAGTTCAGAATCCAGTGAATACGAAGTAGGAAGAAAGAGGGAGACATCACTAGGTACTACTGCTGCACCTTCTCCATTCCGTTTTCCCAAAGACCCGGAAATGTGCCGTGATAGTGACAGTTAGTGACAGTGACAGCGACACCCAAACAGCTCCATTTCCTGCCCTCGTCAAAAAAACATTAGTCAAAGGCAAATCTAAACAACACTGTTGTAGCAAGTTAAACACTAAGATGTCCACCCATTTGCAGCGTATTCACAAAAATGAACCGGAGGTTGCAAAGATCCTGGCTCTAAACAAAGGTGATCCAGTGCGCAGGCAAGAATTTATCAGATTGCAAAATGAGGGAGACTTTCAACATAATTTTAGAGTTCTTAGTGGAGAAGATGGTCGTTTGATTGCTAAATATAATAAGAAAGCAGGTCTGAAGGCAGCTTCAGAGTACTCGGCATGTCCATTTTGCAAAGCATTATTTCAACAAAATCTTTTTTCTAAACATGTTAATCGTTGCAGGCAAAAGCCAGAAAACTGTGCTGAGATGAAAAAAGGCCAGTGTTCAAGAATGGGAAAGCTTATCCTACCTTTGCCTAAAGGAATTTCCTTGGCATTTTATGAAAAAGTAATTTCAAGGATGAAGGATGATAACATCACCAGAATTGTGAAAGCAGATGACCTTATTGTTAAATATGGCCAGCGCCTGTTTTCAAGGCAAGACATTGAAGAGCACTCTTCTTCTAATGTCAGTGGGCGGCTCCGAGAGCTAGGAAGGTTATGTATAATTCTCAGAAAGAGCACTGACATGAAGATTTCAAGGTTATCACAAGCTTTGGATCCTGAGAATTTTGAGGCTGTTCTTGATGCTGTGCGTGAGCTGGGCGGGTTCATCCAAGAAACAAATTTGTGCACGAAGGGATCTCTTGTCCACAAGATTGGCTATAGCATCAAGAAATGCTGCCAGATCCTGAAAGCTGATGGCATTAAAAATGACAACGTTGAATTGGTCAGAAAATGTGAAAGGTTTGAGTCTCTTTATGATGGAGATTGGTATGATCACATTTCAGCATGTGCTTCTCAGTCTGTCCGGAGAGCTCGCATGAATCGTCTGAAGCTATTGCCATCACTGGCGGATGTGCAGAAGGTAAATGAACTGGTGGATCAGAGGCTTGGAGCTGACTCGTACGCTGTTCTGGCAAAATCTGTTCTTGCCGCTATCACCATCTTCAACCGTAAGCGTGGCGGTGAGGTACAAAGAATGAAATGTGATGACTATTTGCAGGGAAGGAAGTCCAGCCAACCAGAACAGAAGATACTGGATAATTTGACAGCAACTGAGAAGAAGCTGGTGTCAGTTCTCCAAAGAGTTGAGATAAGAGGAAAGTTTAACAGAGCTGTACCAGTTTTACTGACTCCTGCTAGGACATCTGGCATCGACAAGCTACTAGTATTGCGCAGACTTATGGGGATTACTAGTCCATATTTGTTTGTGAGTCAGACTGGAGAGCGACCCTACAGAGGCTCCGCCGTTCTCAAGGAGTTAGCTGATGAGGCCCATGTCGATCCTACATTATTCACAGCAACATCACTGCGCAAACAGCTCGCTACCCTAAGTCAGGCACTAGAGATCTCTAAGTACAATCAGGATAATCTAGCCACTTTCCTTGGCCACGACATCCGCATCCACAGAAACATCTATTGTCAGCCAGTGGACATTGTGCAGAAGGCCAAGGTTGCCAGCATCCTGATGAAGGTGAATGCAGGAGTGCAGATTGACTGGCAGCTGTGTTGAGAATGTGGAGCGTGAAGAAGTGGACCAGCAGTCAGATGAAGGAAGTGACACTGACAGCTGTTCTGAACACGACATGCCTATTGATGACCTACCTATATCTTCTTCTGAGCATGACAGGGCCAAGACCATTTCCCCATCTCAGACCATGACCCTTTCTCTGCCTACTAGTGGCAGCGATACCAAAGATAGTTCCAGTCAGAAATGTACAAAAACTAAAAGCCGGAAGACTGCAGTCAAACGGCCCTGGACTGCAGATGAAGCAGCTGCAGTGCGACGGAATCTTGCCAACTGCATAATAATGAAGCAAGTGCCCCAGAAAGATGCTTGCGAAAGAGCTCTTGCTGCTGAGCCAGTTTTGCACAAGAGAAGCTGGAAAGATATTAAGTATTTTGTTTACAACCAATTAAAGAAATCTAAATGAAAGCAGCATCTGTATCCTACATCCTAATGTTTACTGCATTAGCTGCATTACTACATTAGCTCAGGATGATCTCCTCCATTCATCTAAGGCCAAAACTCCAATTGGTTAAATAGATTTATTGTTGTTGTTTTTTAATAAATAGATGCTCCTAACGCTAATGTTATTGACTTGCTGTTTAAAATTTGCATATTGTTCCGAAAAAGTGTAGAGATTAAAAATATACTTCTTGTCCATAAGTTAATTTTCATCTTACTAGCAAACAGGCGATATGGTCTTGTTCCCAAACTTGACTATTTTCAGCAGGTAATAGCTTAACAGCTTTTTGTAATAGATACTTTGTGTGCCTTTTCCAATGTAACTTACAGGTTAAATACACTGACTCTTAAGAATTTAACCTCCTTAACATATTTTAGTTGTATCCTGCCCAAAACTAAAAAGTAAAAATTTTTTTTACTCTTAAGAAGGCCATTTAGATTTCATAAACTGAGAAATGCTGTTTATTTCATTTTGATATAATTCAGTTATTTGTTGAATTTTATACAATTGTATCTGCACAATATACAATTTTGGACATACCACTGCAGCCTACTGGTAAGATTGTTCAGTATTTTATCTAAACTGAAATATATTTTTCATTATTATTTTGATTTAAACAGTTCTTCTGAATAAACATTGTAATGCATTTATTTTACTTGTTTCGGTCATTTTGCCCATTATGTAAAAAAGTACCTAATTTGTTTTTCTTAGTTCCAGACCATTTTGATTCATAAACTGAGAGATGCTGTTTATTTTATTTTCATACAATTTTGTTATGTGTTAAATTTCATACAGTTGTATGTGACAGAATAAAATGTTAGACAATCATACCGCTTAACTGGTACAATTGCTCTGTTTTTTTATTTTTAAATTAAAATATATTTTTTATTATTATTTTAATTAAAATATTTCTTACTAAACATTGCAATGCATTTATTGACTTTTTTTGTTGTCATTTTGTTGTCTCGATGGCTGCACTTTATGTCTTCTTCGAGATTGTGCTTGCTGTTCCTGCATATATTCTACTTCTATTTATAACTACAAGCTTAGTCCTCTTACTGTTCCAAGAGTTTATTCCTACTCTGCTTTTTGCTAATAACAAAGGGTGAATTTTTAGTAAAACGTCAATCAAAAAGAAAACTAGTGAAAATGGGAAAGGAGTGATAATGCAATGTAAAAAGTAATTGCCAGGAAAGTAGAGACATGTCATAAGTATTCAACATTAGTCAAAAGTATTGCATACAAAATTGGCAAATCACTATTTAGCTTTTTGTGGAGAACGAAGAAAAAAAATCAACTACAAAAATCAATTCAATAAACTATTTAAAAAATACTTTTGTTGCAGACATGTAGAAAACAAGCTGCAAAAAATACTCAAAGTCTTGAGTTAAACAGCAATAAACAGAGCATAGACAATTAAAATTTGAAGCATTTACATGCACATTTTCTCATAAAATATGTTTTTCCTAACAGCATAAAGAGCACCCATTTACTCGGTTTTGCTCGTCAGAAGTGTATAAGAAACCCACTATGTTGTGTGTAAGAGAGATACCTGGTTGTTGACTTTTTGTAAATGCAAGTGTATGAACCCACTGGTATGAAATATCCCCACTATTTCAGTCTGATGCAACTTGCAGAGTTTTTGTTTTTTCCTCATATCCAATTGCCGGCATACTAACTAGAAGGATCAAAATCATATGAGAACAATGCTGTCAGTCTAACATTACTAGAAAGTGTGGAACCCACTTTGCCCAAGTTTGGAAAGAAACCCACTTTTGGCTTTGTGAACGTATGTGTGTGTGTGTGTGTGTGTGTGTGTGTGTGTGTGTGTGTGTGTGTGTGTGTGTGTGTGTGTGTGTGTGTGTGTGTGTGGACACGAGTATCTCAGGTTTTTTTGTACGTACAAGTCTGAAACTTTAGGAAATGCCTTCGAGCATATTTCATTTGGATAACTCATTAATGAGAAAAAAATGTCGTTCATAGAAAGTCGGTTGACCCGCATTTGAGTTTCGTAATTTGTGTTTTATTCAATTCAAATTTTAGATATAGCTAGCTTGGAGAAAGACATTGGATGAGTTCGGTAACCAATTTTGTACCTCCGCCTTCAACTTTTTTTCTTACAAAAAAACAAACTTGACTACCTACTTGTAGATCTACATATATTGAACTGCGTCGCATTAGCTCCATCAGGCATCTTCTCACACCAGAAGCCACTAAAACACGGGTCTGATCCTTTGTCTTGTCCCGACTCGATTACGTCAATGCACTCCTGTGTGGCTGTCCTCAGTACCTTCTGGATCGGCTCCAGAGGATGCAGAGCTCAGCCGCACGGCTTGTTGTCAGACCACATCACACCCATCCTGCGTTCACTCCATTGGTTACCTATCACATCTAGAGTACAATACCTGTCTGTCTCCTTCTGCTGGCCCTGTCTATCTTTCCGAGCTTCTTCAAGACAGCTCAGTCCTCAGCAGACATTAAACTATTACGCTTTCCGACTGTGAGAACCAAGTCTTTTGGCGAGACTAGGTCTTTCTCATACCAAGGACCATTTCTTTGGAATAAACTCCCACAGTCCCTCAGAAATATTGAATCAGCCAATAGTCTTTAAAGACGCATTTATTCCTTTACACGTGCATTCACCGATATAATTCTTCTTTTTCTCAACATTTCGTTGTCGGTGAGGGCTGTCTAATGTATCCGTTGTTGGTTTTATGGTACACATGGAGATCTATGCCGGCCTGATGGAGATGATGTTCGGAGTGTTGTCTATGCTTCTGGGACACACTGACTCCGTGACATTGCTCTTCTTTCGTTGTCTTGGAGTCGTCCCGCGTAAACTGCCATTATTGTCTAAATTCAGATCACTGCATTGTGTGCGTTCAGGTAATTGCTGTCAAGCAAACTGCCGCCACACGTATCAGTTTTTAACCACGGATTATAATAACACGTTCAGATAAAATCTCGCTTTCTGGCAGGTGCGAGCGCCGATCACTCTCGCCGATCAGACGGGCTGGATGTACTGATATGCGAGAAAACCACTGCGCCACCATGCGCGCACATTCACCACACTCACTCACTACTAAGGCGTATCTACTGAGCGACTGTGTTGACTGATGGCGCTCGCGGTGCCGCATGGGTTGTATGGCATGTTTGTACGGTGAGCCAATCAAACCCATATGGTGTTACTGCATACTGACATGGTAGCCTAGTACATGAGTCAAAATGCAGCCTGTGTATGCTGTAGAACACACAATGTATTTTGCAATTAATGCTCTGATAAGAAACACACTCTGTGAACAAAACTCATTCAAGGACAATTGATTTTATAAGCTTCATATTTATATGTACTTAACATTGCTGCCCCGTGATATTTTGACTGCATTTTGAATTTTTCATGACATGACTTAAATTGTATTCTTAAACGTACCGTAGATCACACTTTTTTTTTATATAAATGAGGCAAATAACTTTTGTTTAGAAGAAATATGAGGCATTTTTCAACAGTAGTATAGGCCGGAGATACAGCGGTTTTAATAACGGAGATGAATGTCAGTTGCTGTGTGCAAGAATGTGGCCTGTGTTTGGAATTGCAACTTTGCAACATGGCCGGCATAGCCAGCACGTGCAGTTTTGGTCCAGTGAGTGACAAGGAAGCAGGGTCATTATTTTGTTACGGTTATTCTAAAGAGTGTGATAAAAACTCTTTTGTTTTGTATGGTGTTAGGTGGTAGTCGTATTATGATATCACACCAGACGCACGCACGTAGGGTTCTTGTAAAGAAACTTCACTCAGCTGCAACTCGTCACACGTGACACAAGGTTGTAAACCACTCAGGAGTAACAGTTCCAACCATATTTTATTGCAGCGATGCGATCTCCACACAATGCATTCACAAATGCACCAACACTGCTACACTGTCTCCTGTACAATGCATCAATACTCTTGACACACTGCGTTTCTCATACAATGTACACACATGCTTCCTAACACGATCTTTTATACTATTGAAGATTTTCAGAATAATCCAGCAAAGTCGCACAACACAACCAATCAGATCAGAAAACGTAACCAAAACTCATTAATATTGATGAAAAAGAATTGGCTAGAATAAACTACAAAATTCCACTACTATTTAAGCGCCTTTAGAGTGTTTCGAAATGTTGCCAACACTTTGAAGTCATATATGAGGTCACTAGAAAGATCGCGACCCTGCTCGAACTTTCCAGTCTCATCGCAGCGAAACTATGCGTCACAACAAAAATCGATCGCAAATCTCCGTGCAAAAGAAACTGAATCCTATTAAAAATGTACGTAATTATTATCCAAAATAACTCATTTGAATGTCGGATCTTTCCTATGATTAACACATACATGCTCTCAAAGAATAACACTACCACAAACGTATCATTATCCCCCTTTTTAGAACAAACTACCAAGTGAGTAGGAAAAGCACTGTCAAGGGAGAGAAGTGTGCATGATAGACCAATGATCATAGATCTACTTTGGTCCAAGCACACAAAAAAAAAAAAAAAAAAAAAAGATAGGAAAGAGGGGGCCGCTAAGTAAGAGACTGAAAGCAATGCATATGGAAGCCCCCCCGAAGGGGGGCGTATCACATATCCACTGTTCCAGCCCCTAGGTGCATGGAAATTTAAATCTAGGTCCCCCAAGTGGGGGTCCAGATATTGAGCCGGTGTGGACAGCTGTTTCGGTCTTGGCGACCTCGTCAGCACACCATCGGCAATACTGGAGGAAGAGAAGGAATTTCTGCTTACCTGCAAAGAAGACCACATTTTACTGTGGTTTCTGCAGGGGCATACATTCCATGCCTCCACCTAGAGCCAAATTTCCATGCACCCTAAGAGAGAACCTACTAAAAAGGGGGAAGGGGTTGCAGTCGAAATTGTAGTAAAAAACTAGACCGAAAGGGTTGACTGCCAGTGCTTGTAATTTAGAAAAAACTACCAAGTGAGTAGGAAAAGCACTGTCAAGGGAGAGAAGTGTGCATGATAGACCAATGATCATAGATCTACTTTGGTCCAAGCACACACACACACAAAAAAAAAAGATAGGAAAGAGGGGGCCGCTAAGTAAGAGACTGAAAGCAATGCATATGGAAGCCCCCCCGAAGGGGGGCGTATCACATATCCACTGTTCCAGCCCCTAGGTGCATGGAAATTTAAATCTAGGTCCCCCAAGTGGGGGTCCAGATATTGAGCCGGTGTGGACAGCTGTTTCGGTCTTGGCGACCTCGTCAGCACACCATCGGCAATACTGGAGGAAGAGAAGGAATTTCTGCTTACCTGCAAAGAAGACCACATTTTACTGTGGTTTCTGCAGGGGCATACATTCCATGCCTCCACCTAGAGCCAAATTTCCATGCACCCTAAGAGAGAACCTACTAAAAAGGGGGAAGGGGTTGCAGTCGAAATTGTAGTAAAAAACTAGACCGAAAGGGTTGACTGCCAGTGCTTGTAATTTAGAAAAAACTACCAAGTGAGTAGGAAAAGCACTGTCAAGGGAGAGAAGTGTGCATGATAGACCAATGATCATAGATCTACTTTGGTCCAAGCACACACAAAAAAAAAAAAAAAAGATAGGAAAGAGAAGGCCGCTAAGTAAGAGACTGAAAGCAATGCATATGGAAGCCCCCCCCCGAAGGGGGGCGTATCACATATCCACTGTTCCAGCCCCTAGGTGCATGGAAATTTAAATCTAGGTCCCCCAAGTGGGGGTCCAGATATTGAGCCGGTGTGGACAGCTGTTTCGGTCTTGGCGACCTCGTCAGCACACCATCGGCAATACTGGAGGAAGAGAAGGAATTTCTGCTTACCTGCAAAGAAGACCACATTTTACTGTGGTTTCTGCAGGGGCATACATTACATGCCTCCACCTAGAGCCAAATTTCCATGCACCCTAAGAGAGAACCTACTAAAAAGGGGGAAGGGGTTGCAGTCGAAATTGTAGTAAAAAACTAGACCGAAAGGGTTGACTGCCAGTGCTTGTAATTTAGAAAAAACTACCAAGTGAGTAGGAAAAGCACTGTCAAGGGAGAGAAGTGTGCATGATAGACCAATGATCATAGATCTACTTTGGTCCAAGCACACAAAAAAAAAAAAAAAAAAAAAAAAAAGATAGGAAAGAGGGGGCCGCTAAGTAAGAGACTGAAAGCAATGCATATGGAAGCCCCCCCGAAGGGGGGCGTATCACATATCCACTGTTCCAGCCCCTAGGGGGGGCTTCCATATGCATTGCTTTCAGTCTCTTACTTAGCGGCCCCCTCTTTCCTATCTTTTTTTTTTTTTTTTTTTTGTGTGCTTGGACCAAAGTAGATCTATGATCATTGGTCTATCATGCACACTTCTCTCCCTTGACAGTGCTTTTCCTACTCACTTGGTAGTTTTTTCTAAATTACAAGCACTGGCAGTCAACCCTTTCGGTCTAGTTTTTTACTACAATTTCGACTGCAACCCCTTCCCCCTTTTTAGTAGGTTCTCTCTTAGGGTGCATGGAAATTTGGCTCTAGGTGGAGGCATGGAATGTATGCCCCTGCAGAAACCACAGTAAAATGTGGTCTTCTTTGCAGGTAAGCAGAAATTCCTTCTCTTCCTCCAGTATTGCCGATGGTGTGCTGACGAGGTCGCCAAGACCGAAACAGCTGTCCACACCGGCTCAATATCTGGACCCCCACTTGGGGGACCTAGATTTAAATTTCCATGCACCTAGGGGCTGGAACAGTGGATATGTGATACGCCCCCCTTCGGGGGGGCTTCCATATGCATTGCTTTCAGTCTCTTACTTAGCGGCCCCCTCTTTCCTATCTTTTTTTTTTTTTTTTTTTTTTGTGTGCTTGGACCAAAGTAGATCTATGATCATTGGTCTATCATGCACACTTCTCTCCCTTGACAGTGCTTTTCCTACTCACTTGGTAGTTTTTTCTAAATTACAAGCACTGGCAGTCAACCCTTTCGGTCTAGTTTTTTACTACAATTTCGACTGCAACCCCTTCCCCCTTTTTAGTAGGTTCTCTCTTAGGGTGCATGGAAATTTGGCTCTAGGTGGAGGCATGGAATGTATGCCCCTGCAGAAACCACAGTAAAATGTGGTCTTCTTTGCAGGTAAGCAGAAATTCCTTCTCTTCCTCCAGTATTGCCGATGGTGTGCTGACGAGGTCGCCAAGACCGAAACAGCTGTCCACACCGGCTCAATATCTGGACCCCCACTTGGGGGACCTAGATTTAAATTTCCATGCACCTAGGGGCTGGAACAGTGGATATGTGATACGCCCCCCTTCGGGGGGGCTTCCATATGCATTGCTTTCAGTCTCTTACTTAGCGGCCCCCTCTTTCCTATCTTTTTTTTTTTTGTTTGTTTTTGTGTGCTTGGACCAAAGTAGATCTATGATCATTGGTCTATCATGCACACTTCTCTCCCTTGACAGTGCTTTTCCTACTCACTTGGTAGTTTTTTCTAAATTACAAGCACTGGCAGTCAACCCTTTCGGTCTAGTTTTTTACTACAATTTCGACTGCAACCCCTTCCCCCTTTTTAGTAGGTTCTCTCTTAGGGTGCATGGAAATTTGGCTCTAGGTGGAGGCATGGAATGTATGCCCCTGCAGAAACCACAGTAAAATGTGGTCTTCTTTGCAGGTAAGCAGAAATTCCTTCTCTTCCTCCAGTATTGCCGATGGTGTGCTGACGAGGTCGCCAAGACCGAAACAGCTGTCCACACCGGCTCAATATCTGGACCCCCACTTGGGGGACCTAGATTTAAATTTCCATGCACCTAGGGGCTGGAACAGTGGATATGTGATACGCCCCCCTTCGGGGGGGCTTCCATATGCATTGCTTTCAGTCGCTTACTTAGCGGCCCCCTCTTTCCTATCTTTTTTTTTTTTTTTTTTGTGTGTGCTTGGACCAAAGTAGATCTATGATCATTGGTCTATCATGCACACTTCTCTCCCTTGACAGTGCTTTTCCTACTCACTTGGTAGTTTTTTCTAAATTACAAGCACTGGCAGTCAACCCTTTCGGTCTAGTTTTTTACTACAATTTCGACTGCAACCCCTTCCCCCTTTTTAGTAGGTTCTCTCTTAGGGTGCATGGAAATTTGGCTCTAGGTGGAGGCATGGAATGTATGCCCCTGCAGAAACCACAGTAAAATGTGGTCTTCTTTGCAGGTAAGCAGAAATTCCTTCTCTTCCTCCAGTATTGCCGATGGTGTGCTGACGAGGTCGCCAAGACCGAAACAGCTGTCCACACCGGCTCAATATCTGGACCCCCACTTGGGGGACCTAGATTTAAATTTCCATGCACCTAGGGGCTGGAACAGTGGATATGTGATACGCCCCCATTCGGGGGGGCTTCCATATGCATTGCTTTCAGTCTCTTACTTAGCGGCCCCCTCTTTCCTATCTTTTTTTTTTTTGTGTGTGTGCTTGGACCAAAGTAGATCTATGATCATTGGTCTATCATGCACACTTCTCTCCCTTGACAGTGCTTTTCCTACTCACTTGGTAGTTTTTTTTCTAAATTACAAGCACTGGCAGTCAACCCTTTCGGTCTAGTTTTTTACTACAATTTCGACTGCAACCCCTTCCCCCTTTTTAGTAGGTTCTCTCTTAGGGTGCATGGAAATTTGGCTCTAGGTGGAGGCATGGAATGTATGCCCCTGCATAAACCACAGTAAAATGTGGTCTTCTTTGCAGGTAAGCAGAAATTCCTTCTCTTCCTCCAGTATTGCCGATGGTGTGCTGACGAGGTCGCCAAGACCGAAACAGCTGTCCACACCGGCTCAATATCTGGACCCCCACTTGGGGGACCTAGATTTAAATTTCCATGCACCTAGGGGCTGGAACAGTGGATATGTGATACGCCCCCCCTTCGGGGGGGCTTCCATATGCATTGCTTTCAGTCTCTTACTTAGCGGCCCCCTCTTTCCTATCTTTTTTTTTTTTTTTTTTTTTTTTTGTGTGTGTGTGCTTGGACCAAAGTAGATCTATGATCATTGGTCTATCATGCACACTTCTCTCCCTTGACAGTGCTTTTCCTACTCACTTGGTAGTTTTTTCTAAATTACAAGCACTGGCAGTCAACCCTTTCGGTCTAGGTTTTTTTTTTTTTCCCTTTTTAGAACGAAATTTCATAAAATTTCTGCTCAAATCTCAAAACACGGTTGTGTCTGTGTTAAACTACACATAACTATTAATACTAACAATTTCACATCAAAAATGAAATCAAATCAACTACTCTAAAATAATCGTCTCACAGTGCCTTTAAAATGTCCTGGACAAAGAAGTGTCCCTTTAAGCTGCTCTGCTCAGGTAATCCGCTCCAAAGGTCTGCGAACTCTTGATAGACTGTAACTCAATGTCAAAGTTCTGCAAGAACTTTACCCATCTTATGATACGTGAGTTTGTGAACTTGGCAGAGTTCAGATAGTTCAAGGGTTGATGGTCCGTTTGCGGCACAAATGGTACACCTTGAAGGTACAGCTCGATCCTCCTCACTCCCCAGACAATGGCTAGGCACTCCTCGCTGGTAGAGTAGTTCCGCTCAGTTTGGGTCAACTCAAGTTTTAGTGCTGGCGTAGCTCACTGGGTAGAGTTTCCCATTATCCTCTTGCATTAAGACTCCGTTGTTGGAGGCGTCGATCCTTAGGACGAAGGTCTTCGATGAGTAGGGGAGGTGTAGAGCGGGCTTCTCGGTTAAGATGTCACGAACTGCCTGGAATGCTCGCTCTTGGGCCTCCTCCCACTTCACCGCGTTGGGCTGTCCTAGTCTAGCAGCTGCCCTTCATAGACGATCAGCCGTTTACGAGATAGTGATTTTCTAGAGAGTAACAAAGGTTTGGGTATATCAAAATGAAGTCTAGTATGAATAAAAGCAGTGCACACTCGTTTTAAACCGCCGGAGGATGGAGACATTTTTCTGTAGCACATTTTGTTTCCAGTATGGCTGCAGACGAAACCAGGACCGTAACGGCCATGTTTACAGGGGATCAGTAGTTTACACGGGTCTCATTGTTCCTGTATTCAGTGGTAGTATGCACTATATGTCACTTAAAAGGATTTCATTTTTTAAAGTAAAATTTTCACACTTAGACATATTAAGAGAAGAAACAATTACGAAAACGCTTGCCTTGAACTCAAAATTAATATCGTTACTCAACAATAAGTTATCCCAAATCACGTGATCAAAACATCACGTGATGCCACGACCTACGCGGACGTGAATTTTGATGTGCCGACGGGTTCTTTTTGATTTGTTCTACATAAGCTTGTTTGTTTAAAAAAAAAAAAAAGCAAACGGGTAAAGTTGCTGTGTGGATTTTTACGGCTTGATAAAGGTTTGTCACGTTTATTTCCATTCACTTTACCATCGCTTTGCCCGTTTCATTTCGACAACACAGCACCAAAACAAAACGCAACCCACAACACAAACGCTATCTTCAAAACCTATGCTGCATTCTGTAAAAGAAAAAGAGTGCCACACCACTTGGTTTTAACTGTCATGGCTGAGCAAAGTTTCGGAACTTGATTAATTATTTTATGCAGCAGTAACATTTATTTTAATCAGTTGCACTGACAAGCTATGTTGTAATGTGCGATCACTGCCAGTGCCAATTATGCAGTCTCAGTGATCACTGATGGTACAGTACACCTCACACTGAAAAAAAAAAATACACAGCACAATGTGAACACGATTGGAAGTTCATGCAATGCTTTGTTTAAAATTGAACCCTATCTTGCTAGCAGTAGCCTACTGCACAAAAGAGGAACTTATTTTGCTGCTGTGTTATTTGCAGTTTTTCTGCATATAGACATTTGCAGTTCGCTGCAAGGATTCTTAGCAGCTGACATTAGCACTGACATATTGGGATTAAAACGAGAAAGAAAACGGAGAAAGGTGACACAGAGATGATTTAATAAATCAGTCAAGTGATCAAATGAATGAGATATCTATGTTTTATGATAAACAGCTAGTTATGGGGGGGGGGGGGGGGGGGAGGAGGCACATACTTTATAATGTACACGTACTATTTCTTTCAGTGTTTCCATCACCCACTCATAACACCATTAGACTCGATGAGTTGTCATGTTTTGAGTGGTTTACAAAATACATGTACTTGTTGCTGTTACATTATCTTCTTACTGGTTTTGACATTTCGCTGTAAGATTTACAGTCCCATACTTTAAGCGTGTTCCCCCTAACGCACACAGAGGTTGACTGTATCATTGATATGTGTGTGTAGGTAGCGTTTGGTTTTGTTTGAGGTGGCAGTTTTGGCCTCACCTTTAAGTTTGGTGCCGCTGTGCATGTGGCCACCAGTACTATTTACAGAACTGATGACTGCATGTGCAGGCTAGTTCACGGTATCAAAATGTGAACTGGGCAGCCTATTGTTTGAAGTGATCAGTGGTAGCAACATCCATGATGTATGTGTGCATTTGGCCACTGGTACTGTTTACAAAGGTGCTGTTTACAGAACTAGTGGCTGAGTATGCATATTATTATTAGTACTGTTATTGTTATCAGGTGTGGCCTTATCTCTAAGTTTTGGTGCCCCTGTGCATGAGGCCAACAGTACTTTTCACAGAACTGATGGCTGCATGTGCAGTGTGGTTAACTGTACACATGAAATTTGTAGGTGGGCAGCTAAAATACAGGCAGTCAATACAAGCCACTTGCTTAACCTGAAGTCTCTATATATAGATTTTACAGTCCACTAATGCCCATCAGTATACAATTGTGCATGTCTTTTGTGGGTATTCTGTGGTTTTGTATGTGGGCTGGGGTTGAAAGTGGGGCGGTATGGCACCTATTACCGTGTATGTACAAAACCTTCATTACAAACAAACATAAATTAATAATTGTAATAAATAATTATTTGGGTTTAACGCCGCGCGGTAGACTATGGCCATCTCATGGCAGTTAAATAAATAAGATAAAGTAAGTCAAAGATACCTGGGACATAAGAATGCTAAGTAAAGTATAGATTATGATCATGCACAGATGTACATTGGTGGATGTTCTGTGGTTTTGTGTGTGTAACTGGATTGGGGTTGGGAGCAAGCGATACTGCACCTATTACGTGTATAAGACATAAGACATTTATTCACCAAGTAAAACGTTACAAGGATTTTTGTGTGGCATGGCGACATTAAAATATGTCCTCACTTGTAGGGCATTCATCATGTCATACACTTAGTTGGCGATCATCCTATATACAGCACTAAAAGATAGATCAACACAATATTAAACACAAATCAGTCATATGTCACAAATCATGGAATCACGTTGTTCCGTGCATGGTGATGTATTGAGGACAGCTTCTGGAAAAAAATTGCATCTGAATCGAGAGGTTCTGGCTTTAAAAGCACGAAACCGCCGGCCAGAGGGCAGAAGCTCGAAGAGATGATTGGCTGGGTGTGACAGATCTGACAGAATAGTACTGGTGGCCACATGCACAGGGGCACCATGGTGTATGTTCTTGAGCTGTATGCTGATGTGTATGTACAAAACCTACATTACAAACAAACAAAATAAATAAATAATTTAAATAAATAAGATAAAGTAAGTCTAAGGTACCTGGGACATATGCATGCTATGTAAAGGATAGATTAAAAATTATGAACATACACAGATGTGTATGTCCTTCTTTTGGTAGGTGTTCTGCGGTTTTATGTGTGTATTTAGGTAAGGGTTGGGAGCAGGCAGTATGGCACCTATTACCATCTATATATGTGTATATTTTCTTGTTTGCTGATGTGTATGTACAAAACCTTCTTTACAAGCAAACAAAATAAATAAATAATTTAAATATATACTTATTTGGGTTTAATGTCGAGCAGGTGACCAATGCCATCTCATGGCGGTTAAATAAAAAAGATAAAGTAAGTCAAGATACCTGGGACATATAAATGCTCAGTAAAGGATAGATTATGAACATGCACAGATGTAAGTGTCGTTTGGTGGGTGTTCTCTGGTTGTGGAGTGGGGTTGGGAGTGGGCAGTATTACCATATATGTGTATGTGAACATCAGCATATGAACAAAACCTACTTTTCAAACAAATAAATAATAAATTTAAATAACTAGGACATATGAATACCAAGTAAAGGATATATTATGAACATGCACAGATGTTTGTTCTGTGGTCTTGTATGTAGGGTGGGGGGCGGGTGGTATGCACCTATTACCATATATGTGTACATGTTATGTTCACATCATATATGTGTATATGTATGTTCTCATCTTGTATGCTGATGTCCCCCACCCAGGACTACCCTGGGGGACTTGGGTGGGGTTAACTACTTTTTAGTTCCCAGGGTGACCCTGGTCAGCCCCACAGGGTGGGGTTTCCCCTCTATTCTGGGGCGTGTGTTTCTGTCTACCCTTGGTACATTCACCTGTCCGCCGTGAGATGGTCTTAGTTGCCTGCACGGCGTTAAACCCAAATAACTAACTAACTAACATTCACCTGTATTTACCTTTTTTAAACTCTTCCTACTGTCTGCACTGCTTGTAGCTCTTGATATTGGATGTGTGTTGCTAAAGGGTCTAGTTAGGTTTATTTAGTGTATTAGACCAGCTGGCGACACACATTCAATATTCTGTTTAGTTTGGGTTTTTTCACAAGCAGTGCAGGCACGTCCTGAGAAAGTCTTGTTGCTGTCGGGACGTTAATGAACAATCAATCATTTTATGCTGATGTGTATGTGCAAACATACATCACAAACAAACAAACAAACAAAAAAATAATAAATTAATAAAATAAGTTGGGGATACCTGGGACCTATGAATATGCATGTGTAAAGGACACAGATGTAAGCATATTGAAAACAAATTTTCTCTCCTTGGTGACCACTAGCATACCACTATAGTGATCATGTGCATCAAGGAATTCCATAATTAAAAGGATAAATAATAAATAAATATGTAAGTGAATACATACATGAATCAATAATAAATAAATAAAACATGTAATATAATAGAGAGGGCTACTATCTGTATTGTGTCTCATGCAGTCCTGATAAAGCTTAATCATAAGAGTCCTTGTGAGTACTTGAGTGCGGATTGGTTGAATTGGTTGCAAAAACTAAAATTTTATATTTAGGTGTTTAGCTGAACATGGTGATTTTGATGGAAACGGTTCGGAGATGGATTTCACTCTGCCTGGCTTGTGCTTAAGACCAGTCGGATACGAGTGTGCTTGACCAGTTAAAAATCCCATCTCCACTAATAAAATAAACAAAAAGAGCAGACCTGCTGTTAGGCTGAAAAACAGACGAACAACATGCATGTTGTATCCGGCCAAAAAGTCTTCAGAATGTTGAAGATGGTCGGCAGACACATTGCACAACATGCACAAAGGGAGTTTACTTTCGATATGCGGCTTTCCTCCCACAAAAGACCGAGTTCTATGGAAAAGGCTGTTTTCAAGACCAGGAAAAATAACGTATTTGACGTTGATAAGATGTTCAAATCGAAAATAATCTCTGTTTCAATTCAGGAGCAAAGTAAAGCTTCATCAACCGTGCGCGTCTGATTGACTTCTTTAGAAGGCTTCTCGCTGACCGCCATTTTGAAACTAGCGACGCGACCATGCTTACCGCATTAAAAATAATACTTTTAAACTTATTTTATCGTATATATGTATGCATGTTTACTTGCTGATGATTTTAATTTACTCACTGGAATAACTTGTAACTTGTATGCTTGAAATTTTCAATGTTATGCACAAAAAATGTCTTGCACCTTATCCGGGCGGTGTACGAGGACTGGTTCCCTCACATCGAAAAATAGCTTTCGAAAAACACTTCTACAAAAATGTCTCCATCTGTGATGAAGCTCTATGCTTGTGCATAGTGCTCGCACAATAGGATTAGTACGGTACGGTTTTTGTTGACGGTTTGTTTGTGCCGAAAGTCCGTGGGGCCTGCTGCCCACGTGAAATATGTAAGACATGGTTAGCACGGGAATTTTTAGTGAGTTCTGTTTAGTGAGTTCTAGGCGGAAGCTGTGACTGTCAGAGGTCTAGATCGGGAGTGCGGGCTGTTTTGTCGTATGGAACGGTTGTTGAGTTACCTAGCCCGCATTCCAAGACTCTGAAGCCTAGATTTCAGGTATGTTTCTATAAACGTAGTATTGATAGTTGTTTAGTTAAAGACAGTATGCGTGGTAAGATTAATGTGGTTGTGTAGCGGTGTTCCGGTTTGGTTTAGTTATAGTATGTTTAGAATTCGGTGAAGTAACCGGTGTTTTTGTATACAGTTGTTTACCGAGTTAGATGACTAAAGGAATATGAAGTGTGTATGTCTAAGCCGCTAGGAAGATAGTACGTGGTTGGTTAAACATAGTCTTTTCCAGGGTATAGAGTAGGGTATAGCAAGAGTGTCAGTTAGGCTATAGTCTGTTTCAAGATAGTGACAGAGATGGGGTGATACGAAAATAGTTTATGAAGCACGTGTGTGTGTGTGTGAATGAACGTGTGAGTTATTTGTATCAGCCAGGTTACGTGACGTTTCTCATTGATCCAATATGTTGTGTGTTTAGCAAGTGTTACGTTGGGACTTTTGTCTATTCAGAGTTCTTGTAACGAGAGTGGAAGACGGACGCCGAGACGTCGAGTCGCAAGTGGGACCTACGTGAGGTCATCCCTCCAGCTCTTCGGAGAGTGAGTCTGACTGGGGACCAAGACACCCAAGTCCAAGTGAGAACTGAGTACCGTACGAGAACGAGGACGTCCGTGCCCAAAGAGAGACAGGACGGCAACAAGCGTACGACGAAGGACTTTCACGCCTAGACGTGAGAAGGACCAACGTAACCAGACAACAACATCAAACAGGTTGGAGGCAATGTGAGACTAAGACCTAACCTGGCAAAGATACTGTGATACGTGTGTGGTGTGATAGTAGAATATTGTATATAGTTGATAGTCATTTAAGTCATTCTTTTTCATTTATACTGTATAAAGGTTACTTTAGAAAGGGAGCCCGTGTGTTTGTTTTACCGCATGAATGCGCCCGTCTGAGTCAGTGGCGGTGTATGCGTCTGTTGCGTGAGAGTCTGTGCGTACGACTGTGGGCAAGTCTGCGTGCGTTACACCATCCTAAGGACAAATATTGTTGCCATGCATAAACTATATGGCATTAGTACTTTCGTTTCGTACCTGCAAACCATTGTTACTCTTTTGACGAACTACTTAGTCTGCAGAAATTGCGAAAAGCTGCTAGACTACAACATCTGTTATACAACAACACTCTTATGAAATTGGGGTGGTTACGTAGTAGCAGATTGTTCCAAGCAGTCGAGAGAATACCGTCCACTCTCAACATACACTGACGAGCTCTTCAAATTTTTCGTTTGCTTACATTGCAGAGCTATCTGATTGCAAAACAAATAAACTTGGGGGGATGTTAGGTTTGTGGTTGTGTTGTTCTTTTGGGGGCATGTTTGTGCTGATCATGTGAGGGATCCGATGTTCAATTGTGTTGTTTTAGACCAGAGTCACGTACCTTTTTAGTGTGATTCGTTTTCTTTTGCATGGAGAATTGTGATCGATTTTTGTTGTGTAGGTAGGAATGTTGTACATTTTGCTAACTTGTTGCAAAGTCCGACCTAGATTAACCTGGAAGGTTCTGGAGAAGGTGTGATCGTTCTAGTGACTTCAAATATGACGTCAAAGTTTTGCAGTATACATGTTGGCTGCATTTCGCAACAGATGTTAGTGGAAGATTGTAGCGGATAGATCTACAGTGTTCTTTTTAATGCATATTAACGAGTTTTAGTTACGTTAGCTTTTCTGATTGGCTGAGTTGTGTAATTTGCGGGATTGTTCAGGAAATCTGTAATAGCATAAAAAGAGGGTGTTAGGAAATATGTGCGTGCATTGTATGGGACACACAGTGTATCAAAATTGTGGAGGCATTGTTGAGACATTGTATCAAAGTGTGGATAGATTTGTGCGAGGTAGTGCATCGCAAAAATAAAGTACTGTTGGAACTGTTACTCCAGTGTGGTCTACAACCTTGTGCCACGTCCGTGTGACGGGTTGCAACTGAGCGAGGTTTTTCTATAAGAACGCTACGTGAGTGTGTCGGGTGTGATTGCATCATACTACCACTACGCCTACCACGTTATAGGGGAACTTGGGAGAAAAGCCATAAAATAACTTGCTCCGCAAATATCCCATATACCCCGCAAATACCTGCGCGCTGCTCCTCCCAGCTCAGTGTAATATCCACCACCCCCCCACCCCCCCGTTCCCCCCTCCAATGCCCTCCCCCCCCCCCCTGTCGTCCTCCCCGCTGCCGCCTCCTCCCCCTCACCAGCCCTAACCCCACCCCAGTTCATTCACGTGGAAGACTCCGCGGAGGCAGTCAGGATGATTCTGCGATTCAGTGCAGAGGCTTATGAGAATCTCTGTCTCATACAACCGCTGCTGCGGCTCATGCAGAGGGCGTCACTGAGTGATTGGGTGCAAACACAGCACTCCTTTCTAACTTCCCGGAGTCAAGAGTGGGGAACTGAAAAAAGGACCAGTGCTAAAGATCCCCTGAAAATCCTTTACCGTTGGAAGGCGACACTAACCGTTTGGAACGCATTACTTTTATTGCCGTTCCAGGTTTAACTTAAAATCCCTACCTAATGACGGCCACAGAGCGTCTGGAACTGTTCTCACTGGCACAAAACATACGCCACTTGCGAACTGACTTGACTAGGCCGGCCAACCTGTAAACTCATATACGCAGTGTGCAGTGTGTACGGGTGAAGACTTTATTATATTACAGGCCACACAGGGCAATTGCTTCCGGTGCATGTAGTAACTTTTCCGCCAGAAATAGTTCAGAACATTTCCTCCCTTTTTGCAATTTGTTTAGGGTTTAAAACTTAAATTTTGTGCCTTTTTTGGCGTTTTGAGCAACAAAAGGCATGACAGGTGGTGTGAAAAGGAGCAAAATCTGGGTAATTTTAGTCGACCTAGTGTGTTCATGGGAGCTAATTGGGGCATGTGCACGGTTATATGCAGGCTTGCAGACGACAGTTTTGTCATGGGGTACTTAGTGCATTTGAGTGTTGTGAAAAACGCTAACTCTTAATTTTGTTTAAGAATTGCTGAAAATGTTTCTCCTGTGATGTGCTCCGCGTGGATTTTTTTTGTTTTGGCAGAAAGGTTCTTCGTTCATAGTTTTATGCTGCAAGAGGCTAACATAACAGTGTGTGAAAAGGGGGCGTAACCTAATTGCCCTGTGTGGCCACTTATGGTAATTATAAGAGCAGCTAACTCTGGTCGCAAAAAAATACGTTTGGGGTTGCTTCCCGTGTGACACAGTTTTCAACTGGCAGGTGTGGCTGGTGGTTCACAGGTAATGGGTCAGATAGCTGCACGCCGTTCTTTGCGACTCGGCCGGCGAAGGCTTTTAGGTCGCGGCAGAAGGTTACGGGTGCCACACGCGGAAACCGAACAATGTATGGTCGTTAACGATACACAAATTTCCCTGTTTTATTTTTTTTTAACTCTGTGTGATTGGTTGATAGAAATAGTGGCACACGGCTAGGTAAATTATGCGGAGCGGGACAGCTCAAGCAAACTATAAACTGACGCGGTACAACTCAATGCACACAAGGTCATCGGGACAACGTTGGCCGAACTTGGCCCGCGCACGTCCGGCCCGATGACCAGAGATACAATATAAGAGACACCTAAATCAATAATGCCACATTGAGCACTAAATCACGGCCGCGGCATTTTTGACAATAACTCATCATTGCACCCGTCAGCACCCCGCCTTCCCCAATACACACTGTTCATTTCAAATAAAACGCCCATTGTCAAGGTGCAAAGTTATTCTGCTGCACCCTTGAACAACCATGGCCTGGAGGCGCCAAACTATTCTGGTCCATATCCTGTTGTATCATGACAGAGCTGAACAGGTTAAGAAAATCCCAAGAAAGAAACGTGTATAGACAGGACAAGTACAACACAATTTATGAATTAATATTTAATATGATAATAATAAGTTGTGTGGAAATCTTCCTCTCTCATTGTGCTTCTTGTTCTGCTGGAATTTTCTGGCCAATTTACACGTTTGGAGGTCGTCTTTTTGGTCGGGAATAGGTTAAGGCACAACAATGTAGGGCTGGTGAGGGATGAGTTTACTTTTGTCATGACAGGTGTGAATCCAGTTGGGTTTGACGAAAATAAGCCCTGGGTTCTCTGACAGCACCTGTACAAAAGAAAGAAACAAAATGTAAGATAATGTAATATATTAGAATAAGATCAAAAATGTAAAAATAAAATTCTGTTTCCATCTATCTACATTTTTTCTTCCCAATATGGAGAGAGAGACAAAGAAAAAGAAAAAAAAAGAACTGGGCTCATGCAACTGGCTCCTGCTCCAGTAATGAAAACTGGCAGACCTCGCAGGGGACATCACTCATGCTAAGGCATTGAAAATATGTATAAACATAGTGCTGACGACACATTTTCCTTCTACAAAGTACTTTTTTTTTGCCAAACAAAAGCTGTCATTTCTCTCCATCCTAATACACAGTGAACTTCTTATCGTATCAGTAACAAAATGGCAGGAGATTCACACTTTTGCGCTGCTAGGAAGATTACTAACAGTCGCCATTTATGTTGAAAACAAGGCTTTTATCCTTTTCATTCGGTGTAAATTACTGCTTGAAATTAGCTTGACTATGATACTTCAAGGGTGATGCCAGAATAGCTTGGTGCCTGAGGCGCCAAGCTATTCTGGCACCACCCTTGAAAGAATGTTCATAGGTCAATAAGCAAATGTGACCCGTTCCCACGAAAGGGTTGGTTGTTTGGTTGTACATTGTTTAACGTCCCGACAGCAACAAGACTGTCTCAGGACATGTCTGCACTGCTTGTGGAAAAAAACCTAAACATAATATTAAATGTATGTCGCCAGACGGTCTAATACGCTAAATGAACCTATGACCATTTAGCAACACACATCCATGAGAGAGAAAAAGATATAGATAAAAAGATAGATGGGCCTTTTGGAACATGTGAAAAGAGGGCCTGGTGCCCAGCTCAAAATGTTACGGGTCATTTTGGAAAATCATGCGCCAAAAATGAACCCTGAATACCCTGACAATACCTGTTGCTGCAGCAGAAATACAGTGAACGGCAACATGCTTTCCTTTTTAACGAAATCAGGCTTGGCAGAAAATCATCAGATACGAAAATATAATGTATTGTCAACCGCATGCAAATGTTATCTTGATATATTTATCAAATATCATAGTCTTAATGCATCGAATACGGTAGTGACACCAAAAAGAAGCAAAAAATGTATTGACAACATTACCCGCAAAAGCCGCAAAAATGTGAATACCACCCATCTGCAAGAGGCAAAGAACCTCATGAGCCCCCGCATCTGCGGGGGTTCATGAGGTTCTTTGCCTCTTGCTGACCCTATTTACATCTAAGCTCCTCGGACTAATGTGATTAATCGGTATTGAATTTTCCCTGCTTTTAAGGCCGGACAAAATTGTGCGTCCGTTGTCAGTAAACACATTCATCATATCGTTGGATATTATTACTGCAACATCTGTTGCACTAACAAATTACTTAACGTCTACATTCAAACATAAAAAACATGATCACATTTATTTATTTTGTTTTATTATTATTATTATTATTATTATTATTATGGTTAGTGCACCATATGATGTCTGGTTAATTAAGTATGATTATGTTTTCGTTTTTTGGTTACTGTCAGGTCGTTTGACATCGGATCGCACGTTTCTTTCCGCAAAAATCTTTTCTATACCAAGCTTGGAACAAATATCATTCAGTGCCAGTTGATTTAATACGATTTACTTTCAAGAACCTCGAACAATGTGCAGTCGTAAAAATTTAGAATTTTCTTATGAAATGACTAATGTTACATCCCCTAAATGTGCCCCAGATTTATTCAGCCACACATAAGAAAGATTCATTTTCACCTGAATGAGTGAGTTGACAAAGCGTTCAAACAGCACAGGCATACATGAAGTCTGCATGTTTGACCTCGATGCTGAAATATTGCTGTTTCCCGCTGGGTATCAGGGTATTGAAAATGACTTGTTCCTGCTTCATCGACAAGTATTATGACTGTACAGCAAAATCAACAAAACCATGTAAGTTAAGTAAAAATAGCCAATATTAGGAAAGTTGGCACAAAATGATATTTGTTATTAAGTGGTACAGAAAAAGGTTTCTTTACGGGGATGTTTTAAAAAATGAATTTTTCTCTAAAATGTATTTTTCGAAAAATACTTATCGATGACATTACTGTTAGGAATACTGATCTAGCTAGCCTAATTTTAGCCAAAATTGTTGTGTGACTACATGGCAGGGGAGGCAACAAGGGGCGCTATAAGCTAGGCAGTACCTTGGGTAGCGAAGGGATTCCATCCTCATCCGGGCACGCGCCCACCGGAATCGCCATTCTGTTTCTGAGCGAGCCAGCGGCAGCGGGGCAGGCGGGAGGGTCGTCCGAGTAATGTCATCGGTAAGTATTTTTCGAAAAAATACATTTTAGAGAAAAATTCATTTGTTTCCTCAAAACACATTACCGAGGACATTACTGTTAGGAAGAATATCGAAGAGGAGGTGGGTGCCGCTTAGAACGCCCCTAACCCCTGGATAATAGCGAGACCCGCCCTCTCTGGTACAACCTCCTGATAATTTTAGCTAAGATACCTGCGGCACCTGGGGTGCCGGGAGGGAGTGTTGTGCCGCCGTAAATTCTCCCACCAGCGATATGTTCTCGCGCTGGCTGGAGAGGTCCCCCAGGTAGAATCGGGCGAGGGTCGACTGATCGCCAGCCCACCGCCGCCACCAAGTCTTGACTGCGCGGTTGCGGTCGAATGTCAGCTTGTGGCGATGGCTTCTGACCTCATGTGCCCTGATGTTCATGCATTTGGCTGTATCAGGGACGAGGTCCTGGTAGGCGGAGTGTATCATCACCCATCGGAGCCCGGACGTCGACTGTGCTCGCCATCCCACAGCCGTTATGATATCTGACCGCGCAGCTGCGGTCGAGCGCTAGGCTAGCGGTCATGGCTCTGACCTCGTGCGCCCTGATGTTCATTTGTTTGGCTGTATCAGGGGAAAGATCTTGGTAGGCGGAGTGTATCACCCATCGGCGCCAGGAGGATATCGTCATTTCTACCTGGGGACAGAGGGAGGAAAAGGTGGGTGCGTCCCCCGCGTAGCGGCTCGGTCCGCCGCAGGAACACATGTAAGGCTCTCACCTGGTCCTGTTGTCTGGATTCTCGGGTAGAGCCTGGACTCCTCAAGGGCTGGACGGTGACCATCTGCGGGGCAGCCGATGGAGAACGGGTCTTGACTAGGAAAGCCGGGTCGGACAGCAGTTGCCCAGAGCCGTCCGTTCGGAACTGTGGGCATGATGGACGTGCAGAAAGGCGTGTAGCTCTCTGATCCTGGCCGCCGTGGCGAGAGCCAGTAGGAAGCGTGTCTTCCGCGTCACGTCCGGTGACCGCGCCAACTGAAGTGGTTCGAAGCGGCCAGAGTTGAGCCACGTCCGCAACCAGGCGGTGCGAGTGAGCGGAGGGCCGGACGTCTTAGAGCGAAGCACGCCATAAGGTCAGCCAGGTCATTGCAGTTGCCAGCATCGGGCCGTCCCACATGCCGGTACGTATCGGCGATCATCGCGAGGTAGCCGCGAATGGTGAATGGCGCCTGAAGCTGATTGGTGAAGAGCCAGAGGAAGAACTCCGCCAGCTGGGAACCGTCAGCTCCGTGGGAGAGTCGCCCTACGTCACACCAGTCGCACAGAACTCGCCAAATTTCTTCGTAACTCGCCTGGTCTGCGGGCTGTAGCGATAGTTTCCCCCGCTGTAAGTGAGAAGCCTCTAACGGCGAGGGCTTGCCGCACAAACTCCATGCGTGGAGTAGAAGTAGCTCGGGGCACGGGTGGAACAGGGCCTGCCGAGGTCGCTTGAGCACCATGCGCGGGGTGTGTAGCCGCAGCGGGGGGCTGCGGCGATGTTCAGGAGGTCGGTGGTGCAAGACCTGGTCCAGCCGAAGGGAGCCACCAGGAACAGGACTACGTTGCAATCTTGAGTTTGAGCATGAACTTGGGGACGAGAACTGTCGGCGGATAGGCGTACGCGACGAGGCCGTCCCAGGGAATGGATAGAGTGTCGACTGCCCAGGCTAGTGGAACTGTCATGGGGGAGACTAAGAGAATAAGCTGGTGAATCCACCTCATCGTGAAGAGGTCGATCATGGGGGTCTCCCAAAGGGTGCAGATCAACCGAAGATGTCCGGTCGGAGGGTCCACACGGTGTGTAGAAGCTGACCGCGTCGTGAGAGGGAAACGGCTAGGACATCGAGATGGCCCGGGATGTCTGGCTTGGAGAGAATGCCGGGATCTTTGCACCAAAACAGCTGGTAAAGAAGGATGCCGTGGGGCGGGGAGAGCGTCCTACCCTGCTTCTGGATGTAGGCGACCCCCGTGGGAGCAGCTCCTGGTGACGTAGACGTCCTACGCGCTGAGTGCTTGCCAGACCGCCTTCAGTTCTAACCAGTTGATGTGCTGTACCGCGAGGTCCGGGGGTCAGGTGCCGGAGGCCGCGACGAACATCGGTAGAAGGTGAGCGCCCCAGCCGTAGAGACTTGCGTCGACGCACAGGGATCGCTAGGGAGGAGGCGAGTAGAGGGGAACTCCCGTCGCGAACCAGCCAGGCTCCGCCCAACGAAGGAGATGTGGAAGGAGCATCGGTAGAACCGGCACAGGAGCCTCGAGGTCGCCCGTCAAGGTCGCCAGTGCAGGAGAAGGTGCAGCTGAGGCGGGCGGTAGTAGAGACGGCCAAGGGGGAATAAGTATGCCGCCGCACTCATCAGGCCCAGAAGCTGAAGCCACCCTCTGTCGGAGACCATCACTGTCCGAGGTCAGGTTCGCCAACTCCTGAAAGCGTGGCTCCGGTAACTTCACCTCGATGAGCTCGGTGCGAAACCATCCCCAGATGAACAAAGTGGCGGGACGGCCCCAGGTCGGATGTGCCCACGATGAGCAGGAAGCCGAGTCTGTCGAGCAGATCTAGCAGCGCATCTCGATCCGCCGCCAACCTGGCCTCCGACTGGTTCTGCAAGAGAGGACCTGGTCCAGATAGTTCGACGGAGGACTCGAGGACGTCCGTCTGGCCCTGGCAACGACGGCGTCCATGAAGCGGGTGAACTCCCAGGGGCTGAGGCCGAGGCCGACGGGTAGAAACCGAACTGGTAGCCCACATCACTGAAGGCGAAGCGCAGGTAACGTCCTGAGGTGGGGTACATGGAGACGTGGGGATAAGCGTCCGACAGGTCTAGGCTGACGGCAAAGTCCATAGGCTGCCCAGCGGCGCGAGGCGCTCGGGCAGTCTTCATGCGAAAAGGCGGGGCAAAAATAAACTTGTGTAGGGCGGACAGGTTGAAGACCACTAGCCGCCCGGCTTGGGAACCACGAAGAGGCGGCTGTAGAAGGCTGGGGAGTCGTGTCGCGATACCACCTCTGCGGCGACCTTCCGAAGCAAAGCAGCAACCTCATTGTGTAGTCTCTGCTTGGAACCCCTAGACGAACTCGGTTAGTCCGGTCTATGGAGAGAGAAGCTCCTCTGCACCACAGGTCTGTAGTACTCACCACTCTTCCCCGTATCCTGAGCCGCTGCAACGCATCCACTGTCACACCCGAGAAGCCTCTTGGTGCGAGGGGTTGACTGTCCATGCGGCATTATCGATTTAAGTGATTTTGTATTCTCTTATATTGTATATCTCTCACCATTGTCCCCGTCAACACCCCGCCTTTCCCAATACACACTGTTCTTTTCAAATAAAACGCAGTATGACAACAAGAGTCGATTTTTCACCAACCAACAAATACACACACACAATCAGTCATGGTATTGCGCAGTCGGATTTTTATTTCCAATTTACCTACTCTCAAAGCACACACGCCATGTATTCAGCGCTGTTCAGCTTCCAGTGAAATGTATGTCGTGCTAACGTTATTCATGTCAACTGACGTTATTTATGTTAACTGGCGATAAATGGGTCAACTGACGATTAATAAAAATATCTGCATTACCCCGCCTTGTCTTGTTATTTCTAGGTCTCTAGCTGTTTTGTTACCAGTTCCAGCATTAGTGCTATGAGCATGCGGGCCTGCTGTGCTTTTCAATCTGCACACAAAGAAACACACGCATTGGCACGTTTCAGATATAGGTTCTCACAGTCCGCGATATACAAGGTGTTGATTATTGGCTTTTATGTTTGCTATCTACAGGCCCTAAGGTGGTTGCGTTTAAAAGGCTGCCAATAACTTGATGTTGGGCAAAGCACCCAAATAACTAATTTTTAACACATCAGCTTACTGGCCAAGTGGGAGCCAAATGGGACTTCATACGTTACTTACAGGTTGCAGGTAACTTAAAGGTTACCTCTGCTGATTCCTAAAAGTTAGTTGCCATAAGAACTTGTTAATTATTTACCCTAAGTTCTTATTAATTACTAACCCTAAGTTCTTATAAGTTCTTGACCCCAGTCCCGAACTTATTCAGACAGATTTGGCAAGTTACATGGACAGCTTTTTTTTTTCTTCTCAGTAATAGTCTGGTGGCGCAAGCGGTGGAACTGATGGGGTTAAATAAACAGGTGTGAGTGGCGGGTCATCTCTCTGTGAAGTGTGTGACAAAAATAATAAACGATTACTAAAACTGATCTTTACTTGTTTAGAAGACCTTGTAGTTTTTCTGAGGTCTCTTTTACCCCGATCTTTTTCCCTTCCCCTAAAAAGCTTTAGCTTTTAGTTCTTCAACATTTACGGGTTGACTACGCATCTTATTCTGAATTTCAGACTTCTGTTGTTTGTAATTGGCCAAATCATCCTGCACTCTCATAAACTCATCATCGTCAATTTTATTGTCTTCTAATGCTTTACTGATAATAAGTTTCATACTACTCAGCTTAGCACCAGCAAGAGTGCTCAATGCTTCATGCTTCTGCAACTTTGTTTGAAATCTTTTGTTAATAGTCTAGCAGCTTATGCAATTTCTGCAGAGGTAAGTAGTTCGTCAAAAGAGTAACAATGGTTTGCAGGTACAAAACGAAAGTACTAATGCCATATAGTTTATGCATGGCAAGAATATTTTGTCCTTAGGATGGAGACATTTTTGTAGAAGTGTTTTTCGAATGCTAGTTTTCGATGTGAGGGAACCAGTCCTCGTACAGGGCCCGGATAAGGTGCAAGACATTTTTTGTGCATAACATTGAAAATTTCAAGCATACAAGTTACAAGTGTATTCCAATGAGTAAATTAAAATCACGAGCAAGTATACATATATCCTATAAAATAAGTTTAAAAGTATTATTTTTAATACGGTAAGCATACTCGCGTCGCTAGTTTCAAAATGGCGGTCAGCGAGATGCCTTATAATAATAATAATAAAATACTGTTATTATATAGGCGCTTTTTCTCAATTTTGGGGAAATCGACTCAAAGCGCCGCGCCTGAAACCCTCACACACGAAACAGACACGGATTTTACGCCATTTAAGACAAACACAGTACAAGACAAACGAAGGGCCAGTCAGCTACTGAAGTTACAGAGATTTTTGATCGCTTGTATTTGAAATTTGTAAAGTGGCCTGAGACCGGTACCAAAGGGTGGGGGGGGGGGGGGGGGGGGTGGAAGAACCGGAGTACCCGGAGAAAGAACCCCCGACGGTCCGCCCGAAATAACGGTGACACTTACCAGAGGAGAAAAGTCCAACGCCGGAACCCGGTATCGAACCGCGCACCTTTGGCATTGGTGGCAGGCGCCTTAACCACTGCGCCACGGACCGCCTTCGAAAGAAGTCAATCAGACGCGCATGGTTGGTCCAGCCTTACTTTGCTCCTGAAGTGAAACAGAGATTATTTTCGATTTGAACATTGAAGTACATCTTATCAACGTCAAATACGTTATTTTTCCTGGTCTTGAAAACAGCCTTTTCCATAGAACTCGGTCTTTTGTGGGAGGAAAGCATATCGAAAGTAAACACCCTTTGTACATGTTGTGCAATGTGTCTGCCGACCATCTTCAACATTCTGAAGACTTTTGTCCGGATACAACATGCATGTTGTTCGTCAGTTCTTCAGCCTAACGGCTCTAAGTGCAGGTCTGCTCTTTTTTTTTAATTAGTGGAGATGGGATTTTTAACTGGTCAAGCACACTCGTATCTGACTGGTCTTAAGCACAAGCCAGGCAGAGTGAAATCCATCTCCGAACCGTTTCCATCTAAATCACGATGTTCAGCTAAACACCTAAATATAAAAATTTTAGTTTTTGCAACCCATTCAACCAATCCGCACTCAAGTACTCACAAAGACTCTTATGATCAAGCTTTATTGGGACGGCATGAGACACAATACAGATAGTAGCCCTCTCCATTATATTACATGTTTTATTTATTTATTTATTATTGATTCATTTATGTATTCACTTACATATTTATTTATTATTTATCCTTCTAATTATGGATGGAAGGAATTCCTTGATGCACATGATCACTATAGTGGTATGGTAGTGGCCACCAAGGAGAGGAAATTTGTTTTCAATATGCATACATCAGTGCATGTTCATAATCTATCCTTTACTTAACATGCATATTCATAGGTCCCAGGTATCTCCAACTTATTTTATTTATTAATTTATTATTTTATTTATTTTTTATTTGTTTGTTTATTTGTTTGTGATGTATGTTTGCACATACACATCAGCATAAAATGATTGATTGTACATTGCTTAACGTCCCGACAGCAACAAGACTTTCTCAGGATGTGCCTGCACTGCTTGTAAAAAAAAATAAAATAAACAGAATATTGAATGTGTGTCGCCAGCTGGTCTAATACACTAAATAAACCTAACCAGACCATTTAGCAACACACATCCAATATCAAGAGCTACAGTCAGTGCAGACAGTAGGGAGAGTTTTAAAAAGGAAAATACAGGGGTACCAAGGGTAGACAGAAACACATGCCCAGATTAGAGGGGAAAACCCACCCTGTGGGGCTGACCAGGGTGACCCTGGGAACTAAAAAGTAGTTAACCCCACTCAGTCAAGTCCCCCAGGGCAGGCCTGGGTGGGGGACATCAGCATACAAGATGAGAACATATATTTACACATATATGGCAACATGTGATGTGAACATAACATGTACACATACATGATAATAGGTGCATACCACCCGCTCCCCACCCCACATACAAAACGACAGAACACCCATTAAAAGACATGCACATCTGTGCATGTTCATAATATATCCTTTACTTGGTATTTATATGTCCTAGTTATTTAAAATTTATTATTTATTTTTATTTGTTTGAAAAGTAGGTTTTGTACATATGCTGATGTTCTCATACACATACATGGTAATACTGCCCACTCCCAACCCCACTCCACAACCAGAGAACACCCACCAAAAGACACTTACATCTGTGCATGTTCATAATCTATCCTTTATTTAGCATTCATATGTCGCAGGTATCTTGACTTACTTTATCTTTTTTTATTTAACCGCCATGAGATGGCGTTAGTCGCCTGCTCGACATTAAATCCAAATAACTATTTTTATTTAAATTATTTATTTATTTATTTTGTTTGTCTGTAATGCAGGTTTTGTACATACACATCAGCATACAAGAAAATATACACATATATAGATGGTAATAGGTGCCATACTGCCTGCTCCCAACCCCTACCTAGATACGCACATAAAACCGCACAACACCTACCAAAGGACATGCACATCTGCGTATGTTCATATTTTTAATCTATCCTTTACCTAGCATGCATATGTCCCAGGTACCTTAGACTTACTTTATCTTATTTATTAAAATTATTTATTTATTTATTTTGTTTGTTTATAATGTAGGTTTTGTACATACACATCAGCATACAGCCCAAGAACATACACCATGGTGCCCCTGTGCATGTGGCCACCAGTACTATTCTGTCAGATCTGTCACATTCAGCCAAACATCTCTTCGCGCTTCTGCCCTCTGGCCGGCGGTTCAGTGCTTTTAAAGCCAGAACCTCTTGATTCAGATGCAATTTCTTTTCCAGAAGCTGTCCTCAATACATCACCATGCATAGAACAACGTGATTCCATGATTTGTGACATATGAATGATTTGTCTTTAATATTGTGTTTATCTATCTTTTGGTGCTGTATATTGTGATGTTTGTATTTTTGTTGCACATATGTTGTACATAATTATCATTATTTATGTCACTTTATTCTTTGTTTTATTTATTTTACACCAGTGCTGCAAAGAAAAATTTCCATATAAAATCTTTTTTATCTGGACAATAAAGTTTTTGAATCTTGAATATAGGATGATCGCCAACTGAGTGTATGACATGATGAATGCCGTACAAGTGAAGATGTATTTTACTGTCACCATGCCACACAAAAATCCTTGTAACGTTTTACTTGGTGAATAAATGTCTTATGTCTTATACACGTACATGGTAATAGGTGCCGTACCGCTCGCTCCCAACCCCAATCCAGTTACACACACAAAACCGCACTTTACTTAGCATTCATATGTCCCAGATATCTTTGACTTACTTATCTTATTTATTTAACTGCCGTGAGATTACCGTAGTTGCCCGCGCGGCGTTAAACCCAAATAATTATTTATTTAAATTATTAATTTATGTTTGTTTGTAATGTAGGCTTTTACATACACATACACAGTAATAGGTGCCATACCGCCCCACTTTCAATCCCACCCCACATACACACACAAAACCACAGAACACCCACAAAAGACATGCACAATTGTATACTGATGGGCATTAGTGGACTGTAAAACCTATATATAGAGACTTCAGATTAAGAAAGTGGCTTGTATTGACTGCCTGTATTTTAGCTGCCCACCTACAAATTTCATGTGTACAGTTAACCACACTGCACATGCAGCCATCAGTTCTGTGAAAAGTACTGTTGGCTTCATGCACAGGGGCACCAAAACTTAGAGATAAGGCCACACCTGATAACAATAACAGTACTAATAATAATATGCATACTCAGCCACTAGTTCTGTAAACAGCACCTTTGTAAACAGTACCAGTGGCCAAATGCACACATACATCATGGATGATGCTACTACTGATCACTTCAAACAATAGGCTGCCCAGTTCACATTGGCCCCACCCGGGTCTGCCCTGGGGGACTTGGGTGGGGTTAGGTATTTTTTAGTTCCCAGGGTCACCCTGGTCAGCCCCACAGGGTGGGTTTTTCTCTCTATTCTGGGGCATGTGTTTCTGTCTACCCTTTGTCCATTCACCTGTATTTGCCTTTTTAAAACTCTCCCTACTGTCTGCACTGCCTGTAGCTCTTGATATTGGATGTGTGTTGCTAAATGGTCTTAGCTTTATTTATGCCCCATGTTGTAGGTTTATTTAATGTATTTGACCGGCTGGTGACATACATTCAATTTTCTGTTTAGTTTTTTTTCACAAGCAGTGCAGGCACGTCCTGAGAAAGCCTTGTTGCTGTCGGGACGTTAAGCAATGTACAATCAATCAATCAATCAACCAGTTCACATTGATAAGTGATACCGTGAACTAGCCTCCACATGCAGTCATCAGTTCTGTAAATAGTACTGGTGGCCACATGCACAGCGGCACCAAACTTAAAGGTGAGGCCAAAACTGCCACCTCAAACAAAACGCTACCTACACACACATATCAATGATACAGTCAACCTCCATGTGCGTTAGGCGGAACAGGCTTAAAGTATGGTACTGTACATCTTACAGCGAAATGTCAAAACCAGTAAGAAGATAATGTAACAGCAACAAGTACATGTATTTTGTAAACCACTCAAAACATGAGAACTCATTGAGTCTAATGGTGTTATGAGTGGGTGATGGAAACACTGAAAGAAATAGTACGTGTACATTATAAAGTATGTGCCTCCTCCACCTCACCACACACCCCCCCCACCCCCCCCCCCCACCCTTAACTAGCTGTTCATCATAAAACATATATATCTCATTCATTTGATCACTTGACTGATTTATTAAATCATCTCTGTGTCACCTTTCCCCATTTTCTTTCTCGTTTTAATCCCAATATATATGTCAGTGCTAATGTCAGCTGTTAAGAATCCTTGCAGCGAACTGCAAATGTCTATATGCAGATAAACTGCAAATAACACAGCAGCAAAATAAGTTCCTCTTTTGTGCAGTAGGCTACTGCTAGCAAGATAAGGTTCAATTTTAAACAAAGCATTGCATGAACTTCCAATCGTGTTCACATTGTGCTGTGTATTTTTTTTAGTGTGAAGTGTACTAGCTGTACCATAAGTGATCACTGAGACTGCATAATTGGCACTGGCAGTGATCGCACATCACAACATAGCTTGTCAGTGCAACTGATTAAAATAAATGTTACTGCATGAAATAATTAATCAAGTTCCTAAACTCTACTCAGCCATGACAGTGGTGTAGCACTCTTTTTCTTTTACAGAATGCAGCATGTTGCACTCCGGACATAGGTTTTGAAGATAGCGTTTGTGTTGTGGGTTGCGTTTTGTTTTGGTGCTGTGTTGTCGAAATGAAACGGGCAAAGCGATGGTAAAGTGAATGGAAATAAACGTGACAAACCTTTATCAAGCCATAAAAATGCACACAGCAACTTTACACGTTTGCTTTTTTTTTTTGAAACAAACAAGCTTATGTACAACAAATTTAAAAAAAAAACCGTCGGCACACCGAAATTCACGTCCGCGGAGGTTGTGGCATCACGTGATGTTTTGATCACGTGATTTGGGATACCTTATTGTTGCGTAACTATATTTGAGTTCAAGGCAAGCTTTTTCGTAATTGTTTCTTCTCTTAGTATATCTAAGTGTGAAAATATTACTTTTTTTAAACAAATCCTTTTAAGTGACATGTAGTGCATACTACCGCTGAATACAGGAACAATGAGACCCTTGTAAACTACTGATCCCCTGTAAATATGGCTGCGACGGTTCTGGTTTCGTCTGCAGCCATACTGGAAACAAAATGTGCTACATAAAAATGTCTCCATCCTCCAGCGGTTTAAAACGAGTGCGCACTGCTTTTTATTCATACTAGACTTCATTTTGATATACCCAAACCTTTGTTACTCTCTAGAAAACCACTATCTCATAAACGGCTGGTCGTCTATGAAGGGCAGCTGCTAGACTATAAGGTCTTCCTATCCAAAACATGCCAGACATGCCCCAACGCTAAACGCCTTCAATAGCAATTCCTATGGTACTACCAATTCCCGTTGCGAATAGAGCTAAACCGCCAGCAGATAAACCAGCTGAAACCACACCCACAGTCATTGATGTGTTTTGTACAGAATTGAAAACTGTGCTATACCGTCTTTTGCGCCTCTTCACCTTCCAAATACTTCAATACTTCTGTAATATTTATTAATCAGAATGAGTCTGCTTGTAATCTTTAATCGGGCACAATCGGCTCAGACAGTAGTTGTGGATACAAGTTTACCATTTTTGATGACAAATATTTTTTAAATTTAATCAGCGATTACATTTTGCAACTCGTCAAAAGTGTATAATTTGCTGGTGTAATAAAATGAAACAAGATATATGTGTTCCAGTTTTATGTTTCTTAGACGAACTAGAGTTGTTTTTCTACTACTACTTTAACAGCTGGGATACTGCTCGATACTTCAACATCTACACTTTTTCTAAAAGCAATAAAGACCTTTCCTGACTCATGCTACTGAGTCATCCCATGTAAGTTTGATTCCATGTGCGATATTTGCTTCTTTGGCATCTCCCAAAGACCTCATGGTAATTTCAAAAACTATTGTTGCTTCTCTATGTATGGTAAAATTTGCTGGCGCAAACACAACTTCTGTATCTGATCTGCCCTTTCTATTTGTAAGAAGATATCGTCGTTTTTCATACTCTTGCGCTTTTAGTTTATCTCTGCTATTGTTTTCATCCGAATAGCTCGGAACAAGACTCACAAGTAATGGCCCAGAGTTAACAACTTTTCTAAATACTAAGGCTCCTTTATCAGTATATACATAGGGACTAATACATTCAAACTTTATGTCCCAGTCAATTGTGGGTGCAGTGGCAGGTGCAGCAACAACTACCCGCTTATTACCCACATGTTTTAAGATGTAGAGCGCATTATTTACAGGAGTAGGTACAGTAACATCATGAAGCTGACCAAGTTAGGAATCCGTCTTTCGGAGCCATCTTTTACGTCATTGATTCCTTTATGCTTGTACAATCCAAAGGAATCAAGTTCAAGGTCATACACTTCTACCACCTCCCCTTCTTTATCAAAACCCTGCACATCAGCCAAATCTTTCAACTCTATTACTGGACAGGTAACTGGTATAATTTTTGGTTTTGGACCAACACTCATTTTTTATTCAGCAAAAATAAAAAATTTTTAACTTCTAACACAACACTAAAATCATGCATCAGAACTGGTTTACCACCCTGATTAGTTACAGATATACACAGTGATTCAAAGAAACTGGAACCTAATTTCTTAAACTGCAAATTAGGAAATCTAACAACCACGCTATCACAATAAGGAGCATTTCCAGTCGACACACATCTTAACAAAGTTGAAAGCTTTCCATTGTACAATGTCACGCCTAATTATGAACAGAAAATAATTAAACTAAATCAGCTCGATATTGCTGTGTCCGACGCAAGTGAAGAAGATTTGTTTCAAGTAAAAGAACCAAATCCTTATGATCATTACCTAAACCCTCCGATTACAGATGATTCAACTGCAAAAAAGTGGCTCTCAAGACCACTACAGATGTTTCAAAACGAACTTAACTTTGATATACTGTGTTCAACATCATGCTGCGGTGTTTTTTTACAGACCATTTGAATCACTCAAACAAACTGATTAGGTCTGTTTATCGTTTCCATACATATTACCAGCTTAGAAGAATACTGTCAGAAATCCATGTCCCACTGCCCACTGAATCTAGTTTCAACAGGATACTCACAAACCAGATAGGTGAGGCTAGCGCTGGCAGAATTGTCAGTACTCAAACCAAGGGGAATCACAGCGCTGGACAGACAACAGTTAGATCCCCTGCCCCCGCCTATCAGGCACCCAATCGCCAGCCCACAGAGAAATACGCAGGTATAGAATAAGACAATCATTTCCATCCTCAAAAGAATGGATCAGGTCTCTTATATAACCCATGTCTTTCTCCGGAACTTAGGAAGTAGGCAGGAGAAACATACAAACATGAAGGTGCGCTACTATATGTGGTCTATATATATGTCTACTATATGTGGCAGGGGATCTAACTGTTGTCTGTCCAGCGCTGTGATTCCCCTTGGTTTGAGTACTGACAATTCTGCCAGCGCTAGCCTCACCTGTCTGGTTTGTGAGTATCACGTATAACTCGAGGTAAAATTTGTATCGTTACATTGTTGTGTAATGTTCTGTGCATCTACTGTGGGAAATCAGGGTATTTACCCGACCACATATAGTAGCGCACCTTCATGTTTGTGTATGTATGTTTCTCCTGCCTACTTCCTAAGTTCCGGAGAAAGACATGGGTTATATAAGAGACCTGATCCATTCTTTTGAGGATGGAAATGATTGTCTTATTCTATACCTGCGTATTTCTCTGTGGGCTGGCGATTGGGTGCCTGATAGGCGGGGGCAGGGGATCTAACTGTTGTCTGTCCAGCGCTGTGATTCCCCTTGGTTTGAGTACTAGTTTCAACAGGTATAATAACCCCATGGATATAAAAGCATTTGAACGCATCTGTAATGAATTTAACATCGGCTCCAAGTATGACTTCACATAAAAACTTGATGATCACGAAGTCATGGGAATATTGTATTATGCTATGAGTCACAGACAATACCCTCAAGATTACTACCCCGGTTTCACCTCATTCTCATTAAAATCTGAAGTGTGGTTAGCCTCAATTGAACAGAAACAGTCTAATGCCTGGACCACATTTGTCTTAGACAAAAGTGACGGGTTTACACAAGCAGGAGTCGAAGGTATAAATGAATCTATCAGAACATATCTGTGGTGTATAATAGGAACAAGCTCAAACAAAATCAAACATCTTAAACGGGAGTGGCAAATTTGAAGCACAAAAACAGTTTCTTGCAAACCTACAAGACTATCAATTCACTAGTAGATCTCCCATCAAGAATACAACACTACCAAGATGTTCTCATATATGCCAGATCAAAAGTTGAATTTGTAGTTGGCATTGGTTTATACATGTTACCATCTGACCTTCAGTTACAAATGGGAACAATAAAAAAAATTATAATAATGAAATAATTGTTGGTGGAAGTGATCAGAAATTAGGACTCAATCAATCTGTAAACTTGAGACCAACAACCACACACCGCTTGCAGCTACAGTCACTAAAACCATTAATAATGCCAGTGAAGATATCACCCGTACAGTCAGTAACAACCCCGGCCCCAGCCCCGTCACCCATACAGTCGGCCTCGGTAAACACACATGAGTCGAGAGAACTGCATTGGTAATAGGCCTTACTGGATTGAAGATATTACTTCTTTACCTGTTTTATTAAATATCCTGCGATTAATCTTTCTACTGTCACCTAAAAGACCCACACATACTCTGCCATAAACCCTACTACCTTTGCTGCTGTACTGATCAGCCAACTGACAACACTCCCTATTATGCCAGGCAAAGCATCCATTGCTTTCACAGCCAATTTTTTAAGCAAGTCTAAAATAGGAGACAACTGTTTTTTAACCCACGATTGCAAGTCTTCTGGGTCTGACGGAGCCGGGGCTGGAGGAGCCAGAGGAGACAGAGTTGAACCACCCCCAGAGACAGCCATTACAACAGTACTGATAATAAATCCAAGAGCAGTAATTAAACTTGCAATAGTGATGCCCTGCTCTCTGAAAAGTGTTTTTAATCTCAGCCAAAGTTGTGTCTTCATGAAATATTTTTTAAATAGATTCTCGTATCCTGTTGACCTGTTTTTTTAGTTTTTCTTTTTCCTATTTCAACTACTTCTAGCAGCGCTGATCTTTCTATCTGCAAGTCTTGTAATCTGCCTTGTATTTCTTTTTTTATTTTAATGCCAAAATTCCCATTGTCTGCTGTAACTAGTTTTTCCTTTTCTCTTTCTATGTGTTTATCAAGCTCACCTAGTTTAGCTAAATTATTCACCATCTCACCTCTGACTGTTTGTAATGCTTTATTCAACCCCATAATTTCCCGTATTGTCAAAGGAGAGTCACCTATTGTTTTTATAACCTCATTTGTTTGCTCTTCTGTAAATGAGGTTTCTTGTATTGCTTTGTCAGCTATTTCTGGCAGGCTTTTGTCTTCTGTCATCTCAATTTCTTGTCCTGTTGGCAACTTTGTTTGCACATCATGAAGAGTGCTAACAAGTCGAGGTGGCACACACGGTACCAGAGGACTGGGGGTACGGCTTACACCCTCAATACTGATGTACTTTAACAACCCATCATTACCACTGATTTTACCTTTAATTGAAACTAAAACTAAAAACTTTTTTTTTCCCAAGTCAATTGTACTTTTCCTTTGTCTATTTTTACAAATAAGTGGCCCTCGCTGTCAAGTTCAAACTGATTAGGATCAAATACATGTGGACGGACACCAATATAATCATAAAACGATTCCACTTTGTTTACTAAAAGTTTGAGATATGGATCTGTTGTACCAGTCTTATCTCTTGTACTTTCTAAAAGTTCCTGTTCCAAACTAGAAGTATTCCTTGTTCCAGTAATATATCTGTTGTACTATTATCAAAGTCATGTGTCATCCATTCCAATATCTTCATCAAATCCTCCCTCTGCCACCGTTTTTATTAATTAATTTTTTTGATTTTTGCATAATAAAATGGCACAGTCTTATGGATTGAAGTTAGACCCATACAGAAAACTACGTGAACCTCTAGGTGTTAAGGGCATTAGGCAATCAATTGCCATCACAAAAGATCCTAGCACCATAGATCAAAACCAAACTCTTACTGTGATGTTATTGTTCCTGTTACTGCACGCCTTGCTTTTAATATTGAACTTTTATCAGGCGATGATAAAAACAGAACACAAGTCAACAATCTTGGCAGAGAAATTATTAGAACTATTAAAGTTAAACTTGAAGGCCAAGAAGCATTTAGTCTTGATGATTCTGATGTGTTTTACTGCTACAAAGATCTGTGGCTCACTCGAGAAGAAAAAGAGGGACGTATTTACCAAGAAATACAGTCTGATAACATTGCCAAACTCAAAATCGATGCAGGTGATAAATCGGCATCTGATGACGAGGACGTTATATTATCAGAAACATATGGAAACAGATTTTATATTCCACTTGAATTTGAAATCCTAACAGCACATTTGCCTTATTACCAAGGAGCACTGAATGACCGTCTAAGCTTTGAACTAACCTTTAATGACTACTCCAAAGTGATCAGATCATCAGATATAAATGCAACATACAAGATCTCTAACATTTCCTTGGAATATGAAATTGTTACACACACTGAACTAGCCAGACTTATACAAAATCAGTACTAATCAAGACTGCCGATTTATTATGACCGTGTAATACATCACAGTTTAATGCATAAAGACAAAGCGATCCAATGTAAAATATTAACTTGAACATGTCTGTTAGGTCACTAAAAGGTATTCTTATGTTGTTTGTTGAACCCGGTAGTCCATACAAAAGGGATCCAGAAAGACTTTTCAATCCAAAGATTACACATTTGTCCTGTACAATTGAATGGTGTCCCAATCAAGTTTACACTTCAGGCATGTTACCTTACCAACATTACGATGAGATCACAAAGTATTTTGTGGGTGGAAGACTTAGAGAAAAACCAGCAAACATGGCATGCAAAGATCTACATCTGTATGATGTAAGAATTGGACAATAACTAACAAACAAGAATGCACTTTGGCTAGACCTGCGTAGTACAGACGATGACTACCTACATGGGTCAGGACATACTGTCGAGAACGGTAGTGATGGAATTACAAATTCAAATACAAAAAAAGACTGAAATCACTGGAGCAATAAATATATATTTGTATCTGATTTATGATGCACAACTGAATACTAAAGAAAGCAGACTAAGTGGTCACGTGTATTAAAACTATATTGTGTTTTAAAATTAACTTGATGACAATCGACCCACACTGTGGTTTGTTTTGTGGTGTCACAGGCTGTGGGAAAACTGAATTTGTTCTTGATCTCTTACAAACAAGATACAGCCATCATTTCGAAAACATTGTGATATGTTGTCCTACCATTAAACATAACAAAGCTTATCACAACTGTTTATTCATTTGGACTGACAACAACATTTTATTAGTCGACCTTGAGAAAAAAATGAACGACTACCTACAGTGTTTTTACAAGCAATTTGAAGGACAGCCAACTTTGTTTATTGTTGATGATTGCTCTGCAGACAAGGATATTGTCAAAAAGAGAAACACTCTAGCAGAACTTGTCTTCAGTGGCAGACATGCAAACATTAGTGTCTGGATTCTCACTCAAAAATATAATGCTGTACTAAAAGATTTTCGAGAGCACCTAAAGTTTAACTGTTTGTTTTAATGTAAGGATTGTGACAGCTTTGAAGACTGTCTTAGAGAAAATGATGTCATACCAAGCAAACTTAAACGAGACGATGTGAAAAACAAACTGAAATCAACTAAGCATCTAAAGCTTATCTTAAAGACAGATCAGACCACTGGGTATGGATTAGTAAATTAATTTATATTTTTGTTTTGGTCATAAAAATGACAGACGGACAAATGGAGCAAAATTGGTCTATTGGTCAAACCATTGATATTACATACTACTTTAAAGACGTTCAATATTTGAACCAACTGAAAAAAGAGATGCTTGGAAATTTATTTTTTACACCGGCAACACTGTACATGGTAGGTAAAAAACCTTTGAGTGCCAATCATCCATTTAGACCATCAATAATACAAAAAATATCTGTTGATATTAAGACACAAACTTTTAGTGTGAATAAATATTACACTGGCTGGTTTGAGGCAGTGTGTAATGATATAGTAAAACAACTATACCAACTAAATTTGTATTTTACCAGTGTTACATTTAATAAATGGTAATACACATGCAGCGCTAGTGGTGCCAACGGTAATATTTTTTAAATTATGTTTTTGTCTGTCAAATAAAAATGATGGACAATGTGATTGATGTAACAGAGTGTTTTAGATATATCCAGCACTTTGATCAGTTAAGAACAGATTTTAGACAGCCAGACATAACGCCAATATCAACAGCCCCGTCAACGATGATATATGTTTCATATCAGATGACTATAGAAATATTTGAGAAGCTGCCATTTGTAGAGTACATGCCTGTTGATCTAAAGACCTTTGCGGATGACATTCATGGCCTTGCAGGAACAGAGAAGGAGCTAGCTCAGCTGGTGGAAAAGTTGGATAGTACAGCCATTGCGTATGGGATGGAAATCAGTGCAGAGAAGACCAAACTGGTGACCAATAACGCCAGTGGCATTGGCACTGAAATCATGGTTGGTGGCCAAAAACTGGAAACAGTTAAGAATTTCAAATACTTAGGAGCCATTGTGACAGATGAGGGATCAAAACCAGAAATACTATCCAGGATTGCACAGACAACAACAGTACTGACAAGATTAAAGACCATATGGAAGGACAGAAACATCACACTCTGCTCCAAGATCAGACTGATGTGCTCCTTAGTCATCTCAGTGTTCTTGTATGCCTGCGAGTCATGGACCCTCACAGCAGACCTTGAAAGGAGGATACAAGCCACTGAAATGAGATGTTTGCAAAGGCTGCTTGGCATTTCATACAGAGATCACATCATGAACGAGAAAGTGGGAAGCAGAATCAGGCAATCCATCGGGCCCTATGAAGACCTATTAGCCATTGTGAAAAAATGCAAACTGAAGTGGTATGGGCATGTCACACGTTCAGCAGGGCTTGCCAAAACAATCCTGCAAGGCACTGTGCAAGGAGGATGAAGGAGAGGAAGACAGAGGAAAAGATGGGAGAACAATATCTCAGAGTGGACAGGACGGAAGCTGAGAATGGCAGAGAACAGAGAGAAATGGAGGGAGCTGGTTGCCAAGTCATCAGTGGTGCCCCAACGGTCGGCAAGACTACGGGATATAGATAGATAGATAGATCTAAAGACACATACTTTTGAAGTTGATGGCTTTTGGCTGGTTTGAGACAGTGTGTGAACAAATATTCAGACAACTATGCAAACTGAATTTGTTTATTGTAGGGGTTACAGTCAATAAAGTGATATTACACAAAGTGTAATTTGTTCTATTTATTATTTTTGTTGGACAAATAAAATGAATGGACAATGTCCAAAGCCCTCCAAGCTTAAGAAACGTGTTTCACACAACAGACTTGCCTATATTGAACACTTACAATGTCTATGATTCAATAGAAAGATCTTTTTCTGTCGTACAAAATAATCTTCTTTCAGGTAGTGTAAAGATTCAGGTTGTTGCTAAAATAATATTCAGCAAAATAGACCGTGAAGTGATCGTATCATATATCTCGACAAGACAACACACAGTTAATGCAAGAAGGGAACTAGAAAACGTGTTTAGAGACAAACTGTTGCCTGACTTTCTTGAAGCAATTGATATAGCAAAAATACATGTATGTACATGAACTACAACTAAAGCAGTCAAGATATCATCCTGTATTAGGCAAATCATGGTTGCCACTGCCACTTGAGGTTGCAAACAAAAAGGCTGTTGTCAATGTTCAGAACAAAGATAATCTCTCTTTTATGTGGTGTGTGCTTGCTAAACTACACCTTGTAAAAACAAAACCTGAGCGTATATCTAATTACACTAAATTTGTAAGCGAACTCAACTTTAGTGGTATACAATCCCTGTTAAGGTGGAGGATATAGATTTGTTTGAAAAACTAAATCCTGGTATTTCTGTGAATGTATATGAATGGGATAATGACTCTCCTAACAAGTTACAGCCAATTAGAGTATCACCACTTGCCCCAACCTACGGACAGTCAGAAAATAAGCTTGTTGACCTTTTGCTAATAAACCATGGTTATAACTTTCACTATACAATTATCAGGAGTATGCCGCATCTAATTCCAGATCATGTATCAAAACGCAATGGCAAAAAGGAATTTTGTAAGAGATGTTTACAAAAGTTTTCTTCTATTGAGTTAGCGCACAAACATGTCCAACATTGTAGGTCAGCTGATGACATTCAAACAATACTTAGGTATCCAGATCCTGGTAGCCAGGTATATTTCAAAAACTATGAGAAGCAGCAAAAACTGCCGTTTGTAGTGTATGCTGATTTTGAATCACTGGTTGTACCATATGAGGGTCCTGTTCCAAAATCATTAACAAAGACTGTAAAGTTGAGTGACCAAGTGGTGTGTTCCTTTGGATACATTCTTGTTAGGTCAGATGGCCAGCATACAGAACCTGTTAATTGTTAATAACAAGAGGTGAAAATGCAGCAGCTGAGTTTTTAACAGAAATGAGACAACTGCATAGTAGGGTAGTACAGTATCTGGAAAACTGTCAGATGCCTTTGGTGATGACAGAAGAAGACAAACTGAATTTTGATGCAGCAGCGATGTTTTGGATTTGTGAACAACCCTTATATTATAAAGTTCGTGATCATGACCACATAACTGGGCGTTACAGAGGTGCTGCACATGGTGACGTAATGTAAAACTAAAAATAGATCCTAACACATATAAACTACCAATCTTTTTTCACAATCTGAAAGGTATGATTCACACATTATCATGTGTGCTGTAGATGAGTCTTACCAAAAAAATTAGTTGTATTGCCCAGACAACTGAGAAGTACTTGACTTTTAGGCTAGACAACAAATTAGTGTTTTATGACTCAATGCAACATTTTTCTTTAGGCCTTGCTAGTCTGGCAGAAGGTCTGTCATTGTTTCCAATAACAAGTAAATATTTTGAGCCGGAGTTGATCAAGAAAGGTGTCTACCCTTATGAGTACATTGATCACTGGGTTGTGTTTGAGGAAAGGAGTCTGCCTCCAAAAGAGGCATTTTATTCTACACTAAATGGTAAAGGTATTTCCAACTCTGAATACCAGCATGCTCTTGATGCATGGGGTAAACTAGGGTGTGAAACAATTGGTGATTACCACGATCAGTACTTGAAAGCTGACGTTTGTTTGCTAGCAGATGTATTTGAAAGTTATCGTGAGAAGGGTTTGTTTCACTACAGTCTTGACCCAGCTTGCTACATAACTAGTCCTGGCATGACATGGGATGCATTTTTTAAATCCATTAAGATATATCTAGACCTGTTGTATGATCGTATGACAGGTGAAATGGTGGAACACGGATTAAGAGGCGGTATAGGTATAGCCGCAAACAACTATGCCAAAGCCAACAGCAAATATCTTGACGACCTGGAGTTTGATCCCTCGAGGTCAAGGTCATTCATTACGTACTTGGACGCTAATAATTTGTATGGATTCGCGATGTGTGATTATTGCCCTTGAAAAACTTTCAACTGCATGATTTGTCAAAGTGTGATATAACAAAATTAACAAACTATATTATGACTCATGATCGGGATCATGAAAAAGGTTGGATCTTTGAAGTCGACCCGGAATACCCACACCATCTACATGATTACCACAATGATTATCCATTAGCTGTTGAGAAAATGAGTTTGACGGGGACAAAAGAAGACACTAAACTTGTGCCTAATTTGAATGACAAATTTAATTACATTTGTCACTATCGCCTACTGCAGTTTTCCATCAGACATGGGTTAGTACTAAAAAAAAGTTCACAGAGGCATAAGCATTGACCAGTGTGCTTTTATTAAATATTACATAATAAAGAACACAGCCCTTCATGCAAGAGATGGCAACACTGCATTTGACAAAGACTTCTTTACGTTTATGAACAATGCCTGTTTTTGGTAAGACAATGGAAAATCCTCATCACCGCAAAGATGTGAGACTAGTCACAACTGAATCAGGTGCAATTAAATTTACAGTCAAGCCACAATATACAGGATATAAAGAGTTTCATCTATCATTGTATGCAGTGACACTCAAAAAAAAAATTGTTAAACGATTGGTATGGCAATACTTGAGTTAGCAAAATTATTAATGCTTGAATTCTACTATGATTACTTTAAACCAAAGTATCCTGAGTGTCATCTGTTATACACTGATACTGACTCTGGGATCATTGATGTGCCTACTGAAGACTTTTATGAAGACATGAAAACAGAGTTGCACATTTCTGATTATCCTAAGGATCACCCGCTGTACAGCACACAAAACAAGAAAGTGCCTGGAAAGTTTAAAGATGAACTGAATGTTGTACCGATAGTTGAGTACGTTGGACTGAGATCAAAAATGTATTCTATACTGCATCAAAAAGGCAGTCAGTCCAAAGCCCAAAAAAGGAATTTAAAAAAAAACAGCGATAAAAAATAAAGATATCTGCCATGAACACTACAAGCAAGTTTTAGATGGAGAACTAATGCCTGATTATCCAAACAATTCACTGAGATCAAATAGACATAATCTTGAAAAGACCCAAACACATAAGAAGTCACTTGCAGTAGGAGACACAAAACGTGTATTAGTTGATGAACTAATCGATGTGTTAGTTGTTGAAATGAGTAACAGTGTCTTGGGGAATAATCTGTAATTCTTCTCTGACAAATGCCCTCTGTGGGGCAGGCTCATATAGATAATAAATCGAAGGATTGCCGGGGACTATTTTTTATATATATATTGTGAACAGATGTAGACCATATTGGATTAGTTGTCCTGCATCTGACGTCATTTTCTGCTTCGCCGGGTTGATATAGATATCTCACCTGTTTTGTAAACAAACTTGTGTCTGGGGGTGTTGTTGTTTTTAGCCCCGTCTCTGATGCCGGCGGTTCTGTCAGCATTGTTTTTAATTTAATAGCATCGGCGGGTTTTGGATGACCCTCGTTATTCATTGCTTTTATTACAGACAGTAATCTTTTAACCCACTCAGTGTTACGCGCGTCATGCATAAGTTCCTTACAATACCTATAGCTGAAAATTCTCTCTGATAATTGTTTGTTAAAGTTCTCAACAATTGCCTGTGATCTGTGTATGCCCAGTATGCCTCACGGCTCTAGCACGCCAAGCATCACAAATAATTGATTAACAGCGCCTTTGAATTCAGATCCGTCATCGACTTGTACAAGCCTAGGGTATTTTAAAGGGCCTCGGCTATAAATCAATATTAATGCTGTGGCTACAGTATTAGCGTTTTTGTCAGTTATGGTTTCGGCATCCTTATACCTTGAAGCAATGTCGACAACAGTTAGTGCATACTTGTATCGTTTCTTTCTAATGGTATTGTGCGGCAGGAACAAAAGATCCATTTGATGGGTGTCATTTGGGGTACTGTTCACAAAATGAGGTCTTGATATTTTTCTTGGAGCAGGAAAATAAATTTGCCAAATTGCTTGTTTTGGGAGCGACTGTTTTATTTGATTGAGTGTGACATCACCGCCCGCAGTGGCATGTAATTTCTCTAATGCTGTTTTTCCTTTCCAGTAGCCAATTGGATAGCTTAGTCCCAGTGTCGGTTATTTTTTCTAGCAATAAAAACTCCTGTAAAATATACAAATGTCATTCCTACTAGAACAAATATTATTTCTCCGTTTCTTTGTCTTGAGCTTGGTTGGTAGTAGTTGCTAAGTTTTGGCTGTGAGGTGGACATGTCTCTGCCAGTAACAAGGAAATATTCTTTGATAGCATCATCAACATTTGAAAATGTATGCTGTGCGTGGCCTTCCAGCCTTAGTTTTTCATTGATGAAATCAAGTTTCTCTATTCTCTGTTTTTCATAATTCTGCTGAGCTTGTGCTAATTTCTCTGATGCCTCATTGTGTCACCTCATTTCTTCCGCAGACTCTTCTCTACTAAAAAAAAAAATGAAAAGAAAAGGGGAGACTGCCAGTGATAATATTTTAAGTAGATTACAAAATAAACTAGTTAAAAGCACTGTCAGGGGAGAGAAGTGTGCATGATCGACCAATGATCATAGATCTACTTGATCAAAGCACACAAAAAAAGAGAGAGAGGAAAGAGGGGTCGCTAAGAAAGTGACTGAAAGCAATGCATATGGAAGCCCCCGTGAAGGGGGGGCATATCACATAGCCACTGTTCCAGCCACTCAGTGCATGGAAATTTAAATCTAGGTCCCCCAATGGGGTCCAGATATTCAGCTGGTGTGGACAGCTGTTTCGGTCTTGTCGACCTTGTTAGCACACCATTTGGCATACTGGTGGAAGGCAGGAACGTCTGCCTACCTGCAAAGACAGCCACATTTTACTGTGGTGTCTACAGGGGCATACATTCCATGCTACCACCTAGAGCTAAATTTCCTTGCACCCTAAGAGAGAACCTACTAAAAGGGGGAAAGGGGTCGCAGTCGATATTGTAGTAATAAATGAAAAGAAAAGGGGAGACTGCCAGTGCTAATATTTTAGGAAGATTACAAAGTAAAGTAGTTAAAAGCACTGTCAGGGGAGAGAAGTGTGCATGATCGACCAGTGATCATAGATCTACTTGGTCAAAGCACAAAAAATAAAAAGAGATAGTAAAGAGGGGGCACACTGAGTGGCTGGAACAGTGGATATGTGATACGCCCCCCCCCCCGCCCCCTTCGGGGGGGCTTCCACATGCATTACTTTCAGTCACTTTCTTAGCGCCCCCTCTTTCCTATCTCTTTTTTTCTTGTGCTTTGACCAAGTAGATCTATGATCACTGGTCGATCATGCACACTTCTCTCCCCTGACAGTGCTTTTAACTACTTTACTTTGTAATCTTCTCTACTCACTTTTGAAAAGAGATAATTTGGCCCGCTAAATGCCAATGCATTAACAATGGCCCCTCCAATCATAACAGCTAAAGTGCCATACTTTTTTTATTTACATAGATACATTTTCTGGAATAATTCCTTGCTTGAAGAGAAAGTCTTTTGTAGCAATTGATGCTGTGACAACTGCTACTAGCTTAGCTGTATCCTCACAATCTAATTTAATCAAGTCTGCCGATCTCATTTTGAGGAGACTTTTTCCTAAAATAGTGTAAGCTACTGCTAGTCCACTTATTATGGCAGAGTGATAAACAAGGTCCATTATGTTTTTTGTGTCGTTTATTTTCTTATGCCACAAATCAAAATTAATATGTGTATTCACTGCATAAAAAATGGATCGAAAGGTTTTGACGTTGCTGGTAATGTTGAGACTTCTAGTTTAGTTTTTTGAGTGCCTGATTTTTGTACACTGTTCGAGTTTGTGGTCTGGATTTTTGTATAATTGGTAACCTACGTAACAAAATCCAACAACAAATCCGCCAACTATATATTTTGTTATTTCAGGTTTAGACTGATGGGTGGCAGGATCAGTTGTTAATCTCTCACTTTGATATGGTGGTGGTAGGGGTGGTGGCGTGGGTGCCAGTCCTGACTGTCCTGATGGTCCTGACTGTGGGTCAGTTACATGAGCCTTTTCTGTTAGCGCCTGAAGCTGTAATTTTTTTGGGGTCTGTTCTATTCAGCTAATCTTTTTCCAGCCTCAACCCATCCTGGGCTTTTTTGTTTAGTTATCGTTTGAATCTGAGTCAAGACAGGGCTCTGCTGTGGGGTCATCTGAGTGTCGTCCATTTTCTTCTGCAGTAAAATTTATTTTTGTAAAATCAACATTATTTGCCATAATGAGAAGAGTTATTAAGGAGCCAGGTAATTGCCAAACTTGTAAAATATGAGGCGTGCTAATTTGCGATCAAAATTTAAAGTACTGGATTTGATTCCCAGTCGCTACATAGACTGTCTTGATCAACAGGTAAGAATTGACTAACAGACTTTTTATAAAGAGTCACGAAAGACCGACTCAAATCATGAGTCATTAACGATCCAATGTGATTGTCGTACTAAGCGTGTAGCTTGATTAACTCGTCTGTAGAAAGGGATTCAAAATCTTCTGTGGTATAAGATTTTCTGAGATAAGCTTTGATTTTCCAGAAACAATTACTGAAAGTAAACATTCCTTTTTTGAGCATATGTCTTTATTCTGTAACGAGTTTATTTCACTCATCAGAAGAAGTTCGTCCTTATTCATTTACAATGTAATCTTTTTAAAAATGAAACAAAATTTGAGCACTTACCTTTTGGTTTAGGCTGTTTCGGCTTAGCATAGCCTCATCAGAAGAGTGCATTTAACTCTTGACAGCCCATTTTAGATGAAAATTTGTTGTGGTCATCTACATTGCACCAAACCACATATCAAAATCCAAACGTGTTAGCTCTCAGGTGTATTGGTGTGTGTGACTGTGTGCTGAACTGACGGTGCATCTGAGAGAAAAAACACATACACACAGCACTCCCGGGCTAAGTTTAAAACTTATACTGTGTGTATGTGGTTTTCCAACACAACACTGCTAAGTTAAAAAGAGTATGGTGTGATGTGTCAAATTTGATGGTATGCACAAAATCCTGAGAGCTTGAAAAAAACACTTACATTTCGGTTCTTAGTAAGCGGTTTAACACTGTGAAACTACTCCATTGTATCCATTGGTTCTTCTCTTGGCTGTTGCATCGATCTCATCTCATTCATAGATGCAATCAGTCTTACAATTAAAGGGCTTATTTCTAATTGTGATATTTCTGTATGGAAAGCATTAGCTTTGTTTTCATTCCACCTTATAGCTCTTTCTTTGGATACTCTCTTTTGATCCAATTGGTGGATATCATTTTTTTTCAATAAAGTATGCCTTGATTTTCCATTTATTTTGCTAACGCCTCAAGTTTTCCTGCATCTTGGTATTGTAGCAAAAAAGCCGTTGACTCTGTCATCTCATTATCAAAATCACTCATTTGAACTCTTAACTCCTGTGCTTTAACTTTCAGGAGTTCTAATTCTTGTTTGAGGCACCCGCCTTTTCTGTCACTAATGCTAACCTGCTTACAAAGAATACCAGTTTGCAAAATAGCATTTTCTCCAAAGTGTTGTGTCATTGTTTGTCAGTGCGTGTTAGGAGCTGTGTTTTATTTAGAAAGTTCTCTGCACCGATTGGATAAAATCTTTTAAGTCAATAAAATTAGACTGATGCAATGTCTTGAAAAGCTGACGCATTGGGAGACAAACTGGCTTGAGCCCATTTTATTAATGCAGTGGGTGGAAATCTATACTCGCCTAGAAATGAAAAGTAATAGCGTTCGCTTGCAGAAAAACAAAAACAACATATTTGTAGTCAGTCGTCGTTAGATACCCTATAAAACATCAGTTGGTCTTTTTTATGTCAGTTTATCTATAAAAAGCATTAGAATGTTCCAGCGCAAGGCATAGTTTATTTGGCAAGTTCCACTTGACCCCACTTGGCCAGTGGACTAGGTTGTTTTAAAAATCAACCAACATCAAGTTATTGGCAGCCTTTTAAACCCAAAAACCTTAGGGCCTGTAGATAGCAAACATAAAAGCCAATAATCAACACTTTGAATAGCGCGGACTGTGAGAACCTATATCTGACACGTGGCAATGTGTGTGTTTCTTTGTGTGCAGATTCAAAAGCACCGCAGGCCTGCAGGCTCATAGCACTGATGCTGGCACTGGTAACAAAACAGCTTGTGGATGTAGTTACCTAGAAATAACAAGACAAGGCGGGGTAATGCAGATATTTTTTATTAATCGCCAGTTAACATAAATAACGTCAGTTGACATGAATAACGTTAGCACAACATACATTTCACTGGAAGCTGAACAGCACTGAATATGTGGCATGTGTGCTTAGAGAGTAGGTAAACTGGAAATAAAAATCTGACTGCGCAATACGATGGCTAATTGTGTGTGTGTGTGTTTGTTGGTTGCTAAGAGAGTGTTGGGTGAAAAATCGACTCTTGTTATCATACTGCGTTTTATTTGAAAAGAACAGTGTGTATTGGGAAAGGCAGGGTGTTGACAGGGACAATGGTGAGAGTGTGTATTGGGAAAGGCAGGGTGTTGACGGGGACAATGGTGAGAGAGATACAATATAAGAGAATACAAATCACTTAAATCAATAATGCCGCATTGACAATGGGTGTTTTATTTGAAATGAACAGTGTGTATTGGAGAAGGTGGGGTGCTGACGGGGGCAATGATGAGTTATTGTCAAAAATGCCGTGATTTAGCAATCAATGAGGCATTATCAATTTAGGTGTCTTTGTATTCTCTTATATTGTATCTCTTGACCTTGTGTGGATTGGGATAGAATCCCTGAAATACTATTTTCTTTCTGGCCTGTTTTAGTCATCGGCTTCATTGACCCGTTTTACTGACTTGTACACAAGCCTAAGGTAAGGTATGACCGATAAAGTCACACCGCAGTATTAGTCTTCTTTTTGAAATGATCCCGTCAATGGGCATGACATGATTATGGATTCTAGAAAACGGACATGGTATGTTGCTTTGAAATACCAAACATATCTGCCTCAATCTCAAAATCTGAAATTATTGATTATTGGATTATTGAACCATGCCAGCATGATAGGCAGATTTTAATGACCCCCCAAACTTTGCCTTAGTCTTTGCAAAGTGCCGTCTGTGGCACTGTTTCACAGCAGGCATTGCCACACAGAAATAAACACAATATGTACGAGGCTTTTTTTAAAAAAAAAAACACAATCCTAAGTGTAGCCATGCGACAGAGGTGTGCAAAAATATGGGGAATTAAAAGAGAGTCAAGATGGTAGTCATGATGCCTTGTCTTTATTACCACCACAACATTACAAAAAGCAAAGCAGTACCTGCAAATAAACAAAGACAAATAATAAGTAACGGTGCTGAAATACAATAAGGCACTTAAACTAAACTACGGACAGATAATATATTACATGTCTAATTAAAGTATTTGATGACACTAATTTGATGCGACTAATTGAAATAGCATCATAAAGAACATAACCAAATGTCATTCAAAACAAAATAAAAAACAAACCAAAACATAAGTATTAATGACATTAAAACACATCAACGAAAGGACAATCAAGATAGACTAGTAGAAAGGTATGGATTAATAAATGACACGGAGGTGATGAATAATTTCCAAGTCCTAGGCGAAACCAAAAGTGAACTAGAAAACATAAATGCAGTATTAAACCTCTAAAGTAAACTAAACACAACAATAACCTTTGAGGTCGCATTACAGCAGCGATCCCGTATCATTAATTTTGGTAACGATAGGGGCGCAATATCTGAGGTCGCATAACACAAGATATCCCGTATCATATTGTAATTATGATGGCGTGCTACTTGAGGTCGCATAACAAAAGCGTTTTTCGTATCATTGATATGAGCGCGCTACTTCATCGTGCGCATATCACTTGAGGTAGCTTAACAAAAGCGAGACAGTGCGATACAGATTCGGAATCGCAGAGACACGCCACTGCGAGAGAAAGTTGGTATCCACCCTCAAAGTACTACGCACGTGTCCAAACGAAAAGTAGCTAATTCATTAATAAGTCAATAAATCAAATAAATGAACACATGATTAACTAACTACTCAAATATATGGCTTGGCACTAAAGACTAACAGTAGACCGTGCACAGAGTTAAACATAAAACCGCCTAGTGTGCCAATAAATGAACTTCAACTTTTCATGCACTAACAATAATACAATATCATCAAGTGAAGTCGTAACTGAGTCACGATTGCCAGTCTTCGGCGATACGCAATCTAGGATTGCCTGACATCAAAGACAATACATTATAAGACAGATCACTCCTTCATAAGGCTTACTGAAAAAAGCGAGGTCAGTGTAGCAGTTGTGTCCCATGGTGTAATCGTGTTGTGGCCATACGTCTATCACTATCTGGTAATGGGCTCGAGCTCTGACGCGAGTCTTTTTTAAGGGTAACAGGTGCTTTTTGTGTGTGCATTGCGGAAAACTGTTTTAAAATCACATGAGCTCTGCTTCTAAGATTTTTTTTTCTATTCCTAATCAAAAGATTTTTCGGAAACGTGGTAATTAGCACGGAAAGTGTAAAAGAAAAATAAATAAATCAGGCATTTCAGTGTTGCGGAAAACTGTTTTAAAATCACATGAGCTCTGCTTCTAAGATTTTTTTTCTATTCCTAATCAAAAGATTTTTCGGAAAAGTGGTAATTAGCACGGAAAGTGTAAAAGAAAAATAAATAAATCAGGCATTTCAGTGTTGCCGTGAGTGTGAGTTGATGTCTAGTACACACGCACAAACACGCGCGCGCGCGCGCACACACACACACACACACACACACACACACACACACACACACACACGTGCACGCAAACAAACACACATGCACACAAACCACCAACACAGGACTAAATAAGAAATAATTTACAGCAAATATCAGTTGTTTTGAACAATTTCGCAAAAAGATCAGTTTATTAATACAGGTTCAACTTGCAGCAGGTATTATCAAGAAAACCATATAGTGATTATACACAGGCCACGCTAACCACCTTATCGTTAGAAACTGTAAACAGTACCTTCGATAGTATCTATGCACAAAGAGATTAATAAGAAATGATCACTGATTACCTGTTCTGTCTCCTCCTCTCAATTCATCCATCCACCCAACACATGTAAATGTATGACAAAATTATTCATCATACACAAAATAGCAGGTCAACATGAATATACGCAATAGGCTGAATTATCATAGGACGTACAACAGACAATACCATCAGTCACATGCCCACCGCCCTTAGATCTAAAAGTCATTACCAGGTAAACAGATAAACATGTCATCACCGATCAGAATTATGTTCTCCAACAACTCCCTCCTCCCCCACCAGACCTTCGGCTCAGCTTCCAGTGGGAAACTAAACCCCTTACAACAAAGGCAGTCGCATGGTTTGCCACAAGCTTTGTCCTCTCGTCCTCCCCAAAATTCTCTGCCCCTTCTATTTGATCACGTTTTTTTTTTTTTTTTTTTTTTTTTTTTTTTTTTTTTTTTTTGTAGGTGACTTGTTCTTTTATTGTCATTTCGTCTAGTACTATTGCACACAGATCTGACTTTGGCGGCAGTACAGACACTTTAATCTGAAGTGCTTTCAGAATTTTGGCACTAAAGCCGGGGCAGACTGAAACCTTTCGCATAGTTTTCCGTAAGGTTGAAACTGACAGGAGGACAAAGAATTTTGCAAGCATACGATATGCCTTGGGGCTTGCATGCAACAAAGATAAAGCTGTTGTTTTTTCTGTCTCCGTCCATCTCCGGCCTTGTTTCTTTTTGTGTATTTCACGCAACTGTGCTGAAATAAACTTAACAACGAATCAGGCAAAAAATGGGCCAAGCGGCTCTTCGATGCTGCATCTTTCTTCTCTTTGAGTGTTAATGTCTTTTCTTTCCTTGTTTGCCGTCTTTCTGTCGTAATTACATTTCTTCTGAAGGCAGTACAGTCTGTTGCGCACAGTTTTGAGACTTTTCTTTAAAGCCTGCTTTCTTGGTGAATCGCTGTCCTGAACACCAGTCCTGTTGCTGCAGTTCCCCCCACACCAGTTTCTCCACTGGACTCATCTGCACACACACAAGCAACCATGCATTAAATCATTCATGATATCATGATAATCCACAGCATATTTACTTAGATCAAAAAAATTAATTCACATTTCATATGACTGACAAAAAATGTATTTTCACACACACATGCAGGCGCGAACACACAAAAAGGCCATCGAAAATTCATCCAAATTTAAAATCTGCTTGTCTGATTTTAATAGTCAACAGATTTTACGACCCCAGTTGTGAAAACAACTCACACAACTAATCTTTTGTGCTGTCATTGTTTGGTAATTTTTTATACATTAAAATTTTCAGCTTACAAATTATAAATCAAATTATATTTATTCATTGAAAATACCTGGTTGCAGTGACATGCGTGCCTGCTTGTGAGGCGGCGCTTCTGAATGTGTAGCAGTATCCCTCGTCTCTGTTGTTAGTTGTGGGGGTGGGTTGGGCACCGAAAACACAGTCGGCGCACGTGAACTGGCTGTTGTCAAAATGGGCACTGCACAGCCTGTAGGAACGTGAACGCAGCTCAGCAGGTAAAAGTCCCAACAGATCTTCTCTGCGCGAATTCTGCACCCGGACATATGTTGGGAGAATAACAAAGACTGAAATACAAGTACTAAAACACCACCAGCTAAATACTGTAGTCTGTAGGCGTAGTTCGTGAGAACAGTACAGTGGACAGAGTTCTGCATGACCTTTTATACTTTTGTATATTAAGTCTTGATAGACAATGAATGCGAAGTAACTTTGCAACGACTGAATTTTATCAACGACCTTACAACTCAAGGTTTCTTTGCTTAATTTCTCACCGGTACTTTCCTCTTTTTGATCGGAACATCGGTCTTAAAACAACTCGATTAAGAACGTGAAACTTACACAGGATTCTCCCTATCAGTCGTATTGCCTTGAACGAAAGGGAAAGGTCCGTGTAGCCTAAAGAATACTTTTTCTCGCCCAAGTTAAGCACGTGTGGCACAAATGATTAGATCTAACTTGAGTTAGTCCACCATAAAGTGGATACAATGGGACAGGAAAACTGGTTTATATACATACTGCCCTCTTCTACATTTGAAAACAAAATTACTAGAAACGTATAATTACTCTGGATCTAAATGGTCGTTAGATCACTTTTCCACTGACATTTCTCGGAATTCACGGCGTGGAGAGCCGGCTAGGGTCTGTTTGCAGTTGGATCAGTTTTCCACTCTCACAGATTTAAGCCCAAAGATACATACCACACGAGGGACCTATGCCTGAGTATCGCCCTGGCAACTCTAAGGTAGTCAGAATCGAAAATTTTCGAGATAGACATTCTCTGCGCCATGAAATTATTATACGGTCGTAAATTTATGCATTTATGCAAAGATAAGACCACAGAGTAATCAGCTTACCTTGTTTTTTCATTGGGAAAAAGGAAAACTGACATGCCGGTGAAACTTGGCTTGTAGCGGGCGTTCGAACAAGAAATTGCGCTGCAAAAGTCAGCCCTTGCCTCGTTCGGTCAGCCATGATTCAACACGATTACAAGGGAGAAAACTCTCAAAGCATGTCCTCGCACTCTCGGGGCGAGTGATTTGTCTTATAATGTATTGTCTTTGCTGACATGCAATAGCCTCAAGCAGGAAACCAACATATATTCTGGTGCTATCTGTAGTGGCCGGCTGCGCTACTGGGCAGTTACAGCAGTCCTAGCATACGATCCTCACCTTGATGTTGGTTTTCTTACCAACGGTTCTAGACATTTTCACCTGATTATGCGTTTGTGGTGAATGATAGCTTTTCCCCGTATAAAATTGCCGAATTGGGAAACGTACGTTGTTTCCGATGCCCTTAGAAATTTGGTATACAACTGATAGGTCTTTTTTATGTTTTAATGGTTAGGATAGAGTACCACAGTTACTCTGAGCCTGATTTTATGATGCTGTGATTCATTTAGGAGCCACAGTGTCTGAATCTGCTGCGCTACCCCCATTTTACGCAAAGGAACGCAAAACTGATCGAACAATTGATTACGCCATACTCCTCTGTTTAAATATTTTTGTTGCCAGTTTTCTTAACAAAGTATGCATATTGAGCATAAAAAATTGTGATAATTTAATTAATTTCAATGTGACCCATCAATTTAATTGTAATTCTTTTTAGTTAAGGCATAACAAGGGGAAAACGTATGTAAACAAGGGCTGCCGCTGAAGCTTCTACAGTCAGCACATTCTTGTCAAACTCGGGGAAGGTGTAACTCAGGAAGATGTTGTGTCTGACTATATGATATATGCAAACCAAGGGGAATCACAGCGCTGGACAGACAACAGTTAGATCCCCTGATAGGCGGGGGCAGGGGATCTAACTGTTGTCTGTCCAGCGCTGTGATTCCCCTTGGTTTGCATACAATTCTGCCAGCGCTAGCCTATCAGGCACCCAATCGCCATCCCACAGAGAAATACGCAGGTATAGAATAAGACGATCATTTCCATCCTCAAACGAATGGATCAGGTCTCTTATATAACCCATGTCTTTCTCCGGAACTTAGGAAGTGGGCAGGAGAAACATACATACACAAACATTATGTTTCTCCTGCCCACTTCCTAAGTTCCGGAGAAAGACATGGGTTATATAAGAGACCTGATCCATTCGTTTGAGGATGGAAATGATCGTCTTATTGTATACCTGCGTATTTCTCTGTGGGCTGGCGATTGGGTGCCTGATAGGCGGGGGCAGGGGATCTAACTGTTGTCTGTCCAGCGCTGTGATTCCCCTTGGTTTGCATACAATTCTGCCAGCGCTAGCCTCACCTACCTGGTTTGTGAGTATCTATAACTCGAGGCAAATTTGTATCGTTACATTGTTGTGTAATGTTCTGTGCATCTACTGTGGGAAATCAGGGTATTTACCCGACCACATATAGTAGCGCACCTTCATGTTTGTGTATGTATGTTTCTCCTGCCCACTTCCTAAGTTCCGGAGAAAGACATGGGTTATATAAAAGACCTGATCCATTCGTTTGAGGATGGAAATGATCGTCTTATTCTATACCTGCGTATTTCTCTGTGGGCTGGCGATTGGGTGCCTGATAGGCGGGGGCAGGGGATCTAACTGTTGTCTGTCCAGCGCTGTGATTCCCCTTGGTTTGCATACAATTCTGCCAGCGCTAGCCTCACCTATCTGGTTTGTGAGTGACTATATGATGCTGTAAGAATTTTGAAAATCCACTGGCCAGAGAAGATCAGCAACGTCAGACTCTGGGAGAGAACAGAGCAGATAACAGCAGAGAATGAAATTGGGCGAAGAAGATGGGGATGGATCGGTCACAGTCTGAGAAAGCCAGCTTCCAGTATCACTAGGCAGGCATTGTCATGGAACCCCCAGGGAAAGAGGAAAAGAGGTAGGCCGAGAAACTCCTGGCGTCGAGACCTCCAAGCAGACATCAAGAGACTGGGAACCACCTGGAGTAGAATCGAAGGAGAAGCACAGGACAGGAGTTGCTGGAGGTCTCTCGTCGACGGCCTATACCCGGGTAGGGGTGACAGGCGTAAGTAAGTAAGTAATATGATGCTGTGCTTGGTCTACATTAATGACATCAGTACAGTAGTACCAAGGTTCGTGTCGAACATCCTCCATGCGGATGATTTTGCAGTGTGGATTGCAGCAGAACATAAAGAAATAACAGGATGCAGAATCCAGGATGCTGCTAACACTGAGTCAGCATCTGGACTGAAAGATGGCCACTCAAAATGAGCTAGACCATCATCTCTTTCAATCAGATGGAAGAGGTCACCTTGAAACTGGAGACCTTCCAGTACCAAAGACAGGCAGGCCAACTTTACTGGCAATAAATAAATTACTGGATTCACGTGGAGGCCTCACATCGGAGCCATGGAAGCTAGAGCTGCGGGGGAAAAAAAGTCTCTGATGAAGAAACTGGTGGGGACCACATTGCCGCAACTTACAGCATCCTGGCGCAAACAAACACCAGCTCGGTCAGACCAGTAGTGAGGCACCAAGATTCATCGACAACATGAAACACTGACTGTAAAATAAAAAAGGGAGGCTTGACAAGATGCAGAACATGGGTCATTCTAATGATGCAGTGACATTCTTAGAGCCATCTGGAGAACCCCAATTTAGGAAATGGAGGACATTGGAGCCACTGGAACGCAGAACAACACACACGATGAAGAGACTTGCTAAACACCGACAGCACTGGAGACTACAGGAGCAGACCAAGAACCGTCAGAAACGCCCAAGTCTGAACCGCCAACTGAAGGTCCTGCAAAGGGCTAAAACTGATGTCCTGGAACCAAGCCCAAAGATATGTGAAGAGCTCGCTTCAGATACCTGGACATCTCGAAAGATCCTTCTAGACAACATAAACGAGGTTCCAGGACTCTTTGCCAAAGGTCGCTGCACTGCACAAATCCATTTCGCTGGAGATTATGCACAAGCGCTACCCTCACAGCAGCTGTGCTCACATCTACACAGGCGGGTCCGCACAAGACGCCGTGCGGAACAAAGGAAGTGGCGTGTACATCTGTTATGCAGACGGCACTACTACCTCCCTCTTCTTTACAGCTGGCGGGCGGCAGCAACTCCAACTATCGTACAGATCTGTAAGTTCTCAACACGCAGCTGCAGAGCACTAGCTAGGGTAAAGGCCCCGCCACACATGCCCGATTTTGAGGCCGATTCTTGAGCAGTTTCGAATCGGAGTGTGATCGGACCGGACTGCAAAAACGTGTGCACTGCCGCCACACATTCCCCGACTATTTTTTAGCCGACCGGTTTGAATCGAAGATCAAGGGCGTATCTTTTCAGCGAAATAGCTGCTAGTTTGGACAGTGATGATGATGTGCTTGCATTATCAGCAGTTTTACATCATATTCGGGAAGACTGAGGCGGGCGAAACATCGGCAACGAAAGTGGTTGACTGATCTTCCGCTATTTGCAAACTGAAACGACGTGCTTTGCGAGACGCGCTCTGATTGGTTGAAGCTGATCGGGGCCAATTCGGATCGGAAAAATAGAGCAGTTTCTAAACACCCGATTCCCAGCCGATTGCGATATATGACGTCATCCGATCGCAATCGGATCAGAATCGGCTTCAAAATCGGGGCACAACCGGCAAGTGTGGCGGGGCCTTAAGGCAGCAGCTTGATCCACTGCTGATCTCCTCACCGCGAAGCTTCAAGGTAGACTGGATGCCCTGTCCAGCCGCCACAAAATAGTGCTGCAGTGGATTCCAGTGGATTCTGGAGTAGCTGAGAATGGGGAGGTTGACAGCCTGGCCAAAGCAGGCGCCAGACTACCTCAAGATCACAACCTCCAGTAAGAAACCAAGACACTACAGCAACAAAGTGATTGGCAATACTGAGCAGAATGGCGGCTGCAGCCCGTGGGCAGACGACATGAAGGCCACGGACCACAGTGGTGTTTCCGTACTGTCCAGTCTCTTAGCCTTAGTCAATCCCAGTCATCCCCTAATTGTTCAATTCCCTAAAAAGCACTACCGCCCACCAGCTGCACATTTGCCATGCATAAAATACCAAAAAAAAACAGCACATGACCCGTCTCATTTCTTGGCTATGAAACTGGTTCCTTACCAACCCCACACCCAAGCACAGCTGAAATCAGCGTGCCCCTCAAATCACTACGCCAAAGGCAACTCAACATAGGCCCACAAATGTCCACTGGATAAGCTCAGGATGGTATGAATCAAAGCACCAAACATGTCTCCTCTCAGCTAACCACAAATTTCCAGCAAATTCCCACATTCAGCCCAACTGCAAATTTTCAAACAAGGCAAAAATTATTTTTAAAAAACACGGGACCTCTTACTGCCTGAACTTCCCAATTTAAATGTATACCGTGACCTGTCAGAGACACTTGTCCCACCTGAACACCATTCAATCTGCTATCAGTGCAACCCTTAGACAATAGCTAAGTCAAATCCAAAGTGACACCCTTGAACGTTGCTGCATCTTTAAGTTATGGCCCATTATGTGAAGTGCCTTGATGTGGCGTTCACAACGCTGCTGACGTGTTGGATCATGCATATCTGATGCCATGAAAAACAGCCTAGATATGGTCAGAATGCCTCCAAAATTGGCATGTACCTCAAGTAATATATCTGATCTTCAGAAATGTTGCATTTGAGACACAGGCACATGAAAGTGGTTTTTTTTCATATTTTTCCATTGCCTACCCCCCTACTTTTTCTGTTTTTCCAAGTTTACACACGCATGCAATACAGTCAAACTGACTTCTGGTGGGCTGGACAACTTAAAACAGTTACCATGACACTGACACTGATGAAAAATGAGCTTTCAGACCCAAGGCCATTTCCTTGTGTATCTTAGGGCAGCCCAAAAGACAACACCCAGGCATCCTCATTGACCCTGTTGTCTGGTGACAACAAGCTGGAAGAGGCCTGTAACCAGCTGCCATGCCCTATGTGCTGCTGGCAATCTTTCCCTAGGCAAAAGGGGTCATGAAACAGCTCTGCAATTTAAACATTAAGTCTACTGAGCTATCCCACAGGAAAAAGACTACACAAAACAACCAAAACTATGCTACGCGGGACACGCCGCATACACTAATTAGTGTCTGGACTGCTGATTTAGGAGGTAGCATAGAAAAATGGTTATGTACAGTTCATTTTTATATAAAACACACTTGTCAGAGTCTAAAACACCTCAGCTCATCTTGCAGATGTAGTAGGCATGTGTGTGCCAAACTTGTCAACACTCCTGTAAAACCCTGTACTGGTGCCTGCAAATGCTGGTCCCATAACAATGCACTCAAATGAGCTTTACTCAGTGTACAAGTGCTTGTGTTTGGCTTAGAATAGACACCAGAGACATCCCTCATGACAATTACAGCAGAATGACACCTCAGATGCAACCAGTGTAGCAGTACCATGCAAAATAACACTTCTGCAGGTCACATTATTTTGGCCGCTTATTTCACTCTGAGGTCAGCTGTCTGATGAAATGCACATGCTAACACTGTTTCATTGTAGTTTTTATCTTAACCTTTGACCTTAAGCCCCCAACCCCCCCCCCCTCCCCTCCCCCCCCCCCTCCCGGCCTCCAACCCAAACCCTTGCCCACCCCACCCTACACCCACCCCACACAACTTCAAAAACTGAAAGAGTGAAATTTTTTTTACGCATTTATCAAACTGAACACCCCAAACCCCACCCCTTTCAAGGTCAAGGTCAAAGGTCACAGCTCATGGTCGAAGGAAAGACTCATGACTACCTGTAAGACAAAAAATAAATGAGCAAACACACTAAACCTAGCTCACAGTGCAGGTAAACAGGGTGTTGCCATGCAAAACATGCCAAAACGCCTATAAAACTGCATGCACAGCGATTTTTTGGCAAAATTTCAAATTTTTCATGATTTTTTTACTTTTCCAACTGCAACCATCCAAACTCATTGATCTGGTTACACTAAACCAGTTTCCGGTCTATGTCACATATGGCATGTTGTGCACCTGACAGGCCACGGACCACAGTGGTGTTTCCGTACTGTCCAGTCTCTTAGCCTTAGTCAATCCCAGTCATCCCCTAATTGTTCAATTCCCTAAAAAGCACTACCGCCCACCAGCTGCACATTTGCCATGCATAAAATACCAAAAAAAACAGCACATGACCCGTCTCATTTCTTGGCTATGAAACTGGTTCCTTACCAACCCCACACCCAAGCACAGCTGAAATCAGCGTGCCCCTCAAATCACTACGCCAAAGGCAACTCAACATAGGCCCACAAATGTCCACTGGATAAGCTCAGGATGGTATGAATCAAAGCACCAAACATGTCTCCTCTCAGCTAACCACAAATTTCCAGCAAATTCCCACATTCAGCCCAACTGCAAATTTTCAAACAAGGCAAAAATTATTTTTAAAAACACGGGACCTCTTACTGCCTGAACTTCCCAATTTAAATGTATACCGTGACCTGAACAAGCTGAACATGTAGAGCCAGGCCACCATCTTCCATCTACGCACTGATCATTCTGGGCTCACCTCGTGAGACTGGGTCTCAGTTGCGGAAACAGCCCTATGCGAATGTGGCGTAGAAAACAACATTGCTTTAGATGTTAGGAGCCATGAAACTTTATTACGCATATTCATATTTACACTTTTCAAGACGAAAATAATTGAAAAGAAAAGGGGAGACCTTACTAGACCCGCCTTACGCTAGGTAAAATTTCACCTAAAAGACCAGCCAGTTAAAAATAGTTACAATTAAATTGATGGGTCACATTGAAATTAATAACCAATTTTAAGGCTCAATATGCATACTTTGTTAAGAAAACTGGCAACAAAAATATTTAAACAGAGGAGTATGACGTAAGCAATTTTTATGATCATTTTGCGTTCCTTTACGTACTGGTAAAATGGGGGTAGGGCAGGAGATTTAGCCACTGTGGCCCCTAAATGCATCACAGCATCATAAAATCAGGTTGGGAGTAACTGTGGTACTCTATATTAACCAATAAAACCTAAAAAAAAAAAAAAAAAAAAATCTCAATTGTATACAAAATTTATGAGGGCATCGGAAACAACGTACATTTCCCAATTCGGCAATTTTAAATGGGAAAAAGCTATCACTCACCACGAACGTACCGTAAAGGATGCCGACTTTCCTTATTTTCTTGCATTTTATGCTCACATTATTGAAACTTAATAGGTAAAGAGAGGTCAAAATGAAATGGAATAAATTTAGTAATTTTGTTATAATTAATTTCGTGTATATTTACAACTTAGGGGTAGGGATACAAAATCAAACACTGTGGCACTCACAGTAATCACAGCATCACCTAGTCAAGTTTATAATAATTGTGACATCCATCCTGTTTTGATTATGTTAGCCTGAAAATGGACTGCCAGTACAATAGAAAATGTCTGAAGGCATCTAACATTATTTTGTCTCTTTTTTTTTTGCGATTTCGAGGATATGGCCGTTTACTGGGTGCACAAATGAGCCAGAGATTCAATTTCTTTTCATTCTTTTTTTTGTGTGCAGAGGACGCAGAAGGTATGCCTTAACATAATATTGCCTGATTTTGGCTTCTGGATTGAATTCTGATTTATTTATAGGAAAATGTTTCTCAACCTCATTTTAGCATCCGCGAAGAGCGTGAATGGGGGTACCCTTGCGCCATCGGCTACATCTCTGGTGTGTTCCTAAGGATTTTAATTGAACATGGCTTAAACATCTCAGGACATACTAAGGTACATGTACACTTTGAAACCCATCTTATTGAATACTGGGGTGGATGGGGGTTGGGGGGGGGGGGGGCACTGTTGCCAGGACTGGCTTATGGAGTAATGCACAAGACGTTTTTGCCGTGCGGGGCAGAAATTCTGGCCAAAAAAGTAACAGATAAAAATGACGTCACGTCTAGCTACGCAAACCTTGCCAGAGAACGTGTGTGTGTGTGTGTGTGTGTGTGTGTGTGTGTGTGTGTGTGTGTGTGTGTGTGTGTGTGTGTGTGTGTGTGTGCCCGCGTTTGAGGACGGAAAAGCTTGAAATTTTAATATATTGTCCCTAAAAGAATTATCTCGAGACGCTTTTTTCGTATTTTTTTAATTAAGATGCTCATTGGCGAGAAAATGCCCGTTTTACAAAAACCGGTTGATCCATACTGGAGTCCGTAATTTTTCTTATTTTTACTAGATATTTTGCATATAGCTAGATAAAATGGAGATGTTGAATGAGTTTGTTAACCAGCATTATACCTCTAGAACGTTTTGAGTGATAATTATTTTATTTTCACGTTTTCGGGATTAATTTTACGAATTATATGGGTTAATCTTAAAACAATTGAATCTTTTTTTACGTAAAAACAATCTTCTTATTAATAATTGCATGATTTTTTTGTATACGGTATTTACGTCTCCGCTGTCGGGTACGATTAGGTCAATTGTGACCTGTATGCCCTAGGTGTGAAAATCAGACAATTTTCTGCACCACTTTTTCGGAGTCATTTGTAAAACAGCTAACATAACTTTAATTTTTCTTTTACGAAAAAATACTATCTTTTCATTAATACCCATATAATTTTTCATAAACAGTGTTTGCATAAGCCTGTGGCCCTGAGGTAGGATTAGGTCAAATTGTGACCTGTTTGCCCTAGACGTTAAAATCAGCAAGAAAATGGCCCGCAAAGTTGATTCTCTGATACGTCAAATGTTAGTACTGCAATGAGTGACGTATAACAGCGAGTCGTAACTATTAACACGGCGTCCTGGGACTAATGATGCCATGACGTGAAGCTCTTGAAGTGACGTCATTTCACTGCTCGTGCTATTATTCTTTTTCAGAATAGCTATGCTACACCAGACGACAGAGCTTACGAATGGCGGACATCGCCGTGTGCCCGTCTTTATTTATGTGTGCCAGTGTGTGTGGGTCAGAGGGTGGGTTAGACTGAGTAGGAGATGGATTCCTGTCGCTACACGAGACCACGGCAGAGCGTACTAATGGCGGGAAGCGCCATGTGTCCGTCTGAAATCATCATCTTGTTGTTTGTTTATTGTTGTTTTAGATTGTCCAATGTCCCCTTTCAAACTCAGATTTAAACCATATAGCCCCAACGCCCTGTAGCAGGAGATGGATCGACCCGGACTGGAGACGCGTCAAACAGTAGCCTCGAGCTTTCACGCTTGCGTATAGTACCTGAGTCAACACTATGAAACGAGTCTAAAATATGGGCAGTTGTAAAGTACATTGCAGTCACATCGATCTGCTCTATGGCTGGCTTTGATTGCTAACGGGTTCTCAGTGTTGTCTTGCTTCAGCTAAGGCTTTTCTACCCACTGATTCTTTTCCGATCCATGCGAGTAGACAGAGCTTTTCTGTCTCTACGCGCATCGGTGGAACTCTCCGACGTACCAAAAAGAGTAGAAAAGCCTTTAATTTTGCGACATTCAGTTTTCATAAGTTAACCCTTTTGTGCAGCATTATTGAAAGACATACTAAGAACATTTATGAAGGAGATTTTGCAAACTGTTAACTCTTTCCTACCTGGATCAGGTCGCTTTTCAAGAGTCACTGTGGCTTCACCATCTTGGTCGCGTCTGCCTTTTCCTTTTCCTTCTTCTCCTGTACACAGATACAAATTGCTTCTAAGGTGCCGCCGTGAGATGGTCTTAGTCGCCTGCTCGGCGTTAAACATCAATAATCAATCAATCAATCTTCTAGGGTGAAAAGACTGTTGGCGACAAGTTCCATATTGATGCGGCCATCGCAAGCAAATATAACTCAGTCTCACCCGAATCTTCCTGAGCAAGAGGTATAGATTCTCATGAGCCCCTGCGGCCGCAGGGGCCCATGAGATATATGCCTCCTTCTGATGGAAGCAGTTGACCGAGGGTTGTTGTCAGGAGCAGCGTTGAAAGTTTACCTGGTGGGGAAACAGTAAGAGAATATGGCTTACTTGTGTTTCACCTGCTGTTTCTATCTTCGGACGGGCCATGTGTTTTGGCTGCCCTTTTCTTTTACCACTCACAGAGGTCGGTTACCGAACAAAATAATCTGTTATTTCATGTTGTTTGTCTTGGCTCTTTTCTGTTACGCTTGCGAATTGGTTCATTTGCTGTTGGTCGGTGGCTGTCGGTAGCGGTTTCAGTCGCGATGATTCCTGCAGGAATCATAGCGACTAAAACCGTTACCGACACACAAAGGGTTAATTGTCGCTCTTCGACTACAGCTTTTGGGAAATGAAATTCGTGATATGTTCCTGATTAAGTTTCTCTCAGAACGCGGAAGAGAGATTTGCTTATCAGTCAGAAATTACGTACGATAGTAGGATGGACTGATTTATTAATTATATCAATTATATTACGTATCTTCATTCCTCCCCCAAGGGCTCCCGCCAAAATTTTCTGGTTGCCCTGAAGCGCTTTCATTAAGTACATTTTGCAAACGAAGTACGTATACTGTGACACTCTGACCGACATCATTCAGACTTCGGGTGTAAGTTATTTGCAGCAAGAAAAGTGACGGGTTTAGTTAGTGAAACCTTTAGCCACGTTTAGCTTCATGTGGAGCTTCCCAATTCAGTACTGGCAAAACCAGTTCCAAATTTGCTGGGAGACTTACTAACGTCACCAACTCCCCCATCAGTGAAACAGAGAATTACCAAAATAAAACAATTACTAACGACATATTGCATGCTCTGCACTTTGCTACTGTGTGTGTGCGTGCGTGCGTAATGTACGTCCTTTACCTGTTTATCCGGCTTTTCAGTAATTCCTATTTATGTCCCCCTTGCACATGTAGGGTTTATCTTTGAGCCGTCATGTTCCCGACTACACTTCCATAAATTACACAATGCCTCGATTTGTGTTAAAACCTTACTGAACAAAGGAAGACTGGCTACTGATTGGACATTTGCGTAGCCATACACTACTATCATAATTTGTTATCGACTGATAAAATTAGATCAGCGCGTAACGTCACGGTACGTAACTACAAGCCTCGGCTTCGTTCCTTCTTACACCCAGGGTTTTTCCTTAGCGGCATAGATTTTCATTAGTCATGCAGCTGCAGGGTCTCACGGCATGAAAGTCTATACTGACTGCCTAGACAGATCTGTTTTAGTTGGGTCTTCAGGTACAGGAAGTAAGCGCGTTGTTACACTCACTGTACCACAGAATGAAGGAAGTTGTTGGTCAACTAGTCTGCCGCTCCTTACCTAAACAGTGTAAAACACTATCAGTTATAAAATTAAAATCAGTCTTTTTTTTATTATAGAAGAGACTTTTTAGGATGGGGCGCGGTGGAGCAAATTAAAAAAGAATGCTCATGACGACAAAACGTTGGCAGGTCTGAAAGTCTGACAACTAAAGTAACCATATAATAAGATGATTTAATCCCAAAGTCCGCTACCGTATTGTTTTGAGCTCACATCTCTCTCCACCTTAACTCATCTACCCACCCACCCCACCCCCAGCCGCCCCCCCCCTCCCCACCCCCCTCCGATCCGCACGGCAATGACACACAAACACTGACAGACGCGCTTCGTACCAGTTATACGTTCTGTAGCCCGCTTGCGTAGGCACAGCCATTACAAGATGGGATGACCCATGCCCACAAAGCCTCTTCTATGTGAGCTTGTATGCATTTTCCACCTTTTCCACAGTTCGTTCGCAGACATCTTGACAAAAATAGAGAGCTTGTCTTCCTAAATCAAATCAGAGAGGCCCATACACATTTAAAACACTGATGTGCGGGGTGCTTTGCGTCAATTAGGAACATTGTTGTATAACACTATGACGCGTTCGGTGCTTTTACATCACTTTCACTGTCTCAGTGATTCTTCTCCGGAAGTCGAGGATTCTTACTTTTGTCATTTTTTTCTGCAATGAATTTGTATTTTTGAAAAAGTTAAAGAGATACAACGCTGGCTAACGCATCCAATGTCTTTCTCCAAACTAACTAGATCCAAACTTTTAGGTGCGTATAATCAGAATTACCGACTCTAATGTGGGTCAACCGACTTTATGAAAGCGGTCACTTAACTCTTCAAGGAGATATCCAATTTCAATATGCTCGGAGGCTCTCCTAGACAGCCCTTGAATGAACCATTTCCTTTATTTTCAAGTTTGTACGTACGCAAATTTAAGGGATTTTCGTGTTTACACACACTGTTTACACACACACACACACACACACACACACACACACTCACACACACACACACTCACACACGCACACACACATATACGGCGCTTCGCGCCAAAAGTACGTTCAACAGTGAGGTTCGCCTGACAAGAACCTCATTTTCAATACGGTAGTCTTTACGATGAGGCTGGTCAGAGCGCTTTCCGTAGAATGCAAAGGACATAAGAGGCGGGCGGTGATCATGGTGTGGCAAAGAAATAACAAGATAAAAATGACGTCACGTCTAGCCACTGAAACCTTGCTGTTGAACGCCGTTTGTGGCGCGAAGCGCCGTATGTGTGTGTGTGTGTGTGTGTGTGTGTGTGTGTGTGTGTGTGTGTGTGTGTGTGTGAGTGTGTGTATGCGTGCGTGCGTGCGTGTGTGTGTGTGTGTGTGTGTGTGTGTGTGTGTGTGTGTGTGTGTGTGTGTGTGTGTGTGTGTGTGTGTGTGTGTGTGTGTGTGTGTGTATCAGTAGTAAACACGAGAATCTCCGATATTTCTGTACGCACAACTTGAGCTTGAATCTTGGCGAAATACTATATTCAAGGGGTGGCTAAGAGAGCCTCCGAGAAAGACCGTTTTTAAAAAGTTGATTGACCCAGATTAGCCGGAGTCCGCAATTTTGACTATATGCACTTGAAATTTTGGATATGGCTAGTTTGTGGAAAGACATTGGATGAGCGCCATTGTACCTCTTAAATTTCAATGCGGCAAAAATGTCACAAGTAAGACTCCTCGATTTCAACTGAAGAATCAAACAGTGACGGTGACGTAAAAGCATTAATCGCGTCAGTATTTCATACAATGTTCTTAATTGACGCAAAGTCACCAGCACGTAAGTGTTTTACATTTAGGAAGACAGTCTCTCTAGTTTTGTATGATATTTGAGAAAGTATTGTGGAAATTGAAAGGCGGAATATGCATGCAAGCTCATACAGAAGAGGCCTTGTGGGCATGGGCCATCAGTTTCACCTTATTCTTCAAAATGGCTGTGGCTACGCCAACGCACAGAACGTATAACCGGTATGAAGCGCCGTTTGTGTTTGTGTGTGCCGTCTGTGTTTGTGGGGTGTGCCATTCTGCCGTTTGTGTTCGTATGTGCCATTGCCCTGCGGATCAGGGGTGGGGGGTGGGGGGTGGGGGGAGATTAAAGGGAGATATTGAATGAGTTCGTAATCCAGCGTTATACCTCTTCAACTTTTTCAATAATAATTAATTCATTTTTGCAAGTTTTGGAGCCACTATTTACGGGAGTAAACAAACAGTCAGCCCTGGAAGAGTCTGTGTGGAACAAAACAGTCAGCCTTGGAAGAGGCATGTGCCTTTCGGATGAGTGACGTGAAACATCAAATTCAACTTGTCAGTGTGCACAGCGTCGTAAGACCAGCAATGCCATGACGTGAAGCTTATCGGTGATGTCATTTTGCTGCTCGTGCTATTCTTCTTCTTTATAATTCCTGTCCCTACTCCAGCCCACAAAGCATACTAATGGCGGGAAGCGCCGTGTGATGGTTTTCAGTGGTAGTGCTAATGATGGTAGTGATGATAATAATAATGACAATTATTATTATTGTTGCTATTATTATTTTTATTATTGCTATTCTTAGTTTTATTATTCTTTTATCATCATCATCATTACTATTATTATATGTTTCCTATTATCAACAAATTACTTATGGTATCATTTGCGTCTGAAACCTGGTCCTGTAACCAGTACCTTTGGAAAATAACAGTTTATTGTCTCTCTCTCTCTCTCTCTCTCTCTCTCTCTCTCTCTCTCTCTCTCTCTCTCTCTCTCTCTCTCTCTCTCTCTCTCTCTCTCTCTCTCTCTCTCTCTCTCTCTTCCCTCTCATTCTCTGTACACAGTCATGTTATGTTCCTAAACAGAGCCGAACCCAACATTTATACATTACTTACAGATTTTTTAGGAAACTAGATATAGATATGACCTAATTTTTTTGCCATTCCATGAAGTTTACAATCACAATGACCCTGATGTAGCGCTCTCACTGTGGCTTGAGCTGTTCCTCGGAGTGCTAAATAAGCATGTCCCTTTAAAAAGGAAACGAGTCCGGTGCCGTGAGCCCCCCACCTGGATTACGGAGGAGATTAAACAAAGCATGGAAGCCAGAAATCGAGCCAAGCGGGACAAAGATTTTATTGAGTTCAAAAGGTTACGTAACAGAGTCAAATACCTTATCCGGGAGGCACAAAAAGCACTGGTAGAGAAAACCATACGTGGCAGGAATGCGTCTTCAATATGGAAAGTTTTAAACTTACTAACTAACAATAGTAAAAATTGTTCTGCTAATACGACTTCCAATCTTACAGCCGATGCTGTTAACGACCACTTCATTTTAGCCCCGAAAATTTTACTACATGCTGAAGGTTTGGATCAGGTGGAACATGTCGCATCGCAGAAGCTTACTGACTTTTGTAAGCAAAGGCTGTCCGCGGGAAATGCTTTTAATATCCCCTTCATCGCTGTACATGAAGTGGGCAGATTTATCTCTAGTCTCAAGAACAAAAAGTCAGCTGGCATTGATGGTATCAATGGTTTTATCCTCGAACTTTCTCTTCCATGGAAAGCTTAACCTATATTTACAACCTATCTATCTATCTATCTATATCCCGTAGTCTTGCCGACCGTTGGGGCACCACTGATGACTTAACAACCAGCTCCCTCCATTCCTCTCTGTTTTCTGCCATTCTCAGCGTATCGCCCAGCTTCAGTCCTGTCCACTCTGGGATATTGTCCTCCCATCCTTTCCTCTGTCTTCCTCTCCTTCGTCCTCCTTGCACAGTGCCTTGCAGGATTGTTTTGGCAAGCCCTGCTGAACGTGTGACATGCCCATACCACTTCAGTTTGCGTTTTCTCACAATGGCTAATAAGTCTTCATAGGGCCCGATGGCTTGCCTGATTCTGCTTCCCACTTCCTCGTTTGTGATGTGATCTCTGTATGAGATGCCAAGCAACCTTCGAAAACATCTCATTTCAGTGGCTTGTATCCTCCTTTCGAGGTCTGCTGTGAGGGTCCATGACTCGCAGGCATACAAGAACACTGAGATGACTAAGGAGCGCATCAGTCTGATCTTGGAGCAGAGTGTGATGTTTCTGTCCTTCCATATGGTCTTCAATCTTGTCAGTGCTGTTGTCTGCGCAATCCTGGACAGTATTTCTGGTTTTGATCCCTCATCTGTCACAATGGCTCCTAAGTATTTGAATTTCTTAACTGTTTCCAGTTTTTGGCCTCCAACCATGATTTCAAAGCCAATGCCACTGGCGTTATTGGTCATCAGTTTGGTCTTCTCTGCACTGATTTCCATCCCATATGCAATGGCTGTACTATCTAGCTTTTCCACCAGATGAGCTAACTCCTTCTCTGTTCCTGCAAGGCCACCAATGTCGTCCGCAAAGCGCAAGTTCGTGATTGTTCTGCCTCCAATACTGACAGTTCCTTCATGATCTTTCAGAGCGTCCGTCATGATTCTTTCCAGGAAGATGTTGAAAAGAGTAGGTGAGAGCAAGCAGCCTTGTCTGACTCCAACTGTAGTCCTAAACCAGCTTCCTATTTTGCCGTTGAAGCAGACTGCGCTAGTGGCCTTGTTGTAAAGGTTTGCTATGACTTTGATCAGGTTGGCATTGATGTTGTATAGCTGCATGGTGGACCTATGTATTCAAAATAATATTTTTCCGGCCGCTTTCAAAAAATCTAAAGTGGTACCTATATCCAAAACAAAAGACACATCTGATCCAAATAATTTTCGGCCTATATCCATATTATCTATTCTGTCGAAGCCTATTGAGAAGCATGTACACAAACATCTTTCTCGAATTCATGGAAGAAACGTCTCTCCTGAATCTGGTTTTCACCCTGCAAATTCGTGTCACACTGCCTTGGTTCATATGATTGACACTTGGCTGCTCAACATCAACAGAAACAAAATGTCTGGTGCTGTCTTTCTAGACCTAAAAAAGGCGTTCGATTTTCAGTATTAGAGAAACTAGACTGCTACTTTAACAATAACAGCCAGGACAATCTCATTCTTTCGTTCATATATCATAGGGAGAATTCAAACTGTATACATCAATGCTATCTTCTCTTCTGAAAAGCGTGTTGAGTATGGCGTGCCCCAGGGATCCATACTAAGACCGTTACTTTTCTGTTTGTTTATAAATGATCTTCCACTTCATATATCCAATCCAAATACCGAATGTGACATGTTTGCCAATGATTCAACTCTTCACGCTGGCAGAGAAAACTGTACCTGAAATATCAATCAATCTTCAGCTTAGTCTTCAGGAGGTCTCACTGTGGTGCAAAAATAATCAAATGCTTGTTAATCCATCCAAAACGAAAAGCATGCTCATCACAACACGCCAAAAGCATCAGCTCCGCCCCCATTCACTTAGCCTCTCTTTTGATTCAGTTCCCATTGAGCAAGTCAAGGAATATCGCCTCCTCGGGGTAATTGTTGATGACCAACTGTGCTGGTTGCCCCATCTAACACAACCGCCTAGGGAAAACATTATCAACGAAGCTATTTTTACTGTCAAGATTAAAATCTATCATTGATACTAAGACACGAAAGCTATTTTTCAACTCCTATTTAAAACCTCACATTGCATCTACTATTTGGGACGGCTGTAGTAAGCAGATTAATCCTCTATACAATCGCGCAGTTAAACTGATCCTCCCAATCCCCTCTCTAACTTTGGAGGAAAAGCTTCAGGCAACATCAACACCTTGCGTTAAATAAGTGCGTACTTATGCTCAAAGCACTGAACGGGAAAACCCCCCTCTCCCTGAGAGCGAAAGGGTTTACATCACTTTGAGGAACAGTCTCGTCATTGAACGGCCCCGAATTGACTTGTTTAAATCTAGCCTTTCGTACGCGGGTGCCTATTTATGGACTCACTTCCTCCACATATAAAAGGGACTTTGTGGGTTTTGGCTCTCATATAGAAGAAGAGACCTTGTTTAATGTTTGCATGTATTCATGAGATGGAGATGGAAGGCATAGGTTAAGGGATACGTTCGAAAAGAATAGCACTATAACTATTGTTTGGAAGAGATGTGCCCGTTTGAAATGTAATAAGCTCAATTAGTAAAACTTGAATTGAGCAGTGAACGTGGCCAGTCGTAAATTTCTCTTGTTCAACATATGTCGTGTATAACCTGTGTCCGAACAACCTGTCAACTGAGTCGAGCAACAGACAATAACCAACAGAGCCGACTTAAGAGAAATAATATCAAAGTGCAAATTAAATGTAAAATTTGGCTAAATCGTTTCTCTGCTGAAGCGCGTACAGTCTCGCCATTGGCTGCAGATCACCATCACACATGACTCATGTATTTAAATAAAGCAGTCGTTCAGGCAATAATCAGGACTGGGTAGAAAATTAATTGTTTCACAAACAGTGTTGTCACAGCAGTTTACCTTAGTATGCATAGTGATTACATCTATAGACTAACCAATTTATGCCATCCAAACTCAGAGAAAATAGATAACTGGGCCTTTAAGTATGTCACTCTGGTGATATTTTATGAACGTATCGAATTCAAAATCCGTTCTTTATTGTCAAAAAGCGTCATCGTAATTTCGAGCTGCTTTACCGGACTGGTTTGTAAGTTAAAATACAAAAGAGAAGAGCCCACGTTTTGGTGAATGAATTTCAACCTGTGAGAAGAATGTGCTATTTTATTGCTCTGCGAGTCATTTTATTTGAATCATTTTTTTTTAATTTTGTGCAGCGAGTCAACCGTGCAATATGGTCACAAACAAAGAACCTTAGTGAACAACTATCCAAAATGAGAGGCGGATCCGAGCCGTTCCCACGGGAGTCCGAGCATTTGTCCGTGCTATCGCACTGTGGAATAGGTCGTTTGGCATCTGAGCGCACGTTTTTTTTGCAAATATCTCTGCAAAAACCCACTTTTCTATTCCAATCTCATAACAAATATCATTCAGTGACAGTTGACCTAATACGATTTACTTTTAAGAAACTCGAACAGTTTTGCTGTGCTGTCGTAAAAATTTAGATTGTTTTCATTACATGACTGATTGTACATCCCTAAATGTGCCCCAGATACATTAAACCCATTATAAGAAAGATTCATTTTCACGAGAATTGGCAAAATTTTCAAAACTGAAACAGCTCAGGCATACCGTCATGAAGTCTGGACGCTTGACCTCGATATTGAAATCTACCGGGGCTCTATCATTAGGGTATTGAAAATGGCTTGTCTTTTCACCCAAGTTTTACGACTGCAAAATCGACAAATCATAGGAATTCAGTAATAATATCCCATATTAGGTCAATTAGCACTAAATGATATTTGTTCTCAAAGTGGTATAGACTTATAGTGGTATAGTACTACTTAAGTTATAATTAATGTGTGGTGACTGTTTATGCCGGAGCGAATGTCTGTCTAATAGCGACGGGCCCCCAGGTAGCAACTGTAATTTGTCTTTTTTGTTTTGTTTATGCGTTTGTTTGTTTTTTAAATTTTTTATTTGTGAAACTAGTCTCAGCCAAGCAGGAAGTGTAAAAACATTATATTACGTGTTTAAGAGATAGGGCTGTCCTAAGTTTACTTTGTGTTAGGGAGGTTCAGGTCGGGTTGGGGCCGCTTTCGCCGGCCATGAGACGCCTTGGCGACGGGCTTCACCCGTCCCGAGTCATTGTCCATTTGTTGTTTGTAAATGTTGTGTGAGTTTGGGTGATTGCGAGTTGCACCTGAGGTGGCGAAACAATTTTTTCTGTACATGGCAACATGTATTTGGAAGAATAAAGTTTCTTGACTTGACAGCGCACAGTAGGTCAACGCATGCAACATAGGTGTGTCATAATCGGGAATTCACGATTCTGACCACGGTTGGCTTATGCCGCCGGCTTTTCCATGCTCGTCGATCTTTTCCGGCACCGTTCCATAGTGCTTGAAAAAGCTGTGATCGTTACACACAAACACACACGCGCACGCACACGACTTCAATTCAGTGTACGAAATTAGTTAAGGGAGCAACATTAGACAAACGTTAAATCGCAACTACATTTTAAATTTCGGTATTCTTCAATATATTGCCACAACAAGGTATTTCTCTTTTATGACGGCTGCTACTTTAATTCAGTTCCAGTATTTGCCTTCAAGTACCGGTCAAACACCGGTAACCGATAGTTACCAGTTAAAGGCATCGGAGAGACGTGACTGTCCCTCGTGGTTCCCAGTCCACATGTCTTCTTATCTCAGTCGTGACGGACATGACGACAGTCATACACATTTCTTATCCCTGCCTTGCCGGGCACAGCGCTTAGATAGTCGTACACGTGTCTCATCTCAGTTTTGCAGAACATGACGTGTAGACGGTCATCAAAATCTGTTCTTTATTTCTTCTTTGTTTTTAAAGGTGTCACAGTTTCGAGCTGCGCTAACTGATTCCGCGTAAGTTAAGAAAGAAAAAAAAAAAATAATAAAGAGAACGATGAGGAACGTTTGGGGAATGAATTGCAACCTGCGACATGACGCTAAGACAGTCGTAAAAATGAAGTTTATTCTCTCAGTCTTGCCATGTCTCAGACATGACGCTTAGAGAGTAATACAAGTTTATTATCTCAGTCTAACCAGACATGTAGGGGCTTAAAAAAAATTATCTCGGTATTGCCATACTGACGGGTAGTCATACTCGTGTCTTATTTCAGTCTTGCTAGATACGACACGTCAGTAGACAGTCATAAGTTTCATCAGATACAAGTTTCAATGTTAAATTCCTTTTGATAACTTATGATAAATTTAAACAGTCGTGAGTGTACGGAGCATTCGTTGATTCCCCAGATGTGACAAGTTGTGTTTTAACTGAATTCAACATGGTGCATACGATAATTGGATTATGTGCTAATCTGATTTTGCACTTTATTGCTTTAATCCGTAAGGTCAAAAATCACAGACTATAGCACATACGGACGTTCAGCAGAGATCATCAGTGTGTACTGATGGTGTTTGTCACGTGGGGCTAATTATATCAGTGCTAATGTGAAATAAAGGTTGAGACATTGAAATGTTTCTAATGTTTCTAATCGTGTCTGTCTTTAGGTAGGTCGGTCCCTATACAAACAGTGAGTAACATCTGTGCCGGAGAAGGTAATTCTGCCATTAAGCAACAACAAAAAACAACTGTTCTCAAAATATAGCACGCCGCATAACAAATATAGAACTGGGCAAGTAAAGCATCATCCGGACTACAGTTCTGTGGTGTTTGTTTTGCTGTAAAGTGAATAGAGAACGACAGAAAATAGTGCATAATCGCATGAGAGGGGTGGAGATCGGGGTTGGGGTGTAGGGGTTATGATCACGCCGTCACTGTCAGATGACTGCGTATGTAAATCCAAAAACTGAAAACAGCTAAAATATGACTGAGCTATCACGATTTTCGCCAAGGGCTCTTATCATAACTAATGCTATAAATATTCAAACCAAGAATACTAGCAATAATTTGCATCACATGTGGCAAATATAGCTCTCACCATATGCAGACAGAATGATCAATTAGCACTATTTCACGCCAGACAAAAACAGCGGCTTACTATGCGATGAACACGGCAAAACTAGTCTCACACCGGGTAGACCCGAAATCAAATTGGAGTACACTAAAGTGACCTCGGGTCGCTCTGACGGGATAGTCAGAGTCATTTTAAATTTGCAACGCCGAAATGCGGCACCCCGGATGAATCTGGCGTAAGGGCTATTCTGGCGTGTTCCACGGCAAAACGATGTTCATGTACATCTCTGCTATTTCTGGCTTGTCTGCTCAGGCTCTAATGTATGTGCTGACAGCAGGGCCTAGATGCAGACGATGGGAAAGATGGTATGGTATGTCTCCGAAGCGCACATATCCATCTAATTAAAGATACACACGAAGGCGAGACAGGCACCGTAAGCCGAGTCTATACGTAAATTTGAATCGATGGGAATGAGGAAGAGTCCACATCCGCCAATCCTGCCCTCCAGGGGATTCGAATCCGGGATCTTACCGTCGGACTGCCAGTGCAGTGTCTTATCCACCAGCTAAGCGACGTCCCCATGTCAAGATGAGCTTAGTCAGAACAAGCTCTCGTTCAGGACAGAAACGGCTTTTCTAACGCACCGTCATATGACGAATTGAGTCGGTAGTCTCCGAAGGCAGGTCCAGAACTGCCAGAATATAACCGGTGTATTGCCTATGGAGTACGACCTGAACACTGATCAACTCGGGCGCACTCCAACTGTGCCACTTTGATTTACCAGGACCTTTCAACGGACATGCTATTGAGCAAATCCGTTTTCCCCCTTGATTGTGAGTCCAGCTACCGGGGCCGGGACGGGATTCGAACCCACGACCCGGCGATTCCCTTCGCTCTCCTGCTCCGACGTATAGCCTGAGCTATTTCGAACTCTACTTTCAACTCCGGTTAGAAAACGCAATTTATAATTTACTTAACATGCATTGAACTCATTGAACTCAGATTGCGGCACAAGGTGTGGTTAGCAGGCGGAAGATTTCCCGTGTCCGGCAGAATAACGAAACGCGACAGCGTTTGAGCCAAAACCACTAAGCCACCGCGAACACACACCGCGAAATGCAGAGCAATAAGTTTACAGAAACATCGCAGAAATTCACCGGCGTCATTGGCTGCTGCTACAGTCACTTTGATTACCGCCGACACTTTTGCCTGAGGAAACATTTTTTTGTGTGTATGGCAGAACATCAGTGAAGAGTGCTGGGATAAGAAGAAAATAGTGTAAACTTTTGCCTGAGGAAACTTTTTTGTGTGTATGGCAGAACATCAATGAAGAGTGCTGGGATGAGAAGAAAATAGTGTAAACTAGGCCCTTTTGAACTTGAACTTTTACCTTTTAGTGTGATTTTTCAGCTCCCCAAAAAGTAAGCCAAATAGCACTGTTTTTCCGCTCCACCAGCAAAAGTTCTACATTTTCGAAAATTCCCAGAACATTGCTTTCTTGGGCTTGCCTCAACTTACATACTTTGAAAAAGACTTTAGTTATGTATAACCCTTGTCATTACAATCAAAACAAACAGGTCACTGAACTACAAAATGTTGTGCTTTTAATTTTTGTTAAATAGGTAAGGAAATGTTAACCATTTCCACAAGACAGCTTCATTAAAATGCATGTAAGTATTTAATTATATAACACTCAGTTTAAAATATTAGCGATTAGTACACTAAATGAAGCTTTGTGACAACAATTCCGCTTTTTTTTTCAACACTGTGACACGATGGCTCTATGGAACTTTCAAACTACAATAATGACGTCATTTTCCTGTCAAGTGAGTTAACGTTAACTTTTGTTAATATCATAATGTGAAATGACGTGCAATCTTTTTATCTCCAAGATCTTATTGATAAAATAGCGTGAGCTGGATCTAAAATCTCTCTCAGTGTTTAATCTCTCTCAGGGGCTTGTGCATTGACTACATCAGTTTATGGTGGAATAAGATAACATGTTTCGTACCTTCTTGTCTTTTTAATAGTCGCTTTTAGTTTACAGTGTACAGCACCGAAAGGGAGACAGCCGTACGCGAGTCACTCTCTCTCTTTCTCTCTCACAATGCAGTACACCACACCAACAAAGAGACACAGCAGTACGCGAGTCTCTCTCTCTCTCTCTCTCTCTCTCTCTCTCTCTCTCTCTCTCTCTCTCTCTCTCTCTCTCTCTGTGAATCTCTCTTACACTGATTCTGAATAAACGAAACAAGAAATCAATGATATCTAAGCAACAACAAAAACACGCCTATCGGCGTAAAACGGCAATGGCCAAAACTGCATTTCCTCATACACACGATGAAATTCCACTGAGGAATCCAAAACAAACATCGGCGTAACAGCGAAAGGATACAAAGCTGGCTAACGAACTCATCCAATGTCTTTCTCGAAACTAGCTATATGCAAAAGTTCAAGTGAATATGACAAAAATTACGGACTCTAATCTGGGTCAACCGACTTCCTATAAACGGTTGTTTATATCTTCAATGAGACATTCAATTACAATTTGCTCGGAGGCTCTCTTAGCCACCCACTTAAGAAAGTATTTCGTCAAGTTTCAAGCTCGTGTGTACAGAAATATCGGAGATTCTCTTGTTTACATACATACGCACACACATACATACATACGCACATACAGCGCTTCGCGCCAAATGTACGTCAGCGTCAATGTTAGCGTAACTAGACATGACGTAATTTTTATCTTGTTGACTTCAATTGTTAGAGGGCCTTTGACATCATGGACATACTATTGAATTCGCCCTACCGCGATCCGTCCTACAAAGTCCCTTCTATAAATAGAAGAACAAAAAAGAACATTTCCAAGAATAGCGCGAAGAGAAGGGGATTCTTTCAGTGTTTAACGTTTAAATACAAATGTCATATTTTCAAGTCTGTAAGTTTCATAAGGAAAATGTGTTTTATAAGGAAAATGTTTACCTATTATTATTGCGATGTGTCGGAGTAGTGCTATTTGTCACACTTAAAACGAACTGGCCTCCATATAATACTGATGTAACAGAGCGGGTTTTGGCTTGCTAATTATCATCACCCGCACATAGCAATTTAGTTTTTCCCTAACCTTGGATTTTCCTGCATTCAGCCGTTAGCTGTAGTAACTGACATCGCCTGCGCGCGTGCAGTACTTTTTTCAAGTCAGTCTTAAGCGTGAACTGCGACACGTACATACATTTTGCCATCTTGTATATAGTATATATATCTTGATATAGTACTGACTATACAGTATAAGCGCTTTCCAGTCTCTTTGGTTCTGGGTGGCTGAAGTTCCGACAACCTGTGTTTGAGACTGAGGTAAGTGACTACACAGCAACAAAAAACAAGACGATGCACAATAATGGTTGCCTCCTTGGATACGCTACGCGCAGCGGATCAAGTACGACAACCACTGAGTGTGTCGAAGACGTTAACAAGTAAGATCAAGCCGTAACAGTAGCCAACTCCAATCCAGTCTGATTCCCCCCCCCCCTCCCCCCCCCCCCACACACACACCCAACTCCGGCCCCTTCTCTGTCAGTACTTATGCGCTCGACAATTTCAATATATTAATAAAGTCTGACATTACTTCCTCCGGACATTCCACAATTTGTCAATTATTACTCCGTTCCATTATATTCAATCATGCTGATACCAATGGTTTTGTCAGACGTTTTCCGGTAGGAAAGAATGCCTGAATTTAATAATAATAATAATAATAATAATAATAATAATAATAATAATAATAATAATAATAATAATAATAATAATAATAATAATAATACATAGTCAAGTATAGCGCTGTTCTCCAGGAAAACACTGGACTCACTGCTCAATTTGACGCGATCATTGAATCAACATCGCACAAGTTTATCCGCACCATGATCTGTATTTTAAAAACTGCGTCAAATGCCGTGCATTTATCGGTGCGTGCATCCAAACCAAAGTATTGCAGAGATCGAGAATGACTAAAATACCGTTTGAAGTAGATATTAAACACATTCTTCGAGGCTCATTCGCTGCCCTTAAATCTGCCCTCAAGACTCGCCGGCTGTTCGATACCCTAATGTAGCTGAGTACTTCATGAGTATGTACATAGTCAACTGCAAAACTTTGTCTCGTTGCAATCTGTTTCTCTAGATTTATAACCCTCCCCCTTCCCGCACTTTTCATCATTTGTAAAGCGCCGCTTAGAGCGTTTTTTAATCATAAGCATTCTATTATTATATCATTATTTGTATTATTATCAACATCATCATCATCACCACCATTAAATTAAGTGTATGTACAGTGCCACAAGTCTGTTACTATAAGTACTCAACATCTGTACTATGGCCAAAGTCGACTCGACATGATATGTGTGGGCGACACTCGTTTAAACAGGTTTTTTTGAAAGTGTCTTTTTTTAAAGACAGAGTATCGAGAGCACACTGGTAGAGCTATTGACAAAAGAAAGGCACGAGCCAGTTACAGAGAAATGAGGTTTAAAATAACATGTTAATCTTATTGGCCTGCACTAAGACGTCATGTAAAACATGCAATTTTGAAAGAATACTTTGGTTGTACAATATAGAACGTTTGTGTGCGTGCGTGCGTGTGTGTGTGTGTGTCAGCGTGAGCGGCGTGTGTGTGTGTGTGTGTGTGTGTGTGTGTGTGTGTGTGTGTGTGTGTGTGTGTGTGTGTGTGTGTGTGTGTGTGTGTGTTTGTGACAGGTCAACAAAAGGTTATACCGGGTCCTAGGATACATACCCACTTAGATAATGACCGCCTTACTGTCCCACCAAACGTTTCTTTTTTTTTTTTTTTTTTTGCCCGTACAACGTGAAGAAAACCCGACAGTTTTCTGTAACGGAACCCGCAAACGTAGATTTCTATGATAGACTTGTCAATGATCCCTACACGCACTGTCAGCAGTGTCTGTTGCCATCCTAACTTTAAGGTCCGAAGCGCTCAGATGCACTGTGATTCCAAGTCCATGAAAATGCTTTAGGGATGACTTCTTTACGTTCCCTATGACCCCAGCCCATCACTAGACACAATGCCTACCCTGCCCAAGCCGCTCTCCTAACATTCGTTATTATCGTTTAAAGTACGTAAGTATGCACTCGTATTTTTGTGTTTTTACCAAATGTCTTTCATGTTTGAATGATTACAAACAGCCACGGCGGATTTGGAAAGGCCAGCCATTTTTGCACCGAACAGTCAAACTGACACTGATCTGCGCTCGCGGGTTTTGATTCATGATACGCCGTCACACAAAATGCAGCCTCATGCCATAACATTTGTTCTTCAAAATCTGCTAAAACAACAGCTAAAAGATATGCAGAAATTATATTTTGTTTAGTGTTCTGGTAGTGCTTTCTACGTCCATGATTGAACAGCCAAGCTCTTTTCCCTCTGGATTGCGGGGCCGGGACGGGGACTCGAGAACCCACGACCCGGCGATTCCCTTCGCTCTCTTGCTCTGACGTTTAACCGCCTAAGCTATTTCGGAATCTACAAAATATAGGTCATTGTTGTTATTTTTAAGCATCCGCTAACTGCAAAACCTGACAGACAAACTTTCAAGTAGCGCAGGGTCTTATGGCATGGAGATCTGTACGGATAAAAGCAAAGTGATGATCAACACCACAAGCGACAGCAGCAGCAACATTCACATGAATGGCCAAAAGCTAGAAGAGGTCAATAGCTTCAAGTACTTGGGAGCCACCCTGTCCAAAGACGGTAGTTGCATAGCAGAGATCCGTATCAGGATAGGTACAGCAACATCCGCAATGGCCAGGCTGGACAGGATATGGCGAAGTAACTCCATCAGCTTCACCATCAAGTACAGGCTTTACAAGTCCCTCATAGTGTCTATTCTACTCTACGGCTGTGAGACTTGGACACTGCTTGCAGACTCAGAAAAGAAAATCCAGGCCTTTGAGAACAAGTGCCTGAGGAAGTTGCTCCGCATCTCGTACCGCGAGCACAAGACCAACGAATATGTACGGAGCATCGTCACTTCCCTGGTGGGCCCACATGAACCCCTTCTGGCAACCGTGAAACGGCGCAAGCTTGCTTGGTTTGGCCACGTGACCCGACACAACACCTTGTCCAAGACTATCCTCCAAGGCACTCTCGAAGGAAGTCGTCGGCGAGGTCGTCAGAGAAAGAGTTGGGTCGCAAACATAAAAGAATGGACCGAACTCGAGATGTCAGACTTGCTTGCCACCGCCCAAAATAGAACTCAGTGGAGAGCACTGTCTGTTGCTGCTGCCTTTCAGTCCCCCCCAACGCCCAGTTCGGGCAAGGGACTGATGATGATGATGATGAACTGCAAAATGATTGGCACACCTCCAGCTAGTTGCAGAGGTAAAATATTTGGCCGCAAACTGTCTGATAATTTGACGAAATCGGCGAGATTTAAGTGTGCAAAATTTATCGATTGTGTGTCTGATTCGTCAGGCCGGATTCTGCTGCTGAGCTGCGTCTACACTACACTAAATCCACATGTCAACATTCTTGCCGATTGTACAAATTACATTAAGTGGTTAGGTTATTGAATTTTAGTGTCTTTCGAGCTGAAAAAGATGATTAATTTGTTTATGTTGGGACTACGATGTGCAAGGGATGATCTCGGTTGTTCAGAAATGGCCTACGGTGTGAAGAATTTGAGACTGAAATACTTTATGACTTTTAAAATGTATTTATGGACAGACATGAGAAAAGCCTACTGTCTCCATCCTCAGAAAATAAATTTTCACTTATCTATGTGTGCGTGCGCGTGTCACTGTGTGCCTGTGTGTGTGTGTGTGTGTGTGTGTGTGTGTGTGTGTGTGTGTGTGTGTGTGTGTGTGTGTGTGTGTGTGTGTGTGTGTGTGTGTGTGTGTGTGTGTGTGCGCGCGCGCATCACACACACAGAACCAAATACAGATACATAGCCGAGAGAGAGTTTTAAAACATAACATACACTGTAGTCCCTGATCTGGGCTGTCACTCGATTGTACGGTCACCTGCTTTGACTGGCTACATTTAAGTTGCACGAACGACATTTACTAAACAATGCACCTTGGCTTTCCGGTCATCTGCTGAACATGGTCAACGGTCGGCGTATCGGTGCCAAAAACTGAACCACGAAAATACAATACAATACAATACAATACAATACAATACAATACAATACCATACAATACAATAACACTTTATTAATCCCTCGTGGGGAAATTCACTGTCTGCCCATACAACACATGGCATCATCGTTCACTCATTGAAATAATTACTGAAATAACCCATAACTCTCAATTAAAAAGATGAACTCCTTTGTAACACTCTTCGCATCAGAAACACTTATGGTGGATAACCCCTGTGCTTCTGGTGTCGTTGCAGTGAACTACTGAAAGGGTTAGTACTAAAGAACTAAAGAATGTTGACAGACACTATCTACTGATATTACTGTTGAAAAGGGAGGGACATAAGAGTTGGTAAACGTGATGTACTACTTTTGGGTACTCGCAGTCTGCCACTTCGTTCGATACGTCTGCTGTGATTCATATCTAAGTCGATGTGTTTTGTCATCAAGAATGTCAGCCTGTTTGTTCGTAATCCGTCTGTTGTACAGTGTGTCCAAAGTATCCTGTGCCCTACCAATCACCCCGCCCTCTTTCCGGATTACTTTGTTAAGACGATCTTGCTCTTTTACATAATTTCTACCCCAGCACGTCAGTCCAAACGTTAGAACGCTAACAATACCGGAGCAGTAAAACATTTGTAAAAGCTGAGTGCTTACATTAAATGATCGGAGCTTTCGTTCTCAAACAGTAAAGACGGGAATGCTTTTTTTTTCACAATAGCATCTGTGAATTGTTTCCAGTTGTGTGTCAACTTATGGATGTTGTGATGCGGCTAGTGTGGTAGCGCAGTGGTAGTGCTTGTCACTTCTCGCTTTCAGCTTCCACCGCTGGCTAGCAGTAATGCAAAAAGGAGAGCAGATTGTGTCAGTCTCTCTCTGCCAGTACATAGCCTCTCCAACAACAAGCCTCATGTAGTGCCTTTTCGCGGCGACACACGGTAACTGAGCACCTCACGGACTCAGGACTCAGGGGACTCGGAGGAGGTCTGGCCCCCAGACACACGGCATGCAGGCCCACCGGTGTGTGGATAGGCCCTGATGCCCGTGAACCTGACTCCCAACTATGGGTAAACAACCCCACTGCCTTTTGGGTGCCTCGGGAGAGGCAAAGGGTAGGGGAGCAAACCCCGACAGAAAACCAACCAATGACCAACGAAGTCTGGTATAGTGTGGAAGTGTCAGGGAAACGAGCACTCACGCAACTCTCATGGATTATGCCTCAGGTGGATATTAATCTTGACATCTGAGACAGAACCTCGGGAACGCTGAAGAAGACGTTTCGAATTGATCGCGTTGTAAAAAAACAACAACACCTAAATACTTTTAGGACTCTACACGCTCAACTTCTGTTCTCTTGACAACAGGATCGGGGTGATGTTTGTTTTTCCTCAAATCTATGACTATCTCTTTTGTTTTGCCAACATGTAATTCAAGATAGTTTCTATCGCACCACTCTACAAAGTCTCCTGTCGATAGTGTCTGTCGTCATCTTTAATCTGACCTGTCAGTGCCGTGTCGTCAACGTATCTGTCCATGACACAGTCGTCATGAGTGGCTCTACAGCCTGCTGCCGGTGTACAAAGAAAACCAAAAAGGCAACAGGACATTCCCCTGTGGTGCTGGTTGTATGGTTGTACATTGCTTAACGTCCCGACAGCAACAAGTCTTTCTCAGGACGTGCCTGCACTTATTGTGAAAAAAAAAAAAATTAAACAGAATATTGAATGTATGTCGCCAGCCGGTCTAAATAAACCCAATACCATTTAGCAACACATATCCAATATCAAGAGCTACAGGCAGTGCAGACAGTAGGGAGAGTTTAAATAGGAAAATATAGGTGAATGGACCAATTTAGACAGAAACACACGCCCCAAATTAGAGGGGAAAACCCACCCTGTGGGAGCTGCTCAGGGTGACCCTGGGAACTAAAAAGTAGTTAACCCCACCCAAGTCCCCCAGGGCAGACCCGGGTGGGGCCCTGTAGTGCACCGGTGTTGGTAAAAAGTACATATTTGATTAGATCCGAACTAATTCTGACATACTGTGGGCGGTTAGTGAGATAGTCCAAAACCCAAAGAATGGTAGAGGCATTTATGTTCATGTGAACTAGTTTGTAAGCGAGTATGTGTGGCTCAATGCTGTTAAAAGCAGACGAAAAATCATAGAACATCAAAAGTCAAATGGGCCGGAGGCTCCTGTTTTTTTTTTCTAGATGAGAGTATATGTTGTTTACAACATGCAAAAAGGCATCAACACCTCTTTGTCTTCTGTAAGCAAACTAAAAGGGGTCCATAAAATCAGAAACCTGTATTTGAAAACGTGAAAGAACAGCCCTCTCAAAAACCTTCATGACACACGAGGTAAGAGCAACACAGATACAGTTTGCTTTCATGGCACGGGGACAATACAAGAGGTCTTCCACGAACAGGGAACGACACACGACATGTTAAAAATCTAGCGGTCCGTGGCGCAGTGGTTAAGGCGCCTGCCACCAATGCCAAAGGTGCGAGGTTCGAAAACGGGTTCCGGCGTCGGACTTTTCTCCTCTGGTGTCACCGTTAATTCGGGCCTACCGTCGGGGGTTCTTTCTCCGGGTACTCCGGTTCTTCCACCCCCCCCCCACCCCCCCCGCACACTTTGGTACCGGTTTCAGGCCACTTTACAAATTTCAAATACAAACGATCAAAAATCGCTGTAACTTCAGTAGCTGAACTGGCCCTTCGTCTGTCTTGTACCGTGTTTGTCTTAAATGGCGTAAATCCGTGTCTGTTACGTGAGTGTGCGTGTTGGGTTTCAGTTCGCGGCGCTTTGAGTCGATTTGCCCCAAAATTGAGAAAAAGCGCCTATATAATAACGGTATTATTATTATTATTATTATTAGCAAAGAATTAGGTACAGTTGTTCAGCGCCTAATTTTAACACATTTGATCTAACACCATCTGGCCCAGACGCTTTGTTTGGTTTGGTATGTTTGAGTACGCTAAGCAACTCCTCCTCAGTCACCACAATCACTTCACATTGCATGTGTAGGACCACTAACTAGCATTTCCCTGACCTGTTCTCTCTCATGCTCGAAATCATGACAATCAACTCTTGCATAGAACTGATTTAAGTCATTGGCATAGTCCGTAGTTTTGGTCAATACCGGAACAGCCTTTTGCTTCTTGTTCCCACCCATCAGATTCAGACCCTCCCACACCAGTTTCGTGTTACCAGTCTCAAACTGTTTTTTTTTTTTTTGTTTGTTTGTTTTTTTTTATCTTTGAAAAAGTGCCGTGTAAAGATGTGCCGTTTGACATCGTACACTACATAATGCAATGGCCTGTTTATCGGCCGGCAGTACACACTTGAGTGACACAAGTTAGTCTGAATTTTCATTTCTAGTTCATGTGTTTCGAGGACGTCAGTTTGCTTTGAATTGCCGGTACTCCTCATCGTCAGCGGACCGTCCAAAATTTTGGAGATGAAAAGTGTGGCTTTCTGCTGCACGTATCTCGTTCTCCGTTTAAACCTGCTAGGGACTAAGGCTTTCCTACTGACTTGTGTTAGCATAGAAAATAAGCAATCCAGACCAAAAAGGTGACTGCCAAGCGTGTAAAATGCAAAAAAGTACCCAACGGAGAAAGAAACACGCTTAGAAAAGACGGGTACAACACAATTTATTAATATTTCGGGTAAATATCCTTTGTCAAAATAGATAAACAAACAAACAGAGAGATTAGCCGCTACTTATCTTCATTCGCAGAAGGAATGTGGCAACTGAAGGAGGTGACGTAAAATAAAATAAAATAAAAGAAAAGAAAGAACAAAATGCGGGAAAAGTAAAAATGACGTCAACGAAAAAATCATAAGAGAGAGACTCTTAGACAAACTGAACACGAGAGACAAGAGTGTGTGTAAACACGCGCAGGAGCGAGCAAAAGTAAATGCGTGTATGTGAGGCCAGAGAAAGAGAGAGACAGACAGACAGACAGACAGACAGACAGACAGACAGACAGACAGACAGCGAGAGGGAGAGAGAGAAAGAGAGAGAGAACGAACGAAGCCTTGGGCACGAAGTAGGCTGAGTGACACATACGCAAAGCCTGCTAAACACCAACCCGAAGGCAAACTTTATATCACCTTCTACCTCGGGGAATAACGGGAGGACCCCGGGGAGAAAGAAAAACCAGCATTTAGCACGGTACACAACAAGTAATAAGTCATTGAAACAAAGCAAATAATCAAATTCAGTAAGAGAATATTGGTATAAGTGGAGAGTATGTAGTTGTGAAACCGTCTTCAAGGGTAACTAAAAAATAAAAAATATAAAAATAGGGGGGTGGGGGGGAGGAGAGACTGAGAGAGACGGGGGCGGGGGGGGGGGGGGAAGGGGGGGAGGGGGGGAAGGATGAAGGGGAAGAAGGGTAAAGGAAAAAGCGTAAAGAGAGAAAGAGGGCTAGAGAGAAGTGTTAAGGGGGGGGGGGGGGAGGGGGGAGGAAAAGAGAGAAAGAGGGAGAGAGACAGAGAGAGGAAAAAAAATAGAGAGAGAAGACGGGGATGGGAGGAAGACAACCAGCCAGAGCCACCAGCCCCACCCAACAGGCACCCACCAGCCCACAGAAAAACACACAGGCACGCAACAAGACGACCACATACATCCCCAAGGGATGCACACGATCGCCCCGCCCCAAAACCACGCATCACTCCGTGGGCCGGAGACCGGGCGCCCGACAGGGAAAGACAAGAGATCCAACTAAACGTTCGGCCAGCGCTGAGAAAGTCCCCAAGGGATGTGTACATATCAACCAGCGCCAGCCTTACCTATTTGGTTAGTGAGTAGTAAAACAAAAGCGACACAGTGGTACAGTTAGCAGACACAAGCAAGGTAAAAATGTTAATCTTTCATATTCATCCCGAGTGGCGCCACAGTGCTCAGTTTATTAATCAGAAATTGTTCACGGTCTTTCCTGGCCCAGACAGTACTGGCTTGCGTTTTTTTCTTTTTTTTTTTTTTTTTTTTTTTTTTAAGTTACCCTTAAAGACGGTTTCACAACTACCTACTCTCCACTTATACCAATATTCTCTTACTGAATTTGATTATTTGCTTTGTTTCAATGACTTATTACTTGTTGTGTACCGTGCTAAATGCTGGGTTTTTTTCTCCCGGGGTCCTCCCGTTTTTCCCCCGAGGTAGTCCTCAACTTGAAGGTCATATAAAGTTTGCCTTCGGGTTGGTGTTTAGCAGGCTTTGTGTATTAGACACTCAGCCTCTCCCTCTCTCTCTCTCTCTCTCTTTCTCTGGCCTCACATACACGCATTTAATTTTGCTCGCTCCTGCGCGTGCTTACGCACTCTTGTCTCTCGTGTTCAGTTTGTCTCCGAGTCTCTATCTTATGAATTTTTCGTTGACGTCATTTTTACTTTTTTCCGCACTTTTGTTCTTCATTTTCTTTTATTTAATTTTTTTTTATTTTTTTTTTTAATATTTTACGTCACCTCCTTCAGTTGCCAATGAAGATAAGTAGCGGCTAATCTCTCTGTTTGTTTGTTTTTCTATTTTGACAAAGGGTATTTACCCGAAATATTAATAAATTGTGTTGTACCCGTCTTTTCTAAGCGTGTTTCTTTCTCCGTTGGGTACTTCTTTGTGTTATTATGTCGTTGGCTCACTTTCCGGGAAGTGTATCCTAGCATTTGTGAAGTTCATGTTGGACAATTTTACTTTATTGCGCCCATTATAAAAAAGAGAAAAAAATTATTATTTTCTCCCTCCCCTCCTTTTATTTCTCCGCTCTCCTTCTCCCCTGTTTTCGGGATGTCGTTTAGATACCCCTTCGATCACGTCAATGGAGTGTAGAAATTTGTTGTCTGTGGCCTTTTTGTCTACCGTATTGAAAATACGGTAGACTTTGAAATGGGGCTGGTCGGAGCGCATTTCGGAGTATGCACATGACGTTTTTGGCGTGCGGGGCAGAAATTCTGCCAAGAAGAAACAAGATAAAAATGATGTCACGTCTAGCTACGCAAACCTTGCTATAGAACGTTTTTTTGGCGCCAAAGCGCCGTGTGTGTGTGTGTGTGTGTGTGTGTGTGTGTGTGTGTGTGTGTGTGTGTGTGTGTGTGTGTGTGTGTGTGTGTGTGTGTGTGTGTGTGTGTGCGCGCGTGCGTGTGTGGGGGTGGGTGTGTGACATCGACTAGAGCCCGCGTTTGAAGACGGACAAGCTTGAAAATTTAGAATATTGTCCCTAAAACAATTATATCGAGACATTTTTTCGATTTTTTTTTTAACATGTTCATTGGCGAGAAAATGTCCGTTTCACAAAAACCGGTTGATCCATACTGGAGTCCGTAATTTTTCTTATTTTTACTAGATATTTTGCACATAGCTAGATAAAAGTGAGATATTCAATGAGTTCGTTAAACCAGCATTGTACCTCTAGAACATTTTGAGTAATAATTAAATATTTCTAAAAAATTACGTTTTTGGGATTAATTTGACGAATTATATGGGTTAATCTTAAAACAATTGAATCTTTTTTTAGGAAAAAAAAAACACAATCTTCTCATTAATAATTGCATGACTTACATGGTATTTATATACGGTATTTATATAACTAAAAGGGGATCTAACTGTTTGCCTGTCCAGCGCTGAGTAATCCCCTTGGTCTGTATACAATTCTGCCAGCGCTAGCCTCACCTATCTGGTTTGTGGGTATTTATATAAGCCTACAATTTGTCTCGGCTGTCGGGTACGATTAGGTCATTGTGACCTGTATACCCTAGGTGTGAAAATCAGACAATTTTCTGCAGCACTTTTTCGGAGTCATCTGTAAAACAGCTAACATAACTTTAATTTTTCTTTTACGAATATAAAAATCTTCTCATTAATACCCCATAATTTTTCATAAACAGTGTTTGCATAAACCTGCTATTTGTCCCGGCCCTGGGGTAGGATTAGGTCAAATTGTGACCTGTCTTCTTCAGAATAGTTATGCTACCCCCACACCAGCGACTAATGGCAGGAATCGCCGTGTGTCCGTCTTTATTTCTGTGTGCCAGTGTGTGTGGCCGATCAGAGGGTGGGTTAGAGTAGAAGGAGATGGATTCCTGTCGCTACACGAGCCCACAGAGCGTACTGTACTAATGACGGGAAGCGCCGTGTTACCGTCTTTATTTGTGTGCGCCGACATGCCGTGTGTTGTTCAGAGGTTGGCTTAGAGAGGATGGAATAGATCAGCATTATAAGCCTAAAAATATGAGCAACTTTGAATGGTTCCTAGAAGATAAACGCATCTGAGCTCCAAACAATACGTAGACTGTTGGCCCCTGGGATGAAATCCTCATCTTGTTTTAACACTATGAGTAGGTATCAGTTTTTTCGTGGATTTATTGAACTTTATCAGTTCAGCTATTTTTAGGGGTGAACTCGTATGGTTCATTGCGTTTGCAGTCCCTGGTTTTGGGTGCCAACAGAGTATGGGGGTAGGTTGTATTTAGGCCCCGTTTTCACCCCTACCCCCATATTCTGTTGACTCTGTTGGCACCCAAAATCAGGAACTGCAAACGCAAATCGACAGAAAACCTGTGATACCTACTCACAGTGCTAAAAAAAGGACACAGACAACAAATTTCTGCGCTCCTTTGAGGTGATCAAAAGGGTATCTAAACGACACCCCAAAACAGGATGAGAAGGAAAATAAAGCCCTGCAACTGTTGCTTATGAATATCTGTGACATTTTGCTGGCCGCGTTGCGTTTGTGCTGATTAGCGGTGGTAATGTTTAGTAAACCAACGGTGTTAGAATGGAAAGAATTTACTTTATAGTTTCTTGCGGCGTTCAAGCTGTATATGACTGGTGGTTTTCAGTATCTGTCCTATTAAAGGGGCACTCCTGACCTTTTTTAATGCTTCAGTTCGCAAAAAGCTTTTACTGGGATTTAGTATACACACTCACACACTTAGACAGTGACCACCCTATTGTCCCACCAAATGCATTCTTTCGTCCGTCGTGAAATAAAGGATAAACCGTTATTTGCTTTTTAGCGGCATAGGTTGTTCTTTGTTGTTCTTTTCTCACAATCGCAATACTAAAGCACGATTCCTTTGTTCCCTGATGAACTATCAGACACAAGGAAAAGAAGAGTGGCCGCACAGTGACAGAAGATGCGCTTTTGTAATCTGAAGTTTTGATACAATCAATTTATTTTGTTAAATGCACAGCAAAGAAATGAGCTGTAACGATGCAGCGGTGTTATATCTGACTTTTGTGCCGGGATATCCGACATTGTCACAAAAAGCATATTTTATCCTTAACGTGTTATATCCGACCTCGTTATACTCGAATTAGACTATGCCTCATACGTAATATATGATTCCAAATTCCTTTTCTTTAAACATAGCCTACGTAACCCACGAGCAGCAGCAGCAAGACAAGGTTTGGGAAAAACGTTGTATTCGGACCACGACTAGCCATAGCCATAGACACATTGGCCTGAGTCTTGGGGAATCGAAATATAAGTTTCTTTTTAATCGTAAGCAATGGGCAAAATTGGTGTTCATAACGGGCCAGCACTGACTGTGAATCCGCCCAGCAAAAAAAAAAAATCTACTACCGTAATTGCCTAAATATTCGACCACTTTTGACATGCAAATTGTCTGATTTTTCAGCTCTGGTCGAATTAAAATTCTGGTAAAATTAGAGCATCAAAACTTCGACCACGCCACCTCCGCAGTCAATCTAACTTTTTCAAAACTCCTAAATATTCGACCACTTTTGACATGCAAATTGTCTGATTTTTCAGCTCTGGTCAAATACTTAGGAGTTTTGAAAAAGTTAGATTGACTGCGGAGGTGGCGTGGTCGAAGTTTTGATGCTCTAATTTTACCTTGCACGGGTATGCCGATCGACCCGTTTGTGTTTTTACCTCATTTGAGCTGAAACACGCCGTCATCACAAATGGAAGTACCCACAAGGGGGGTTCACGCAAGAAAGTGTTTATATCAGATTCCGGTTTTAGTGGCTAAATCACTGTTTATACACCCAAAGAAATGTTAAAATAAATTAGGTCCAAATGTGATGATTACCTTTCGTTCTTACCGTTTTCATGAAATATAGTTCGAAAGTCACCTGCAAAACATAAGAGGCTACAGAGTATCACATCAGTCATGTGCCACCCTACCGCTGTGAAAAATCAATACACCCGTGACCCCCTTCACCTTCCACCCCCACTACCCATCCCCCACTTGAGTTCTTGGCGCGGAGTCTACAGGCGAAATATCCACCATCTCCATGAATCATAGATTTTCATGTGCCTCATTGAAGTGCAGGGTTACATAGGAGCTCAATATCTCACTGGTTCTATGTTATGTTCATACTCGACTACCTGCCGTGTAAAGGCGTAAGGGACTACGTGTCGCCGATCACTGTGACTGACGTAATATTATAATCATGAGAATTGTATAGAACTGTGCCATTTAGAAGCAGGACTGCGACTCGGTTCTTAGAACATGGTCCGTAAGAACGCAATGATTGCTTGCTGTATCCCCGCCCAGGGGCGGATCAGTTACCACGAGGAGGTGGGAGAGGGGTTGGGGCGGGGGTCCAACTTTTTGTTTGGGACCTTCAGACGCTAGACCTTACTTCTAGGGGCTCCACAAAAAAAAATCGAAAGCGAAGGGGGGGGGGGGGGGGAAGAGAGAGAGAGAAAGAGAGAGAGAGAGAGAGAGAGAGAGAGAGAGAGAGAGAGAGAGAGAGAGAGAGAGAGAGAAGGTGTGTGCGTGTTAACTCTCACCATTCGCCAAAATATCAAACGGGGGGGGGGGGGGGGGGGGGGGGGGGGGAAGGGGGTGTTTCCAATCACCCCAAATCGGGACTTTGTTAATGTTACAGAATTTTGGGTATGGAGGGGAGGTTCCGGAATCCCTGTAACCCAGCCACCCCCCACCCTCCAGATCCGCCCCTTCCCGCCCATCACTTATACCCACTCGCCGCTTTGTGATGTAAAGGTGCGACACTACTCTTCAGTTTCCCGCGTCAGCCACGCTGTCGTGAAAAAAAAGCACCTCCAATGCAGGGGCGGATCAGTTACCTCGGGGGTGGGGTGGGGTCCAACATTTGTTTGTTTGTTTGGGACCTTCCACCAGACACAAAAGGCCTCCCCGACGCTAGACCTTCTTCCAGTGGACGAAAACTCAAACAACAAAGGGGGATGGAGGAAGAAGGCGTGTGTGTGTGTGAACACTCTGGCCACTCGCCAAATATCAAACAACGGGGGGAGGAGGGGGGGGGGGCGGTAGCGTGTGTGTCAAAACTCGTCAAATAGGGAGAGGGGGGTGGTCCGGCCGGAACCCCTAGGATCCCCCCAGATCCGCCCCTGCAACGCCGGCGGGCATCACAGACATCACAAGTCGGATAGTACCAAGACATATCCATACTCTGTACACAGTCCGCTCAGACAGATCTGTACTGTACCTACACAGAAATCAATGTAAATTGTGTACCCTGATGCGAAAAGCGATGGAAAAAGAACTGTATCCACGTGGGGGAACTGAGCATACAAATACGAACATAACAAAATAGAGATAAATTGAGCCAGCAAGTCATAAATCTGATTAAAGTGAGCCCCCTGACCCTGTGGGCGCATTTAAGGATCTATGTCTCTTGCAAGATGGTAGGCGTTTTGATACAGAGGTTTTCCATGTGTTGTCGGCTTAGGTAGTTATGTTACCGTAAATACGCCAAAATTGCCTCCGCCTTCTTTTTCTTCTTGTAAATTCCGCGACTTTTTACTGAAAACATTTGTGTCGCATACTTATACCATTTAGGGCGCGATTTTGTAGTGCTGGTCAAATATATGCAAGTTGTTACATGTATTTGCTGAAAAATCGTCAAGAACAGCTTGTGGTCGAATATTTTGGGCAGTCGAATATTAAAATTAATTACGGTAGGCGTGATGCCAAGCATGAATCCATGCCGTGTAAATTTGCCGTGATCATGACTGACTGATTCTATCCCAAAGTTAAGAGGGGGAGGGAGGTGGCCTTGCAACAACCTCCCACCCCCACCCCCACTCTGTTGGGGGGCATAAGTATCTCGTGCCTCCACCATCCCCCTTTGCAGAAAGAGAATATATTGCAGGTAGGAGTAGGGTAGGGTCGAAGTATATCGAAGTATACCCCCCCCCCCCACATTCCCTCCTTCCACACACACACACACACACACACACACACACACACACACACACACACACACACACACACACACACACACACACACACACACACACACACACACACACACACACACACACACCTTCTCCAAAATACAATATTTTTACAGTGGCGAAGGAAGAGAAGTATCGCAATACACCCACCTCTCCCCAGTGTTTGTTTTTTTTTGTGGGGTTTTTGTTTGTTTATTTTTGTTTTTTAGTTTTGTTTTTTTTTGTTTGTTTGTTTGTTTGTTGTTGTTGTTGTTGTTGTTTTTTTGGGGGGGGTTCTTGTTGCTTTCTTTTTTTTTTTTTTTTTTTTGGGGGGGGGGGGGGGATATTTTTTTGCCCCCCTCGCCACCATGGAAAAAGTAAGATTACCTTATGTAACCGCACGGTGTAGCGGCAGCACACTTCTACACTGGGTGGATTCCCACTCCGTAGCTTCACAGCAACGTTGACCTGGGGGGTTACCAGCTAGCCTCTTTAATGACAGAATTTTCAGCGACGTGACATTGAACATGTACACTGCTGTGAAAAAGGTCCTCAGACAACTACAGTTATGCTCACAAACACAAGTAACTTACCAATTTATGAAATAGCGGGTTTTTTTTTCAAATTTTCTGCCTGGTAAACGTTGTATTCTTGAACCAGTGTTTCTTTTTAATGCATCTACATCAGCATCTCCTTCACTGTTAAACCCCTCCCAGGCAGTGGAGCAGCTCCTCTGATAACAAATTCTGCAGATTCCAACAGAAAGGACAAAAGGCAAAGTTCATTTTCATATATCAATGTCCAGTACTCCGGAATGAGCTTCCTAAATTATATAATAATATTACATAATACAATGATTCCAGTGTCAGTTTCAAACACAGCCATTTGGCTGGCGGCTCCAGCCGCCGTGAGACAATTTCCCGTGACCACATTATGCTTGGCTATTTTTAGTGCTGAATGTGTCATTAGAAGCCGTCACTGTCATTGAAAGTGCACCGGATCCAGAAATTAATTATACTAATGGTCAAAACTTAAGGGCCACTTTTTATCGCAGACGCACGGACAACACCACACAAATAATGTAACAATTCTTGGAGTCAGTACTTTGCTAATTTATTCAGTAACAATTTCATTAAAGTTTTGAGTAAGTCAAGCAATTGTAACAACAGCAGTACGTTGGTATGTTCACCCACCCCTCATTTGAAAAGCCACACAAGACTGGTCCAGTCAGTAGCGAGTGTACCCACCCTTTGCAGCCAAGCATTCAATGCAGCGTTGATGCATGGAGTTCACCAGGGTTAAGATAACGTGTTGTGGGATCGCTTCCCACTCTTGATGCAGGAACTGAGTCAGCTGGGGTACGCCTTGAGGTGGGGTGGTTGCCGACTACACGTTGCCCCAGCACGTCCCAGAGGTGCTCGATGGGAGCCAGATCAGGTGAACGAGCTGGCCACTCTATCCTCATGATTCCCCGTTGCTCAAGGTACTCATCCACCACACGGGCGCGATGAGGTCGAGCGTTGTCGTCCTGCAGAATATCATTGTCCCCTATGGCTTGGAGAGCTGGCTGGGTGAGGGGCTGCACAATCTCGTCCCGATAGCACAGTCCTGTTCAGTCTCGGATGACGTAGAGGGGGGTCCTGCCTGTCTTGCTGAAGCCTGCCCAGACCACGACTGAGCCTCCTCCATAGCGATCCACCTATTGTACGCATCCATTCGTGAATCGCTCGCCCTGGCGTCTCGAGACCCTCGCCCTGTCGTCGTTGAAGGACACCGTGAACCGTGACTCATCAGTAAACAAAACCTGAGTCCACTGGAGTCTGTTCCACCTCACATGTTGACGACACCAGGCAAACCGGGCTCTGCGATGAGCTGGAGTGATCGGTATTCTCACTGCTGCTCTGCATGAAGCCAGGTCAATTTCGCGCATACGTCGGCAGAGACTGTGCTTCTGCTGTCCTCCCTTCTACTGGTGCAGCGCAGACGTCCTGAGCAGGGTCGTCGTTCTGCCCTTCTAGTTTCTTGGAATCGTGCCAGCAGCCTCTGGATCACTAAATGAGACACCCCAAGACGTCTCCCAACTTCTCGTCCGGAAATTCCATCCTGCAGCCATGCTAGCACCCGGCCTTGATCTACTGGCGTTAGGCTTCGTCGTGGTGGCATGGTTAGGAAAGTGACAATTATGCCCTTACTGTACCGGTATTTGTAGCGAAACAGAAGTGCTCAGTGTTCACGACTGACCCCTTTAACACGTGCATCACGACTTTGCCGATTTTGTTCACCTGCCTGCCTTTGGTACGCTTGCCAATATCGCACAGCTTTTACTCACAATAACTGACGATGTTTCACGTGCATTTGACACGTTCGTTGATATTGATGAATTGTTGTCTTTTGTTCCCTGTACAGTGGAACTTTTAACCCATTTGGTTCGAAAGAACATTGTATTTTATTAGCGTACTTGCGACGATAAACAATGACACACAAAAGTGGGGTGGCCCTTAAGTTTTGACCATTAGTATACTTAGTGGCAGAGCACGTAATACAAAAAAGCTACTTAGTAGGCAAAGAGTTAAAACTCACTTATTTTAGTCCTGATATGACGGTAGTCACTGTTCATGTACTGCTCTTCTTGTGTTGTGCCTTTGATTTTTGCTTGTCACTGTCTTGTGTTGTTTTTTTTTTTTGTTCATTTGTAGGGCGCCTAGAGCATTTTACCATGCATATGCGCCTTCTAAATGATGCACAGTATGTGTACACTGTCCCCAACAAACACTCTTTATAACTCTTGCAAGTCAAGAACTTCTGTTCTCATCACTCTGTGGTTAATTGTGCCTAACCTTTACACATCAAAGCACACCTCACTGCTGCCAAATAAACCGACTTGAAAAAAAATTATAATACAGCATGACTTACCTTCTCGGGCACTCAGACACCTTGCACATCAGTCACTAAAACAGTATTCTCAAATTGGCATGACCGTCAGTGTGTGACGAAACAGCGTCTCAGCTTTTTATGTGTAGATTGGTGATTTGGCAAGTGTCATATGTAACAGCCAACCCTTACCAGTCAGTAATATGTGACGGCCTAATCTCACCAGTCAGGCTGTGGCCATAAGTAACCATTTTGCCATTCTCGGCTCCAGTATTCTGACCCGGTTAACCGGCAGATGATCATGAAATCAAGGTACTGTAGATAGTAAACATCCTTTGCGCAATACAAATGTGGGCATAAATAGCGGGTGGCCATTTCGGCCCTCAAACCAGGTTCTTCTCTGCTAACACAGCAGATGAAAATTACAGTTTATCATTTTTTAAAAATGTGTAGGTTTGATTGAGACAGTTGAAGTAGACCTAGGGTAGTTTCAAATTCAGCTGCGGTACTGAACTGCATTGATGGAGATGAGGCGGGGAAATTGGCGGTGCACGAAAAACAAAACTACCAAGAAAGGATATTCACAACGTGGAATGTGTGTGTTGATACGAAATTGTTTTGGAGTGTGTAGGTTTCATCTGACAAACATACAGTGAAGTTTGTTTTTGGTTACTTATTTATCTTTCAGAGTGTACAGTCATGGCAGTTTTGTCCAGCTAAGCTATTAGCAATGGCATTCTGGTCATTTCTTCATCCAGGCTTAGTTTGAAGATGTCCACAATGTTGCCATGTACAACTCTTCTTTTCTTTTTTAAAAGTGGCTAGACACTGTATGTTTTTTTCACTTGTTCTATCTTTATTACGTGACCAAGTATGCCGAAGCAAACTTACATCAACCTGCGGTAGTCAGTGACCTTCACCTTCGGCTCATCGGCTGGGGTCACACACACGCCGCCTGCACAACCAGGTAAGCAGAAGTTCCTTCTTCCTCCAGTATTGCCGATGGTGTGCTGAAGAGGTCGCCAAGACCGAAACAGCTGTCCACACCGGCTAAATATCTGGACCCCCCTTGGGGGGACCTAGATTTAAATTTCCATGCACTGAGTGGCTGGAACAGTGGATATGTGATACGCCCCCCTTCGGGGGGGCTTCCATATGCATTGCTTTCGGTCACTTTCTTAGTGCCCCCTCTCTTTCCTATCTCTTTTTTTTTTTTTTTTTTTTTTTTTTGGTGTGCTTTGGCCACAGTAGATCTATGATCACTGGTCGATCATGCACACTTCTCTCCCTTGACAGTGCCTTTTCCTACTCACTTGGTAGTTTTTTCTAAATTACAGGTACTGGCAGTCAACCCTTTCGGTCTGCTTTTTCACCTGCACAACGCACACCTTCTCAAAGTATAATCCACGAGATACCTTAGTGACGTACGCAGTCCTCGAATAAGGTATATTTTCAAAGTACGAACTAATTCCAAAGTGTACCTTTTGGCCGCTTGACAGCCCACTCAAGAGATAGATAATATGACACTCCCAGGACAATACATTCAATAGAGCCGCATCCGTCATTAATTTACGCTATTTTTAATAACAAAATTTAGTTATCCCATTACACTCTCGTTATTTCCGAATCAACCCTTTAATTTTTTAAAAAATGATGAGCATGACGGATGCGACTCTATTGAATTTATTATCCTGGGAGTGTCATATTATCTATCTCTTATCCCAATCAAGTGATGTCAATCGAAACTTAATACTTATTAACAAGTTACAACTAACTTCTAGGAACCTGCATAGGTAACCTTTAAGAACTTATTAATTACTTACCCTAAGTTCTTACAACAACTTGACTCAAGTCACTGAGACAGATTTATCAAGATACAAGGACAATAAAAAAACTTTTTTTTAATACTCAGGTGGTGGTGCTGATGGGGTTAAATAATCAGGCATGACATTTTTCTGCGAAGTGTATGACATTAATAAACGATTACCAAATCTGATTTTTATTTGTTTAAAAGATTGTGTAGTTTTTCTGTGGTTTCCTGTACCCCTATCCTTTTTCCCTCTGCTAAAAAACTGACCTTAAGTTCTTCAACATTTACGGGAGATTGACTACGCATCTTATTCTGTATTTCAGATTTTTGTTGTTTATAGTTATTTAAGTCATCCTGGACTCTCTTAAATTCTTCATCGTCAATTTCATTATCATTTAATAAGACGTTTTATTATAATCATTAAATAATTAATGTTTTTTATTATATTAAATTATAAAATGAACCAAGACGAACTCCTTCTTCTAAACGATATCAATGCTGTGGAAAATAAAGACTTAGAATATAAGAAACAACAACTTTTGTCTGTAGTTGTTTCAGGTAAATCAAAAACTTATTTAGGAAGACAATACATGATAGAAGACATAGAGTCTTTAACTTCTGAGGAACTAATCAATCTTCATTCTAAATATGAAAATCATATTGCCTCACTAATGACACGCGATTTAAGCAGGTCTCTTATTTACCTATACACAAAAGCTGTTAATCACTTTATACCGATAGACACTGACAACCTTTCTAATGATCTAGAAAGTAACCCCATAGTTTCTAGTTCAATTGGTAAATTATCATGCCTTATGTTTTACAAGTTTGGGAATTACCTTGCTCCTGCTGTAACCTTACTTGTTACTAGTAGTTATATTGATTTCTCCAAAATAAATTTTCTAGAAAAAGAAAAGGATGGATCAAATGGACGAGACGACTCCACAACAGAGTCATGTATTGACACAGGTACAAACGGTGACTAAGACTAAAAGCCCTGGTAGAGTTGATGCAGGAAAAAGATTAGTCGAATGGAACAGACAAAAAAAATTACAGATTCAAAAAGAACAGACTAATGTAACTGATCCACCATCAACAGCACCATTTTCAATACCATCAGGGTCGTCACTCCCTCATCAAAGTGAGAGACAAACAACTAAGTCTAACCCTCAAACAACTAAGTCTAACCCTCAAACAACAAAATGTATAGTTGCTGGATTTGTTGTCGGATTTGGTTACGTAGGTTACCAATTATATAAAAAATACAAACCAAACACTCGAACAGTGTCCAAAAAATCAAACACTCCAAAAACAAAAGAAGAAGTCTCCACATTACCAGCAGTTCCAAAACCTTTGGACCCATTTTACATGCAGTAAATAAATTTATTATTATTTTAATTTTTGTAGCATAAGAAAATGAGCGACACAAAGAACTTAATGAACCTTGTCTATCACTCTGCTGTAATAAGTGGACTAGCAGTAGCTTATTCTATGCTGGGAAAAAGTCTTCTCAAAATGAAATCAGCAGACCTTAGTAAATTAGACTTTGAAGACAGTGCTAAGCTAGTAGTTGTTATAACAGCATCGATTGCAACAAAAGATTTTCTAGTCAAGCAAGGAATTATTCCAGAAAATATTTCTATGTAAATAAAAATATGGCAACTATAGCTGTCATGATTGGTGGTGCAGTTATTAACGCATTAGCTTTTAGTGGATCAAACTATTTCTTTTCAAAAGTTAGTAAAGAAGAATCAGCAGAAGAAATGAAGCGACACAATGAGGCATCTGAAAAACTAGCTCAAGCTCAACAAGATTATGAAAAGCAAAGAATTGAGAAACTTGATTTTATTAATGAAAAACTAAAACTTGAGGGTCACGCACAGCATACATTTTCAAATGTCGATGACGCTATCAAAGAATACTATCTTGTAACTGGTGAAGACATGTCTATTCCACAACCAAAACTTAGTGACTACTACCAACCAAGCCCAGAACAAAGAAATGGAGAAATAATATTTGTTTTAGTAGGAATGACATTAGTATATTTTACAGGAGTTTATATTGCTAAAAAAAATGGCAGACGCTAAACTATCAAAAATATATTACTCCCCAATTGGCTACTGGAAAGGGAATACTGCAGTAGAAAAATTACATGCTGCTGTGGGTGGAGATGTCAACCAAATAAAACAGTGGCTCAAAAAACAGGCAATTTGGCAAATATATCTTCCTGCTCCAAGAAAAATAACAAGGCCTCATTTTGAAAACACTATCCCTAACGACACACACCAAATGGACCTCCTGTTTCTTCCGCATGACACAATAAAAAAGAAACAATACAAGTATGCATTAACTGTTGTTGACATAGCTTCAAGGTATAAGGATGCAGAACCCATAACTGACAAAAAAGCTGTAACAGTGGCCACTGCATTATCAAAAATATATAGTCGAGGTCCTTTAAAATACCCTAGGCTTGTGCAGGTTGATGATGGGAGTGAATTTAAAGGCGCTGTTAATCAGTTATTTGCAAAGCATGGAGTTCTAGTGCGGCGAGGCATACCAGGCTTGCATAGATCACAGGCTATTGTAGAAAACTTTAACAAGCAATTATCGGAGAGACTTTTTAGCTATCAGTATTCTAAGGAACTCATGCATGACACACGTAACACTGAGTGGGTTAAAAGATTACCGTCTGTAATAAAAGCAATGAATAATGAGGGTCACCCTAAACCTGTTGATTCTATTAAATTGAAAACAATACCATCAGAAATAAAAGCAATAACACCTCCAGACACTAGCTTGTTTACAAAACAGGTGAGATATTTGTATCAACCAGGTGAAGCTGAAAATGACGTTAGACGTAGGGCAACTGATCCAATTTGGTCTACATCTGTTCATAATATAAAAAAAATAGTTCCTTCAGCTAATGCAACAATATATTATCTGTATGAGCCTGCACCAAAGAGGGCATTTGTCAGAGAAGAATTACAGATTATTCCCACAGATACTGTTACCCACTTTTAACAATTTCAATTCATCAATTAGTTTATCAAGCAGATTATCAGCTATTTCTTCAGATAACTTGAGCCTGTAATGACCTGGTGCATAAGCCTTTTCCTTAGTGTGAAACACTCTTTTTGTGTCTCCAACTGCTAGAGACTTTTTATATGTTTGAATCATTTCAATATTATGTTTGTTTGATCTTAGTGTCTTGTTTGGATAATCAGGCATTAATGCACCATCTAACACTTGCTTGTAATGTTCATGACGTATGTCTTTATTTTTTATTGCTGTTTTTTTTATTCCTTTGGCTTTTGACTGACTTCCCTTCTGGTGCAGTATAGAATACATTTTTGATCTCAGTCCAACATACTCAACTATAGGCACACCATTCAGTTCATCTTTAAACTTACCAGGCACTTTCTTGTTTTGTGTGCTAAACAGTGGATGGTCTTTAGGGTAGTCAGACGTGTCATACATGTGTAGTTCTGTTTTCATGTCTTCATAAAAGTCTTCAGTACACACATCTATGATCATAGAGTCAGTGTCAGTGTATAGCAGACGGCAGTCAGGATATTTTGGTTTAAAGTAATCATAATAAAATTCAAGCATTAACAGTTTTGATAACTCAAGAATTGCCATACCAATAAATACTGGCTTGTCCAGTTTAACAATCTTTTTTTTTTGAGTGACACTGCATACAATGATGAATGAAATTCTTTATACCCTGTGTACTGAGGCTTACCTGTAAGTTTAATTGCACCTGATTCAGTTGTGACCAGTCTCACATCTTTTCTGTGATGAGGATTTTCCATAGTCTTACCAAAACAGGCATTGTTCATAAGCTTAAAGAAGTCTTTGTCAAATGCAGTGTTACCTTCTCTTGCACGCAATGTTGTGTTTTTCATTATGTAATCTTTCATAAAAGCACTTTGATCAAATTGAATTCCTCTATGAACTTTCTTTAGTACTAAACCATGTCTGATGTAAAACTGTAACAATCGATAGTGACAAACGTAATTGAATTTGTCATTTAAATTTGGTACAAGTTTGGTGTCTTCTTTTTTCCCCGTTAAACTCAGTTTCTCAACTGCTAATGGATAATCATTATGGTAATCATGTAAATGGTGTGGATACTCCAAGTCTACTTCAAAGATCCAACCCTTTTCATCATTTTGACCTCGATCCATAATATATTTTGTTAATTTTTTTATGCCATACTGTGACAAATCATACAAACAAAAGTTTTTTAATGGCAACAATTCACACATTGCAAATCCATACAAATTATTAGCATCCAAGTATGTAATAAATGACATTGGCTTTGACGGGTCAAAGTCGTCAAGATATTTGTTGTTGGCCTTGCCATAATTGTTTGCTGCTAGACTAATACCTCCCCTCAATCCACGTTCCACCATTTCACCCATCGTACGATCAGACAACAGGTCTATAAATATCTTACTGGATTTCAAAAATGCATCCCATGTCATGCCAGGACTAGTTATGTAACAAGCAGGGTCAAGCTTGTAGTGTAACAAACCCTTTTCACGGTAACTTTCAAATACGTCTGCTAGCAAGCAAACATCAGCTTTCAAGTATTGGTCATGATAGTCACCAATAGTTTTACACCCTAGTTTTTCCCATGCATTAAGTGCGTGTTGGTATTCAGAGTCAGAAATACCTTTACCAATTAGTGTAGAATAAAATTTCTCTTTTGGTGGTAGTCTTGTTTCTTCAAACACAACCCAGTGATCAATGTACTCATATGGATAAACACCTTTTTTAATCAAGTCCGGCTCAAAATATTTACTTGTTATTGGATACTCACTCAGTCCTTCTGCCAGACTAGCCAACCCTAAAGACAAATGTTGCATGGAGTCATAAAATGCTAATTTATCTAACCTAAAAGTCAAGTATTTTTCAGTTGTCTGAGCAATACAACTAATTTTTTTGTAAGACTCGTCTACAGCCTGCATGATAATGTGTGAATCATATCCCTTCAGATTGTGAAAAAAGATTGGTAACTTATATGTCTTAGGATTTATTTTTAATAACAAGTTACATTTGTTATGAGCGGCACCTCTGTAACGACCAGTTATGTGATCATGATCGCAAACTTTATCACCATCAAGGACGTCTTCACAAATCCAACACATCACTGCTGCATCAAAATTTTGTTTGTCTTCTTCTGTCATCACCAAAGGCATCTGACAGTTTTCAAAATACCTTACTACCTGAATATACAGATGTCTCATTTCTGTTAAAAACTCAGCTGCTGCATTTTCACCCCTGTAGATAACAGGTTCTGAATGAAGACCATCTGACCTAACAATAATGTATCCAAAAGAACACACCACTTGGTCACTCAATTTTATAGTCTTTGGTAATGACTCTGGAACAGGACCTTCATAAGGAACAACGAGTGATTCAAAATCAGCATATACTACAAACGGCAGCTTTTGCTGATTCCCATATTTCTTAAAATACACTTGACTGCCAGGATCTGGATACTTAAGTACAGTTTGTATGTCATCAGCTGATCTGCAGTGTAAAACATGTTTGTCTGCTAATTTTATGGAGGAAAATCTTTGTAAACATTTTTTACAAACTTCCTGTTTGCCATTGTGTTTTGTTGTATGATCATGAATTAGACGTGACATATTTCTGATAATTGTGTAGTGGAAGTTATTGTTATCACCAATTAGCAACATGTCAACATGTTTATCTTCTGACTGACCATAGGTTGGGGCAATTGGGGACACTCTAATTGGCTGTAACTTATTTTCAGACTCATTATCCCACACATACACATTTACAGATATACCAGGATTTCGTTTTTCAAACAAGTCTATGTCCTCTATTTTAACAGGGAACTCAATGCCACTGAAGTTGAGTTCATTTACAAATTTGATATAGTTAGATACACGATCAGGTTTTGCTTTTACAAAATGAAGTTTAGCAAGCACACACCACATGAAACAATAGTTGTCATTGTTTTGAATATTGACTACAGCCTTTTTGTTTGCAACCTCAGTTGGAAGTGGTATCCATGATTTGCCTAAAATAGGATGATATCTTGACTGCTTTAGTTGTAGTTCATGTACAAGGCTTTCATGCCAGCCAGACCCTTGCATTTCTGCTCTGTCAATTGCTTCATGGAAGTCTGGTAACAATCTTTCTCTAAACACTTTTTCTAGTTCTCTTCTCGAATTAACTGTGTGCTGCCTTGTCGAGATATACGTTACAATAACTTCACCAACATCTCTGGCAAATTCTATTTTTGCAACAATCTGAATCTTTACACTATCAGAAAGAAGGTTATTTTGTATGACTAAAAAAGATCTTTCTATTGATTCATAGACATTGTAAATATTATATATAGGTAAGTCAGTTGTGTGAAACACGTTTCTTAATCTTTGATGGTTGTCCATCTTTTTTATTTGTCCGACAAAAAAATAAATAGAAAATTATATAGTGTAAAATGGCACTTTATTGACAAAAACCTATACAATAGACAAAATTAATTACCAACAAATAAGCCACTTTCCTGGTATGTCTTCTGTTGTATCATGTTCAATCTTTTGCATGTGTAATATTGTTTTATTAACAGTAATAAATTTAACATTTTTATTTTCTTTTTTTATTTGATGGTGTATTTGTAAACACATAATCTTAAACCAGTCAGATTTAGCATCATAAACTAAAAAATCATTTGTCCTATTATTATAACATGGAAAAGTATTAGAATATCCAAGATAAAAACTATATGTCATGTGTATCTTCATCGGTGTTGGGAGTTTTAAAAAAGGGCGTCTAACTTGTGTTTTTAAGTCACTAATAAGCATAAAATCCCTGAAACTCGATGTAATATCCATGAATTTACCAATAGGCCAATTTTGATCCTCTTGTCCGTCCGTCATTTTTATAGACAAACCAAAAAGATAAATTAATTTACTAACCCATACCCTGTGGGCTGATCTGTCTTTAAAATGAGCTTTAGATGCTTAGTTGATTTCAGTTTATTTTTTACATCATCCCGTTCTTGCTTATTTGGAATGACATCGTTTTCTCTGAGACAGTCTTCGAAGCTGTCACGATCCTTACAGTAAAACAAACAGATAAACTTTAACTGTTCTCGAAAATCTTTTAGTACAGCATTATATTTCTGAGTGAGAATCCAAACACTGATGTTTGCGTGTCTACCACTGAAGGCAAGTTCTGCTAAAGTATTTCTCTTTTTGACAATGTCTTTCTCTGCAGAGCAATCATCGACAATAAATAAAGTTGACTGTCCTTCAAATTGTTTGAAAAAATACAGCAGGTAGTCATTCAGTTTTTTCTCAGGGTCGACTAAATAGATATTACTGTCAGTCCAAATGAATAAACGGTTGTGATAAGCTTTGTTGTGTTTTATTGTTGGACAAAATATTACAATGTTTTCAAAGTGGTGTATGTATCTTGTTTGTAAGAGGTTAAGTACAAATTCAGTTTTACCACACCCTGTGGCACCACAAAACAATCCACAGTGTGGATCGAGTGTCATTAAGTTCATTTTAATACACAATATAATTTTAATATATGTGCCCACTCAGTCTGCTTTCTGCAATATTGAGTTGTGCGTCATAAATTAGATACAAATATATGTTTATGGCTGCAGCAGTTTCAACCTTTTTTTGTATCTGAATTGTTATTCCATCACTACCGTTCTCGACAGTTCGTCCTGACCCATGAAGATAGTCATCATCTGTACTACGAAGGTCTAACCACAGTGCATACTTGTTTGTCAGGTATTGACCAATCCTAACATCATACAGATGTAGATCTTTGCACGCAATGTTTGCAGGTTTATCTCTAATCCTTCCACCCGCAAAATACTTTGTGATCTCATCGTAGTGTTGATAAGGTAACATTCCTGAAGCGTACACTTGATTAGGGCGGCCTTCGATTGTACAAGACAAATGTGTAATCTTAGGATTGTAGAATTTTTCTGAATCCCGTTTGTATGGAGCCGCTGGTTCAACAAACAACATAAGAATACCTTTCAGTGACCTAGCAGGTGTGTTTAAGTTTATGTTCCACATCGGGTCACTCTTGTCTTTGGGTATTAAACTATGTCTAATCACCCTGTCATAATAAATTGGTAGTCTTGACTGATACTGATTTTGAATGAGTCTGGCTAGTTCAGTGTGTGTGACAATTTCATATTCCAAGGAAATGTTAGAGATCTTGTATGTTGCATCTGTGGCAGATGATTTAATTACTTTGGAGTAGTCATTGAAGGTTAGTTCAAAACTCAGACGGTCATTCAGTGCTCCTTGATAATAAGGCAGATGAGCTGTTAGGATTTCAAACTCAAGTGGAATGTAGAATCTGGATCCATATGTTTCAGCCATTATAACTTCCTTTGGTACCCCAGTAGTTACTTTATCTCCGGCGTCGATTCGAAGTTTACCAACATTATCTGGCTGTATGCCTTGGTAAATACGATCTTCTCGTTCTTCTCTTGTTAGCCAAAGGTCTTTGTAACAGTAGAATACATCTGAGTCATCAAGACTAAACACTTCCTGTCCTTCAAGTTTTACTTTAACCCACTAATGCCCAATTTTTTTTTCAAAGTGCAAATTAGTTTATATTATGGATAATTGTCTACAATGGACATGTGTTGATCAAATTTTGATTAAAACTTTGAAATTTATCATTTAGACAATAACATGTAGATGTCCCAAAAATGGGACGGTGGGCAGGAATGGGTAGGGGTTTTTCATTTTTCAAAGAGTGAACACAAGAACCAAAATGCTGAAACTAGTAAACTTTTATTGAAAGAAAATGTAATAATTGAGGTGAAAACAAAGTAAACACAGCAAAACAATATTTTGATTTAAATTGCTTTTAGGTATCTTTAGAAAACAAGAAAATCATAACTATTAAAAGAAGGGGGGAAAAAAAAAAGAAGAAACCATTGCAAGTAAAGGACAGTTTCAATTTTGTCATTTTTTTTTGTGATGTCCAGCTGTCACTGTCTTAGGTGATTTTAGCACCACATAAGCTGTTAAGAGTTTCAGTGAGTATGGTACTGCTGGAAGCATTTGTCGTGGAGGCCAACCTTGCACTTAGCACAGCGGCGCTTAGTCTTCTTCCCGCATGATGCACATCTCAGTTGTGTAGGCCAACTTTGAACAAGATGGTCAACACGGTCAAACCTGACCTCTGTTGGGACACGCTTGTCAAGAGATACAAATCCTCTTGGACGACCAGGCCCTGCATGACCAGCTCGTGCAAGATAGACTCTGACAACGCTCCTGCGGATAAGGAGAAGGTCCAAAGGGTTGTCTTTCGCTACATCTGTGTTCCTGTAGAGGTGCCAGGCTTGTTGGATACTGAGGTCCAGACAATAGGCAAAGATGGGCCACCACCACTTCTTGCAGCGAATGACCGTTCTGTACTTTGCCACATTCTGGTCTGTGCGGTCCACACCGCCCATAGTGTTGTTGTAATGGCGGATCATGAAGGGTTGAGGAATGGTGACTTGCTTTGATTCAGCCCTTGACCATCTCTTGGCTGTCTGAAGTGGATGCACTCCTACATTGTTTGAAACAATATTGACGATGTTGTTGTCATTCCACCGAACAACAGTGAGGCCAGTCTTTGTGTCGGTTGCATGGTCATAGGTTCCCCTTGGTGTCTTCTTCATCTCGTTTACATCCCTTAAAGGGCAATCCTGAAGGCGATTTGCACGTATCGTTCCTGTGCATGCAATGTTTTTTTCTGTCAAAACATCCACCAGCTGCAGGCTTGTGAACAAATTGTCAAACGTGAGATGGTATGAGCTGCCCTCTTCTTCTTGCAGCTCTGCAATGAGATCAACAACAACCGAACCCCCCATTCCAAGTCCTGGGTATTCAGTTTGGCGTCCTTTCGCACCTTGATAGGGCTCAAACTGGACGACATAGCCCAGAGGCGTGCTCAGCATCCACATCTTATAACCAAACCTGATTGGTTTGCCTCGTATGAATTGTTTGCAACTGTGCCGTCCATAATAAGGCACCATCGACTCATCGATACTGAGATTTTGTGTCTGGACAGCTTTGAAGAAGGTCAGAAACTTTTCATTCATGTGTGTCAGCAACGGCCGAACTTTGCTCATCTTGTCAGCAGCATCCAGATGTGCGTTATCACTGACATGGAAATACCGCAGCATTTCTTCAAAGCGGTTTCTTGACATAGCAGACTGAACAGCATCCTTCCCCACATCCTCATCTGAAGACCAATACATTCGTCTCCTGGGCACAGGACTGTATCCAGACAGGAGTAGAATGGCAAGAAAGGTCTGGATCTCTTCAGGTGTGGTTGAAAATGTCAAGTTGCCCTTGGACCATGCATATATGTTGCTAAAATCAGCAAAGGTTTCAAGGATTTCTTTGTCAAAGAAGCACTCAAACAGATCAACTGGAGAAGAAGGCATTTTCGACAGGTCAACATCTGTCTTGTTCCAGGAAAAGCGTTGCTTTTGCCTATTTGACAGATCTGTATTTCTCCACTTTCGCTGATTTATTGCTGCTTTCTTTGAAGATGGAGCTTTAGTTGCTGCAGGCCGTGTTACTTTCCTTTTTCTCCCCATGGATGTAGAAGGAATAGGTGCTGCATCGTCTGACTCCAAGGATTCTGAATCCCCAGATGCATCTTGCACTGTCCCTGTGGCAGCAGGAGCACTCTGAATAGGAGCACTGATATTCTCTGATACATCAGCAGATTCCTCCATCTCATCATAGGACACTTTTTCACCCTGTCTCCGGATAGTGACAGTAGCAGGAGCCTGCAGCTGATTTCTGTTTAGGTTGGAGACAGTACCATCTTCATCTTCGTCTCCGCTGTCTTCATCGGTGTCTTCATTTGTAGGAGGGGGTTCAATAAAGATGTCAGCTTCTTCAAAGTTAGCATCATCTTCCAGCATTGATACCACTTCATGAACAGTAAAAATCCTGGACAAAAGCAGAAAAAAACAGTGTATGTAGTATAAGCAAAAACCCCTCCCCTCTCGTGCCCACCGTCCCATTTTTGGGACGGTAACTCTAACATATACAGATCAGTACATATTCAAGCTATCATCAAACTGACAAAAACATATCCAGATAACAGTATAGTCTCTAGGTTTTGTTCTTAGTGTTATATATAAAAGTGTAATGTAAAAAAAGTAATCCTTACCTTTTCTTGGTTGCCATGTTGATGCTGTAGGCACCAGCTTTTTTTCTGCAAATGGCAGCTCTCACTGCTAGTGTGAAGGGAAAGTACTCAAACAAAAACAATGCCTGGATGCAGTGATGTCCCCTGATTAACACAATAGGCTGCTGAGTCACAGTGACACAAGCACTTAGATACAGTAATTAAAATAAGTTGCGTCCCAAAAATGGGACGGTGGGCAATAATGGGTTAATAGTTCTAACAATTGCTCTGCCAAGATTGTCAACCAGTGTTCTGTTTACGTCTGCGTCTGATGATAGTTCAATATTAAATGCAAGGCGTGCAGTGCCAGGAACAATAACGTCACTGGGACCTAGGTTTGGAAACTTGACTGTAAGTGTTTGATTCTGGTCTATGGTACTAGGATTGTTTGTGATGACGATTGATTGTCTTATGCCCTTAACACCCAGGGGCTCACGTAGTTTTCTGTATGGGTCTAACTTTGAACCGTAAGACTGTGTCATTTTTATTATGCACAATAAAAAAATAATAAATTAATAAAACAATGGCAGCGGGAGGATTTAATCATGAAGAGTTTAAAATGGATGACATGAATGTCTCAGATACCAGTATCACAGATATGACTGGTACAAGTAATACTTCTAGTATGTATCACGAACTTTTAGAAACCAAAGTGAACTCATTTTATGATAGTGTTGGTGAGCGTCCATATCAAATAGATCCTAATCAGTTTGAATATGAAAAAGGACATTTATATTTAAAAACTGTTGACAAAGGTAAAATACTATTAACTAAGAACAACAACCCTAGTAGTTTTAGAGCTTTAGGTACAATCAAAGGTGAAGGTGGTGTTAGTGCCTTGCGCCAACTTGGTGTTGGTGAAAGAAGGATACCACCTCGAGCTGCTACCATTCTAAATGATTCGCAATCAAAATTACCGACTGAGCAAGAGATTGATATGGCTGATAAAACAAAACTACCAGAAATAGTAGACAAGACAATACAAGAAACATCATTTATAAATGAGGCTATAAAAACAATTGATGACCCTCCTTTTCAAATAGGTGACTCTTCTTTTACATTGCGTGAGATAGCTGCGTTGGATAAAGCACTACAGTCAACAAGGGGTGAGATGGTAAATAACGTAGTCAAACTTAGTGAGCTTGATAAACACATTGAAAAAGAAAAAGAGAAACTGGCTACTGCAGACAATGGGAATTATGACATTGAAATAAAAGAAAGAATACAAGAAAGATTAAAAAATTTGTATATAGAAAGAGATGCTCGGTTAGAAGTAATTGATAATGGTAGACAAAAACTGAAAACACAGGTCAACAGAATTAGAGAAACTATTCAGAAAATACTTAATGAGGATACAACTTTGACTGAGAGATTAAAAACACTTTTCAGAGAGCAGGGTATCACTATTGCAAGTTTAATTACTGCTCTTGGATTTATTATTAGTACTGTAGTGTTAGCTGTAACAGGTGGTGGTAGTAGTCCAGCACCTCCAGCTCCTCCAACTCCATCAGACCCAAAAGATTTACAGACGTGGGTAAAAAAACAGTTGTCTCACATATCAGACTTGCTTAAAAAATTAGCTGTAAAAGCAGCAGATGCTTTACCAGGTATTATAGGTAGTGTTGTCAGTTGGCTTATTAGTACTACAGCAAAGGTAGTAGGGTTTATGGCAGAGCATGTATGGATATTTTTGGTAACAGTAGGAGGGTTAATTATAGGATACTTAATGAAACAGGTAAAGAAGTAATATTCCTAATCCAGTAAGGCCTATTACCAATGCAGTTCTCTCTGACTCATGTGTGTTTTCTTGGCCTGTTACTGACTGTACTGGTGCCGGTTCAGGTGTCTGTGCCGATGCTTGGGCTGTTATTGACATTACTGGTTTTACTATCTGTTCAGGTGGTGGTGTTGATATTTGTGTTACTGGTGGTGTTACTGGTTGTATGTGAGAGGTTGTTGGACTCAAGTTTACAGATTGATTAAGTCCTAATTTCTGATTACTCCCTGCAACAACTATTTCATTATTATAATTTGTTATTACTCCAATTTGTAGTTGAAGATCAGAAGGCAACATGTATAACCCAATGCCTACTACAAAGTCAACTTTTGATCTGGCATATCTGAGAACGTTTTGGTAACGTTGTATGCTAGATGGAAGATCAACAACTGAGTTAATAGAATCTTCTAAATTTGCTAAAAACTGTTTTTGTGCTTCAAATTTACCACTTCCATTCAAAATGTTTGATTTTGTTAGTGATTGTGCTCCTAGTAAACACCAGACATATGTTCTGATAGACTCATTGACGCGCTCGACTCCTGCTTGAGTAAACCCGTCAGATTTATCTAAAATAAATGTGGTCCACGCATTAGTCTGCTTCTGCTCTATTGATCCTAACCAGACTTGTGATTTTGATGAGAATGAAGTGTAACCAGGGTAGTAATCTTGTGGGTATTGTCTGTGACTCATAGCATAATACAATGTTCCCATACCATTGTGATCATCAAGTTTTTGTGTAAAGTCATACTTTGTACTGATGTTAAATTCATTACAGATCCGTTCAAATGCTTTCAAATCCATGGGATTGTTAAACTGATTAAAACTGGATTCAGTTGGTAATGGTGTATGCAGTTCTGACAGTATTCTTCTAAGCTGGTAATAAACATGGAAATGATACACAGACTTAATCAGTTTGTTTGAGTGATTCAAATGGTCTGTAAATGAAACACCACAGCCTGTAGTAGAACACAGTATGGCAAAGTTAAGTTGGTTTTGAAACATCTGTAGTGGGCTTGAAGACCACTTTCTTGCAGTTGAGTCATCTGTTATTGGAGGGTTTAGGTAATGATCAAAAGGGTTGGGTACTTTGACTTGAAATAAATCTTGTTCAGACACAGCTATATCAAGCTGATTTAACTGAATTATTTTCTGTTCATAAGTAGGTGCAACATTATATTTGGCATTCACATTGAATTGAAATGCGTTTGTAGTGGTAATGGTTGGTGATTTAAATTCCATCCTTTTTTTTATGTGATAATAAAAATGTTTATAACCTTAACAAATATTGACACAAGCAAACCAATGTGGCTAACTAATGGGATTGATAATCGTGATGGTAGCAAGGCTGTAGCTATCCATGAAATGTTCTACACAGTAAAGTGGTTTAATGTAACGGATAATACAAGTTTTTATATAAGTTATGTTAATGCTGGTAATAGTGGCTTGGACACTAATACACACTTTATACCATCTGGGTATTATGACTTTTGTACTTTAGCTACATGGTTTCAAAATAATTTAAAAATTAAAGCAACTTTAAATCAGGCTAACTTGTTTGTTGAATTAGAAATTCCTACAGGCACTATACCTTTATTTTCAACTGAACTTGCATATTTACTTGGTTTAATAGACAGAAATACAATGCCTGTAAATTGGGTAATGGGTTTTACAGATAATGGTACTAGTGGATGGTATTATACACCAGTTGTAACTAAAATAACTGGAACATATCCTGTTCATTTGTCAGTACACACATTTCTAAATGTTTATTTAAAAGAACTAAACACGACTGAAAATGTACACAATGGAAAACCATCAACTTTGTTGAGATGCTTACCAACTGGAACTGCACCCTATTGTGAAATTGTGGTTGTTAGATTTCCTAATTTACAGTTTAAGAAATTAGGTTCTAGTTTCTTTGAGTCACTGAGTATATCTGTAACTAATCAGAATGGTAAACCAGTTGTGATGCATGATTTTAGTGTTGTGTTAGAAATTAAATAATTTTATTTTTGTTTATAAAAAAATGAGTGGTCTTGGTCCAAAGCCTAGAATCATACCAGTTGCATGTCCAGTAACAGAGTTGAAAGATTTGGCAGACGTACAGGATTTTGAGAAGGAAGGGGAAATTGGAGAAATATATGGTTTTGAACTTGATTCCTATGGCATGTACAAGAGAAAAGTAATTGTTGACATAAAAGACGGTGAAAAACAGATTCCTAAACTTGGTCAGCTTCGTGATGTTACTGTACCTACTCCACCTGTAAATAATGCGCCTTACAACTTAATACATGTGGGAAATAAGTGGGTTGTTTCACCTGTACCGGCACCACCACCCACAATTGACTGGGACATAAAGATTGAATTTATTAGTCCTTATGTATACACTGATGATGAAGGCGCCTTAGTGTTTAGGAAGGTTGTTAATTCTGGGCCGCTTATTGTAAGCCTTGTTCCAAGTTTTGCCCTAGACAACAATAGCAGAGAAAAACTGAAAGTTGAAAATTATGAGAGACGGAGATATCTTCTTACAACTAGAAAGGGTAGATCAGATACTTCTGTTGTGTTTATGCCAGCAAGCTTAGTCGTGGCTAGAGAAGCGACAATAGTATTTGAAATTATCATGAAATCTGTTGCTACTGCAAAAGAGGCTCAAATTGCACAAGGAATTAAACTTACATGGAATGAAGCAGTAACAGAATCATCAAAGGTCTTTATTGCTATTACAAAAAATAATGATGTTATTAACGTTTCAAGCAGTCTTCCCGCTGTCAAGGTGGTGGTCGACAAAACAACTTTTGTTCGTCTAACTTACATAAACCTTGAACACATTGATCTTGTTGCATTTTATTATGCTAGTAAATTGTATACTTTTGAAGAGTTGCAAAATGTAATTGCTGATTAAAAAAATATTTGTCATAAAAAATGGTGAACTTGTATCCACAAATACCACCTGAGCCTATTGAGCGTGATAAAACATTAAAGGCAGATTCATTTCGTTTAATGAATATTACAGAAGCATTAAAATATTTGGAAGAAGAACAAGCAAAATACTCTCGATGTAAACGACGATATAAGTCAGTATTTAATTCTGTTCAAAACACTTCTATGGCTATTGGTGCAGTTTCAGCTGGATGTTCTGTAGGAGGTATAGCTCTGTTCGCCACAGGAATTGGTAGTTTGGCTGGAATAGCAATTGAGGCTATCAGCGTTGCTACATGCCTAACATGCTTTGGTTTGGAGGCCTTGAACAAGAGGTTTCACACAAAATTAGAAAAACATGAAGCATTGAATACTTTGGCGGGTGCAAAGCTGAGTAGTATAAAACTTATTATCAGTAAGGCATTAAATGATAATTTTATTGACGATGAAGAATTTAAGCGAGTCCAGGATGATTTAAATAATTACAAGAAACAGAAGTCTGAAATACAGAATAAGATGCATAGTCAATCTCCTGTGAATGTTGAAGAACTGAAGGCTAGTTTTTTAGCAGAGGGAAAAAGGATAGGGGTTCAGGAAACCACAGAAAAGCTACACAATCTTTTAAACAAATAAAAATCAGATTTGGTAATCGTTTATTAATGTCATACACTTCGCAGAAAAATGTCATGCCTGATTATTTAACCCCATCAGCACCACCACCTGAGTATTAAAAAAAAGTTTTTTTATTGTCCTTGTATCTTGATAAATCTGTCTCAGTGACTTGAGTCAAGTTGTTGTAAGAACTTAGGGTAAGTAATTAATAAGTTCTTAAAGGTTACCTATGCAGGTTCCTAGAAGTTAGTTGTAACTTGTTAATAAGTATTAAGTTTCGATTGACATCACTTGATTGGGATAAGAGATAGATAATATGACACTCCCAGGATAATAAATTCAATAGAGTCGCATCCGTCATGCTCATCATTTTTTAAAAAATTAAAGGGGTTGATTCGGAAATAACGAGAGTGTAATGGGATAACTGAATTTTGTTATTAAAAATAGCGTAAATTAATGACGGATGCGGCTCTATTGAATGTATTGTCCTGGGAGTGTCATATTATCTATCTCTCACTCAAAGTATACCTTCAGCCGGGTACATGCGCAGCCAGAGTTCAGGCATACTTCCTGTACGCTCGCAGCGATGTGCATTACCTCGTGTGTGTGTGTGTGTGTGTGTGTGTGTGTGTGTGTGTGTGTGTGCGGTGTGTGTGTGTGTGTGTGTGTGTGTGTGTGTGTGTGTGTGTGTGTGTGTGTGTGTGTGTGTGTGTGTGTGTGTGTGAAATATGTCTGTGTTGACGGAGTTTTTGACCGTCACTGTCTGATTTTCTGCAGGTCGAGGTTTTTTACTTTTTTTTTCTGAATGGGATTAATTCATTTACTGAAAAAGTTCAAAAGATACACAAACTTGCTAACGAACTCATCCAATGTCTTTCTCCGATCTAGATATATAAAAAAAAAAGTTCAAGTGAATATGACAAAAGTTGCGACTCTAATATGAGACAACCGACCTTTTATAACTAACAGTCTTTTAACCCTTTATGAGACATTTAATTTTAATATGCTCGGAGGCTGTCCTAGGCACCCACTTCCCCAAGTTTCAAGCTTGTTCGTTCACAAATATCGAAGACTTTCGTGTTTACGTACACACACACACACACACACACACACACACACACACACACACACACACACACACACACACACACACTCACGAGGGTAGTGTAACTAGACATGACGTAATTTTTATGTTTACTTTTGTTGTCAGATCATTTTGATACCAGCCCGCCTGTCGTCATGGGCATGCTATCGAATTCGCCGCCCCGCGACCGATCCTAAGAAGTCCGGCTCTTCTATAAATAAAAGAGGCTTAAAAACGAAAAAGTCACCAGAATAGGAAAATGACACAGATGAAAAGCAAAGTTGATATAACTGTTTTCCCAAGTTTTCCTAAGTTTTCTTACGGTGCCGCAAGCAAACCCTTGTCGGCTGCGCTGGTTTCGCTGTTGTTTCTCAGATCTGTGTTCTGATTGCATGTTGATAGTGAATCGAGAATAGTGAATCGAGACAAATTCTTTGTTTAGAACCGGCTGCGACCGAATTAGTGCCTTTTTGTCATATCTCAACTGTCGCGAAAAACTCGCCACTACCCGGCTCGCTTATTCTACCGACAGTCTCGATGTGACCAAAGTCCACATTTTTGTCGGGCGCAGCTCTTACCAACTAATCATACAACAGTGCACGTCACGGACAAAGACAAAATTCATCTTATAGGCGTACATATCAAAACAAATAAATTTAATGTTTCCAGTGACTTTTAATATCCAGCACCATGTGTAAAGTAAGGAGAGCAGATAGAACGACGGGTTAAATGAACATAATGCCCGGCGTAAACCAAGGGAAACAATACACAATATGTCATTTATGCAACTAAAACCAACACAAATTATAATCTGTGCATCAATGCACACAGTATGTTGAGGTTACCTTTCAATATACAAGTAACGGCCTAAAAGGGCCAACTTAGCACCAACATGGTGTACAAATAATGCTGACCAAATCCTATCTTGAATTTGAGTGGTTCTGAAACACCTTTACCGTTCGAGATGACTAGTCTCGCCATTATCTTATTGGCTGCTACGGACGACCAATCCGTGATCAATGAGGCAGGTATTGGTCGGCTTACAGCCTGTAAACACATCGGTATCACGTCTAGGCAGTGATACATGTACATTACAGTAAGCTAAAGGTCCTCGGGTCGACGACGACTGCCGTTAGCTTGTGCACGGTTCTCCGCTCGAAGACCTTTTGCATTAGAGGTGATTAGTTGTTCATGCATACTGTCATGAGTACTGAATGTAGTGAACAGCTAAACACGGCCAGACAATGATGTCCCCTCCCCCCAAAAAATCAGGTCCACCAATGTGAAAATCTCTCTCTCTCTCTCTCTCTCTCTCTCTCTCTCTCTCTCTCTCTCTCTCTCTCTCTCTCTCTCTCTCTCTCTCTCTCTCAGTCATGAATAAAGTCATGCACCATGAGCACCTAGCGGAATATCAAACCAACAAACAAAATGTCGTATAACACACGTACCAGCATGTCTCGTACAACTTGATGGATGAGCGATTCTGATACGTCTATATAATTTCTCACTGAGTGACTCACGAAATCAGACCAGCTTCGTCAAAAATTACATTAGCAATAACCTATATTCAGATATTTAGTCCAGTCACTTCCTTATCGCACCCCCTATTTCCTATCTTCTTTTTTTTTTTTTGTTTGTTTTTTTTTTTGTTTTTTGTGTGTGCTATGATCACTGGTCGATCATGCTGATCAGCGATAGCCTGCCGTTAGCAGTGTCCAGATACTTTCACACTTCTCTCCCCTGACAGTGCTTTTACCTACTTTACTTTGTAATCTTCCTAAAATATTAGCACTGGCAGTCTCCCCTTTTCTTTTCATTTATTACTATATTCAGATAGTTTTGTCTCCATCTCTAACCCTCATTCTTCACTTCTCTCCCCTGACAGTGCTTTTACCTACTTTACTTTGTAATCTTCCTAAAATATTAGCACTGGCAGTCTCCCCTTTTCTTTTCATTTATTACTATATTCAGATAGTTTTGTCTCCATCTCTAACCCTCATATTCTCTAACAAGCAGACTTCAGAATGGTATGAACAGTTGTAGGCATATCCACAGTCTTTCACTGCCGTCCTAACTAAACGTGTTCAGGTTTGGTATCGTCAATACAAGTGTGCTGATTCAGTCGTGATTTGGGACCTTACAGCTTCAAACGTGAGGTGCAAAATCACAGACATCACAAATGTTCATACATAAGGAGCGTATAAATAATAAAGCCCTTGTGTTCAAGAAACTGGATCTGTTTTTAGTGGTCTGGTTAAACACCGCAACACCAGGCTTACTGCGTGTGATGATGCCGGGAGAGATGGAGATCATAACTGGTTTGGGGTTTGCACATGGATTAGTGCTTAGGCAGGCTTTTACAGCTGCTGCGGCATCTACCTAGCGGCGCCTTCAGCGTCTTGACAAATGACGCATAATATATGTGACTGGAAGGCGCCAAACCCTACCGTACAGTACCGGCCAAACCATCTGTATCAGGAGGAGCCACATGAGCCGACGTCAGCAATACATAATCGCAGGGGCTTAAGAGAATGTGTGCCTCTTGCTGATGGACTAACGGACTGGTTTTGAAAATCAACTTTGGCGGCTGAACAAAATCACAAGTTATTATTTCCAGTCTTTGCAGACGTTATAGTCGTTCCGACTGTTTATTTTTCGACGCGTCGGCGCAGAGTGCAGTCGCAGCCGCGCACCGTGCTGTACTACAGGTCTGCTGTGTTGTCCGCACTCACACGCTAGCGTAAGCGGCTCCCAGTTTGTAGTCATAGGTTTCTCCTGTGCACTTTGCGGAGCGCCGTAGCACCCTGGTGTAGTATTTGACAGGGATGCACTCTAAGATGTGAGGAACAGAGTGGTCGTTAATGTTGCTGCCATTGTAATTGAGCGCACACTGTTTGCATGAACATTCCACCTCGTGCAGAATGGCCGGAATCCGCCTGCTATCAAAGTTGATGACGCCGTGGGATGGACACAGCGATAGCCTGCCGCCGTTAGCAGTGTCCAGATACTTAACTTTACTCTGCTCGTCCTCCTCAATGTAGGGACACTGCCTGGAGTCTGTGCCGAGTGGTGTGCGCAGGATCTGCCGGCTGTACGTGTCCACACACCGCTCGATGTCCTCAAGCCGTGTCTCGTATCGCCGAAAAAGCGGCACCTGGAAGAAGCTCTCGTGGATCGGTTTGTCCTCGCGCCAGCGCTCCTCCATCTCGGCCTGAGGGGGGTCGCCGCACTTGGCTAGGGCTCCTTGGGTCAGGTACAGCGTGCAGGCAAGTACGGCGAAGTGCGAGATCGCAACCTGCAAACATAGGACATGTCTTCTACACTCGTAAAGTCCAAACTGACCAAAAGAGTAAATGTCAAAGGATGCTAATGAACACACTGAGCACATCAGCCTAAATTTCCAGATAATATGGAAGTTGTCTTCTGAGACTATATACAAGTTCAGAGAACGACTCCGACAGTGCAAGGCTTGTGTCTAGACCCTTGACGCCACTTTGTTGTGACACTGACCAGCCTTGAACTACCATGGTCGATCAGTTTCCCCTGTGTAACGTATCAGGGCTGTATATACTAATAATAATAAGTAGCAGTAGTAGTAACAGTAGTATCATTCTTGTGGTGATTTCTATGGCGCCTAACCTCGGGTAGATGTCTCTAAAAAAGAAAGAAACGTTTGCCAAAACAATCTTTTCATAGGTATTATACACGTGTTTCAGATTCAGAACACTTTATTTTCCTATCATGTGCCGGCCAAGTTGAACAAGGTAACTTTTTGTTTTCATCCTAGATAAAAACAAGATGAGGATTTCATCCCAAAGTCTACCGAACCAAATAAGGAGCTCAGATGCGTTTATCTTTTATGAACATTCAGAGTTGTTCATTTTTTTAGGCTTATTATGCTGATCGATTTCCTTCCTCTCAAAGCCAACACCTGATGAACACACACGTCGGCGCATACAAATAAAGACGGACTCACGGCGCTTCCCGCCATAAGTACGCTTTGTGGGCTCGTGTAGCGACAGGAGTCCCTCCTTCTCCTCTAACCCACCCTCTGATCCACACACACTGGCACACAGAAATACATAAGCTCTGTGGTCTGGCGTAACATAGCTATTCTGAAAAAGACTGAATAATATAGCACGAGCAGCGAAATGACGTCACTTCAAGCTTCACGTCATGGCATCATTAGTCCCACGACGCTGTGTTCATAGTGACGACTCGATGGTATACGTCACTCATCGCATGTGACGTATCAGAGAATCAACTTTGCAATTTCCTTGCTGATTTTCACGCCTAGGGCTTACAGGTCACAATTTGACCTAATCCGACCCCAGGGCCGGGACAAACAGCAGGCTTATGCAAGCACTGTTTATAAAATGAATCATGCGGATATTAATAAGAAGATAGCTTTCTCGTAAAAGAAAAATTAAAGTTATGTTAGTTGTTTTACAAATGACTCCTAAAAAGTGGTGCAGAACATTGTCTGACTTTGACACCTAGGGCATACAGATCACACGTACCCGACAGCCGAGACAAACTTATGTAAATACCATATACAAAAAATTATGCGATTATTATTGAGAAGATTGTTTGTTTTTCTTTTATTTCGTAAAAAAAATATTTAATTGTAAGATTAATCCATATAATTCATGAAATTAATCCCCAAAACGTGAAAATATATTTTTTTCTAAACATATTTAATTATCACTCAAAAAGTTATAGATGTACTGGTTAACCAACTCATTCAATAACTCCCATTTATCTAGCAATACGCAAAATATCTAGTAAAAATATGAAAAATTACTTCCATTTTCTGGCCAATGAGCATCTTAATCAAATAATCGGAAAAAAAAAGGTCCAGAGATAATTTTACGGACGATATCCTAAAATTTAAAGCTTTTCCGTCCTCAAATGCGGGCTCTAGTCGCTGTCACACACACACACACACACACACACACACACACACACACACACACACACACACACACACACACACACACACACATACATATATATTATATATATATATATATATATATATATATATATATATATATATATATATATATATATATATATATATATATATATATATATATATATATATATATATATATATATATATATATATATATACACACACACACACACACATATGTGACCCTCTCTCACAAAATCAGTCTTAACTCGCATTTTGGATGTTTTGACATATATACATTTCTGAAAACTACAGTGTTTGCTAATAAATGAAAAGAAACCTTTGTAACCTTCCTAAAATATTGACACTGGCAGTCTCCCCTTTTCTTTTCATTTATTACTACAATATCGACTGCAACCCCTTCCCCCCTTTTGGTAGGTTCTCTTTTAGGGTGCATGGAAATTTAACTCTAGGTGGTGGCATGTATGCCCCTGCACACACCACAGTAAAATGTGGTTGTCATTGCAGGTAGGCAGAATTTCCAGCCTCCTCCAGTATCGCCGATGGTGTGCTGAAGAGGTCGCCAAGACCGAAAGTTGACAGCTGTCCACACCGGCTAAATATCTGCCCCCCCCCCCCCTTTGGGGGGACCTAGATTTAAATTTCCATGCACTGAGTGGCTGGAACAGTGGATATGTGATACGCCCCCCTTCGGGGGGGGGGGGGGGGCTTCCATATGCATTGCTTTCAGTCACTTTCTTAGCGCCCCCTCTCTTTCCTATTTTTTTTTTTTTTTTTTTTTTTTTGTGCTTTGGCCACAGTAGATCTATGATCACTGGTCGATCATGCACATTTCTCTCCCCTGACAGTGCTATAACCTACTTTTCTTTGTAATCTTCCTACAGTGTTTGCTGATTACTGTGATATATGACTGTATGCTGTAGTGCAAAAATTGTAGAAGTTGTTAGTATATAAAGTTGTTAAAGCCTAAGGCGGCCATTTTAAGAAAACAGCATTTGAAGTTTCTGTGTGCAGTATAATTGGGGCCAAGGGCAGACTTTTAAAATCATTTTTAACCTATTTAATGGCATTTTTCATAATAAAGATTTTAACCATATGATACTTTGGTGTATGTAGAATACATTTCTGCAAAAAAGTGAAAATTACCCAGATTGACCCCCACTACATATTATTGCGTATAGTGCTGATTGGTTACCTGCGAGTTAAGACTTACTTACTTACTTACTTACTTACGCCTGTCACCCCTACCCGGGTATAGGCCGTCGACGAGAGACCTCCAGCAACTCCTGTCCTGTGCTTCTCCTTCGATTCTACTCCAGGTGGTTCCCAGTCTCTTGATGTCTGCTTGGAGGTCTCGACGCCAGGAGTTTCTCGGCCTACCTCTTTTCCTCTTTCCCTGGGGGTTCCATGACAATGCCTGCCTAGTGATACTGGAAGCTGGCTTTCTCAGGCTGTGACCGATCCATCCCCATCTTCTTCGCCCAATTTCATTGTCTGCTGTTATCTGCTCTGTTCTCTCCCAGAGTCTGACGTTGCTGATCTTCTCTGGCCAGTGGATTTTCAAAATTCTTCTAAGGCAACTGTTCATGAAGGTCTGTACTCTGTTGACTGTGGTTTTTGTCAATCTCCAAGTCTCTGCTCCATATAGGAGAACTGCTTTTACATTGGAGTTGAAAATCCGGACTTTGGTGTGTTGTGACAGCTTTCTGGAACTCCACACTTTTTTTAACTGGAGAAAGGCTGCTCTGGCTTTACCGATTCGTGCTCTGACATCTGCATCAGTGCCGCCTTTTTTGTCTATGATGCTCCCGAGATAGGTGAAGGACTCCACCTCCTCCAACGGGGTGCCAGCAAGCAAGACTGGTTCTTCCCTGGTTGTGTTCAGCCACATTGTCTTTGTTTTCTGTTTGTGAATGGTGAGGCCCACTTGGGACGAGATGTCAGCAAGCCTCGTGGTCTTGTCCTGCATTTGTTGATGAGTGTGGGACAGTAATGCCAAGTCGTCTGCAAAATCGAGGTCGTCAAGCTGTGTCCACAGTGTCCACTGTATTCCACTTCGTCTGTGCTCCGTGGTCATCTTCATGACCCAGTCTATGGCCAGTAGGAAGAGGAACGGAGACAGCAGACACCCCTGCCTGACACCAGTTCTGACCTGGAGCTCCCTGGTGAACTGCCCTTCGTGGATCACGCGACATGTCATGCCATCGTAGCTGCTCTTGATCAGGCGGACGAGCTTTGTGGGTACACCGTAGTGTCGTAGGAGTTTCCACAGAGTCTCTCGGTCCACGCTGTCAAATGCTTTCTCATAATCCACAAAGTTGACGTACAGCGGGGAGCTCCACTCCAGAGACTGTTCCACGATGATGCGGAGAGTGGCGATCTGGTCTGTACATGATCGGTTCTTCCTGAATCCTGCTTGCTGGTCTCTTCATTCTCTCCAGGATGATCCTGTTGAAGACCTTTCCTGGTACTGACAGCAAGGTGATTCCTCTGTAGTTGGAACACTTGCTGAGGTCGCCTTTCTTGGGAAGCTTGATTAGGTACCCCTCCTTCCAGTCAGCTGGCATCACCTCCTCTTCCCAGATCTTTCCAAACAGTGGGTACAGCATCTCCACTGTTGTCTCTATGTCTGCTTTCAGAGACTCCGCTGGGATGCCATCTGGCCCTGCTGCTTTGCCATTCTTCAAAAATGTCACTGCTCTTCTGATCTCTTCCCGGCTGGGTCTGTCACAGCTGATGGGTAGGTCGGTCTCTGCCGGCTGGATGTCAGGGGGGTCGGGTGGGCTAGGTCTGTTCAGTAACTCTTCAAAATACTCGGCCCATCTGTCGAGTTGGTCTGCTCTGTCTGCAATAGGCTTGCCTTCTTTGTCTTTTACTGGTCTTTCTGTATGGCCATACTTACCCGACAATCTTCTGGTAATGTCGTAGAGCTGTTTCATGTTGCCGCTGCCTGCTGCCTTTTCTGCCTCTGCTGCCAGGCTGTCTGTGTAGGATCTCTTGTCTGCCCTGATACTCCTCTTCATCTCGCGGTTGGCTTCCGAGTATTCCTCCTGTGCCCTTACTTTGGCTGCTCTCGTGCGACTGTTGTTGACCGCTGCTTTCTTCTGCTTCCTCACTTCTATCTTCTTCAAGGTCTGTGCCGACAGCCAATCCTTGTGATGATGTTTCCTGAACCCTACAGTGTCTTTGCAGGTTGAGTTCAGCGCCTCTCTAACTGCCTTCCACTGCTGCTCTGTGGTGACCGCCTCCTCTTCATTTACTAGCTCCTGTAGTGCTTGAAACCGGTTGGACAGCACCAGTTTGAACTCTTCTCTAACTCCAGTTTCTCTCAGGAGGCCTACATTATAGCGCTGTCTTCTTGTTGTCTCTGTGCGGATTTTCTTTAGCTTGAGCTTCATTCTTAAGGTAAGCAGATGGTGGTCTGAGGCGACATCTGCTCCCCTCCTCACTCGAACATCTTGAAGGGATCTTCTAAATTTCTTGCTGATGCAGATATGGTCTATTTGGTTCTCTGTTGTATGGTCAGGTGAGACCCAAGTTGCTTTGTGTATTCTTCTGTGTGGGAAGATGCTGCCTCCAATGACAAGTCGGTTTACAGCACAAAAGTCTACAAACCTCTCCCCGTTCTCACTCATCTCCGAGCCTAGTTCCTGTCTCCCCATCACCTCTTCGTATCCGGTGTTGTCCTCCCCTATTTTGGCATTAAAATCGCCCATGACGATGGTGATGTCTCGCTCCGCACATTTGTCCACGGCACTCTGGAGTCGGTCGTAGAACTCTTGTTTCTCTTCCTCGTCACTGTCATTGATGGGCGCATAACACTGGATGACGTTCAGCTTGAGCTTTTTCTTGGTTCTAAAGGCTGCTGTGATAATTCTTGGCCCAAGAGGTTCCCAGCCCATCAGCGCTCTCTGTGCCACTGGTGACAGCATGAATGCTACTCCTTCTGTATGGGGGGCATTCTCCTCTTCATGACCTGAATACAGAATCATCTCCCCACTTAACAGCCTTTTCTGGCCAGACTGCGTCCATCTGGCTTCACTGATACCTAGCAGGGAAAGGTTGTACTTTTGCATTTCCGCTGCTATCTGGGCGGCCATGCCGCTCTGGTACATGGTGCGAGTTAAGACTGGTTTCGTATATATATAAACACACACACATACGGCGATTTGGCGCCCAAAAAGACGTTCTCTAGCAAGGTTTGCGTAGCTAGACTGACGAGAAGTCACTTTTAGCTTGTTACTTCTTTGCCAGAATTTCTGCCCCACACGCGATAAACGTCATGTGCATGCTCCGGAATGCGCTCCGATCAGCCCCATTTCAAAATCTACCTTTTTAAAAAAAAAAATACGGTAGACAAAAATGTAACAAAATTGTGTCTCTCATTCCGCCGCAGTCACACGACGACTCTTTCCCATTTACACACTCAGTTCCTTGACTGGGGGGAGAAAATCATTCACTCTGAAGCACACTTTTTTCCACACCTCCCTCTTTGCCCTCGCGCTGGGACCATATGGCGTTGAGGCGCGTCCCCTGGGTGGTGGATCTGAGAGGGGTGCACCGAATGAAATAAGGTGCCGTGAACCAACATGGTCTAAGGGAAGGTGACCCCGACAGAAACCCCTGGTCCTCCTAGTAAGGGGGTTGGGCGTGGGGGTAGCTTCCCCACCCTGCAAAAAAGGAAATAGCTACAAAAACGCCGACGAAAAGACTAACAGTAATTCCTTTCCTGGAGGAGGAAGGTTCTTCTACCAGAAGACTTATGACGTCCTGTGGTGAAAGCCGGAAGTCTTCGGAAGCCACAGGACCGAGCCGCCTCTCTCTATCCAGGGATACAACCATGGGCACATGGAACGTCAAGACCATGTACCAGAGCGGCAAGGCCGCCCAGATAGCAGCGGAGATGCAAAAGTACAACCTTTCCCTGCTAGGTATCAGTGAAGCCAGATGGACGCAGTCTGGCCAGAAAAGGCTGTTAAGTGGGGAGATGATTCTGTATTCAGGTCATGAAGAGGAGAATGCCCCCCATACAGAAGGTGTAGCATTCATGCTGTCACCAGTGGCACAGAGAGCGCTGATGGGCTGGGAACCTCTTGGGCCAAGAATTATCACAGCAGCCTTTAGAACCAAGAAAAAGCTCAAGCTGAACGTCATCCAGTGTTATGCGCCCACTAATGACAGTGACGAGGAAGAGAAACAAGAGTTCTACGGCCGACTCCAGAGTGCCTTGGACAAATGTGCGGAGCGAGACATCACCATCGTCATGGGCGATTTTAATGCCAAAATAGGGGAGGACAACACCGGATACGAAGAGGTGATGGGGAGACAGGGACTAGGCTCGGAGATGAGTGAGAACGGGGAGAGGTTTGTAGACTTTTGTGCTCTAAACCGACTTGTCATTGGAGACAGCATCTTCCCACACAGAAGAATACACAAAGCAACTTGGGTCTCACCTGACCATACAACAGAGAACCAAATAGACCATATCTGCATTAGCAAGAAATTTAGAAGATCCCTTCAAGATGTTCGAGTGAGGAGGGGAACAGATGTCGACTCCGACCACCATCTGCTTACCTTAAGAATGAAGCTCAAGCTAAAGAAAAGCCGCACAGAGACAACAAGAAGACAGCGCTATAATGTAGGCCTCCTGAGAGAAACTGGAGTTAGAGAAGAGTTCAAACTGGTGCTGTCCAACCGGTTTAAAGCGCTACAGGAGCTAGTAAATGAAGAGGAGGCGGTCACCACAGAGCAGCAGTGGAAGGCAGTTAGAGAGGCGCTGAACTCAACCTGCAAAGACACTGTAGGGTTCAGGAAACACCATCACAAGGACTGGCTGTCGGCACAGACCTTGAAGAAGATAGAAGTGGGGAAGCAGAAGAAAGCAGTTGTCAACAACAGTCGCACGAGAGCAGCCAAAGTAAGGGCACAGGGGGAATACTCGGAAGCCAACCGCGAGGTGAAGAGGAGTATCAGGGCAGACAAGAGGGCCTACACAGACAGCCTGGCAGCAGAGGCAGAAAAGGCAGCAGGCAGCGGCAACATGAAACAGCTCTACGACATTACCAGAAGATTGTCAGGCAAGTATGGCCATACAGAAAGACCAGTAAAAGACAAAGAAGGCAAGCCTATTGCAGACAGAGCAGACCAACTCGACAGATGGGCCGAGTATTTTGAAGAGTTACTGAACAGACATAGCCCACCGGACCCCCCAGACATCCAGCCGGCAGAGACCGACCTACCCATCAACTGTGACAGACCCAGCCGGGAAGAGATCAGAAGAGCAGTGGCATTTTTGAAGAACGGCAAAGCAGCAGGCCCAGATGGCATCCCAGCGGAGTCTCTGAAAGCAGACCTAGAGACAACAGTGGAGATGCTGTACCCACTGTTTGGAAAGATCTGGGAAGAGGAGGTGATGCCGGCTGACTGGAAGGAGGGGTACCTAATCAAGCTTCCCAAGAAAGGCGACCTCAGCAAGTGTTCCAACTACAGAGGAATCACCTTGCTGTCAGTACCAGGAAAGGTCTTCAACAGGATCATCCTGGAGAGAATGAAGAGCTCCGTTAACCCCCAGCTGAGAGATCAGCAAGCAGGATTCAGGAAGAACCGATCATGTACAGACCAGATCGCCACTCTCCGCATCATCGTGGAACAGTCTCTGGAGTGGAGCTCCCCGCTGTACGTCAACTTTGTAGATTATGAGAAAGCATTTGACAGTGTGGACCGAGAGACTCTGTGGAAACTCCTACGACACTATGGTGTACCCACAAAGCTCGTCCGCCTGATCAAGAGCAGCAACGATGGCATGACATGTCGCGTTATCCATGAAGGGCAGTTCACCAGGGAGCTCCATGTCAGAACTGGTGTCAGGCAGGGGTGTCTGCTGTCTCCGTTCCTCTTCCTACTGGCCATATACTAGGTCATGAAGATGACCACAGAGCACAGACGAAGTGGAATACAGTGGACACTGTGGACACAGCTTGACGACCTCGATTTTGCAGACGACTTGGCATTACTGTCCCACACTCATCAACAAATGCAGGACAAGACCACGAGGCTTGCTGACATCTCGTCCCAAGTGGGCCTCACCATTCACAAACAGAAAACAAAGACAATGAGGCTGAACGCAACCAGGGAAGAACCAGTCTTGCTTGCTGGCACCCCGTTGGAGGAGGTGGAGTCCTTCACCTATCTCGGGAGCATCATAGACAAAAAAGGCGGCACTGATGCAGATGTCAGAGCACGAATCGGTAAAGCCAGAGCAGCCTTTCTCCAGTTGAAAAAAGTGTGGAGTTCCAGAGAGCTGTCACAACACACCAAAGTCCGGATTTTCAACTCCAATGTAAAAGCAGTTCTCCTATATGGAGCAGAGACATGGAGATTGACAAAAACCACAGTCAACAGAGTACAGACCTTCATGAACAGTTGCCTTAGAAGAATTTTGAAAATCCACTGGCCAGAGAAGATCAGCAACGTCAGACTCTGGGAGAGAACAGAGCAGATAACAGCAGAGAATGAAATTGGGCGAAGAAGATGGGGATGGATCGGTCACAGTCTGAGAAAGCCAGCTTCCAGTATCACTAGGCAGGCATTGTCATGGAACCCCCAGGGAAAGAGGAAAAGAGGTAGGCCGAGAAACTCCTGGCGTCGAGACCTCCAAGCAGACATCAAGAGACTGGAAACCACCTGGCGTAGAATCGAAGGAGAAGCACAGGACAGGAGTTGCTGGAGGTCTCTCGTCGACGGCCTATACCCGGGTAGGGGTGACAGGCGTAAGTAAGTAAGTCCCTCTTTGCGCCTTCGACGCATAATATATCTTATTTGAAACGCTCTGGTGCGTGAACGGTCGCCATGTGTGCACAAAATTGTCTTGTACAATCTTGTTAACAAAATGGTATACCCACGCGCAATACTGAAAAGTTACTCAGAGGCAAGAAAAAGGCGAAATGTGTCGGTAACTGTACGTTGTTTACTTTACATGTTTAGCCTACTTTCTGAGTTACCTGCACTCAAATGTTGAAAGAGTTGGCTGCCTTGGGAGAAACTGGGTTTCCCTTGTGGTGAAAATAAGCAAGACTAGACACACTTTGACAAGCAAGTTTACTGTGAGATGTGTTAATACACGTGTTTTGTGGACTTCTTATAATGTTTTAAACTGCCTCAAAAGAAATTTCAATGACAAAATTTCACTAGAGACATAGAACTTCCGGTGCACATCATTTTCTTAATAAATCAGATTTTCTGCAAAGTGTTTGGCTCCAGTGATGAGAAAAGCGCCCATATCCATTTATCAGGTAAATATGGCCACACCCATCCTGAGACAACGTCACTGGCTGCCAGTCAAACAAAATCTCGTACAAAATCGCATGTCTGTGTTACAAAGCTATTAACTTCTCTACACCTGCCTATGTCAACTTACACTTCCTCCCTCCGTTCAAGTAGTGACGCGCCTTCTCAGAGTCCCGCTCTGCAAATACAAAACCAGAGGTGACCGTTGTTTGCGCACGTTGGACCTGTTGTCTGGAACTCCACTCCCATAGACATGAAATTCTTCGTCATTCACTGCCTTTTAATCTGCCCTTAAGATCCCCCCTGTTCGATGTAGTTAGTTCTTCGTGATTATGTACCTGTGTGTGTGTGTGTGTGTGTGTGTGTATGTGTGTGTGTGTGTGTGTGTGTGTGTGTGTGTGTGTGTGTGTGTGTGTGTGTGTGTGTGCGCGTGTGTGTTGCAGAATCCTTTGTTTCTCTTGCTTTATGACCCCCGTCTCACCCCCACCCTTTATTTGTAAAGCGCTTAGAGTTTATTTCAGGATAAGCACTATATAACTATATATAGTTATTATTATTATTATTATTATTATTATTATTATTATTATTATTATTATTATTATTATTATTATTATTAAATACCTTCCTTTAATCGAGTTATGTGCAAAATATCTAGTATAAAATAACAAAAATTACGGACTCAGATGCGTGACAACCGGATTTCATGACTATTTTCTCGTCAGGAGGATGTCCGAGAGACTTCTTGCATGTAAAATATCCTTAAGTTTTAAGCTTGTCCGTGTTTATACGTAAACACACACACACACACACACACACACACACACACACACACACACACACACACACACACACACACACACACACACACACGGCGCTTGGCACCACTTTGTACGTTCCATAGGCTGGCGTACTACGACATGACGTCATATCTCACTATTTCAAGAAGCATCAGGCCACGTCATTTGCTTTGGACACAGATGTTACTGAACGAACGCGCTCCTTCGCGTCCCGTTTCAAAGTTGTTCCTGTTTTATAAATAGGAACAATAAAAAGAAAACGAAAACAAAACAAAAGACAAAGAGAAAATTAAAGACAATACAACGGAAAGAAGTTGAAAATAAATGAGTACAAATTAATATAAATGAAAGCCTTTTTTAAACAGTGAAAACAAAGAAAAAAAAGTAAAACAGCAACTCACCAACGTCATTGTTCTTCGAAGAGAGCTGCTGTTTATAACAAGAACATCCCCTTTGGGACATTAAATATTTTGAAAGCTCTTTTTGTGTGGAGTTTGCCACAGTCACCGCAACCTAAACCACTGGCATTCATACAACACTTGACTGACACTATAACTGTCTTTTGGTTTTACTATCATGTCTTACTTAATATGTCTACATCAATAATAATCACTTGAGTGTGGTTAAACGGTAGTAAACGTACTTTTATATTCGGCGCGTCAACTTCCGAGTTGAATACTCTGCGCCAATCGCGACGCAGCGGCAAATCAGGTATGGGTCCCTTAAAGGTGTAATATCCGATATGCGGTGAACTCTGAGAAGCTCTGGGCCAAGTTCCTGCAGTGGCCGTGAACTACTTTTCATCAGTCGAGGTCTCTTCTCTCTCCGCTGCACCTGTGGGAGACCTAGACTATGATTAATTCATCATTTGTGTGCTGGTCTATGATTATCTTGCGCCACAGAAATGCGGGCTTATTGACGCTTTGAGTCAAGGTGGGAGCGGGTTAGCCATTGGCGCTTTTTGATTGCTCTACGTGGATGGAAGTGAACCAAGTCGACGTTGTTCTACTGAAGTAATGCGCTCGTGTTACGGGCTTAAAAGAAAGGAGTGTTGTTGGATTTTCACTTGCGAGACTGCTCCCATAAGTTTAGGCGTTAAATAGTTTTGTAATCCGTGTTGCCATATTTAAGTCACTTTATTTGCATTTGTACTAAGGAAGGAAGTAAAACTTGCGTTTGTTCGGACAAATAAGTTGATTTTTTCGGCGATTACACACAGACACACACACACACACACACACACACACACACACACACACACACACACACACACACACACACACACACACACATCCCGTGTGCATGCATAGATCCTCATTCTACCACAATAAGAACTCTCTTTGCGACCGTGAAAAAAGTGAACTTTGAACAACTTATATGTACAGTATATGTCTCATTCAAAGTGAGACTGCTGTAGCCGACAATTCCCAGTTAGCAATCCTGTGTCTATTTTTCATGCTCTGATTATTAAAAGCGCAAATATTTGCTGAGTCGAACAAAAATATCCGCCAACTTAAACTGTCGCACGTGACTATCTTTGTAAATATCCGACGATGGCGCAAATTAAACATGATATATATCAGTACTTCAAATAAACATGATATATACCAGTATATATATATATATATATATATATATATATATATATATATATATATATATATATATTATATATATATATATATATATATATATATATATTATATATATATATATATATATATATATATATGATATATACACGACAGACCAACCGAACGTGAACATGCATACACAGTTTTGGCTCCAGCGCCGTGAGAACGGAACACTCATCATATGAAGCCCAGATAAAGGGTTTACGATGACATACGTGTCTCCTCACTTTACTGACGTATACGACATATCCATATCCATATATACGACATATCCATATGCGTTGTCACACTGCCACTTCTCGTCTCTTAAAGTTCTCAGACGACATGGCCCTTGTACGCCTACTACAGTCTGGCCGAGTACTTTGCACAGATAGCAGCATTAGAGTCATGGTGCAAAGATAGTTTTCTGGAAATGAATGTACAGAAAACCAAGGAACTCGTCATTGATGACAGGAAAGTTGATGATATTTTTGTACCTGTCTCAATTAATAATCAACCTGTAGAGGTGGTCACTGAATTTAAGTACCTTGGCACAGTCGTGGATAGTGGGCTGTCCTTCACTGGAAACACTGATCTGATTGTGAAAAAAGAAAACCAGCGTCTGTACCTTCTTAGGAATCTGAGAAGTTTTGATGTCAGTTCCAGGGTTTTAGAATCCGTTTATAGAAGCCTGATCGAAAGCATACTGACGTTTAACATCACTGCTTGGTATGGCAATCTCAGTATGAAAAACAGGGGCAGACTGTCACGTATCGTCAGAACAGCTGAGAAGATCATTGGCCTAGGACAGTACCCAGTAGATGATCTGTACCATAGAGCTGTCCGAAGGATAGCTGCTAGCATTGTCAATGATCCTAGTCACCCACTCTCTGATCAGTTTCAAATGCAGACGTTTCAACATGCCACTTGCCAAAAAGAATGTTTTTAAGAAGTCTTTTATTCCAACTGCTGTCTCGATTTTGAACTCTAGTTAATAACGCCGCGATAAGTATGATCTACTTAACATTACCTCCCATCTTGTGACAGATTGCTTGTGATGGATTGCTGCAATGATAATTTTTCATGATATGCTTTTGCAGCGTTTGTTAATGTCTTATATTGTTGTTTCATGACGAGCCGAAAGGCAAATTTCTGTCGTGCCTGGACTCGAACAGACAATAAAGTTGTATTGTATTGTATTGTATTGTATTGTATTGTATTGTATAATCATATAAATTAAGCACGAAGACGAAGACATTGCAAAAATAGAATGCCGGCACTCGCCAGAGGACTTCAGTCGCGTACTAGCCTTTTTACCCTTCAAAGAAAAGCCTAACAAAGAAATAAACACGCTTAGAAAGGACAATTACAACACAATTTTATAAATTTCGTGTTGGACATACATAAATTCAGCGCCTTTGACATCGGCGCGAAATCGAATGACTGAACAAAGCGGTCTGAGCTGACTGTCGGTTACCGAGGAGAGGCACATACTGACGCTGATCTGTACTGATTTAGTTGTATGTACCGGTAAGCCGGTACCTCGTTTTTAGTGTTTTTCTGTACACTATACTCTCAGTGGAATTTTCTTTCTACAAAATTGATAACAGGCCAGTGGACCATAATGATTTTCCACTTAATAGAATTAATTCATTTCTCATGATAATTAGTATGATAATTAGGGTATCATAAAGTCTGCTTAATATGAGCGAATACACCCCATTACTCTGTTGGTGTGTTGGTCAAATCTGTATTTCAGGTGTTTCAACGAGTTAGTTACAAAAGAGACCCATATAATAGTCAAAACAACGGATTTGACTGACCGCAAACTGGCTGAGCAAACTGGTCTATGTGGCTTTACCAAGGGATGTATTTGCTCAGCTTTCAAGTTGTCTTTATGAAGACCTAATTAGCATGAAAGAAAATATGGTGTACGATAAAAGTTAACATCAAAACGAGATTCATATAACAAGTGTGACCGTGGGCTAACGACCAATAACTCTTCAGCACCTCTGATGGTTTGTATTTAATTGCACGCAAATGATGATAATTAAACATGATTAACCCCAAAGCTTGCATTCCTTCTTCCACACAGCACTTTTAATTTATCGAGACTTCCACACTACAGAAATAAATCTTGTACGTAATCAGGTGTGTGTGTGTGTGTGTGTGTGTGTGTGTGTGTGTGTGTGTGTGTGTGTGTGTGTGGTCGATAACATATCAAAGTAGGAATAAACACATCTCAAATGACTCACTTTAACTGACGTATCAGTTATTTTCGTAATTGAGGGGGGGGGGAGGGGAGGGGGGTACCAGAGGGGGGAGGGCGGAGTGGGGGGAGGGATATTATCGTCTTTTTACAACATACTTGTATTTAACAATTAACAGAAAAATCCAGTTAACATATGTTGTATGTTGTATGTATTTTGTATGTTGAGTTTACTTTCTTTTCACCCGCCGTGAGATGGCCTTAGTCGCCTGCTCGGCGTTAAACCCAAATAACTAACTACTTTCTTTTCTGGCGAACTTTACGCAAAGGAATGAGAAGCGCGCGCACTGTCAACAAAAGCGCGTGTGCCCGCGTACTATATTTGATCAATGCATGACCACTCCGTGATAACTTTCCAAACTGCTTTTTCCGGGTGGGACTTATTGTTTCATCGCCGGCAAGTGTCCACCCGGTATTAGCTGGGTGGGAATCACTATAAGGTGAAGCCCCCTCCCCCCTCCCCAGTCGCGCAGTGATTGGTCTATACAGCAAGAGGAAGAAGCTGGTATCGTGTTCGTGTAAGGAAAGTACAAGTAGAAGTAAATGGAAACAACCTTCCCGGCAAGAGCCATAAATCCTCATGAGCCTCTGCGGCTGCAGGTGCTCATGAGGATCTTTGTCTCTACAAGGTGAATGCTGTCGGGACAATCAATCAATCAATCTAGAAGGTGAAATTATTTTTCTGCCCCTCAGCGACTTGCTAAAAAACAGTGTCTGCGCTTTTTGCAACAGTATCTAGATTCAGATACCTGCAACAATTCTAGATTTTGCGTTTACCCACACGCATTTAAAGCCCGGGCCCAAGAAAAATGTCAAAGTGATCGTAATGTTTAATGAGATTTCAAAAGTGGTTCGATTTGACAAACTTACTGCTGCAGTTAGGCAACTTTTGTCCCCGCTCCCTTTTGAACTATGTCAGTCATACATGATTCTGCATCTGCAGATTTCATTGTAGAATCGTGCTGTTTTTGATGTAACGATATGAAGTGTCCACTATGTTTGTGTTTACTTACTTACTTACTTACTTACTTACGCCTGTCACCCCTCCCCGGGTATAGGCCGTCGACGAGAGACCTCCAGCGACACCTGTCCTGTGCTTCTTCGATTTTACTCCAGGTGGTTCCCAGTCACTTGATGTCTGCTTGGAGGTCTCGACGCCACAGGTCTTCTCGGCCTGCCTCTTTCCCTCTTTCCCTAGTAGTGAGGGCTGTAAGACCCATTATTTGATGAGATGGGGACTGAGCTGACAAAAGTACCATAATTTTTACAGATGATCTACATGCTTTATGCTTTCAGATTTTGATATGTTCCAAGGTAGCACAGCAATAGGTTCCGAGAAACAGACTATTTAATTCGCAAAGCGTGGCGAACGCGAACAAATTATTGGTTGTGGTTGTGTCTTTGAAAACCGACATTAATTAAATGAGAAAAGACTCTTTGAATAGATTAATTATTTTAAATGAGTCATCCAAGAAGCCACTGGACTAAAAGAAACAAAGCATTATACTTGTGTATAGCATTATAATTGTTTATTTGTTATAAAAAGGGTGGTGTTTTTTTTTTAGCTTGTTCCAGGGTTGACCTATAGTGGGTAAAAGATGGATTAGCAAGCCTGTTTGATTTGCCACCAAATAACTAGTGCGAAGTTTGAACTGCCCCGGATGGGAGTAAAAACAAGTCGCAGCCATATAAAACATTTTGTGAATATCGTCAGTGACTTTTAGGGACTGCGCATGCTACCTGTGACTCTTCCCTTTGATGAAAGCTTCACAGCGGAGGACTTGGTCAATAACTAGGCTCAGGGATTGCTTCATCAGGCACAGCAGAGTCGTTTCTGAGCTGTTCTCACGTAACCGGAACACGCCATGCCCATCAAGTTAACGCTGTCGTTTTGAGAAAACTCCAAAACGAAGCATTTCTCACCTTGCAGCCGGAAGCAGAAAAAGAGTCAAAAGAAGCTTGGCTACAAGAAATGGTTGGAAAGAGCCCCACATTTCAGTATTGGGACACCATACTCAGACTTGAACTCTTGTTCCTCTGTTTGTCAGAGCACGTCGTGAAGCTGACTTTGGGTTTTATGCGGGTTCCCTGAAAGCTAGGCCAAGTGGTTCTTTGCCCTGGACCATCCGAATTACTATGCCCGCTGGGTTCCTGTTCACATTCGAGACATGAAAAATCTGCCACCTTTTACCTTGGAAGAATTTGTTGAGCATGGTCACTGGGTTGTCTCAAAAATGGCACACAAGTTCTCAAATATGTCATTAGATCAGGCTCATGAACAAAATAATGACTTGGTGACAGGCTCTGGTGGAGCCGTATGGCTTACAGAAAACCCATCTGCTCTCCGAAAATGGCAGGTCCAGAACAAGCACGCATGCTGACTGAGTTTAAAAACTGTTCAAGACAAAACTGTGCAAAACACTCTCATCGTGAAGAAGGTTTGTCAAGTCAACTCAAGAGTGTTTCAAACAACAAACTCTCAGCCTTACAAGAGTGTTCAAAGAAATGGGCAATCTTTTCTTGACAGACAGTGGAGAATTAATGACATTAGATTCTCATGATGTCCCAATGTCATACATATAGTCCTCACCATTGAGGATCTTGGCGAACAACAGTACAACCACCACTGCAACTCAGTTTTGACTGTAAAAGGTCCATTCATGATCCCAACAAAAGGAACTCTTTGCATCTGTTCAAGTGCCCAAATCCAAAAGACAAAAGCAAACAAGCAGACAAGATTGCAGATTTGAAGACTGATGTCAGCCTATTCTCCAGACAACATCGTGGCACAACACTGTGAGTCTGATATGGCTTCCTTTTTCAGCCATGAAATCCACCCGTTCCCTCCGTCTTTGCTAGACAGAGGAAAAATTCGTCTCGGTAAGAAATCTGATCTACTTACATGTTTAACAAAGACAGTGGAAGGATCTGCTACACACTTACTGGACGATGTTGAACCATATGACACAACTGAACTGGCAGAAGCCTTAGAGCAACTCGATGAGGATGTACAACATCCAGAAATAAAAGTCCAAAACGCTCCTCTTGAGCTACTCGCATCTTTGGAGAAAACATGTGAGAAGGAACTACCCGATACTTTTAAAGTGAAGGTGCTTGACGGCGCAGCTGTGGTGCATCTTCTACCTGTTAGTGGCGTGAAGACATTTGACGACTATGCTACCGACGTGTTCTTGCCTCATGTGTGGCATCAGCTTGAGACTGCAGAGAGGATTGACATTGTTTGGGACAGGCATCTCAAAAACAGCATCAAAGTTTCTGCCAGAGAAAAGAGAGGAAAAGGGATGAGAAGAAAAGTGTCCGGCCAGAACAAAATCCCAGGACAGTGGCAGGACTTCCTGCGTGATGCAGAAAACAAGGAATAATTCTTTGAATTTATGTCCAAGAAGATTGAAAGCTATGATTTTCCTCCTGGCAAAACAGTGGTGAAAGGCTGTTAAGTGGGGAGATGATTCTGTATTCAGGTCATGAAGAGGAGAATGCCCCCCATACAGAAGGAGTAGCACTCATGCTGTCACCAGTGGCACAGAGAGCGCTGATGGGCTGGGAACCTCTTGGGCCAAGAATTATAACAGCAGCCTTTAGAACCAAGAAAAAGCTCAAGCTGAACGTCATCCAGTGTTATCATGCGCCCACTAATGACAGTGACGAGGAAGAGAAACAAGAGTTCTACGACCGACTCCAGAGTGCCGTGGACAAATGTGCGGAGCGAGACATCACCATCGTCATGGGCGATTTTAATGCCAAAATAGGGGAGGACAACACCGGATACGAAGAGGTGATGGGGAGACAGGGACTAGGCTCGGAGATGAGTGAGAACGGGGAGAGGTTTGTAGACTTTTGTGCTCTAAACCGACTTGTCATTGGAGGCAGCATCTTCCCACACAGAAGAATACACAAAGCAACTTGGGTCTCACCTGACCATACAACAGAGAACCAAATAGACCATATCTGCATTAGCAAGAAATTTAGAAGATCCCTTCAAGATGTTCGAGTGAGGAGGGGAGCAGATGTCGCCTCAGACCACCATCTGCTTACCTTAAAAATGAAGCTCAAGCTAAAGAAAAGCCGCACAGAGACAACAAGAAGACAGCGCTATAATGTAGGCCTCCTGAGAGAAACTGGAGTTAGAGTTCAAACTGGTGCTGTCCAACCGGTTTCAAGCGCTACAGGAGCTAGTAAATGAAGAGGAGGCGGTCACCACAGAGCAGCAGTGGAAGGCAGTTAGAGAGGCGCTGAACTCAACCTGCAAAGACACTGTAGGGTTCAGGAAACACCCACAAGGACTGGCTGTCGGCACAGACCTTGAAGAAGATAGAAGCGAGGAAGCAGAAGAAAGCAGCGGTCAACAACAGTCGCACGAGAGCAGCCAAAGTAAGGGCACAGGGGGAATACTCGGAAGCCAACCGCGAGGTGAAGAGGAGTATCAGGGCAGACAAGAGGGCCTACACAGACAGCCTGGCAGCAGAGGCAGAAAAGGCAGCAGGCAGCGGCAACATGAAACAGCTCTACGACATTACCAGAAGATTGTCGGGTAAGTATGGCCATACAGAAAGAAGACAAAGACAAAGAAGGCAAGCCTATTGCAGACAGAGCAGACCAACTCGACAGATGGGCCGAGTATTTTGAAGAGTTACTGAACAGACCTAGCCCACCCGACCCCCCCCCCCCCCCCCCGACATCCAGCCGGCAGAGACCGACCTACCCATCAGCTGTGACAGACACAGCCGGGAAGAGATCAGAAAAGCAGTGGCATTTTTGAAGAATGGCAAAGCAGCAGGGCCAGATGGCATCCCAGCGGAGTCTCTGAAAGCAGACCTAGAGACAACAGTTGAGATGCTGTACCCACTGTTTGGAAAGATCTGGGAAGAGGAGGTGATGCCAGCTGACTGGAAGGAGGGGTACCTAATCAAGCTTCCCAAGAAAGGCGACCTCAGCAAGTGTTCCAACTACAGAGGAATCACCTTGCTGTCAGTACCAGGAAAGGTCTTCAACAGGATCATCCTAGAGAGAATGAAGAGCTCCGTTGACCCCCAGCTGAGAGACCAGCAAGCAGGATTCAGGAAGAACCGATCATGTACAGACCAGATCGCCACTCTCCGCATCATCGTGGAACAGTCTCTGGAGTGGAGCTCCCCGCTGTACGTCAACTTTGTGGATTATGAGAAAGCATTTGATAGCGTGGACCGAGAGACTCTGTGGAAACTCCTACGACACTACGGTGTACCCACAAAGCTCGTCCGCCTGATCAAGAGCAGCTATGATGGCATGACATGTCGCGTTATCCATGAAGGGCAGTTCACCAGGGAGCTCCATGTCAGAACTGGTGTCAGGCAGGGGTGTCTGCTGTCTCCGTTCCTCTTCCTACTGGCCATATACTAGGTCATGAAGATGACCACAGAGCACAGACGAAGTGGAATACAGTGGACACTGTGGACACAGCTTGACGACCTCGATTTTGCAGACGACTTGGCATTACTGTCCCACACTCATCAACAAATGCAGGACAAGACCACGAGGCTTGCTGACATCTCGTCCCAAGTGGGCCTCACCATTCACAAACAGAAAACAAAGACAATGAGGCTGAACGCAACCAGGGAAGAACCAGTCTTGCTTGCTGGCACCCCGTTGGAGGAGGTGGAGTCCTTCACCTATCTCGGGAGCATCATAGACAAAAAAGGCGGCACTGATGCAGATGTCAGAGCACGAATCGGTAAAGCCAGAGCAGCCTTTCTCCAGTTGAAAAAAGTGTGGAGTTCCAGAGAGCTGTCACAACACACCAAAGTCCGGATTTTCAACTCCAATGTAAAAGCAGTTCTCCTATATGGAGCAGAGACATGGAGATTGACAAAAACCACAGTCAACAGAGTACAGACCTTCATGAACAGTTGCCTTAGAAGAATTTTGAAAATCCACTGGCCAGAGAAGATCAGCAACGTCAGACTCTGGGAGAGAACAGAGCAGATAACAGCAGAGAATGAAATTGGGCGAAGAAGATGGGGATGGATCGGTCACAGTCTGAGAAAGCCAGCTTCCAGTATCACTAGGCAGGCATTGTCATGGAACCCCCAGGGAAAGAGGAAAAGAGGTAGGCCGAGAAACTCCTGGCGTCGAGACCTCCAAGCAGACATCAAGAGACTGGAAACCACCTGGCGTAGAATCGAAGGAGAAGCACAGGACAGGAGTTGCTGGAGGTCTCTCGTCGACGGCCTATACCCGGGTAGGGGTGACAGGCGTAAGTAAGTAAGTCCCTCTTTGCGCCTTCGACGCATAATATATCTTATTTGAAACGCTCTGGTGCGTGAACGGTCGCCATGTGTGCACAAAATTGTCTTGTACAATCTTGTTAACAAAATGGTATACCCACGCGCAATACTGAAAAGTTACTCAGAGGCAAGAAAAAGGCGAAATGTGTCGGTAACTGTACGTTGTTTACTTTACATGTTTAGCCTACTTTCTGAGTTACCTGCACTCAAATGTTGAAAGAGTTGGCTGCCTTGGGAGAAACTGGGTTTCCCTTGTGGTGAAAATAAGCAAGACTAGACACACTTTGACAAGCAAGTTTACTGTGAGATGTGTTAATACACGTGTTTTGTGGACTTCTTATAATGTTTTAAACTGCCTCAAAAGAAATTTCAATGACAAAATTTCACTAGAGACATAGAACTTCCGGTGCACATCATTTTCTTAATAAATCAGATTTTCTGCAAAGTGTTTGGCTCCAGTGATGAGAAAAGCGCCCATATCCATTTATCAGGTAAATATGGCCACACCCATCCTGAGACAACGTCACTGGCTGCCAGTCAAACAAAATCTCGTACAAAATCGCATGTCTGTGTTACAAAGCTATTAACTTCTCTACACCTGCCTATGTCAACTTACACTTCCTCCCTCCGTTCAAGTAGTGACGCGCCTTCTCAGAGTCCCGCTCTGCAAATACAAAACCAGAGGTGACCGTTGTTTGCGCACGTTGGACCTGTTGTCTGGAACTCCACTCCCATAGACATGAAATTCTTCGTCATTCACTGCCTTTTAATCTGCCCTTAAGATCCCCCCTGTTCGATGTAGTTAGTTCTTCGTGATTATGTACCTGTGTGTGTGTGTGTGTGTGTGTGTGTGTATGTGTGTGTGTGTGTGTGTGTGTGTGTGTGTGTGTGTGTGTGTGTGTGTGTGTGTGTGTGTGTGTGTGCGCGTGTGTGTTGCAGAATCCTTTGTTTCTCTTGCTTTATGACCCCCGTCTCACCCCCACCCTTTATTTGTAAAGCGCTTAGAGTTTATTTCAGGATAAGCACTATATATAAGTTATTATTATTATTATTATTATTATTATTATTATTATTATTATTATTATTATTATTATTATTATTATTATTATTAAATACCTTCCTTTAATCGAGTTATGTGCAAAATATCTAGTATAAAATAACAAAAATTACGGACTCAGATGCGTGACAACCGGATTTCATGACTATTTTCTCGTCAGGAGGATGTCCGAGAGACTTCTTGCATGTAAAATATCCTTAAGTTTTAAGCTTGTCCGTGTTTATACGTAAACACACACACACACACACACACACACACACACACACACACACACACACACACACACACACACACACACACACACGGCGCTTGGCACCACTTTGTACGTTCCATAGGCTGGCGTACTACGACATGACGTCATATCTCACTATTTCAAGAAGCATCAGGCCACGTCATTTGCTTTGGACACAGATGTTACTGAACGAACGCGCTCCTTCGCGTCCCGTTTCAAAGTTGTTCCTGTTTTATAAATAGGAACAATAAAAAGAAAACGAAAACAAAACAAAAGACAAAGAGAAAATTAAAGACAATACAACGGAAAGAAGTTGAAAATAAATGAGTACAAATTAATATAAATGAAAGCCTTTTTTAAACAGTGAAAACAAAGAAAAAAAAGTAAAACAGCAACTCACCAACGTCATTGTTCTTCGAAGAGAGCTGCTGTTTATAACAAGAACATCCCCTTTGGGACATTAAATATTTTGAAAGCTCTTTTTGTGTGGAGTTTGCCACAGTCACCGCAACCTAAACCACTGGCATTCATACAACACTTGACTGACACTATAACTGTCTTTTGGTTTTACTATCATGTCTTACTTAATATGTCTACATCAATAATAATCACTTGAGTGTGGTTAAACGGTAGTAAACGTACTTTTATATTCGGCGCGTCAACTTCCGAGTTGAATACTCTGCGCCAATCGCGACGCAGCGGCAAATCAGGTATGGGTCCCTTAAAGGTGTAATATCCGATATGCGGTGAACTCTGAGAAGCTCTGGGCCAAGTTCCTGCAGTGGCCGTGAACTACTTTTCATCAGTCGAGGTCTCTTCTCTCTCCGCTGCACCTGTGGGAGACCTAGACTATGATTAATTCATCATTTGTGTGCTGGTCTATGATTATCTTGCGCCACAGAAATGCGGGCTTATTGACGCTTTGAGTCAAGGTGGGAGCGGGTTAGCCATTGGCGCTTTTTGATTGCTCTACGTGGATGGAAGTGAACCAAGTCGACGTTGTTCTACTGAAGTAATGCGCTCGTGTTACGGGCTTAAAAGAAAGGAGTGTTGTTGGATTTTCACTTGCGAGACTGCTCCCATAAGTTTAGGCGTTAAATAGTTTTGTAATCCGTGTTGCCATATTTAAGTCACTTTATTTGCATTTGTACTAAGGAAGGAAGTAAAACTTGCGTTTGTTCGGACAAATAAGTTGATTTTTTCGGCGATTACACACAGACACACACACACACACACACACACACACACACACACACACACACACACACACATCCCGTGTGCGTGTATGCATAGATCCTCATTCTACCACAATAAGAACTCTCTTTGCGACCGTGAAAAAAGTGAACTTTGAACAACTTATATGTACAGTATATGTCTCATTCAAAGTGAGACTGCTGTAGCCGACAATTCCCAGTTAGCAATCCTGTGTCTATTTTTCATGCTCTGATTATTAAAAGCGCAAATATTTGCTGAGTCGAACAAAAATATCCGCCAACTTAAACTGTCGCACGTGACTATCTTTGTAAATATCCGACGATGGCGCAAATTAAACATGATATATATCAGTACTTCAAATAAACATGATATATACCAGTATATATATATATATATATATATATATATATATATATATATATATATATATATATATATATATATATATATATATATATATATATATATATATATATATATTATATATATATATATATATATATGATATATACACGACAGACCAACCGAACGTGAACATGCATACACAGTTTTGGCTCCAGCGCCGTGAGAACGGAACACTCATCATATGAAGCCCAGATAAAGGGTTTACGATGACATACGTGTCTCCTCACTTTACTGACGTATACGACATATCCATATCCATATATACGACATATCCATATGCGTTGTCACACTGCCACTTCTCGTCTCTTAAAGTTCTCAGACGACATGGCCCTTGTACGCCTACTACAGTCTGGCCGAGTACTTTGCACAGATAGCAGCATTAGAGTCATGGTGCAAAGATAGTTTTCTGGAAATGAATGTACAGAAAACCAAGGAACTCGTCATTGATGACAGGAAAGTTGATGATATTTTTGTACCTGTCTCAATTAATAATCAACCTGTAGAGGTGGTCACTGAATTTAAGTACCTTGGCACAGTCGTGGATAGTGGGCTGTCCTTCACTGGAAACACTGATCTGATTGTGAAAAAAGAAAACCAGCGTCTGTACCTTCTTAGGAATCTGAGAAGTTTTGATGTCAGTTCCAGGGTTTTAGAATCCGTTTATAGAAGCCTGATCGAAAGCATACTGACGTTTAACATCACTGCTTGGTATGGCAATCTCAGTATGAAAAACAGGGGCAGACTGTCACGTATCGTCAGAACAGCTGAGAAGATCATTGGCCTAGGACAGTACCCAGTAGATGATCTGTACCATAGAGCTGTCCGAAGGATAGCTGCTAGCATTGTCAATGATCCTAGTCACCCACTCTCTGATCAGTTTCAAATGCAGACGTTTCAACATGCCACTTGCCAAAAAGAATGTTTTTAAGAAGTCTTTTATTCCAACTGCTGTCTCGATTTTGAACTCTAGTTAATAACGCCGCGATAAGTATGATCTACTTAACATTACCTCCCATCTTGTGACAGATTGCTTGTGATGGATTGCTGCAATGATAATTTTTCATGATATGCTTTTGCAGCGTTTGTTAATGTCTTATATTGTTGTTTCATGACGAGCCGAAAGGCAAATTTCTGTCGTGCCTGGACTCGAACAGACAATAAAGTTGTATTGTATTGTATTGTATTGTATTGTATTGTATTGTATAATCATATAAATTAAGCACGAAGACGAAGACATTGCAAAAATAGAATGCCGGCACTCGCCAGAGGACTTCAGTCGCGTACTAGCCTTTTTACCCTTCAAAGAAAAGCCTAACAAAGAAATAAACACGCTTAGAAAGGACAATTACAACACAATTTTATAAATTTCGTGTTGGACATACATAAATTCAGCGCCTTTGACATCGGCGCGAAATCGAATGACTGAACAAAGCGGTCTGAGCTGACTGTCGGTTACCGAGGAGAGGCACATACTGACGCTGATCTGTACTGATTTAGTTGTATGTACCGGTAAGCCGGTACCTCGTTTTTAGTGTTTTTCTGTACACTATACTCTCAGTGGAATTTTCTTTCTACAAAATTGATAACAGGCCAGTGGACCATAATGATTTTCCACTTAATAGAATTAATTCATTTCTCATGATAATTAGTATGATAATTAGGGTATCATAAAGTCTGCTTAATATGAGCGAATACACCCCATTACTCTGTTGGTGTGTTGGTCAAATCTGTATTTCAGGTGTTTCAACGAGTTAGTTACAAAAGAGACCCATATAATAGTCAAAACAACGGATTTGACTGACCGCAAACTGGCTGAGCAAACTGGTCTATGTGGCTTTACCAAGGGATGTATTTGCTCAGCTTTCAAGTTGTCTTTATGAAGACCTAATTAGCATGAAAGAAAATATGGTGTACGATAAAAGTTAACATCAAAACGAGATTCATATAACAAGTGTGACCGTGGGCTAACGACCAATAACTCTTCAGCACCTCTGATGGTTTGTATTTAATTGCACGCAAATGATGATAATTAAACATGATTAACCCCAAAGCTTGCATTCCTTCTTCCACACAGCACTTTTAATTTATCGAGACTTCCACACTACAGAAATAAATCTTGTACGTAATCAGGTGTGTGTGTGTGTGTGTGTGTGTGTGTGTGTGTGTGTGTGTGTGTGTGTGTGTGGTCGATAACATATCAAAGTAGGAATAAACACATCTCAAATGACTCACTTTAACTGACGTATCAGTTATTTTCGTAATTGAGGGGGGGGGGAGGGGAGGGGGGTACCAGAGGGGGGAGGGCGGAGTGGGGGGAGGGATATTATCGTCTTTTTACAACATACTTGTATTTAACAATTAACAGAAAAATCCAGTTAACATATGTTGTATGTTGTATGTATTTTGTATGTTGAGTTTACTTTCTTTTCACCCGCCGTGAGATGGCCTTAGTCGCCTGCTCGGCGTTAAACCCAAATAACTAACTACTTTCTTTTCTGGCGAACTTTACGCAAAGGAATGAGAAGCGCGCGCACTGTCAACAAAAGCGCGTGTGCCCGCGTACTATATTTGATCAATGCATGACCACTCCGTGATAACTTTCCAAACTGCTTTTTCCGGGTGGGACTTATTGTTTCATCGCCGGCAAGTGTCCACCCGGTATTAGCTGGGTGGGAATCACTATAAGGTGAAGCCCCCTCCCCCCTCCCCAGTCGCGCAGTGATTGGTCTATACAGCAAGAGGAAGAAGCTGGTATCGTGTTCGTGTAAGGAAAGTACAAGTAGAAGTAAATGGAAACAACCTTCCCGGCAAGAGCCATAAATCCTCATGAGCCTCTGCGGCTGCAGGTGCTCATGAGGATCTTTGTCTCTACAAGGTGAATGCTGTCGGGACAATCAATCAATCAATCTAGAAGGTGAAATTATTTTTCTGCCCCTCAGCGACTTGCTAAAAAACAGTGTCTGCGCTTTTTGCAACAGTATCTAGATTCAGATACCTGCAACAATTCTAGATTTTGCGTTTACCCACACGCATTTAAAGCCCGGGCCCAAGAAAAATGTCAAAGTGATCGTAATGTTTAATGAGATTTCAAAAGTGGTTCGATTTGACAAACTTACTGCTGCAGTTAGGCAACTTTTGTCCCCGCTCCCTTTTGAACTATGTCAGTCATACATGATTCTGCATCTGCAGATTTCATTGTAGAATCGTGCTGTTTTTGATGTAACGATATGAAGTGTCCACTATGTTTGTGTTTACTTACTTACTTACTTACTTACTTACGCCTGTCACCCCTCCCCGGGTATAGGCCGTCGACGAGAGACCTCCAGCGACACCTGTCCTGTGCTTCTTCGATTTTACTCCAGGTGGTTCCCAGTCACTTGATGTCTGCTTGGAGGTCTCGACGCCACAGGTCTTCTCGGCCTGCCTCTTTCCCTCTTTCCCTAGTAGTGAGGGCTGTAAGACCCATTATTTGATGAGATGGGGACTGAGCTGACAAAAGTACCATAATTTTTACAGATGATCTACATGCTTTATGCTTTCAGATTTTGATATGTTCCAAGGTAGCACAGCAATAGGTTCCGAGAAACAGACTATTTAATTCGCAAAGCGTGGCGAACGCGAACAAATTATTGGTTGTGGTTGTGTCTTTGAAAACCGACATTAATTAAATGAGAAAAGACTCTTTGAATAGATTAATTATTTTAAATGAGTCATCCAAGAAGCCACTGGACTAAAAGAAACAAAGCATTATACTTGTGTATAGCATTATAATTGTTTATTTGTTATAAAAAGGGTGGTGTTTTTTTTTAGCTTGTTCCAGGGTTGACCTATAGTGGGTAAAAGATGGATTAGCAAGCCTGTTTGATTTGCCACCAAATAACTAGTGCGAAGTTTGAACTGCCCCGGATGGGAGTAAAAACAAGTCGCAGCCATATAAAACATTTTGTGAATATCGTCAGTGACTTTTAGGGACTGCGCATGCTACCTGTGACTCTTCCCTTTGATGAAAGCTTCACAGCGGAGGACTTGGTCAATAACTAGGCTCAGGGATTGCTTCATCAGGCACAGCAGAGTCGTTTCTGAGCTGTTCTCACGTAACCGGAACACGCCATGCCCATCAAGTTAACGCTGTCGTTTTGAGAAAACTCCAAAACGAAGCATTTCTCACCTTGCAGCCGGAAGCAGAAAAAGAGTCAAAAGAAGCTTGGCTACAAGAAATGGTTGGAAAGAGCCCCACATTTCAGTATTGGGACACCATACTCAGACTTGAACTCTTGTTCCTCTGTTTGTCAGAGCACGTCGTGAAGCTGACTTTGGGTTTTATGCGGGTTCCCTGAAAGCTAGGCCAAGTGGTTCTTTGCCCTGGACCATCCGAATTACTATGCCCGCTGGGTTCCTGTTCACATTCGAGACATGAAAAATCTGCCACCTTTTACCTTGGAAGAATTTGTTGAGCATGGTCACTGGGTTGTCTCAAAAATGGCACACAAGTTCTCAAATATGTCATTAGATCAGGCTCATGAACAAAATAATGACTTGGTGACAGGCTCTGGTGGAGCCGTATGGCTTACAGAAAACCCATCTGCTCTCCGAAAATGGCAGGTCCAGAACAAGCACGCATGCTGACTGAGTTTAAAAACTGTTCAAGACAAAACTGTGCAAAACACTCTCATCGTGAAGAAGGTTTGTCAAGTCAACTCAAGAGTGTTTCAAACAACAAACTCTCAGCCTTACAAGAGTGTTCAAAGAAATGGGCAATCTTTTCTTGACAGACAGTGGAGAATTAATGACATTAGATTCTCATGATGTCCCAATGTCATACATATAGTCCTCACCATTGAGGATCTTGGCGAACAACAGTACAACCACCACTGCAACTCAGTTTTGACTGTAAAAGGTCCATTCATGATCCCAACAAAAGGAACTCTTTGCATCTGTTCAAGTGCCCAAATCCAAAAGACAAAAGCAAACAAGCAGACAAGATTGCAGATTTGAAGACTGATGTCAGCCTATTCTCCAGACAACATCGTGGCACAACACTGTGAGTCTGATATGGCTTCCTTTTTCAGCCATGAAATCCACCCGTTCCCTCCGTCTTTGCTAGACAGAGGAAAAATTCGTCTCGGTAAGAAATCTGATCTACTTACATGTTTAACAAAGACAGTGGAAGGATCTGCTACACACTTACTGGACGATGTTGAACCATATGACACAACTGAACTGGCAGAAGCCTTAGAGCAACTCGATGAGGATGTACAACATCCAGAAATAAAAGTCCAAAACGCTCCTCTTGAGCTACTCGCATCTTTGGAGAAAACATGTGAGAAGGAACTACCCGATACTTTTAAAGTGAAGGTGCTTGACGGCGCAGCTGTGGTGCATCTTCTACCTGTTAGTGGCGTGAAGACATTTGACGACTATGCTACCGACGTGTTCTTGCCTCATGTGTGGCATCAGCTTGAGACTGCAGAGAGGATTGACATTGTTTGGGACAGGCATCTCAAAAACAGCATCAAAGTTTCTGCCAGAGAAAAGAGAGGAAAAGGGATGAGAAGAAAAGTGTCCGGCCAGAACAAAATCCCAGGACAGTGGCAGGACTTCCTGCGTGATGCAGAAAACAAGGAATAATTCTTTGAATTTATGTCCAAGAAGATTGAAAGCTATGATTTTCCTCCTGGCAAAACAGTGGTGAAAGGCTGTTAAGTGGGGAGATGATTCTGTATTCAGGTCATGAAGAGGAGAATGCCCCCCATACAGAAGGAGTAGCACTCATGCTGTCTGTCACCAGTGGCACAGAGAGCGCTGATGGGCTGGGAACCTCTTGGGCCAAGAATTATAACAGCAGCCTTTAGAACCAAGAAAAAGCTCAAGCTGAACGTCATCCAGTGTTATCATGCGCCCACTAATGACAGTGACGAGGAAGAGAAACAAGAGTTCTACGACCGACTCCAGAGTGCCGTGGACAAATGTGCGGAGCGAGACATCACCATCGTCATGGGCGATTTTAATGCCAAAATAGGGGAGGACAACACCGGATACGAAGAGGTGATGGGGAGACAGGGACTAGGCTCGGAGATGAGTGAGAACGGGGAGAGGTTTGTAGACTTTTGTGCTCTAAACCGACTTGTCATTGGAGGCAGCATCTTCCCACACAGAAGAATACACAAAGCAACTTGGGTCTCACCTGACCATACAACAGAGAACCAAATAGACCATATCTGCATTAGCAAGAAATTTAGAAGATCCCTTCAAGATGTTCGAGTGAGGAGGGGAGCAGATGTCGCCTCAGACCACCATCTGCTTACCTTAAAAATGAAGCTCAAGCTAAAGAAAAGCCGCACAGAGACAACAAGAAGACAGCGCTATAATGTAGGCCTCCTGAGAGAAACTGGAGTTAGAGTTCAAACTGGTGCTGTCCAACCGGTTTCAAGCGCTACAGGAGCTAGTAAATGAAGAGGAGGCGGTCACCACAGAGCAGCAGTGGAAGGCAGTTAGAGAGGCGCTGAACTCAACCTGCAAAGACACTGTAGGGTTCAGGAAACACCCACAAGGACTGGCTGTCGGCACAGACCTTGAAGAAGATAGAAGCGAGGAAGCAGAAGAAAGCAGCGGTCAACAACAGTCGCACGAGAGCAGCCAAAGTAAGGGCACAGGGGGAATACTCGGAAGCCAACCGCGAGGTGAAGAGGAGTATCAGGGCAGACAAGAGGGCCTACACAGACAGCCTGGCAGCAGAGGCAGAAAAGGCAGCAGGCAGCGGCAACATGAAACAGCTCTACGACATTACCAGAAGATTGTCGGGTAAGTATGGCCATACAGAAAGAAGACAAAGACAAAGAAGGCAAGCCTATTGCAGACAGAGCAGACCAACTCGACAGATGGGCCGAGTATTTTGAAGAGTTACTGAACAGACCTAGCCCACCCGACCCCCCCCCCCCCCCCCCCGACATCCAGCCGGCAGAGACCGACCTACCCATCAGCTGTGACAGACACAGCCGGGAAGAGATCAGAAAAGCAGTGGCATTTTTGAAGAATGGCAAAGCAGCAGGGCCAGATGGCATCCCAGCGGAGTCTCTGAAAGCAGACCTAGAGACAACAGTTGAGATGCTGTACCCACTGTTTGGAAAGATCTGGGAAGAGGAGGTGATGCCAGCTGACTGGAAGGAGGGGTACCTAATCAAGCTTCCCAAGAAAGGCGATCTCAGCAAGTGTTCCAACTACAGAGGAATCACCTTGCTGTCAGTACCAGGAAAGGTCTTCAACAGGATCATCCTAGAGAGAATGAAGAGCTCCGTTGACCCCCAGCTGAGAGACCAGCAAGCAGGATTCAGGAAGAACCGATCATGTACAGACCAGATCGCCACTCTCCGCATCATCGTGGAACAGTCTCTGGAGTGGAGCTCCCCGCTGTACGTCAACTTTGTGGATTATGAGAAAGCATTTGATAGCGTGGACCGAGAGACTCTGTGGAAACTCCTACGACACTACGGTGTACCCACAAAGCTCGTCCGCCTGATCAAGAGCAGCTATGATGGCATGACATGTCGCGTGATCCACGAAGGGCAGTTCACCAGAGAGCTCCAGGTCAGAACTGGTGTCAGGCAGGGGTGTCTGCTGTCTCCGTTCCTCTTCCTACTGGCCATAGACTGGGTCATGAAGATGACCACAGAGCACAGACGAAGTGGAATACAGTGGACACTGTGGACACAGCTTGACGACCTCGATTTTGCAGACGACTTGGCATTACTGTCCCACACTCATCAACAAATGCAGGACAAGACCACGAGGCTTGCTGACATCTCGTCCCAAGTGGGCCTCACCATTCACAAACAGAAAACAAAGACAATGAGGCTGAACGCAACCAGGGAAGAACCAGTCTTGCTTGCTGGCACCCCGTTGGAGGAAGTGGAGTCCTTCACCTATCTCGGGAGCATCATAGACAAAAAAGGCGGCACTGATGCAGATGTCAGATCACGAATCGGTAAAGCCAGAGCAGCCTTTCTCCAGTTGAAAAAAGTGTGGAGTTCCAGAGAGCTGTCACAACACACCAAAGTCCGGATTTTCAACTCCAATGTAAAAGCAGTTCTCCTATATGGAGCAGAGACATGGAGATTGACAAAAACCACAGTCAACAGAGTACAGACCTTCATGAACAGTTGCCTTAGAAGAATTTTGAAAATCCACTGGCCAGAGAAGATCAGCAACGTCAGACTCTGGGAGAGAACAGAGCAGATAACAGCAGAGAATGAAATTGGGCGAAGAAGATGGGGATGGATCGGTCACAGTCTGAGAAAGCCAGCTTCCAGTATCACTAGGCAGGCATTGTCATGGAACCCCCAGGGAAAGAGGAAAAGAGGTAGGCCGAGAAACTCCTGGCGTCGAGACCTCCAAGCAGACATCAAGAGACTGGGAACCACCTGGAGTAGAATCGAAGGAGAAGCACAGGACAGGAGTTGCTGGAGGTCTCTCGTCGACGGCCTATACCCGGGTAGGGGTGACAGGTGTAAGTAAGTAAGTAAAACAGTGGTGGTGACACAAGGAGAAAATGTTATCATCAAAGGAAGTGACTACGTCATACCTGCCTGCAACCATAAAGAGTCCGATACCAGACTACTTTTCCATGCGCAAGATGCATTACAGCAGGGTTCAAAGACTTGCTTTGTTCGCACCGTGGACACCGATGTTATTGTCATATTGACTGGCAAGTTTTACCACCTGCAAGACATATGCTCGACACTGAACATCTGGGTTGGGTTTGGCTCAGAAAGGAGCTTTTCCTACATTCATATCGACGCTCGGGTCCTAACCCTTGGCAGAGAAATGTCACTTGCCTTGCCAGTTTTTCACAGCTTCACAGGCTGCGATACAGTATCAGCCTTTCTTGGAAGGGGAAAAAGATTGCCTGGGAGACTTGAAAATCTTTCCCTGATGTGACCAAGGCCTTCAATGACATCGCCAGTCACCCTTTCATAGAGGTGGGCATCAGTGATGAGAACTTCAAACTTCTGGAGGACTTCACCGTCCTCATGTACCAGAAGACAAGCGGATTTGAGACTGTGAATGAGGCTAGTAGGTTAATGTTTTGCCAACAAAGCAAATCCATGGACACTATTTCTCCCACACAAGGTGCTCTCCTGCAACACACAAAGCGTTGTGTCTACCAAGCTGGAATCTGGACAACAAGCGATCAACCTCAACAGCAAATACCAACCCCAAAAATGATGGGGCTGGAAAATACATGCCACCACTTGTTGTTGGATTGCGCTGTGGACATCTTTACCAATTGCTTCAGAAGCATGTTGTGAACATGTCAAGTGTAGCTGCAAAGCTGCTGCTGGTTGTACCGGAAAATGTTCTTGCAAAAAAAGCCACGTGGAGATGTACAGACCTTTGCAAGTGTAACTGCATGAAGGATTAGATGTTAATTTCATATGAACATTTGACTTGACAAACCCAAACGTTTTGCGGAAAAACTGCTGCTGAATGAACATTAAGCCTTTAATGCTTTCTACCATATTTGTTTAAACATGTCTGCTATGTCTACTATTAGTTTTGAGATTTTATTTTATCAACATTAGACAAATTTATCAAGAAAAATTAACCATTAGCAAGCCAAACAAACTTTTTCTTGACTTTTTTCATTTGTCGCGTCATCATTTTTTTATACTTGTCACGTGAGAACATCAGCTGCGACTGATTTTGTGGAACATATCAAAAATTGTTGCTATAGGACCTAACAAACATCTCCAAAAAGTTTGGTGCTTTTGTCATCTCTGTCCCCATCATTTTGCTTACAGCCCTCACTATAGGGGTGACATTCCATGTGCCCATGTGTCCCTGGATAGAGAGAGGCGGCTCGGTCCTGTGGCTTCCGAAGACTTCCGGCTTTCACCACAGGACGTCATATATCTTCTGGTAGAAGAATCTTCCTCCTCCAGAAAAGGAATTGCTGTTTGTCTTTTCGTCGGCGTTTTTGTAGCTATTTCCTTATTTGCAGGGTGGGGA
>BTPG01000007.1:82668861-82681085 GCA_036245525.1 Semisulcospira habei | reverse complement strand
AGCCCAACCCCCCTTACTAGGAGGACCAGGGGTTTTCTGTCGGGGTCACCTTCCCTTAGACCATGTTGGTTCACGGCACCTTATTTCATTCGGTGCATCCCTCTCGCGAGGGACCCCCTATCCACCACCAAGGGGACGCGCCTCAACGCCATATGGTCCCAGCGAGAGGTATGTTTGTGTTTGTTTCCTTTTATGCCCTGTAACACACCATAGGCAGACGACCCTTAGTCCCTCTGCAGTATGTAACAAAGAAGTGCACTGTTTGAGTGGGCATGCATGTTTTTAAATGGAAACCTATTAAATAATACACTAGCTTGCAGCCGACTATGAGCCCTAGACTATGACTAGATTATCAGTTCTTACTTTCTGTCAGTTTACCGAAACAACCAAATACCTCATCACTAGATGTCCCCGTTCTTTGGAACTGTTGTCGAAATGAACTCTAACAAAATGTATTCAAGAAGATCGACAGAAAATGTTATTTACGATGACCCCACAGAATGGGTACAATCACTTGGAATGGTACCTTTATTACGTTACATTATTTTTCGCGTCGTCGATGGCTAGGCACCTTAGTACAATCTGTTCTTACGTACTTATTTCAATCTTTTGACCAAATACTACATTGCAGGGGCCGTAGTACATCATTCGTACATGGCACTGGCGAATAAACTTGCTGTTGAAGAGGGGAAGGGGTAAGCTTAGGTAAGAGCCTTTTCACAACCGGCCCAAATATTGAAAAGCGGGGTGTGAGAAAGAGAGAGAGAGAGAGAGAGAGAGAGAGAGAGAGAGAGAGAGAGAGAGAGAGAGAGAGAGAGAGAGAGAGAGAGAGAGAGAGAGAGACTGAAAGAGACTGAGAGAGAGAGGATATTCAGCTTACAGTGTTGCGTGTACTCAGCAATATGTGTATGCCGCCACGGCTGCAGCTAGCTTTCACTCACTCGCACCACACTGATTTTACCTTCTCAGTTTGCATTGCAACCACGTATTCTTCGGTTTTTTTCCGTATTCGCCTATCCGCCATTTTTTTTATTTTGGACGGAAATTGCATAATAATCGATTTTTAGTCGTGGCCCTGCCTCTGATATTGTAAAGCATGTAAAACACTATCACTGCACCAAGTTCTGTGCATGTAACATAAACTGCTCAACTCTGTACACAGCGTGCTGTGTTTGTGTACTTGTTTCAGTCACTTGTTCAAATATTGATAAGCGCGTATGAGCCTGTCCGAGAGCAGAGATCTTGCTTTCATATATATAGCTGAGAAGAAAACGCTTATATTTAGGTTAGTTTTGGCGTGTCAGCCTGCCGGTCATTTTTTTTTTCGGAAATTGTGCAGCTATTTGTTTTTTAAAGAAGTACCCAATGGAGAAAGAAACACGCTTAGAAAGGGCAGTTACAACACAATTGTGACCCTCTCTCACAAAATCAATCTTAACTCGTACTTTGGATGTTTTGACATATGGACCACCATGGCATCATCATATAATCACCCTCATCCTCATGCAAAATGAAAAAAAAAAAAAAAAAAAAAAAAAAAAAAAACTACAGAATTTGCTGATTAATTTGACATATGGATACAATTTATTTTGGGGAAGCTGTGTTTATGGTTTGTCTTTTCTTGTACGGACAATTATCTCACGGGATCGGTGTTTGGGCCTAGTGTGTTCAGTCATTGACCTATAGTCAATCCATTTACCTGCACCTGTCACAGTACACCCAGACATAGAGTACCATGTGCCCCTGCACTCACAGGGGCTAATGTAAATCTGTGCCTCTTGCTGTGCGATACAATCCTCAGACTGAGGCAGCCATCTGGCAATAAGCCCTGTGGGAAAGTGTCCAGTCGTTGCTGAACTGGGGCACAACAGTCTCTCAGCCAGGCATAGAGTTTCATGTGCCTCTTCAGTCACAAGGGCTCATGAAAAGCATTACCTCTCTCTGTGCGATACAATTCATATTGCATCCTCATACGTGGCAGTCATCTAGGTTAAAGTCTACGACTGTTGACACGCAAACTGTGATCAGAAAGCAAGAAATCAACTGCGCTGTGTCTCCCCCGGGGTGAGAAGCCGACTGGCTTCTCCTTTTTAGGTATTGTCCGTGGACATGCATCTGTGCCCATCAGAGTAGCAATGTAGTCCTCGATGCCTGCCACCAGAAGGAAGGCGTTAAATGTCTTGATTTTGATCACTAAGTTGGTATACCTCACCCTGTTAAACGTACCAAAGGCGCCATTACTGCGATTTTCGCATCTGTCCGGTCGCCCAGAGTTGGTCCTGTGCACCAGAACTGCACGCGTAGGTAGTTTTCTGCACTTCAGTAGCGTGGTCTCGTACGTTCCCGCGGAAGATTGTGATCGCAGTCGAAAAACGGTTCGTTTTTGGTTTTATCGCCCCTCCCCCCCCCCCCCTCCCCCAAGCATAAAATCTTTGAGGGCGTACGTCCCTACTGGAAATACTGAGATAGGTTTTCGGGGGTGGTTCCTTCTCATCAGAACTTGCGCATTCCTGAATCAAGTCCATTGTCTCGTACTACGGCTGCGACGGTGCTTCCTGCCGCAAAGGGACGCAGATGTCGCAGTTACCACCATTTCACCAAATTTCAAATCCTAGTGGTTACCAAATCGTGTAATGTTTCGTGTTGCTAGCATAAGGATGCATTATTGCTGGATTGCGTATGGGAAATGGTTTATTCTTTATTCATATTATTTTGCAGCAATAAAACGTCACGTGATTTTTTCTCCGAGATTGCTCATTACACGCTCTAGCCAATCTGGTGCCGCACAGGTCTATACCTGCGTATTTCTCTGTGGGCTGGCGATTGGGTGCCTGATAGGCGGGGGCAGGGGATCTAACTGTTTGTCTGTCCAGCGCTGAGTGATTCCCCTTGGTTTGTGCACAAAACTTTATTTTGGCAAACGCCGACCAACCAGAGAGAGAATGCAGAGTAAGCACGTTTTGCAAAACACATCTGCGACGAGGAATCAGGTGAGGACAGTATATGAAAACTTGCCAAATGTGTATCTTGATCTGAATGGTGCAGTGTCTGGACTAAAAAGAGGTGATAAGACACAATCTTGCATTTTCTTTAATTCATCTTTTTCACCTGCATTCTAGCTACTGTACAAAATTGAGTAGTATCACTACTGATTTGATCCTGTTTGATCCTGTCACATGTGAACTCATGAGCTCAAACAAGCAGATTTCGCTCAGCACACACTATCAGGATGGTCAGTAGCTATGTTCTGTTACTTACTTTTATCCCTGAATAAATCACGGAATATTTGACAAACTGATTTAAACAATAACTCCTTCACAGGGACGGCAATACAAACTTGTGCGTGTGTGTATAATTACACTGTATTACATGACAGGTAATCTTTTTTTCTATGCCGCTTACACAACTATATCCAGGTGAGCCTGTGACACAAGATCGTTTATATCAAAATACAACCAACAGAAATGTCCAAAGTAACAACCATCAGACATGTCTTTAAAATATGCTTATTTTAGGCACTGGTTAGTTTTGATGTATCTGGAATGTGAAATTAATTAATGTGAATGCAGAGACAGATGATTTCCAGCAGCGAATAAATAAATCTGGCTCTTTAATAATAATAATAATAATAATACATGCGCAGAAAATATTGGTTGTGAAAATGTTGGTTGTTACGGTGAACATACGGTTAATAAATATGATCACATTCAGTCAGTTTGTCTTTTTTAATTATTCTCTATCAAAAGAAATTAATTGTAAAACATGTTCTCGCAGCTGGAAGTATGAAGAGTATTTTATTCCGATAGATATTACATTTTCTGTAACAATTGGTGTTGGATGTTACGGTGAACATACTCAGTTAATTTAAATCACAAAAACACAGTTCTTCGTGTGATTACCACATTTTACACAAAAATGTTCTTCAGTCATTGTCCTTAGATGAGATAACAGAAATACAAATATGTTCCTGTCACTCAACAGAGAAAAATGTTTGTTGTCACGCTGGACATGCTATATTGGACATACACATGAGAATCATCCATGGATTAGCTATTCTGATGAAAATGAAACTTCGTGAGAAATGCCAGTGTTTCAACAACAATGTCTCTTCATAGCGGAAACAAAAAAGAACTAATTTTCTGTTGCAGTGCGGTTTTCTTGACTAAATATGTCAGTTGCCGTTTTGCACAGGCTCAGGTATGTAGACATATTTTGAGATCCATGGCCCCTGTCAGCATTTTCCTATCCAGTGTTAGTGTTGAAGATGGTGATACAGAATGGTGATATGCACCGTTAGACAGTGCGACCCTACTTCAGTGAGAGTTTGTAATATTTTTTTGTTTGTTTTTTTAATACTATTTTAGCTCCACTTCCTTGTGTTGATCTATAGGGTTGACCAACTCAAAACCCAACCATTCTGTGAAGGCCACAGAAGAAAAAGGCAGCAAAATCAACAGAGAGGATTTGAGTGTGGCAGGGAGTCCAAGAGGGTGAAAACAGTGGTTAAAATTATGTCACGGACATATTTATGTTGTAAGTATTCATGATCTTGACAAAGATCATGTTTCATGATTGTGGGTCACAGGTATATTTCCCCCTGTACTGAATGTCTCACATAACATTACAAGCATTTCTACACTGTGCTAGCACTACTAAGCCCAGTGAATACAAGGGAGGCATATTTCTGTGTTAATAGTCTTGTCGAACAGGCACCCATGAATAGTGTCTGTCTAGTTTGAGTTAGAGCAAAGTTATTCTGTTAAAAAACAAACAGAAATATGGTAATGAAACTGTTGATGGATTTGTTTATATTATTCATTATGGGAGAATTTATTCATTAATTGCGCACTGCAACTTGAACTGAAAATTAACATCAGTGAAAGAAGACTGTATTGTCGAAGTGGTCACTGCCGTTTGTTTTTACTTTTTGAATACTGTAGGTGACCCAGATTCTTTTGTTATCTTGTGTTATCTCCATGACCAGATTTTGACAGGATAGTAAATCTCCACATGAAATCCCAGCCAGGAGCACTTACTCAAAAGAGGTGTGTCTTTGTATGTGCGCATTGAGCTTGTGTTTTAGATCCTCGTGAGCCAGTGCAGTCTGAGCTTCATGGCCCTGCAGATCATTAGATCCTTATGTCTCATCTTCACAGTCTTTTATTTTTATAAATATTTCAGCTCCACTTCTTTGTGCTGATCTAGAGTTGACCAACCCAACGCACAACCATTCTACAGACAGGCCAGAGAAGAAGAGAGAGCAGCATCAACAAAGGATTTCAGTGCTGGGCCCAAAAGAGACCTGCTCTTGTGAAAACAGTTTTGAGATGATGGTACTGGCATTTTACTTTGTTGTAAGGATTCACAATCAAAGAACATTATGTTCTAAGGATTGCTGGTCATAGACATATATTTCTGCGTTTGATGCCTCACCAGCATTGAAATCTACATTGTGCAGAAATGTGGAATTCATAGTGAGCAGGCGAGTTAAAGTATGTCTGTGATAATGACAATTTTTGTCCCGTGCTAAACTTTCGTTACGCAGTGCGATTAGAATGCTTACGAGCGTCAACATATTTCAACTATTTCAACAAATTATATATTATTCCTTGTACTGCTTATTAATTTTACTTACGATGTGCTTCAATAATGTAAATCAAATGAGTTTTGCACCGTTTTAAGTGGTAACATAGATTTTGATCTGGAAACTAGATGTGTCTTTGGTCCTTCCAGTTACGAGCGAGCGATATTTTTAGATCCTATTGGCTGTAAAGAACTCGTCTGATATGCTTCAAAAAAACTTATGACCAACCAGGAAGTTAAAAAAAATTGCAAAGTTGTTTATGAAAAATATTATACAAAAAGTGTGTGACGCTTGTAACACAGTACATATATTGCACAATTTTAGGATAATCTGCCTCTTTTAGGTTCACAGTACAGTATTTTAAAACAGAAAATGACAATCAAATAAAGTCACAGAGGTGCTGAGATCATTTGTGAGAAAGTGTGAGAAAGTGCTTAACGCAGGACACAGTAGACAGTATGCCCATTACATAACCAGTAGGCCAGAAACTTCAGTGCACCATTTGATGGACACTGAAGTACTTTCTGCAATTTTATCAAGGTCAGTTGTGTGTTGAAATTATTTTCAGATTCCTTGTTATTGGTCATTTTACTGTGTCCTGTGTTACAAGCATCACACAACATGTAAGACATACAAAACACCTCATAGCCCAAACACACATGACCTTCTCAAATGCAGATCCATATAGGTTAATTGCTCTCTGCTTTTGAAAAACTTAATTTTTTTTGCTTGCTTTCGAGGTGTGAACTTTTCGCACGGCAGTGCCCATTTAACATTACTAATCAGTACTCAGTTATAATCATACAATCCTCTTTTTCGCTGATGTTATTTTCAGTTAAACTGCAAGTACACAATTACAAATGACCTCCCACAACGCATAAGACAATCCCTCAGGAATTTCATTATCACAGACATACTTTAACTCGCCTGCTCACTAAGACTGTTAAATAGTATTTTTTCATCCTTTTGTCATGGGCATCTGTACTGCATTTTATGAATTCCACATTTCTGCACAATGTAGATTTCAATGCTGGTGAGGCATCAAACGCAGAAATATATGTCTATGACCAGCATCGTGGAATCGCCATTGAGACATCTCCGTACACTTCCAGTGTTGTTTTTGAAGTTACTCCCTGCCAAATTCACGGCGACGACGCTTGCATTTGGCTCCTTCGTTTTACTATATTTGTTTAAACGCTCCTAACTATTGGACACCCAAAATAAACCCGAGTCTTGTTGGATTTGATTCAGCCGTGTGTAAAAATGGTTCTTGTGATGCGTCTAGTGTGGTAGCTTGTCACTTCTCGCTCTCAGCTTCCACCGCTGGCTAGCAGTATTGCGAAAAGGAGGGCAGAATGCGTCAGTCTCTTTCTGCCCGTACATAGCCTCTCCAACAACAAGCCACTTGTAGTGCCTCCTCGCGGCGACACACGCCCGGTAACTGAGCACCTCAGGGACTCAGGATAAACTACAGGGGACTCGGAGGAGGTCTGGCCCCCAGACACGCGGCATGCAGGCCCACCGGTGTGTGGTTAGGCCCTGATGCCCGTGAACCTGACTCCCAACTATGGGCAAATAGCCCCACTGCCTTGTGGGTGCCTCGGGAGAGGCAAAGGGTAGGGGAGCAAACCCCGACAGAAAACCAACGAGACCGCAACGAAGTCGGAGTGTCGCTGGTCATAGTATAGTGTGGAAACCCGTCAGGGAAACGAGCACACGCGCAACCCCCATGGATTATGCCTCAGGTGGATATATAATCTTGACATCTACTCGGGAACACTGAAGAAGAAGATGAAGATTCTGCCACGTGGGTGCACACACCACACTTCTTTGTGGCCCACTTTGAAGCAGAGATCGAAAAAGATCTATAAATAGTACATGCAAATGAGGAAGAAACGAAATCTCGCGATCGAGAGACACAACAGGACAAGCGTGCGCTCGATTTTTCAGACCCCGCTGTTATTTACTACCGAGCAATCGCAAAATGTAACCGGTGGAAAATGATAGCATTTTAAATTATTTATATGGGTAAATAAGTCAGTTTGGAGTGAATGCAAGATATATTTTGCGCGATTTCTAAGCAGCTTTCAGGTGCCCACATTCTTATCTTGAAACACTAAAACCACGCTGTACAAGAATCTTGCATAACCATTTTAAATATTTATTTCTCAACCCATTTTCAAACACAATTATGCTTAAAAAGTGCAAAAAAAGACAAAATATTAAATGCGATATCACTTTTAACAGAGCATGCGTTTTCCTGATGAACTTTTGGCACAGTATCGTATATGTTTTACTTTTCGAACACTGCATGTGACATACTGTACTTACTTACTTACGCCTGTCACCCCTCACAGGGTTTAGGCCGTCGACGAGAGACCTCCAGCGACTCCTGTCCTGTGCTTTCTCCTTCTATTTTACTCCAGGTGGTTCCCAGTCTCTTGATGTCTGCTTGTCTCGACGCCAGGTGTTTCTCGGCAGGCCTCTTTTCCTCTTTCCATGGGGGTTCCATGACAATGCCTGTCGATAGTAATACTGGAAACTGGCTTTCTCAATCCATCCCCATCTTCTTCGCCCAATTTCATTCTCTGCTGTTATCTGCTCTGTTCTCTCTCCCATAGTCTGACGTTGCTGATCTTCTCTGGCCAGTGAATTTTCAAGATTCTTCTAAGGCAACTGTTTATGAAGATCTTTACTCTGTTGACTGTGATTTTTGTCATCTAAGTCCATATAGGAGAACTGCTTTTACGTTTGAGTTGAAAATCCGGACTTTGGTGTGTTGTGACAGCTCTCTGAAACTCCACACTTTTTTCAGGTGGAGAATGGCTTTACCGATTCGTGCTCTGACATCTGCATCAGTACCGCCTTTTTTGTCGATGATGTTCCCGAGATAGGTGAAGGACTCCACCTCCTCCAACGGGGTGCCAGCAAGAAAGACTGGTTCTTCCCTGGTTGGGTTCAGCCTCATTGTCTTTGTTTTCTGTTTGTGGATGGTGAGACCCACTTGGGACGAGATGTCAGCAGGCCTCGTGGTCTAATCCTGCATTTGCAGATGAGTGTGGGACAGTAAAGCCAAGTCGTCTGCAAAATCGAGGTCGTCAAGCTGTGTCCACAGTGTCCACTGTATTCCGCTTCTTCTCTGCTCGTGTCATGCCATCGTAGCTGCTCTTGATCAAGCACACGAGCTTTGTGGGTACACCGTAGCGTCGTAGGAGTTTCCACAAAGTCTCTCGGTCCACGGTGTCAAATGCTTTCTCGTAATCTACAAAGTTGACGTACAGCGGGGAACTCAACTCCAGAGACTGTTCCACGATGATGCGGAGAGTGCGATCTGGTCTGTACATGATCGTTTTGTCCTGAATCCTGCTTGCTGGTCTCTCAGCTGGGGGTCGACGGAGCTCTTCAGGATGATCCTGTTGAAGACCTTTCCTCTGTCGTTGGAACACTTGCTAAGGTCACCTTTCTTGGGAAGCTTGATTTAGGTACCCCTCCTTCCAGTCAGCCGGCATCACCTCCTCTTCCCATATCTTTCAAAACAGTGGATACAGCAGCTCTACTGTTGTCTCTAGGTCTGCTTTCATCCGCTGGGATGCCATCTGGCCCTGCTGCTTTGCCGTTCTTCCAAAATGCCACTGCTCTTCTGGTCTCTTCCCGGCTGGGTCTGTCACAGCTGATGGGTAGGTCAGTCTCTGCTGGCTGGATGTCTGGGGGGTCTGTTCAATAACTCTTCAAAATACTCGACCCATCTGTCGAGGGTCTGCTCAGTCTGCAATAGACTTGCCGTCTTTATCTTTTACTGGTCTTTCTGTATGGCCATACTTGCCCGACAATCTTCTGGTAATGTCGTAGAGCTGTTTCATGTTGCCGCTGCCAGCTGCCTTTTCTGCCTCTGCTGCCAGGCTGTCTGTGTAGGCTCTCTTGTCTGCCCTGATACTCCACATTGGGGTTGGCTTCCGAGTATTCGTCCTGTGCCCTTGCTTTGGCTGCTCTCGTGCGACTGTTGTTGACAACTGCTTTCTTCTGCTTCCTCATTTCTATCTTCTTCAAGGTCTGTGCCGACAGCCAGTCCTTGTGATGTTGTTTCCTGAACTCTACAGTGTCTTTGCAGGTTGAGTTCAGCGCCTCTCTAACTGCATTCCACTGCTGCTCTGTGGTGACCGCCTCCTCTTCATTTACTAGCTCCTGTAGCGCTTGAAACCGGTTGGACAGCACCAGTCTGAACTCTTCTCTCACTCCAGTCCCTCTCAGGAGGCCTACATTATAGCGCTGTCTTCTTTGTGCGGCTTTTCTTTAACTTGAGCTTTATTCTTAATGTAAGCAGATGTTGGTCTGAGGCGACAACTGTTCCCCTTCTCACTCAAACATCTTGGCGGGATCTTCTAAATTTCTTGCTAATGCAGATATGGTCTATTTGGTTCTCTGTAGTATGGTCAGGTGAGACCCAAGTTGCTTTGTGTATTCTGTGTGGGAAGATGCTGCCTCCAATGACAAGTCTGTTTAGAGCACAAAAGTCGACAAACCTCTCCCCGTTCTCACTCATCTCCCCTAGTCCCTGTCTCCCCATCACCTCTTCGTATCCGGTGTTGTTCTCCCCTATTTTGGCATTAAAATCGCCCATTTTGTCCACAGCACTCTGGAGTCGGTCGTAGAACTCTTGTTTCTCTTCACTGTTATTAGTGGGCGCATAACACTGGATGACGTTTAGCTTAATCTTTTGTCTGGTTCTAAAGGCTGCTGTGATAATTCTTGGCCCAAGAGGTTCCCAGCCCATCAGCGCTCCCTGTGCCACTGGTGACAAGCATGAATGCTACACCTTCTGTATGGGGGGGGGGGGGGGGGGGTGTGCATTCTGCTCTTCCTGACCTGAATTCAGAATCATCTCCCGACTTAACAGCCTTTTCTTGCACAGTCTGTGTCCATCTGGCTTCACTGATACCTAGCAGGGTAAGGTTGTACTTTTGCATTTCCGCTGCTATCTGGGCGGTCTTGCCGCTCTGGTACATGGTCTTGACATTTCATGTGCCCATGATTGTGTCCCGGCCCTGGATAGAGAGAGGCGGCTCGGTCTTGTGGCTTCCGAAGACTTCCGGCTTTCACCACACGACGTCATAAATCTTCTGTTAGAAGAATCTTCCTCCTCCAGGAAAGGAATTGCTGTTTGTCTATTCGTCGGCGTTTCTGTAGCTATTTATTTATTTGCAGGGTGGGGAAGCTACCCCCCTTGCTAGGAGGACCAGGGTTTTTCTATCGGGGTCTCCTTCCCTTGGTTCACGGCACCTTATTTCATTCGGTGCACCCCTCTCGCGAGGGGCGGGGTATCCACCACGCAGGGGACGCGAGTCAACGCCATATGGTCCCAGCGCGAGGGACACACCTTAATTGTGTTACTCTGTATGTGATATGTATATTGTGTGGCACGGCATGACCAGATGATGACAAGACAGTAACAATCTCCATATGAACTCCCAGTCATAAGCACTTGCTCAGCAGAGCTGTGTCTTTGTTTGTGCACATTGAGAGAGATTCACTGCAGGCTGAGATATCTTTTCATGGGCCTTTCATGCAAAACAGCACATTCTTATGAGTCTCATCTTCACAGTCTTTTCAGGAACTCTTAGAACGATACAGGGTTTCTTAGGATCTTTCAGGGTGCATGAGGATCGTTGAGTGCGCAGGAGCTCTCAGTATAGCTGAGCATTGTATGAATAAAATAAATGCTAATTACATTTATTAAGTAATTAAAGTTCTATTTGATAAATGTGTACAATTGTGCAAGGCTGTCAGCTGCTTTCAATAACTATTATTTTGTTTTCCTCTTTGAAGGCACCAACGTTGAAATAAGGAACTATTATCCAGGACTGTATGAATATATACTGTCATTTCCATTACAGACTGCAGTCCTTGAAAGATATTAACGATGGTACAAACTGCCAACTATGTCATGGGAATCCCGTAAGTGTAACAGTGCATTTGATGTTCTGTTTCCAACCAAAATGTGTGATCACTTATGTGCAAATTCTATGATTTTTCAGCTGAAGAAAATATTTTGGAGTTTTTAATATATCAATCGCTCGAAACAACACACGCGCACACACACACACACACACACACACACACACACACACACACACACACACACACACACACAAACAAACAAACAAACAAACAAACCACCAACTTTGGATTAAAAAAAATTACAAACACTAGTTGTTTTTTTGTTGTTTTTTGGGGTTCACGTGCGAAGCAAAAGTAGGTCTTTGTTTTGGGCCAGTGGTCGTCCGTCCGTCGGCCGTACGTTGGCATTTTCTAGGAGACAATTCAAGCCGCAGATTTCAGGCTTGGCCCATGGATACTTTGTCACCTTTATAAACATACCAATTTCAGTGACCTCACGAAGGTCAAGTTCACAGGGGATCAAGAAATAGCTCAAAAATAGCTATGTTTTTACATAATTTATTTATTTTTATCAAATACTATTCACAAATTCAAAACCAAACATCGTACAAATATACCTGATGATACTAATTTGTTTGATCCCTCAGAAAGGTCAAGGCTCACAAGAGCTCAGGAAATGGGTCCAAAATTGCCATATTTTCACAAAAGATGTTCTTTCTCAAATACTATTCACAACTTCAAACCC
>BTPG01000007.1:82624194-82668361 GCA_036245525.1 Semisulcospira habei | reverse complement strand
TTTTACGGTATATAAAGATCAGACATTTACATAACATTAGGGTAACAATTCAACGTAGGACAGCGATTTTTGCACAGTGTAGTCCCACATTCTTCTCACCGTAGGCCATCTCGGCGCAAACCGCGACCATTCCTGCACAACGTAGTCCCAATATCAGGCTCGAAAGAGGCTAAAATTCCATAAACAGAATACCACTTGTACAACCCGCAAGAATGTTGATAAGTGCATTTAGTATAGTGTGGACGCTGTTTTGCAGCAGAATCTGTCTCAACGAATCGGACACGTTATTTATCAAATTTTGCACACCAAAAGGTCACCGATTTCTTCATGTTATGATAATTATGACAGCTTTCGTAATTCTGCAAAGAGCAGCAGGTGTGCCAATCTATTTGCAGCTAGCAGATGTTGAACTGAACAACATCGACATATTTTGTCAGATACAAGCATAAATTCTGCAGCCTAGTGCGACTTTTGACACACCGTAGTCCTGAACTTAATGCTCTGAGTTTCACGATTAGCGGTGGCTTGGTGGTTTTTGGCTCTGCTTTAATTTGTGTGAAATCTGGTTGACTTTACCTAGAAACATGATACACTTCATGCTCTAATAAAAGTGCTCTGATGTGTGTATGTGTGTGTGTGTGTGTGTGTGTGTGTGTGTGTGTGTGTGTGTGTGTGTGTGTGTGTGCGTGCGAGTGTGCGCGCGCGCTTCAAATATCTCCAAGATGCATAGAGTGAAAGCATCCGGGGGTAGGGGAGGGAAAAGTGTGCCTCCCACCCCCCACCCTCAAATATCTCCAAGAGGCATAGAGTGAAAGCATCGCTGGGTAGGGGAGGGAAAAGTGTGCCTCCCCCCCCCCCCACCCCATACAGACTCACCCCAGATCCGCCTCTGTTAATATGTGCTTTTAAGATTATAATGATGTTTTTAGCCTCACTTTATGTCTTTTAGGTTCACGTTGAAACATACTCTTTTGGCAATCATTTTAATGCCACTATCTGCATTTGTGACGTTGCTAGGAGGGAAGAGTGTAAGATGCACATATGTCATTTAGCTTGATGATAGTTTGTTCTTGATGTTATTATTTCAAAGTAAAGTCTAAGATCATCGAGTGTGTTTGTTTTGTAGATTAAAAGTTTTACGTCCCATATGCCTAAGAGATGTTTCCATATATCGGCACGACAGCGATGCAAACGTGGTGGCTACAGAGATTCCAATCCAGAAAACAGAAATAAAGCGTTTCCATATGCAATAAGCGACAACAGTGTGACAACCGGCACACTCAACAAAATTATATCGCCCCATCGAGTGATTCAAAGGCGTTTCAGCCGTTAAACATAGCGTTTTCAGCAAATCGACCCAATTCTTATACAGTGGCGCAATTTTCTGCTTGCTGCTCAGCTACTTACTGTCGCGTAACACAATAGAAACACAATCTATTTCCAGATATCGTCGCGACAATTTCGTGCTTTTGTTTTGAATTCTAAAAATGTCTCGAATACTCAAAATCACACACCCTTCACTGCTAAATCATGTCGAAATTGCCTTTGAATCGATTTACTGAATAGAATTTTGTCTAGCCGCTGTCGCTTGTCGCCTTGCTTCGGGGTCGCGTTTACACTACTTCTTACACTATGTTCTCGACTTTTGTCGCTGTCGCCACCGCTTTCGTGTCGCCTTCTCGCGGAATTGCAGCTACTCGCAATTTTAAACCCATACAGAACCTCTAGGATTGACTTCTTCAAGTTCACTACGGTCCCAGCCCATCTGTAGACTTAACTCCTACACTGCCCAAGCAAACGTAACACCCTTTTTGCGCCGTTTTAACAACATATGTATAGACTCATATTTTATGTTTTGCAAGAAAAAAAGCTTCCTTCTCTTGTTTTAAGGGTGACAAAACAGCCACGATTTGAAAACGTCCAGAAATATTTGCACCAAAAGTCAGATTTAGATTGACCGGTGCTGGAGGATTGTGATCATACACCGCCACACAAGATGTAAAAATTTATCTGCAAAAGGATGTATTTTATTTTAATAAATCTTATTACCAACATTTCAAACATGAGAATCAATGAATCTTTATTTTACAACGGTAAAGATATTAACAATGCCAGGGGCAATGTCATTTTTCAAATCTGCCGTTATGAAGCAGCACAAGGCATGCATGGAGTTAGCATGTTTGACCATTATTGAAATCTGGCTTTAGGCCAAATGTTCAGAAAACTGCCATTCCATTTCGAGTGATTAAAAAATAAAATTTGCCACCAAGTATTTTTTTTTTTGTGGTGGTCGATAAACAGGGGCGATAGTGCTTGCCCCTTTGGTAAGCTGGCTCCAGCTCTCTCCATCCCTGAATCATCTTGAATGCGCCTGTGGAGGATAGTTACCATCAACCTGGGGATGTAAGGATGGCAAATGCCACCAGCGTACCTGCATTCTCATGAGAATGTCTCCCTCTTGTAGATGGAAGAAACTTTCTAAATGACTGTTCTGTCTCCACCAAAAAGCAGGAATTCAACTTTCTGCAAATTTTTAAAAGGCTGAATCAGTCTTCAGAACTTAGGACTGTCACCCACAACGACATGTAGTCTCAACAAATGTAGCAAACAACTGCCTATGTGTATTCTACAATATTTTTAGTTTCTATTAAAAAAATTGACACAAACAGCTCTTCTTCCTTTTCTCCTCTCTTACCTCAGTGTTACAAAGCTGTGTCGTAGCTTTTTCAAGAAAAATTCTACTAACCACAAATTTTCACCTTGCTGTCACGCAAGCCAGAAGTGGCTAACAATATCCTTGCACTTGTTCTACTATTCTGAAAGAAAATGGCATTCGTCCACAGATAAAAGAAATGAGTGTTATACTAAATTTTAAATCATGTCATGTCAGTCTCTTGGAATCATTGCAACTAAAGTCTCTACCGACAGCCAAAGGATAAATGCAAGATTTGAAGCATGTGTAATAAATATTCTTTACCCAATACAACCAGTCCTCTGTCCCTTGCCTCCTCAGTGACATCCTGCTGATGCTCGGTCCATGCAGCATCAACTGCTGGGATAACATAGTTCTGGGAAACAATTTTAAGATTCAGCATTAGCGCAAACAGCCGAACCTTACAAAAATTGTTCCCCAACTGAGGCTGTCACAACGTCGCCAGCATGGAACCTGTACTTCATGACAGGCTTGGGTCACATGCTTTTTGCTGCATACCTGAGACAAAAAAGGATGATTTTTCATTGTTACAAGGGAAGAAATTTACATAGATTTACAAATTTCTGTCAATGTGTCTGAAAAATCATCCTTTGTTCATCATCATATCTGAAGTTTGTTACAAGGGAAGAAATTTACATAGATTTACAAATTTCTGTCAAACTTCAGATATAACAACAATGAAAATTTGGTGATATTTTTATCCAAAAAATGTACTATATTTAGGTTTCAAGTATATTCAGAATGATTTGTGTCACCTGTTATGCCTAGTTCTGGTCCGCAGCTGTTTCTCTTATATGGCCAAAATATTGCAAAAACAAGGAAAAAACTTTTAAAACACTGAAATCGATATTTTTACTAGATCTCTCTGATGAGATCCTACATGATCTTCACAACTTGCAATTTTGTTACAGATGAAAAAAAACTCCAGGTGCCTTTATCACAGAATCCTACCAAATACTCTTCAACCTAATGCATTCTAACTGCATTAAGATCTTCAAATCCCCAGATACAAAACTGTGTAGTTCACTTTCCTGTAAATGTAATGTAACGTCTTGACTGCAAAATAATGGACACTAAAACATTTTGGGTGAAACTTGGCCGTGGTATATTACTGAGGTATCGTTGAATAAGACTATTGCAATTCTTTTCATTTAGAGATTTCACAGTTTGCTTCTACTAATCATGAATCTAACCAGTTTGCATCCAACCGGTGTATTTAAGTTGTCCTGCAAGGTTGTCCTAGTGCCAATAACTGAAAACCACTACATCTCATGTGGATAGTGACTGGCCTAGTGAATCTGATTTGGATCCATAATCGTGAAACACATGAACATTCATCAACGTCAATAATGGAACCTAATTATATTACGAATCCTGCCTCCAAAGCTTCAATATTTGCAGACTTACTCACTTCAAAGACAGCACAGACCCGTAAACCTAACCTGGATGGGTTGGTAGTCTTGACAGGTTGTGATTGATGTGGCTGCCAGCTCAATCACTTTGTCCAAGTAGACAAGGCAAATTATCTACTCGCTCACAATCATTAGATGCCACACCCAATCACCACTCAACAGGGTGGCACCGCTTGCTCTACTTCCTCGTCGCCCGGTGGACAACCATAAACAAAGTCTTCCAATTCAATTGCTTCTGTGTTTTCCTTTACTTGGTTATCTCTGCGAATGCAAATTGGATGCAAGAAATGTTTTTCTTTTTTATGCGTTTCCTCTTTAATCCGACAGTACCTGTAATCTCCTGGTTCAGGCAACGCAGTGATGCAAAAACAGTTACAATATGTCAATACTATTGCAAATATAGTGTATAACAGAAGAAAAAGACTGATCATGCCTGCAGTTACATGCCAAACATGAATCACACTCAATAAAAAACTTGTACTAGCACGGCAACACATCTGAAAGTTTCATAATTACAGATTTTGTGTTTGAAGAAAACTGTGGCTCTAATTTGAGCATCAGTGCCCCCAATGTATTTCAAAAATTATATGAACAAATTTCATGTTTAGTCTTTTGCTGTAATGTTCCAACTCATTCTTAAAAAAATAGCTTCAGAAGAGTAAAATAAAATAACAAACTTTGATTCCAGTTTCTGAAACAAGGTACTAATTACTTCAGCAATTCCTGATTTTATTCTAGCAATACAATTTCGCACACTCATTTACTTTTAACAAAGGCGTCGCCCAAAGCCAAAAAATGCACTCAATCAGAGTAGCTCCAAGGGACGTAATTTTTTTTTAATTAAATTCTGAGAATGCTCTGCTAATGCCATGGAATTTCCAGGCTGGTAAGCTTGCATTGTGTCATCAGGACATCAGCTGCCCTTTGTGACTGCATCGCTTATTAGATCTTTTGAGCCTTCCACTGAACACCTATCACATAAAGCAATAGGGACCACCCCCAGGCGCCCCGCCACCCGCTGGAGAATATCCAGTGTTCCCCCCGAAGGGGGATGCTAGAAAATATGCCCAAAAAGATTTTGGACCTGCTGAGTAGATTTAAAGTTTTTGCCGCCTACGACCGGTTTCGCCCCAAGTTGGGGCTCTTCAGGTGGGCATACGGCGTAACCTGAAATTGCAAACACAACGCATGTACTAGAAGCCGCTGAAAGGGCAGCTGATGTCCTGATGACACAATGCAAGCTTACCAGCCTGGAAATTCCATGGCATTAGCACAGCATTCTCAGAATTTAATTTAAAAAAAAATTACGTCCTTTGGAGCTACTCTGATTGAGTGCATTTTTGGGCTTTGGGCGACGCCTTTGTTAAAAGTAAAGAATAATTGTACCACAAAATTGCCTAAGTGTTGCCTTTTCAAAATTAGTCTGTCTTCTTCCACTGCAACACCTCATAAAGATTTAGGGATGCAATCCACGCTGGACTAGTGGTTGCTACCAGTCAAATTCTGGAGGCGGCTTCTAGTACATGCGTTGTGTTTGCAATTTCAGGTTACGCCGTATGCCTACCTGAAGAGCCCCACCTTGGGGCGAAACCGGTCGTAGGCGGCAAAAACTTTATATCTATTCAGCAGGTCCAAAATCTGTTTGGGAATATTTTCTAGCATCCCCCCTCGGGGGGAACACTGGATATTCTCCAGCGGGTGGCGGGGCGCCTGGGGGTAGTCCCTATTGCTTTATGTGATAGGTGTTCAGTGGAAGGCTCAAAAGATCTAATAAGCGATGCAGTCACAAAGGGCAGCTGATGTCCTGATGACACAATGCAAGCTTACCAGCCTGGAAATTCCATGGCATTAGCACAGCATTCTCAGAATTTAATAAAAAAAAAAATTATATATATAAATAAATTCTGAGAATGCTGTGCTAATGCCATGGAAATCCAGGCTGGTAAGCTTGCATTGTGTCATCAGGACATCAGCTGTCCTTTTGTGACTGCATCGCTTATTAGATCTTTTGAGCCTTCCACTGAACACCTACTACATAAAGTAATAGGGACTACCCCCAGGCGCCCCGCAACCCGCTGGAGAATATCCAGTCCTCCCCCCGAGAGGGGAGGCTAGTGCATGAATATTCCCAAATAGATCTTGGACCTGCTGGATAGATTTAAGATTTTGCCGCCTACGACCGGTTTCGACCCAAGGTGGGTCTCATCAGGTGGCATACGGCGTAACCTGAAATTGCAAACACAACGCAATTACTAGAAGCCGCCTCCAGAATTTGACTGGTAGCAACCACTAATCCAGCGTGGATTGCATCCCTAAAGCTTTATGGGGTGTTGCAGTGGAAGAAGACTGACTAATTTTGAAAAGGCAACAGAGATAAGCAAATGAGAGAGTACATCGACTCCTAAATCAATAATGCCGTATCGATAGTTCTAAACCAGGGTGAAGTACGTACGTAATTACATTACGGTCCAGAACTTTCAATCTCCCGTTATCTTAGTTGGCGTTCCTGAGAAATTGCTACTACACTATTCACTCCAGGTAATATTACATGTCGGGTAAAGCTTCCTTGTTTAACTGCGTCCCCACACCTCTCTCCCCCTCTCCCCCTCCCCTCCCACACACATCCTGTACTAGTACACGCCGTCTCTCAAACCCACCCCTTACCCCCACCCCTTACCCCCACACCCCACCCCACCCTACAAAGCCCGACACACTCACACGTCACCCACCCCACTCCCCACACAGGCAACCATCTCGCACACACATATCAGGCCAAACAAATCCGTTCTGTGTCAACCCTTCACATTTATGCCACTATGTCACTAGTACAGATTTTCGCGTTCTTTGTCAACCCTTCACATTTATGTCACTATGTCACTAATACAAATAAAAATTGTGGGACAAACATTGAAAATAGGTTTTTCTCCAAATATAGTTCACCAGGCCATTCCTTAATAATCAGGACACGCAACGTTAGTGGAAGAATAGAGAAAATAATTTTGTTTTCTGTTTCAACGTCTGACAAAGAAAGTGTGGAGAAAAACATGTTGTTTTCATTCCAAGCACACATCTACCACGCATTTGAAATTGAAAGACAAAACCCAATACTCTACTCTTAGTGTGGGACCTCAGTGATACAAAGTCACTATACACCACGCACCCTGTTTACGAGTGTTTTAGATCAACAAATCACGCCAGGAGAGAATGGGCATGCCTGAAATCGGGTGCCTGTATCTGTCAGTACCCGAGTCAAGGACACCAGCTATCGCTTGAGTGGGTTTATTGCCTTCCAACCGGGCCAGAGCAGGAAGAAAATACGGCCAGCCAGCTTTTGCGTAGTCTTATAACACCTGCCGTAGGGTGTATTTACTAGATTGCGTCCATTTCATGACCAGGAAGGTGTCCTTGAAATCGGTTGTGAAAGGGGTACCTTTTTATTTTTAGTGGAGACGACCCTGTACTCACTTTCACTAACACCTGCCGTGTGTGTGTGGGTTAGTGAGTTTATTAGAATGCACCCCTTTCATGACCAGATAGGCATGCATAGTGTTTTGTACACACATTTTATATATTGAGTTTTAAAAATGAACTTAATGACCCTTGACCCCCATTGTGGCCTATTCGTTGGCGCCATGGGCTGTGGAAAAACTGAATTTGTTCTTAACCTCTTACAAACAAGATATATACATCATTTTGAAAACATAGTAATATTTTGTCCTACTATAAAACGCAATAAAGCATATCACAACCGTTTATTCATTTGGACTGACAGCAATATCTATTTAGTCGACCCTGAGAAAAAACTGATTACCTACAATATTTTACAAAGCAATTTGAAGGACAGCCAACCCTGTTCATTGTTGATGACTGTTCTGCAGAGAAAGACATTGTCAAGAAGAGAAATACATTGGCAGAACTGGCCTTCAGTGGCAGACATGCAAACATCAGTGTATGGATTCTCACTCAGAAATATAATGCTGTACTGAAAGATTTTCGTGAGCAGTTAAAGTTTATCTGTTTGTTTTACTGTAAAGATCGTGACAGCTTTGAAGACTGTCTCAGAGAGAACGATGTTATACCAAATAAACATGAACGAGACTGTGAAAAACAAACTGAAATTGACCAAGCATCTAAAGCTTATTTTAAAGACAGATCAGCCCACAGGGTATGGGTTAGTGAATTAATTTAGCCATATGGTTTGTCCATAAAAATGATAGACAGAAAAACCATTGACATCACAGACTGCTTCAAAGATGTTAAGTGCATTTATGACTTTAAAACGCATGTTAAAAAGCCGTTTGAGCTCGGTATAAAACTCTCAAAACCGACACTGATAAGCATCAAACTGCCTATCTTTTTCCACAATCTCAAAGGGTATGATTCACATATTATCATGCAGGCTGTGGATGAGTCTTACAAAAAAATTAGTTGTATTGCCCAGACAACTGAAAAATACTTGACTTTTAGGCTGGACAACAAATTAGCATTTTACGACTCCATGCAACATTTGTCCTTAGGGCTTGCTAGTCTCGCAGAAGGACTGACTCAGTTTCCAATAACAAGTAAATATTTTGAGCCAGAATTGATTAAGAAAGGAATCTATCCCTACAAGTACATCAGTGACTGGGTAGTGTTTGAAGAAAGGAGACTGCCTCCAAAAGAGAAATTTTATTCTACACTAAATGGCAAAGGTATTTCTGACTCCGATTACCAGCACGCACTTGATGCATGGGGTAAACTAGGGTGTGAAACGATTGGTGACTATCATGACCAGTACTTGAAAGCTGATGTTTGCTTGCTAGCAGACGTATTTGAAAGTTATCGTGGAAAGGGTTTGTTACACTAGTCTTGACCCAGCTTGCTACATAACTAGTCCTGGCATGACATGGGATGCATTTTTGAAATCCAGCAAGATATCTATAGACCTGTTGTCGGATCGTACGATGGGTGAAATGGTGGAACGTGGATTGAGGGGTGGGATTAGTATTGCAGCGAACAATTATGCCAGAGCCAACAACAAATATCTGGACGTTCATTACGTACGTGGACGCTAACAATTTGTATGGGTTCGCAATGTGTGAGTTATTGCCCTTGAAAAACTTTTGTCTGTATGATTTGTCACAGTATGACATAACACAGTTAACAAACTATATTATGAGTCATGACCGAAACGACGCAAAGGGTTGGATCTTTGAAGTAGACCTGGAGTACCCACGCCACCTACATGATTACCACAATGATTATCCGTTGGCTGTTGAGAAAATGAGTATGACGGGTAAAAAAGAAGACACCAAACTTGTGCCAAATCTGAATGACAAATTCAATTACGTTTGCCACTATCGCGTGTTACAGTTTTACATCAGACACGGGCTAGTACTAAACAAAGTTCACAGGGGTATTCAATTTGAGCAAAGTGCTTTCATGAAAGATTACATATTTTTCTCGCTCGTTATTAACGAGCTAGCTGAACAGTTATTTATAGATGGAAAACATGGCATTCAATTGTGGTCAGGACTAGTGGAATTGTTTGTTTTACTTTTTGCCGACGATTTAGTGTTACTTTCATGTTCACCATCTGGTCTACAAAACCAGATTAATTGTCTAGTTAGTACTTGCGGTAAACTAGGGCTGCAAATCAACTGTGACAAAATTAAAGTCATGGTTTTCAGGAAAGGTGGTTTCCTGAGTAAATGTGAAAAATGGTTTATTGGAAGTGAACAACTCGAAGTAGTAAACAGTTACGTTTATTTAGGTTTTACTTTCACAACGACAATGAGTACCTTCCAGAGCGCAAAACAGCTAGCCGTTAAGGGAAAGAGAGCGACCACCGATATTATTAGAGCCCTGCGGCGCATTGATGGTATGACAAAAGAAACATTTTTCAAACTCTTTGATTCAGTCGTACAACCAACACTCTTGTATGCTTCTGAAATATGGGGCCTCCTCCACGACGATAGTCCCATTGAGAAAGTACACCTGTACGCCTGTAAAAAGTTTCTTTCTGTCCCTGTCCGAACCCCCACTGACATGGTATACGGCGAGCTTGGAAGGTACCCACTGTTGGTGAATTGTTGTAAGCAAGCATATCTGTTGTTGTCAAATTTAGATAACAACGGAAAACTAAATTGGGTATCAAAAGTACGAGCCACTCTAGAGAATACAGGGTTTAATTTTGTTTGGATGAACCAAGGAGTAGGGAATGAAAGACGATTTATGTCTGAGTTTAAGCAGAGACTTGTCGATGTTGTTCGTCAAGAATGGTTCGCTGGCCTCAGGGACAGTCAACGTTTTCGGCTGTACAGAACGTATAAGTTTACTTTGGAGCCTGAATCGTACTTTAAAGATATTCGAATAAAATGTTTCAGAGATACCCTGGTGCGCTTTAGGCTCGGAGTAAGTGATATCCAGACGCACAGGAATCGTTTTATTCGAAGCGTTACTGATGGAGTAAATGACTGTCCCTTTTGCCCACAAACTATCGAAGACGAAGCTCACGTTGTGTTTCACTGCCCGAAGTATATAGACTTGCGTCCGGATTTTTGGGCAACTGTAGATAACAACCGTGAAAGTGTTTTACTCACTCAGTTGTTATCCTGCGAAAGTGCATCTAGAACGAGACAGTTTGCATGGTTTCTTTTTAAATGTTTCGAGAGACGAAAAAGAGAAACAACGATATGTTCCAATGATTGATTGGTTACCTCTGTGTCACATAATACTGTCTTTTTATAAAAACTGTCTTTTCAACTTGGAATGTCAGTATACCCCAGGTAATATTCTTGTTGTGTTGAACTGATATATGTAACCGCTCTCCATGTGAAAATGGCCGAAGTGCCAACATCAATAAAAACTCTTGACTTGACTTGACTTAACTTGACTAAACAAAGTTCACAGGGGTATTCAATTTGAGCAAAGTGCTTTCATGAAAGATTACATAATGAAGAACACAACATTGCGTGCCAGAGACGGCAACACTGCATTTGACAAAGACTTCTTTAAGCTTATGAACAATGCCTGTTTTGGTAAGACTATGGAAAATCCTCATCACCGCAAAGATGTGAGACTGGTCACAACTGAATCGGTTGCAATTAAACTTACAGGCAAGCCACAGTAAGAGTTTCATTCATCATTGTATGCAGTGTCACTCAAAAAAAAAGATTGTCAAACTGGACAAGCCAGTATTCATTGGTATGGCAATTCTTGAGTTATCAAAACTGCTGATGCTTGAATTCTACTATGATTACTTCAAAACCAAAGTATCCTGAGTGTCGTCTGCTATACACTGACACTGACTCTATGATCATAGATGTGCCTACTGAAGACTTTTATGAAGACATCAAAACAGAACTGCATATGTATGACACGTCTGATTATCCTAAAGACCATCCATTATATAGCACACAGAATAAGAAAGTGCCTGGAAAATTTAAAGACGAACTGAATGGTGTGCCTATAGTTGAGTACGTTGGACTGAGATCAAAAATGTATTCTATACTGCACCAGAAGGGCAGTCAGTCCAAAGCCAAAGGTATAAAAAAAAAAACAGCGATAAAAAATAAAGACATCCGTCATGAACATTATAAGCAAGTATTAGATGGAGAACTGATGCCTGATTATCCAAACAAGTCACTGAGATCAAATAGACACAATCTTGAAATGATCCAAACACATAAGAAGTCACTTGCAGTAGTGGACACAAAACGCGTGTTTCACACTAAGGAAAAGGCTTATGCACCTGGACATTACAGGCTCAAGTTATCTGAAGAAATAGCTGATGAACTGGTTGATGAACTAATCAATGAATTAGTTGATGAAATGGTTAAAAATGTGTAACAGTGTCTGGAGGAATAATTTGTAATTCTTCTCTGACAAATGCCCTCTGAGGCGCAGGCTCATACAGATAATAAATCGATGCATCAGCACCAGGAAGTATTTTTTTTTATATTGTGAACGGATGTAGACCAAATCGGATCAGTTGCCCTACGTCTGACGTCATTCTAGGCCTCGCCAGGTTGATACAAATATCTTACCTGTTTTGTAAACAAGCTTGTTGTTTTTATTTCTGACGCTGACGGTATTGTTTTCAATTTAATAGCATCAACAGGTTTAGGGTGACCTTCATTATTCATTGCTTTTATCACAGACGGTAATCTCTTAACCCACTCAGTGTTCCGGGTGTCATGCATGAGTTCCTTAGAATACTATAGCTGAAAAGTCTCTCCGATAATTGCTTGTTAAAGTTTTCTACAATTGCCTGTGATCTGTGCACGCCTGGTATGCCTCTCCGCACTAGCACTCCATGCTTTACAAATAATTGATTAACAGCGCCTTTAAATTCACTCCCATCATCGACTTGCACAAGCCTAGGAAATTTTAAAGGGCCTCGACTATATATCACAATGCAGTGGCTACTGTTACAGCATTTTTGTCAGTTATGGGTTCGGCATCCTTATACCTTGAAGCTATGTCGACAACAGTTAATGCATACTTGTATCGTTTCTTTCTTATTGTATCATGTGGTAGGAACAGGAGATCCATTTGATGGGTGTCATTAGGGATAGTGTTTACAAAATGAGGTCTTGTTATTTTTCTTGGAGCAGGAAGATATATTTGCCAAATAGCCTGTTTTTGTAGCCACTGTTTTATTTTTTCGAGTGTGACATCACCACCCACAGCCGCATGCAATTTTTCTATTGCAGTTTTCCCTTTCCAGTAGCCAATAGGGGAGTAATATATTTTTGATAGTTTAGCTCCGAAGTCTGTCATTTCTTCTAGCAATAAAAACTCCTGTAAAATATACTAATGTCATTCCTACTAGAACAAATATTATTTCTCCATTTCTTTGTTCTGGGCTTGGTTGATAATAGTCGCTAAGTTTTGGTCGTGGGATGGTCATGTCTTCGCCAGTAACAAGAAAGTGTTCCCTGATCGCGTCATCGACATTAGAAAATGTATGCTGTGCATGACCCTCAAGCCTGAGTTTTTCATTGATGAAATCAAGTTTCTCTATTCTTTGCTTCTCATAATCTTGTTGGGCTTGTGCCAGTTTTTCAAATGCCTCATTGTGACGCTTCATTTCTTCTGCAGATTCCTCTCTACCCATTTTTGAAAAGAGATAGTTTGATCCACTAAATGCCAATGCGTTAACAACTGCTCCACCAATCATAATAGCTATAGTTGCCATACTTTTTATTTACATATAAACATTTTCTGGAATAATTCCTTGCTTAACAAGAAGGTCTTTTGTGGCAATCGATGCTGTGACAACTGCTACTAGCCTAAGCTGTCTTCGAAGTCTAATCTACTCAAGTCTGCTGATTTCATTTTGAGAAGACTTTTCCCCAGCATAGAATAAGCAACTGTTAGCCTGCTTATTACGGCAGAGTGATAGACAAGATTCATGATGTTCTTTGCGTCGCTCATTTTCTTACGCCACAAAAATTAAAATAATAAATTTATTTACTGCATGTAAAATGGGTCCAAAGGTTTTGACACTGCTGGTAATGTGAAGACTTCTTCTTTTATTTTTGGAGTGCTTGATTTTTTGGACACTGTTCGAGTGTTTGGTTTGTATTTTTTGTATAATTGGTAACCTACGTAAACAAATCCTACAGCAAATCCAGCAACTATATATTTTGTTGTTTCAGGTTTAGACTCAGTTGTTTGTCTCTCACTTTGTGGGGGGTGTGAGGGTGTTGGTCCTGACGGTAGTAACACTGGTGCTGTTGATGGTGTGTCAGTTACATTAGTCTTTTGTGTTAATGCCTGAAGCTGTAATTTTTTTGGTCTGTTATATTCAGCTAATTTTTTCCCTGCCTCTATTCGACCTGGACTTTTAGCCTTCGTCACTGTTTGAACCTGTGTCAAGACAGGACTCTGATGTGGAGTCGTCTGGGTCTCGTCCATTTTCTTCTAATTTAAAATTTATTTTAGAAAAGTCAATATGACTCCCAGTTACAAGCAAGGTTACCACAGGAGCAAGGTAATTGCCAAACTTGTAAAACATAAGGCATGCTAATTTGCCTATTGAACTTGAAACTATGGGGTTGCTTTCTAGATCATGTGACAGACTGTCAGTATCTACAGGTAGGAAGTGACTCACAGCTTTTGTGTATAGGCAGACAAGAGATCGACTCAAATCACGTGTCATTAGTGAAGCAATGTGATTTTCATATTTAGCATGAAGTTTGATTAAATCGTCAGCAGTGAGAGATTCTATGTCTTCTGTCATGTATTGTTTACCAAGAAAAGCTTTTGATTTTCCAGATACAACTACAGAGAGAAGATGCTGTTTTTTCAAGTCTAAGTCTTTGTTTTCTACAGCGCAGATATCGCTTAGAAGAAGTAATTCATCTTGGTTCATTTTATAATGAAAAATAAAAAAAAATAACACAGCCTTGCTGGGACCTGTGAATAACTTATGATCTTACTTGATAACTAATTTCAAAGTTACCTACAACTTACAAGTAACTTTGACGTTAACTTTGAAGTTAGTTGTCACAAGTTCTTATAAGTGACTTAAAATAAGAACTTATGTGTCTTATCATAAGTTCTTATAAGTTCTTAACCCAAGACAATAAGACACTCGGACAGATTTCTCAAGTTACAAGGACAACAAGAAAACTTTTTTTTCTCAGTAGTACTCTGGTGGTGGGGCTGATGGCGTCAAATGAGCAGGCATAAAAGGCATGGCATCTCTTTGCGAAGAGTATTTCAGAATTAATGAATGATTACCAAATGAGATCTTTACTTGCTTAAAAGTCCTTGAACTTTTGTCATAGTTTCTTCCACCCCTATTTTTTTTCCTTCCTCTAAAAAAGATTGCTTTAGCTCTTCAACATTTATGGGTTGACTACGCATCTTATTCTGTATTTCAGATTTCTGTTGCTTGTAATTGGCCAAATCATCCTGGACTCTCTTAAATTCGTGATCGTCAATTTTATTGTCCTCTAAAGCCTTACTGATAATAAGTTTCATACTGCTCAGCTTAGCTCCAGCAAGCGTACTCAAGGCTTCATGCTTCTGCAACTTTGTATGAAATCTTTTGTTAAGGACTTCCATACCAAAGCATGCCAGACCTGCGGCAGCACCAACTCCTTCAATAGCAATTCCTATGACACTTCCAATTCCAGTGGCAAAGAGGGCTAAACCAGTGACAGATAATCCGGCTGAAACCACACCCACGGCCATTGATGTGTTCTGTACAGAATTGAAAACCGTTTTGTAACGGCGTTTGCAACGAGAGTATTTTGCTTGTTCTCCTTCCAAATACTTCAACTCTTCTGTAATATTCATTAAATGGAATGAGTCTGCCTGTAATGTTTTATCACGCTCAATAGGCTCAAGCGGCTCAGGTGGTATTTGCGGATACAGTGGTGGCATTTTTTTTTATGGCAAATATATTTTAATTTAATCTTCTAATTTAGTTTGCAACTCTTCAAAGTATACAATTTGCTAGCGTAATAAAATGAAACAAGATCTATGTGTTCCAGGTTTATGAAACTTAGATAAACTAGAGTTGTTTTATCAATCACTACCTTAACAGCAGGGACACTACTCGAATCTTCAAAATCTGTGTTGATTTTTCTAATAGCAATAACAACCTTTGTTGACTCTGCTACTGAGCTATCCCACGTAAGTTTGATTCCCTGTGCGATTTCTGCTTCTTTTACAGCTTCCACAGATCTCATGAGAATTTCAAAAACTATTGTCGCTTCTCTATCTATGGTAAAATTTGCTGGTACGAACGAAATAGAAGTATCTGTTCTGCCTTTCCTATTTGTAAGAAGATACCTTCATTTCCCATACTCTTGAAGTTTTAGTTTTTCTCTGCTATTGGTTTCGGAATAGCTTGGCACAAGACTTAAAAGCGTTGGCTCAGAGTTAACAACTTTTCTAAATACTAAGGCACCTTCATCAGTAAAATAAACATAAGGACTGATAAAAACAAACTTTATGTCCCATACAATGGGAATAGGTGCAAGCGGAACAGGGGTAGGAATAATTACCCACTTATTACCCACATGTTTTAAGCTGTAGAGCACATTACTTACAGGAGTAGGAACAGTAACATCACGAAGTTGACTACGTTTAGGAAACTGTCTCTCAGCGCCATCTTTTACATCATCAATTACCTTTCGTTTGTACAATCCAACGGAAACAAGTTCAAGGCCATACACCTCTCCTACCTCACCTTCTTTATCAAAATCTTGCACGTCAGCCAAATCTTTCAACTCTATTGATGGACATGCAACTGGTACAATTCTCGGTTTTGGACCAAGACCGCTCATTTTTTTATTTTAGCAAAAATAAAATTTATTTCACTTTCAGCACAACATAAAAATCATGCATTACAACTGGTTTGTCATCCTGATTAGTTACATATAAGCACAATGATTCAAAGAAACTGCAGCCCAATTTTTTAAACTGAGATTTAGGAAATCTAACAACTACATTTTCGCAATAAGGAGCAGTTCCAGGCGACACACATTTCAACAAAGATGAAGGCTTTCCATTGTGAAGATTATCAGTAGTGCTTAGTTCTTTCAAATGAACATTTAGCACTGTTCAGCTGACAAATGAACAGGATATCTGCCAGTTATTCTTGGTTTTTTTGGTGATAGTAGACGTCCGTCTGATTGTGACCAATCTTCATCTGGATATGTTATTTTTTTACCTAAAAAAAACAAGTAATAATAAAAGACTAATTGATAAAGAAAACTGACCACTTTTCGGAAAATCAATTGTAACAAGTAAATTAGCTGGGTTTAAAGTTGCTTTAATTTTAAATTCATTTTGAAGCCATTAAGCTAAAGTACAAAAGTCATAATACCCAGATCGTAAAGTATCACCCTTTTCTAAACCATCGAGAGTTCCATTTACAGAATAATTTTTATCATTTGTTACATTAAACCACTTTACTGTATAGAACATTTCATGGATAGCTACAGCCTTGCTACCATCACGATTATCAATCCCATTAGTTAACCACACTGGTTTGCTTGTGTCAATATTTGTTAAGGTTATAAACATTTTTTATTATCACATAAAAAATGGATGGAATTTAAATCACCAACCATTACCACTACAAACACATTTCAATTTAATGTGGATGCTAAATACAATGTCGCCCCTACTTATGAACAGAAAATAATTCAGCTAAATCAACTTGACATAGCTGTAAGTGAACAAGATTTATTTCAAGTCAAAGTACCCAACCCTTTTGATCATTACCTAAACCCTCCAATAACAGACGATGCTACTGCAAGAAAGTGGTCTTCAAGTCCACTACAGATGTTCCAAAACCAACTCAACTTTGCTATACTGTGTAGTACTACAGGATGCGGCATTTCTTTTACAGACCATTTGAATCACCCAAACAAACTGATTAAGTCTGTCTATCGTTTCCACACTTATTACCAGCTTAGAAGAATACTGTCAGACTGCATACCCCACTACCAACTGAATCCAGTTTCAACAGATATAACAACCCCATGGATATGAAAGCGTTTCAACGGATTTGTAATTGTCTCACTGTGAACATGGACAAGACAAAAGTGGTAGTCTTCAAAAATGGAGGTTTTGTGAGAAATTGTGAAAAATGGTTTTATGCTGACAAGCAGATTCAAGTCAAGTCCAGTTATACTTACCTTGGTGTGATATTTTCCTCTACTCTGAACTGGGCTAGATGTGTAGAAAACTTAGCTGGAAAAGCCTGTTGCAGGCATCAAAAGACTATACTTCAAATTACAAAACTTGCCAGCTGACACTGTTTTTCACATTTTTGATGTCAAGATTGAGCCCATTGTGCTATATGGGTCATTTCTTGGTGTCTTCCTCCCAGTGTGTCGCATTTAAATCCTTACATAAGGACATGTTATCCGTGTAGTACATGCATGTAACTGTAGTCCTGACGCGGCATTATTGATGTCCAGTATGGTCGCTTTCAAACCCTTGCAGTATTCCTGACGCGGTGTTATAGATGTCTAGTATGAACGCTTTCAAATCCTTGCAGTATTCCTGATGCGGTGTTATTGATTGCTTCAAATCCTTGCAGGGTCCAGTCTTGTGTCGGGATCCGATTCAGTGTATCGCTGCGTCTTCTGTTCCCTAGGCGCTTGTGCCTGTCCGTTCAAAGGTCATTTCCTGCTGCTCAGCGGGGCTTAGCCGCGATAAGACACAATGAACCGTTGGGCGGAGTTTGCGTGTATCGACGTAGGAGTCATATTCTTTGTTTATTATTCCGTCCGTATTGACGGATCAATCCCAGACTGAGTGTCGTTGTTGTTGTTGTTGATCCTCCGTGTTTTCGTGTTTGTAGACGATGCCGGTTGTTTGTGTGGCTGTGTTGCCTTCCATACGACAGACTAGTGTTTCTAGTATTGTCCTCTGTGTAGGTGGTACGCAGTGTTGCCGTGGTGCATATCTCACAGCTGATGATTGTAGCTGTCGTTTCGTTGATTGCTGTTGTTGCCGTTGGCTTGTTGGGCCGCCTGAATTGTATACCGTTTTGGTGGTAGGTGCCGGGTTTTGTCGTTGTAGAAGGGCCTTCAATTCTTCGAGTGCTTCACAGAATAGTTGGCCTCGCTTGTTGCGAGCGTTCCAGTCCTCCTTTCACTTTTGTGCGCTTTAGAACGAGTTCTTTGTGACCAGTGTTGCCTGGTGTTGTAGATTAAAGTTGGTGCTGCGTAGTTTTGTGGTCGGAGTAGACAATGTCCGTTTCCTCTATTCCTTAGTCAGTGTTGTAGACAAAGTGGCTTGCCTTTCTTCATGGCGGGAGGTAAGTCTTTTAGCAAACAGTATGACGTCATAGCGTGTAGCGATTCATGACAGATGTCTCTTCAGTAGAGGGTTATGCCGTGGGGGGCTGCAGGGCCGATTGTTGGCCTCAGTTGAGTAGTGGCTCACACGTGTCTTGTTAAAGCAGCAGAAAAATAGGATCGCAGTGTAGTTTGTCGCTTGTTCTAGCTTGTCGATCGTGTGGTGTTAAATTTTCCATCTGAATTTCCAGCCTTGTGGGGGACGTGTTACTTGGTGGTTTTCGTTCCATCCACCTATTCTCAGGTGTGGGGAGTGCGTTCCAACCACCCTATTATAGGTGTGGGAGTCGGTCTCAAACACCCTATTATAGGTGTGGGAGTGGGTCTCAACACCCTATTATAGGTGTGGGAGAATGGTCGAAGAGCTCCTTCTTGCTTGTGGTTTTCTTGGTTGTATTCGTTCCATCCACCCTTTATCAGGCGTGGGGAATGGGTCTCAAACACCCTGTTTCAGGTGTGGGAAACCATCGATGACTTTCTTCTTCCTTGTAGTTCTCCCTTGACATAGATGTCTTGGGTCTTGATCGCCGTTTCTGGCGGAGTTAGGGCTGGCAGCTGTTGTTTCCTTCGTCGTCTCGCTTCTTAAATGGCGTAAATCCGTGTCTGTTTCGTGAGTGTGTGTGTTGGGTTTCAGGCGCGGCGCTTTGAGTCGATTTCCCCAAAATTGAGAAAAAGCGCCTATATAATAACGGTATTATTATTATTATTTGCAAAATGCTAAAAATGTGCGGAGCCGCTCTTCTACTGTGTGACGTCGATCGTGAGCACAACTCACCCCCTGTGTGTGTGTGTGTGTGTGTGTGTGTGTGTGTGTGTGTGTGTGTGTGTGTGTGTGTGTGTGTGTGTGTGTGTGTTTAGTCTTAGTAACTGACATCAAGACAAATTCCAATGTTTTTATTGTTTTGTACATGTGTTTATGTGGCAATAAACTATCTTATCTTATCTTATCTTATCTTATATATATATATATATATATATATATATATATATATATATATATATATATATATATATATATATATATATATATATATATATATATATATATATATATATATATATATATATGTATATATATGTATATATAAGCACAGAGGAAGGCAGCCCTACGTTACCGCACTGTCAGTGTCAGCGGACCGGTGGCAGTCATACTCGTGTTTTTGGTCGGCTTTCTGCTCCGGTGCGGCGATGTCGAAGCGAACCCAGGCCCACCGAAAGCAAATTCTGGAGGCGGCTTCTAGTATATGCGTTGTGTTTGCAATTTCAGGTTCCGCCGTATGCCTACCTGATGAGACCCACCTTGGGTCGAAACCAATCGTAGGCGGCAAAATCTTAAATCTATCCAGCAGGTCCAAGATCTGTTTGGGAATATTCATGCACTAGCCTCCCCTCTCGGGGGGAGGACTGGATATTCTCCAGCGGGTTGCGGGGCGCCTGGGGGTAGTCCCTATTACTTTATGTAGTAGGTGTTCAGTGGAAGGCTCAAAAGATCTAATAAGCGATGCAGTCACAAAATGTCCTTGACACAATGCAAGCTTACCAGCCTGGATTTCCATGGCATTAGCACAGCATTCTCAGAATTTATTGAAAAATTATGTCTCTTGGAGCTACTCTGATCGAGTGCATTTTTTGGCTTGGGCGACGCCTTTGTTATAAGTAATGAATAATTGTACCACAAAATTGCCTAGGTGTTGCCTTTTCAAAATTAGTCAGTCTTCTTCCACTGCAACACCCCATAAAGCTTTAGGGATGCAATCCACGCTGGACTAGTGGTTGCTGCTACCAGTCAAATTTTGGAGGCGGCTTCTAGTTTATGCGTTGTGTTTGCAATTTCAGGTTACGCCGTATGCCTACCTGATGAGACCCACCTTGGGTCGAAACCGGTCGTAGGCGGCAAAATCTTAAATCTATCCAGCAGGTCCAAGATCTGTTTGGGAATATTCATGCACTAGCCTCCCCTCTCGGGGGGAGGACTGGATATTCTCCAGCGGGTTGCGGGGCGCCTGGGGGTAGTCCCTATTACTTTATGTAGTAGGTGTTCAGTGGAAGGCTCAAAAGATCTAATAAGCGATGCAGTCACAAAAGGACAGCTGATGTCCTGATGACACAATGCAAGCTTACCAGCCTGGATTTCCATGGCATTAGCACAGCATTCTCAGAATTTATTTAAAAATTATATATATATATATATATGAAACAGCAAGAGAGGGAAACTTTCTTCTGCTCTCTTGCTGTTTCATACAATTTATGCATGAGAATATATATATATATTTAAATTTGGTGACAGTTCATGCATCACGAATAATCAAAGGAAAAAAACAAACCTTGTCATATTCAGAATCCCACCTGTTTATATTTACTCTTAAATTTCGTATCTGAAAGCAAAAACCATTAAAAGTCTTCTGTGATATTCAGGACGGCGACACTATTTCTGCGTACAACAAAGCACACGGAAATCACAATGTGGAGATATGTGGCTTGTTTCGTCTTTTGTTCGTGGACTGGTTAGATTATGAAGACTGAAACCAAATAGTGCTTTATATAGTCCACATAACGTACAGATGTGATTGCTTGAGCGTAATTTAACGACTTAACGATACGGAAATTTAGATATCACACCGGCTTGTCAGGACTAGATGTAGCAAAGTTGAATCAGTATAACGCAGCGCTATATTTTTCAAATATGTACTTTACTTTAAATAATGTTACAGCTACTTATAACAGCGATGGAAAGCAGTAAACATACTTGAGGGATCAGCAAAAAGACTCAGAAAGCTTTCTGTTACACCGGCCGTCCTCTGCTTGACAAAATAGGTACAATTTCAAGCAAAATATTGCTCAATATCGTTATGTACACTTTACTGACTTACTTACTTACGCCGAAAACCCGTCCCGTCAACGAGAGAACTCCAGCGACTCCTGTCCTGTGCTTCTCCTTCTAGTTTACTCCAGGTGGTTCCCAGTCTATTGATGTCTGCCTAGTGTTTCAGGGCCTGCCTGTTTTTCCCTGGGGGTTTCATGACAATGCATACCTAGTGATACTGGAAACTGGCTTTCTCAGACTGTGACAAATCCATCCCTATCTTCTTCGCCCAATTTCATTCTCTGCTGTTATCTGCTCTGTTCTCTCTCAGAGTCTGACGTTGCTGTTCTTCTGTGGCCAGTGGATTTTCAAGATTTTTCTAAGGCAATTGTTAATGAAGATCTGTACTATGTTAACTGATTTTTGTCAACCTCCCTGCTCCATATAGGAGAACTGCTTTTATGTTTGAGTTGAAAATCCGGACTTTGGTATGTTGTGACAGCTCTCTGGAACTCAACACTTTTATCAGTTGGAGAAAAGCTGCTCTGGAGTTACTATTTCGTGCTCTGATATCTGCATCAGTGTAACCTTTTTTGTCGATGATGCTCCCGAGATAGGTCAAGGACTCCACCTCCTCCAGCGGGGTGCCAGCAAGCAAGACTAGTTCTTCCCTGGTTGCGTTCAGCCTCATTGTCTTTGTTTTCTGTTTGTGGATGGTGAGGTCCTCTTGAGACGAGCAAGCCTCGTGGTCTTGTCCTGCATTTGTTGATGAGTGTGGGACAGTAATGCCAAGTCGTCTGCAAAATTGAGGTCGTCAAGCTGTGTCCACAGTGTCCACTGTATTCCGCTTCTTCTCTGCTCTGTGGTCCTCTTCATGACCCAGTCAATGGCCAGTGGGAAGAGGAACGGAGACAGTAAACACCCCTGCCTGACGCCGGTTCTGACCTGGTGAACTGCCCTTCGTGGATCACGCGACATGTCATGCCATTGTAGCTGCAGACGATCAGGCAGACGAGCTTTGTGGGTAAAATATATCCACAAAGTCTCTCGGTCCACTCTGTCAAGTGCTTTCTCGTAATCCACAAAGTTGACGTACAGCGGGGAGCTCCACTATAGAGACTGCTCCACGATGATGCGGAGAGTGGCAATCTGGTCTGTATATGATCGATTTTTCCGGAATCCTGCTTGCTGGTCTCTCAGCTGGGGGTCGACGGAGCTCTTCATTCTCTCCAGGATGATCCTGTTGAAGACCTTTCCTGGTACTGACAGCAAGGTGATTCCTCTGTAGTTGGAACACTTGCTGAGATCACCTTTCTTGGGAAGCTTGATTAGGTACCCCTCCTTCCAGTCAGCCGCCATCACCTCCTCTTCCCAGATCTTTCCAAACAGTGGGTACAGCGTTTCTAGGTCTGGGATGTCATCTGGTCCTGCTGCTTTGCCGTTCTTCAAAAATGCCACTGCTCTTCTGATCTCTTACCGGCTGGGTCTGTCACAGCTGATGGGTAGGTCAGTCTCTGCTGGCTGGATGTCTGGGGGGTCCAGTGGGGTGGGTCTATTCAGTAACTCTTCAAAATACTCGGCCCATCTGTGAAGTTGGTCTCCTCTGTCTGCAATAGCCATACTTGCCTGACAATCTTCTGGTAATGTCGTAGAGCTGTTTCAGGTTGCCGCTGCCAGCTGCCTTTTCTGCCTCTGCTGCTAGGCCATCTGTGTAGGCTCTCTTGTCTGCCCTGATACTCCTCTTCACCTCGCGGTTGGCTTCCGAGTATTCCTCATGTGCCCTTGCTTTGGCCGCTCTCGTGCGACTGTTGTTGACAACTGTTTTCTTCTGCTTCCTCACTTCTATTTTCTTCAAGGTCGTGCCGACAGCCAGTCCTTGTGATGGTGTTTCTTGAACCCCACAGTGTTTTGCAAGTTGAGTTTAGTGCCTCTATAACTGCACCTGAGAGCTTACCTTCACTAAAATCACACACACACACACACACTTTGTTGTTTGTTTGAGTGACACATGCAAACCGGACTGCAATGGCTTTTGAACACACACACACACACACACACACACACACACACACACACACACAGGGGTGAGTTGTGCTCACGATCGACGTCACACAGTAGAAGAGCGGCTCCGCACATTTTTAGCATTTTGCAACATAATTACTTAATTAGTGACTTTAGAACAACGACAGGGTGATTCAGCTCATCATGCCGATCAGTTCGGTAGCTTTTCGTGCCATTTGCGGTACCTTTTACTGGACTTTTCAAAACTTCATGGCACGCAAAGCACAGAGGAAGGCAGCGCTACGTTACCGCACTGTCAGTGTCAGCGGACCAGTGGCAGTCATACTCGTGTTTTTGGTCGGCTTTCTGCTCCGGTGCGGCGATGTCGACCCAGGCCCACCGAAACGACAGACTCTTTTGACATGCCAGGGGAACCAAGACAACCAGTCGCCTAGTCGTGAGACAAACGCAGTCTGAGCCGACTATTGCGGATGTGTTTAAAATGTTGAATGTGATGGACAAAAAGATGGACAGTATGAAAGCTACAATGCAGGAGCAGATGGACAGAATTCAGAGTGACTTTACTGCGGTGATGAAAGAAAACAAAGAGTTGAAGGAGAAAGTAACGCAGCTGGAGGATAAGCTGGATGATTTGGAGGGGCGGAGCAGACGCAAGAATCTGATCTTTCACGGAATCCCCCACCCCCAGGGGCGCTCAGAGACTTGGGCGGACTGTGAGAAAGCTGTCAAGTCAATGTTGAAGGACGAGATGGGCATAGAGGAGGAGATCGAGGTGGAGCGTGCCCATCGTCTGAAGGGGGGCAAGGCGCCCCACCCCATCATCGCCGGTGTGCTTCAACAAATACAAAGACAAGGAGTAGGTTGCATGTAGCGTGCTTAAATATAGTGTGTTAAGCTCGCTGACTTAAGGTCTTTCTTGCTTAGTAAAGCTCTTGCCTAACCCTAACCCTAACCCTAACCCTAACCCTAACCCTAACCCTAACCCTAACCCTAACCCTAACCCTAACAGTTATTTAATAATAACCATACACACACACACACACACACACACACACACACACACACACACACACACACACACACACACACACACACACACACATGGAGACAAAAGCCTCAGAGTGGGTTACCTACCATTTTATGTGAAAAAGGGTTCCCATATTTCTATTTATTCTAGGGCTCTGGAGTTGATGCAAATGTTTAGAACTCACCTTATAACTAAGCTCTACAACTTAAAATAAAATAGACATTTTCTACAAACAGAGCCACTGGATGGAGAAAAAAATGGGTTTCTACCAATAAAGTGTGTGCCTCTCGCACAAAAACTGGCATTACAGTGCAAATGGGTGTGCTCTTCAATCATTTTAGCATGGACTATTTTAATAAAATTAGGCATCTGTAATAAGGTAAAGTTCACAGAATATTTGATGCTTCTTTTCCACATTTATTTGATTGTTGTCATCATTTTTTTCAACTTTAATGTGTATTTCTTTTTTTCAAGTTCTTTTTTCCTGCATTAAAATTGTCAAGCACAATGACACAACACGCAGTGAACAAAATACCTCACTAAACATACCTCTGTTTGATTTTATTACTATTGTTTGGGTGGGGTTATGAGGGGGGGGGGGAGGGTGGGCAGGGGGTCATCACTTTGGGTTTTATAGAGCTGTTGAATGCTCTCTTATGAATCAAAGATTTTTATTATCAGTGGAATCAGTAGGTCATTTCAGGGGCGCGAACCGAGTTGCACGTCGAACCACTCACAAATACACATTTGGAGTGCACCAGATGGATCCAGTTGGCCAAGTCCCACATTCCACACTATAGGACATCTAAGACTGAGAAGCAATCGCAATGTTTATGGCGCGGTACAAGGCTTAAAACTAAAAAACTGTTGTTTTTAGAAGCGTGTCGGGCAACAGCTTTTATTAAAACTGTTTTAAAACCTCTTTAAACTCAACTTTTGTTAATGTTAAAAGTGTTTTAATATACAGGCGTGGCGTAACTGTTATGCATATATTTCAATGTAATAGTGCTGGATATTTTTCCCATTGTCGCCTTCTCTCTTTGCTCAGCATTTGACTTTCCAGTTCTTCCCTCAAACGGGCAGCATCCACACATACACTACTTTACTATTACACCCTTTGGCAACATTAGTTGTTTTTTTTTCTCTGACCTAGCATTGCATCGGAAAATGGTCCATCCAAGCCTGCACTCTTCATTCTGTGCACTAAACGACCGACTGCAGCAGACAACGCACATAACAACACTGACTGTGTGACGTCATTTGCATTCAATCAATTTGTGCATACAATCTGACAGGAGTTGCAGTCGAAATGAAAGCATAACACCAACAAACTCACAAACAAAGCAACAGGTTGAACCAAAAGGTCGGGCAGGCCACATATAAACAGCAGCCTCACCCAAAGTCTATACGCTCTCTCTCACACTGCACACTCATACAATCACTTCACTTCATAGCAACCGGCGCACGAATATATATAGGCTAAGTCGCTGGCAAACGAATACATCATTCTCAAATTTGTCACTAGACATGACCTCCCGCAACATCACCCCGGAAGCACAACACAACAACACTTTTTTTAAACAAAACAACCACACCCTCAAATAACAAACCTCATTTTGTAGCAACATAAACAATTCACTCCCCCAAACAACTAAAATACCCCCCCCCCCTCCCCCCTCCCCTCCTTTCGTATCTCTCCGTTTCACTTCGGCTCACCGATGCAGTTGACCCATATCAGCTATTATGCTATTTATAGCTCAGAAGGGTGATGTCATACACACGCCCATTTGAGGGGCTTTGTGTACACATACACACACAGCTGGGAAAAGTTCAAACACACTGGAGGCGTGTCTTTTAATTGATTGTACATTGCTTAACGTCCCGACAGCAACAAGGCTTTCTCAGGACGTGCTTGCACTGTTTGTGGGGGAAAAAAAAAACAAAAAAAAAACAACTAAACAGAACATTGAATGTATGTCGCCAGCCGGTCAAATACATTAAATAAACCTAACACATGGGGCCTAAATAAAGCTAAGACCATTTAGCAACACACATCCATTATCAAGACCTACAGGCAGTGCAGACAGTAGGGAGAGTTTTAAAAAGGCAAATACAGGTGAATGGACAAAGGGTAGACAGAAACACGTGCCCCAGAATAGAAAGGAAAACCCACCCTGTGGGGCTGACCAGGGTGACCCTGGGAACTAAAAAGTAGTTACCCCAGCCAAGTCCCCCAGGGCAGACCCAGGTGGGGGGGGGGTGTCTTTTAAGCACAACAGTGCATGTGTTAACGCCAAAATGAGAAAAACTGATTTTTGTATTTTTTATGAATCTTTACCGCAAGACAATGCAGAAACAACCCTCAGAAAAGATGGGTGTCTGACTTGGGCACCCAGAATTTTACACTCACCCATTTGCCATAAGGATGGTAAAGACAGTTACCCATTTTATGTCTTTTGTGCACTCACACACACACACACACACACACACACACACACACACACACACACACACACACACACACACACACACACACAACCATTGTTATATACACTTGATTTTTTAAAAAAAATTACCTACAGATACTTGATAACAAATTTCCAAAGTCACATATAACTGCCAAATAACTTTACGGGTAACTTTTAAGTTCCTAATAAATTAGTTGGCATAAGTTGTTATGAGTGACTTACAATAAGAATTTATAAGAACCTAAACATAAGAACTTACAAGTTTTTGGACCCAAGTCACAACTTACTAGGACAGAATTCCCAAGTTACAAGGACAATATAAAAACTTTTTCTCAATAGTAGTCTGGTAGTGGGGCAGATGGCGTCAAATGGGCAGGTGTGAAAGGCATGACATCTCTTTGCGAAGAGTATTTCAGAATTAATGACTGATTACCAAAACCTATCATTACTTGCTTATAAGTCCTTGAACTCTTTTCATTTTATTTTTCTGTACAGATCTTTTTCCCTTCTTCTAAAATAGATTTCTTTAGTTCTTCAACATTCACGGGTTGACTAAGCATCTTATTCTGAATTTCAGACTTTTGTTGTATGTAATTGGCCAAATCATACTGCACTCTCTTAAATTCATGATCATCAATTTTATTATCATCTAAAGCCTTACTGATAATAAGTTTCATACTGCTCAGCTTAGCTCCAGCGAGCGTACTCAATTCTTCATGCTTCTGCAACTTTGTATGAAATTTTTTGTTGAGGGCTTTCATACCAAAGCTTGCCAGGCCTGCAGCAGCGCCAACTCCTTCAATAGCAATTCCAATTAAACTCCCCAATGCCGTGGCAAACAGGGCTAAACCAGTTACAGATAATCCCGCTGAAAACACACCTACAGCCATTGATGTGTTGTATACAGAACTGAAAACCATTTTATATCGTCTTTTACACCTGGAGTATTATGTCTGTTCTCCTTCCAAAAATACTTCAACGCTTCTGTAATATTCATTAAGCGGAATGTCTGCCTGTAATGTTTTATCTGGAACAATAGGCTCAGATGGAGCAGGCAGTATTTGCGGATACAGTGGTGGCATTTTTTTATGGCAAATATTTTTTTATATTTAATCTTCTAATTTATTTTGCAACTCTTCAAAGGTATACAATTTGCTAGCGTAATAACACGAAACAAGATCTATGTGTTCCAGTTTAATGAAACTTCGACGAACAAAAATTGTTTTATAGATCACTAACTTAACAGCGGGGATACTACTCAAAACTTCAAAATCTGTGTTGATTTTTCTAATAGCAATAACGACCTTTGTTGACTCTGTTACTGAGCTATCCCATGTAAGTTTCATTCCCTGTGCGATATCTGCTTCTTTCACAGAATCCACAGACCTCATGAGAATTTCAAAAACTACTGTGGCTTCTCTAGCTATGGTGAAGTTTGCTGGTACGAACACAATAGTAGTATCTGACCTACCCTTTGTATTTGTAATAATTATATCTTCGTTTTCCATACTCCTGCAGTTGTTTTTTTTTCTCTGCTATTGGTGTCTACGAAATAGCTTGGCACAAGACTTACAAGCATTGGCTCAGAGTTAACAACGTTTCTAAATACTAAGGCTCTTTCATCAGTAAAATAAACATAAGGACTAATAAATACAAACTTTACTCCCAAACAATGGGCATAGGCAAAAGCGGTTAAGGAGCAGGAATAATTACCCACTTATTTCCAACATGTTTAAGTTGTAGAGCACGTTATTTACAGGAGTAGTAGGTACTGTAACATCACAAAGTTGACTAAGTTTAGGAAACGGTCTCTCAGCACCATCTTTTACATCATCAATTACCTTTTGTTAGAACTAAAGGCATCTTTTTTAGAACAAGGAAAAAAGATTGGGGTAGAAGAAACAATGAAAAGAGTTCATGACTTTTAAGCAAGTAAAAATCAATTTTGGTAATCATTCATTATTTCTGACCTACACTTCACAAATAGATGTCATGCCTTTCACTTATTTGACACCATCCGCCCCACCACCAGACTATTATTGAGAAGAAAAAGGTTTTTTTTTTTTGTCCTTGTAACTTGGGAATCTGACCGAGTATCTTATTGTCTTGGGTCAAGAACTTACAAGAACTTATGGCAAAACACTTATAGGAGCTTGTTTAAGTCATTTAAAAGAACGTATGGCAACTAACTTATAAAAACTTATAATGTTACTTACAACGTAACTTGTTAGTTGTAGGTAACTTTTAGGTTACCTATTAAGTACATAATTATATTTTTGTGTGTATGTGTGTGTGTGTGTGTAACAGGGTAGGTACCATAATGTGTTTGACTGCGTTTTATTTTGTATTGAAAAGAAGTGTGCTGATAGAGACAATAGAGATTAATAACTGAAATACCTTTGTTTAAGGGTGATGGCATTGTTGATACAGGTGGGGTTTGACTTAATAATCACGGGTTGACAGCTGATCAGAAAATGATGCTTCAATGATTTTTTTAATAGACCTAATATGACTAGAAAAATAAAGAGGTAACTGTAATGGCTGGATTTCGATAGTCTAATTACTGAGTTAATTAAATAAATCTATTGATTATGGGAGGGGTTGGGTTGAACTCTCCATCTGTCTTTCTCTGCGGAAGGGGGGGGGGGGGTGGATGAGTCTGATTTGGATACCCAGGTCACAAGATCCAGACCAAACAGGTAACTGCCAAGTGCGTGCCTGAAATGCAGAGAAGGACCCAACTGCGACAGAAACACGCGTAGAAATGACAGTTAAAACACAATGTATTAATAGTTATTAATATTTCAGCTTGCGTGTCATGGTCCGTGGACGTTTCCTAAAGCCTGCGCGGTGGAGCTTTTTGGTGGAGTGCAGTGTGCGCAGTACTGGCCCCACCCTTTAAACCCTTGGTTCATCTGCCATGGCCTAGCAAGCTGGGACGATGGCATCGAGGTCCTCGGGTCGTAGGTTTTATATCAGACTGTCCTTGTCCTAGTCTCTGGCTCAAAAGCCTTCCCCGGAGACACGGGGGCTTTGATGTCAGGGGTTTCCTCCCTTAGCCTTTCCGCAGCCAAGCGGCCAGGCCTGCAAGGCAGCAGGCGACTCGTGGAGGGCGGGGTCGTCTATGTCCCGTGCAGATGTGAACATCTGCCCACTGCCTCTATAATGAATCAATCAATAAATAACAATTTTGTAATGCAAATAAAGACAGGAATCAGACCTAAAAGATACAGTTGTATAAAACTCAAGAGAGTAAGTATGGACAGGAGGTTTTATAGATATCACAGGCCTTCCCATGCTTACAAACATACTTTGTGCATGCAGCCACAGCCAATGTGTATAAAGTTACTAAGCTGCAAATGGTGAATAGATGTTTGTGTGTGTGTGTGTGCAGGTATCTTTCTCTGCTGCTGGGAGGAAGACCTCTTTCTCTGCTGCTGGGAGGAAGGAACACTACCAAAAGATCTCCGTGATGCAGTCGTTATCACCCTGTACAAGAACAAAGGCGAGAAGTCTGACTGTTCCAACTATCGGGGAATTACCCTGCTGTCCATTGCTGGGAAAATCCTTGCAAGGCTGCTCCTGAATCGGCTGGTACCTGCCATCGCTGAAGACCAACTCCCAGAGGGCCAGTGTGGCTTCAGAGCAAACAGGAGCACCACCGATATGGTCTTTGTGCTGAGATAGCTACAGGAGAAGTGCCGCGAGCAGAACAAAGGTCTGTACGTAACATTTGTCGACCTAACAAAAGCGTTCGACACTGAGCAGGCAAGGCATGTGGCAGATCCTGGAGCGACTTGGCTGTCCCCCAAAGTTCCTCAACATGATTGTCCAGCTACACGAGGACCAGCAAGGCCAGGTCAGACTCAACAATGACCTCTCGGAACCATTCCCTATTCTCAACGGCGTAAAGCAGGGCTGCATACTGGCACCGACCCTCTTCACCATCTTTTTTAGCATGATGTTGAAGCAGGCCACAGTGGACCTCGATGATGACGATGCAGTGTACATCAGGTATCGTCTCGATGACAGCCTGTTCAACCTCAGACGACTGCAGGCCCACACGAAAACCCTAGACCAACTGATTCGTGAGCTGCTCTTTGCTGATGACGCTGCCCTCGTTGCACACACAGAGAGAGCCCTGCAGCGCATCACGTCTTGCTTCGCAGATGCTGCCCAGCTCTTTGGACTCGAGGTCAGTCTGAAAAAGACAGAGGTCCTCCATCAGCCGGCACCCAAGACAGTGTATCGCCCTCCTCACATCACCATTGGCGAGTCTGAACTAAAGTCAGTGCACCAGTTTACTTACCTTGGCTGCATTATCACGTCGGACGCCAAGCTGGACAAGCAGCTTGACAGCAGGCTGGCAAAAGCGAACAGCGCTTTCGGGCGACTTTTCAAGCGGGTGTGGCACAATCAACAGCTGAAAACAGGCACCAAGATCAGCGTGTACAGAGCTGTGGTCCTCACCACCCTGCTGTATGGTTCCGAGTCCTGGGCCCTCTACCGCAGCCAACTACGACTCCTCGAACGCTTCCACCAGCGCTGCCTGCGTACCATCCTGGGCATTCACTGGAGTGACTATGTCACCAACGTCGAGGTCCTTGAACAGGCTGAAACTGTGAGCATCGAGGCTTTGCTGCTGCGGACACAGCTCCGCTGGGCGGGGCATGTCTCCAGGATGGAGGATCATCGCCTACCAAAGATCACCCTGTTCGGCGAGCTTGCTACTGGACACCGTGACAGAGGGGCACCAAAGAAGAGATACAAAGACTGTCTCAAGAAGTCACTTAGTGCCTGCCAAATCGACCACCACCAGTGGTCTTCGCTTGCTGCGGACCGTGACACCTGGCGCTCCACCATTTACAAGGCAGCTGTCTCCTTTGAGGACTCTCACAGAGCTAGCCTTAAGGACAAGCGGCTCAGGAGAAAAAACAGAGATGCCGCAGCTCAGAACCCTGGCCATACCTTCCCCTGCAGCCACTGCGGTCGAACCTGCCTGTCTCGGATTGGCCTCCGCAGCCACGAACAAGCCTGCAGACGTCGTGGGCAACTCCTATAAAATCTTCGTTCGCGAAGTCAAGCCAAGAGAGAGATTTCAGCTTGCAGACCTGCGAAAAGATAAGTTGCATGCTGTGCACTTGTTTGTATGTCGATTTTGAAAAAGGGTTTTAACTTTTTGTTCCATATACACTGTAGACCGCAACGATTTCCTAATGTGTTATTACATATGGCAATAAAGTTCTATCATCATCAGACGTACAAACAAGTGCACAGCATCTTGGCTTGACTTCGCGAACGAAGATTCTATAGGGCTTGCCCACGTCGTCTGCAGGCATTTTCGTGACTGCGGAGGCCAATCCGGGACAGGCAGGTTCGACCACAGTGGCTGCAGGGGAAGGTCTGGTCAGGGTTCTGAGTTACGACAACTCTGTTTTTTCTCCTGAGCCGCTTGTCCTTGAGGTTAGCTCTGCGAGAGTCCTCAAAGGAGACGGCTGCCTTGTGAATGGTGGAGCGCCAGGTGTCACGGTCCGCAGCAAGCGAAGACCACTGGTGGTGGTCGATTTGGCAGGCACTAAGTGACTTCTTGAGACCGTCTTTGTATCTCTTCTTTGGTGCCCCTCTGTCTCGGTGTCCAGTGGCGAGCTCGCCAAACAGAGTGATCTTGGGTAGGCGATGATCCTCCATCCTGGAGACGTGCCCCGCCCAGCGAAGCTGTGTCCACAGCAGCAAAGCCTCGATGCTCAAAGTTTCTGCCTGTTCAAGGACCTCGACGTTGGTGACATAGTCACTCCAGTGAATGCTGAGGATGGTACGCAGGCAGCGCTGGTGAAAGCGTTCGAGGAGTCGTAGTTGGCTGCGGTAGAGGGCCCAGGACTCGGAACCGTACAGCAGGGTGGTGAGGACGACAGCTCTGTACACGCTGATCTTGGTGCCTTTTTTCAGCTGTTGATTGTGCCACACCCGCTTGAATAGTCGCCCAAAAGCACTGTTCGCTTTTGCCAGCCTGTTGTCCAGATCCTTGTCCAGCTTGGTGTCTGACGTGATGATGCAGCCAAGGTAGATAAACTGGTGTACAGACTTCAGTTAGGACTCGCCGATGGTGATGTGGGGAGGGCGATGCTCTTCCTTGGGTGCCGGCTGATGAAGGACCTCTGTCTTTTTCAGACTGACCTCAAGTCCAAAGAGCTGGGCGGCATCTGCGAAGCAGGGCGTAATGCGCTGCAAGGCTCTCTCTGTGTGTGCAACGAGGGCAGCGTCATCAGCAAAGAGCAGCTCACGAATCAGTTGGTTTAGGGTTTTCGTGTGGGCCTGCAGTCGTCTGAGGTTGAACAGGCTGCCATCGAGACGATACCTGATGTACACTGTGTCGTCATCGTCGAGGTCCACTGTGGCCTGCTTCAACATCATGCTGAAGAAGATGGTGAAGAGGGTCGGTGCCATCACGCAGCCTTGCTTCACGCCGTTGCGAATGGGGAATGGTTCTGAGAGGTCACTGTTTAGTCTGACCTGGCCTTGCTGGTCCTCGTGGAGCTGGACGATCATGTTGAGGAACTTTGGGGGACAGCCTAGTCGCTCCAGGATCTGCCACATACCTTGCCTGTTAGGTCGACAAACGTTACGTACAGCCCTTTGTTCTGCTCGCGGGACTTCTTCTGAAGCTGTCTCAGCACAAAGACCATGTCGGTGGTACTCCTGTTGACTCTGAAGCCACACTGGCCCTCTGGGAGGTGGTCTTCAGCGATGGCAGGTACCAGCCGATTCAGGAGCAACCTTGCGAGAATTTTCCCGTTGTATGCTGTGCACTTGTTTATATGTCGATTTTGAAAAAGGGTTTTAACTTTTTGTTCCATATACACTGTAGACCACAACGATTTCCTAATGTGTTATTACATATGGCAATAAAGTTCTATCATCATCAGACGTACAAACAAGTGCACAACATACAACTTATATTTTGGTAGGTTTGGGAAGAAGCAAGGGAGAAAGAAACACGCTTAGAAATGCCAGGTACAAGACAGTTTATTACTATATGTGGTTAACCCCTTTTCTGCCACTGTCCCCCACCCGGGTCTGCCCTGGGGGACTTGGGTGGGGTTAGGTACATTTTAGTTCCCAGGGTCACCCTGGTCAGCCCCACAGGGTGAGTTTTCCTCTCTATTCTGGGGCATGTGTTTCTGTCTACCCTTTGTCCATTCACCTGTATTTGCCTTTTAAAACTCTCCCTACTGTCTGCGCTGCCTGTAGCTCTTGATATTGGATGTGTGTTGCTAAATGGTCTTAGCTTTATTTAGGCCCCATGTGTTAGGTTTATTTAATGTATTTGACCGGCTGGCGACATACATTCAATGTTCTGTTTAGGTTTTTTTTTTTTTCACAAGCAGTGCAGGCAAGTCCTGAGAAAGCCTTGTTGCTGTCGGGACGTTAAGCAATGTACAATCAATCAATCAATCCCTGCCACTGTGCGCACTTTCTGTTCTCAGTGAAATCTTTCTTCAATCAACGACCAAAAGCCAACACCCTCCATGAAACGTGGATACACATTGCTCTCAGCAAGAGGCCTAGATCCTTATCAGTCCTCGCAGTCCCGGGGGCTCATATAGATCTATGCCTCTTGCAGTAGGATTGCGTTCCTTCCACAGGGAACCCCCGAAATGTGAATAAAGTATGCTGTAACTAGCATTTCTAAGCGTGTTTCTTTCTCCGTTTTGGGTTGAGGTCGAACTGGGTGGCTCGGTTGTGACTCTCGTCTCAAAGGTCCCGGGATCGAGTTCAGATGGGGTCAAAATTTGTTCAGACCCTACTCGGTGCCCAGTCTTTGAAATCACCGTTGTGATGGACAAAAGACGTTCAGCCCTAGACGTTGACCGTTTCCGTTTGGGGTTTTCTTTGGAGGTGACGAAAGCAACACGCGACACTGCTCGCATCACCCAATAGCTTAGCTCGGCACGCTGTGACTTTTGTGCGATGGTATCTTGTGTCCGTTTCAGTGTGACGTGCTCAAGGGAACTCTAATGGCGCACAATCAGCGTCTTCCGTCATGTGAACAGCCGTCAACAGAAGAGGAATGCATATACCAGATCATTCCAACTGTTCATTGGGATGTCCCTGGCACAATCGACTTTTTCAAGTCAGAATTAAAATGGAAACCTCTGGACGGCACGAAGTGCCCCGAGACTCATTTCAGCTGTGCTGGTGGCGACTTCTTCTGCCTGCCCGTGTACGTGCGCTGTAACGGTCATAACGACTGCCCCCACCACGAAGACGAGGCGGATTGCCACAGCTACACGTGTCCCGTGTACGTGCGCTGTAACGGTCATAACGACTGCCCCCACCACGAAGACGAGGCGGATTGCCACAGCTACACGTGTCCCGTGTACGTGCGTTGTAACGGTCATAACGACTGCCCCCACCACGAAGACGAGGCGGATTGCCACAGCTACACGTGTCCCGTGTACGTGCGTTGTAACGGTCATAACGACTGCCCCCACCACGAAGACGAGGCGGATTGCCACAGCTACACGTGTCCCGTGTACGTGCGCTGTAACGGTCATAACGACTGCCCCCACCACGAAGACGAGGCGGATTGCCACAGCTACACGTGTCCCGTGTACGTGCGCTGTAACGGTCATAACGACTGCCCCCACCACGAAGACGAGGCGGATTGCCACAGCTACACGTGTCCCGTGTACGTGCGTTGTAACGGTCATAACGACTGCCCCCACCACGAAGACGAGGCGGATTGCCACAGCTACACGTGTCCCGTGTACGTGCGCTGTAACGGTCATAACGACTGCCCCCACCACGAAGACGAGGCGGATTGCCACAGCTACACGTGTCACGGCTTCTACCGTTGTCGCGGTTCACTTATCTGTATTCACGAAAACAATCTGTGTGACAAGGATTTCCACTGTCCCCTGCATGATGACGAACTGGACTGTGACAGGATCTGTCCTGAAAACTGCACGTGCTACGGGCCGGCCATGTTTTGTATGCTGGGAATCCCGCCCTTTGTCCCCGCCTTCCTCAACGCCACAGGCTCGGGGATCTCTCTCCGGGATCTGACCAACACGACCATGCTGGTGTACCTCAGCCTGGCCAAGTGCGGCCTGACACAACTTGACAACTTCAACGTGCCAAATCTTCACCACCTGGACCTGTCTGACAACCAGTTAGTTAGTTATTTGGGTTTAACGCCGAGCAGGCGACTAAGGCCATCTCACGGCGGTGTCTGACAACCAGCTGACAGTAGTTTCTACTCGCTACTTGAGACCCGTCACAAATCTCCGTGTTCTAGTTCTTTCGGGGAACCCGCTGACACACCAATTCATTTCGTCAGCTCACCAATACACCCCTTCTTTTCACCCGCTGATACCTCAGATTGTGTACCGACTAGCAACATGAAGTGTGCCGAAAGTTTGATACCTCAGATTGTGTACCGACTAGCAACATGAAGTGTGCCGAAAGTTATCCGCCTGTTACCAAGCTGAACCTGTCGCGAGTCCACACTCCTACACTCAACGTCAGTTTTCTGCGCCAGTTCCAAAACCTGTTGGTGCTAAACCTGTCGGACACCGGGATGGATCTGGTAACGGACGAAGGCTTTACACCGCTGGCCAAACTGACGGCGTTGGACCTTCGTGGATCAGCGATCTCTCAGTTCCCGGATGGAGTGTTCAGGGGGCTCCATCGCCTAGAAACGGTGTATGCCGACAACTACAAGCTATGTTGCCCAGCCCTGTTTTCTAATCTCATGTACAACATTCGCACCTGTCACGCACCTTCTAACGAAATCTCTTCCTGTGAGATGCTGCTGCAGTTCACTCTGTACCTGTTCGTTCTGTCAGTGTTCGCTCTTCTGGCTCTGACAGGCAACCTGGTCACTTTCCTCTTCTGGACGGTGTTTGGTCAAAATACTCACAAGAATACTCCTTACGGCGTGTTTGTCATCCACCTGTGCGTGTCAGATTTCCTGATGGGTGTGTACCTGGCGATTATTGGGGTGGCTGATCGCGTATACCACGGGACTTACCTGTGGAACGATCTGTCCTGGAAGAGCAGTGTGATGTGTAAGACAGTGGGCTTCATCTCTCTGCTGTCCAGCGAGACGTCGGCGTTGTTCATCTTCTTCATCACGCTAGATCGTTGTATCGTGCTGCGTTTTCCGCTAGGACAAGTGCGATTCCGGAAACAGTCGGCACACCTGGCTTGCGCCATGGCGTGGCTTGTCGGTCTGTGTGTGGCGGCCTTGCCCTTACTGCCAGTGTTGTCTCACTTGGACTTTTACGGCAAAACCGGGATCTGCGTGCCTCTCCCTACACTGACTGCCTCGCGCGATCAGCAACAAACCGACGCGCGTAACGGACCGATAACCAGTGTATCAAACAACTTCTCGGGCTATCCTTTCTCCTTCGGCGTGATGGTCGTTCTCAACTTTGTTCTCTTCCTGCTGATTGCCGCCGGCCAGATCTTCGTGTACTTGTCAGTGCGCGCCAACAGCATGAGTGTCACGGTGACCAACAACGCTTCCAAAGAACTCCTCATTTCCCGCCGCCTGTTTAGCATGGCCGCCTCTGATTTCCTGTGCTGGTCCCCCGTGGGCTTGCTGGGTGTACTGGCGTCCCAAGGCGTGGTGATACCGGGTGATGTGAACGTGGCTCTAGCCGTCATAGCTCTGCCAATCAACTCGGCCCTCAACCCCTTCCTCTACACCATCAACCTCCTGCTGGAGCGCCGCCGACTGAGGAGCGAGGAACGTCTGAGGAAGTACCTCATGGCCCAGATTCTGACAGAGTCGCGGGGCAAGAGATAAACTGTTTGCACACGATTAAACCCAGCGAGCAAAGGATCAAATGTCTTGGTCGTGGGGTACTCCCGACCTGGGCCCTAGGGTTTAACTCAAGACAGGCTACTTGGCTCAAGACAGGCCACTTAATTCAAGACTGATAGAACAAGCAAACTGTAGACGGGCTGGAAATGCTTCATCAGTCACGCTGACATTGCTACCGCCTGCCTTCTGTCCTTGACATTGCTACAGCCTGCCTTCTGTCCTTGACATTGCTACAGTCTGCCTTCTGTCCTTGACATTGCTACAGCCTGCCTTCTGTCCTTGACACGGGAGAGGTTTCGTTACGCCGGACGACCCCTAACAACGAACGAGAGCCAAGGCAGGTCAGATAGCCAGCGTTTACCAACACAGACAGCACTCCAAAAATCTCCAAGAGGCGTAGATCCTCATGTGCCCACAACACTCCACGGTGTTGTCTACGCTTATGGCTGATGCCGGCTATCTGACATGACTTCTCAGTCGTTCGTTGTTGGGAGTCGTTTGTTGCAAAGCAAACCTCACTCCTGGGTCCCAAGACGGTAACACCCCCAATAGGAAAGGGTCAATAGTTTTGGTATGGTATTTTTATCTAGCGCTCCAAGGTGATTAAGCACAGCCCGTGTGCTGTCACAATTGATCCCGTTCTCGCAAATGGCAACAGCAAAGAGTATAGAGGCAACGCCAGCCTAAGGTTGAACGGTCACCTTTGAAGGTCCGAGTTCTTGATCCGGACTTTTCGCTTCTCGTGATTCGTGATTATATATATAAATATATACACATATCGTCCTGAATCCACCACCCCCTCCTCCCCCCCCCTCTCCCCCCCCCCCTCCCTCAAATTTTGGCGTTGTCCGGAGCGAGTGTTGCACGGGACGCAACTCTGTCTCAGCCAACAAAAATTAGTTTTTCTAAATGTGTACCTACTCCCCTTGGCGTAAATAGCACTTTTTTCCGAATCACGGCGTTGTCAGCAAAGGTTTAGTTTGGTTATGTGTGTTTGTAAACATGAAACTAAATGCTACACCCTTTTTTCTTTCAATCATGTTTGAAACTGTGGGATGAAATTATTTTATGCGTTTTTTTATCTGAGTGTTGAACGGCAGTGTGTTTAGCACCAGGGCAAAGTCTTATCTCATTCAGTCCAGACACACCACAGCAAGATATGGCTCGACCATGATAGCTCAAGGGTGATGCCAGAATATCTTGGCACCTATAGACGCCAAGCTATTCTGGCACCACCCTAGAACTATCAAGGTCGATCGGTCTCCTAAATCGTAATGCAGCCCTCAGGGGACAACTCCAAAATGTGCGTCAGTATTTTGTACGCTGGACACAACGAGTTAATTGGCATCGTCCCTAAATACAGTCACTTAACCCATTGCATCCTGAGGCTGAGTTTTTGTCATTTGCTTTTTGTCCTGTGAAGGGCACATTACAGACAGTTCAAGGGTGGTGCCAGAATATGAAGGCCACATTACAGACAGTTCAAGGGTGGTGCCAGAATATGAAGGCCACATTACAGACAGTTCAAGGGTGGTGCCAGAATATGAAGGCCACATTACAGACAGTTCAAGGGTGGTACCAGAATATGAAGGCCACATTACAGACCAGGAGTTAGGTCAACAGTTTCAGTTCAAGGGTGGTGCCAGAATATGAAAGCAGACCAGGAGTTAGGTCAACAGTTCAGTTCAAGGGTGGTGCCAGAATATGAAGGCAGACCAGGAGTTAGGTCAACAGTTCAGTTCAAGGGTGGTGCCAGAATATGAAGGGCACATTACACACCAGGAGTTAGGTCAACCATTTCAGTTCAAGGGTGGTGCCAGAATATGAAGGGCACATTACACACCAGGAGATAGGTCAACCATTTCAGTTCAAGGGTGGTGCCAGAATATGAAGGGCACATTATAGACAGGAGTTAGGTCAACCATTTCAGTTCAAGGGTGGTGCCAGAATATAAAGGCAGACCAGGAGTTAGGTCAACAGTTCAGTTCAAGGGTGGTGCCAGAATATGAAGGGCACATTACACACCAGGAGATAGGTCAACCATTTCAGTTCAAGGGTGGTGCCAGAATATGAAGGGCACATTATAGACCAGGAGTTAGGTCAACCATTTCAGTTCAAGGGTGGTGCCAGAATAGGTTCGCGCCTAACCTTGCGCTTCCTTCAAAGACATCAATTTGCGACCACAGGCAGTTGATTGGGCTTTTAGTCGGCAGTGCACGCTACAAACCTCGCTTTCAACAGCAATGGACTTCCTGTTTGTTTATTTATCTTCACATGGAGGAGAACATCCTAACTTCACAGGGCAGAATTCAGAGAATTCTAATTTTTTATGTTTACTTCAGCTTAATCAACAAAGTTGCTTAATTCATGGGTGACAGTGCGAACAATAAAAATGGCTGAAAGCAGTGCCTGGACTAACTAAGCTCCATTATCCGTGGCCAGCAAGAGACATACATTTTCATAAGTCTCTGCTGACCCAGGGATTCATGAGAATGTATGTCTATTGCAACTGGAACAGGCTGGCTGAAGGGTCGTGCTGTGTGAACCAAAAAGCTGAAATTCTGCTTTGAATTTGGAAAAAGCTGAAGCAGTCTCCAGGACTGAAGACTATCACACATGTGAATTCATGAATACATCTACATGAAATCGGCAGCGGTGTTGCACAATTTGAAAAGTTAAGTAAGACGACTGCTCAATTCTTGAATCAAGTAAAATCATTTTGCTTAATACACAACATAAGCAACACATATCAAACACTATACATAACACATCATACCAAACACTACACATAACACATCATAGCAAACACTACACATAACACATCATACCAAACACTACACATAACACACCATACCAAACACTACCCATAACACATCATACCAAACACTACACATAACACACCATACCAAGCACTACACATAACACATCATAGCAAACGCTACACATAACACATCATAGCAAACGCTACACATAACACATCATAGCAAACGCTACACATAACACATCATAGCAAACACTACACATAACACATCATAGCAAACACTACACATAACACACCATAGCAAACACTACACATAACACACCATAGCAAACACTACACATAACACATCATACCAAACACTACACATAACACACCATACCAAACACTACCCATAACACATCATACCAAGCACTACACATAACACATCATAGCAAACACTACACATAACACATCATACCAAACACTACACATAACACACCATACCAAACACTACCCATAACACATCATACCAAGCACTACACATAACACATCATAGCAAACACTACACATAACACATCATAGCAAACGCTACACATAACACATCATAGCAAACACTACACATAACACATCATAACAAACGCTACACATAACACATCATAGCAAACGCTACACATAACACATCATAGCAAACACTACACATAACACATCATAGCAAACGCTACACATAACACATCATACCAAACTATCTTCACAAACTCTCCAAAGAAATCAGGGGGAGGAGGAGGGGAGTGCAAAACCAAAACGGGGACTTCACACAATGTTTACTGGCATGGGTGATACCATCTTACACTACACTATATATCTGTACGTGTGGCACCCCTCGATTGAGAAAAAAAAACAAAAAGGAATAAAAGCAAAAAATAAATCTCAATTTGTGTATCCCATTAATACTTGCCCCGTCGTCTCTCTCCTGAAAGCAATAAGTCCATATTAAAAATATTTATATTCAAATGGGTGGATTAGCCTAGGAGCGAACTAGTTGTCTCCCTCGATTCACTACTGCTACCGCTGATTAGCGTTAGCAAGGTGAGAGAAGACATCCAGTGTGGGCCTAGAAGACATCCAGTGTGGGCCTAGAAGACATCCAGTGTGGGCCTAAAAGCAGAACTTGAATTCACGATCCAGAAAGTTGCTGGACTCATTCAAACAGATATTAACCCTCTTAATCCCACGGCCACATTTCCACACTATTGGAGTCGTTCTCTAACGACCATGTACCAGTTGTAGGAGTTGGATTGATCATGATAATTCAAGGGTAGTGCCAGATGAGCTTGGCGCCTTCAGGCGCCAAGCTCATCTGGCACTACCCTTGAATTATCATGATCAATCCATCTCCTGCTGCAGGGTCCCGGGGCTAAATGGGTTAATATTTACTTTCAACATTTCAAGAAGCCTGTGTGAAGACCGCACATACTGACCTCCCCCCCCCCCCAACCCCCACCCCCACCCCCCGAAAAAAATCGAACAGTTATTCCCCCCCCCCCCCGCCCCCCCCCCCCCCCGACCAACTCCTCCCTCCTCCACGAACCTTATCCTGCTGAGGTTGCTCTGAACGAGATTGTGCAGTCCCTCATCCAGCCAGCTCTCCAAGCCATAGGCGACAATGCTGTTCTGCAGGACGACAACGCTCGACCTCATCGCGCCCGTGTGGTGGATGAGGGCCTTGAGCAACGGGGCATCATGCGGATGGAGTGGCCAGCTCGTTCACCTGATCTGGCTCCCATCGAGCACCTCTGGGACGTGCTGGGGCAACGTGTAGTCAGCAACCACCCCCTACCTCAGCTGACTCAGTTCCTGCATCAAGAGTAGGAAGCGATCCCACAACATGTTCTCCGAACCCTGGTGAACTCCATGCTTCAACGCTGCATCGAATGCTTGGCTGCAAACAGTGGGTACACTCGCTAGTGACTCAGTCTTGTGTGACTTTCGAATGAGCGGTGGGTGAACATTCTAACGTACTGCTGTTTTTACAATTGCTTGATTTACTCAAAACTTAAATGAAATTGTTACTGAATAAATTAGCAAAGTACTGACTCCAAGTCTTGGCTTGGCTTGACTTCGCGAACGAAGATTCTATAGGGGTTGTCCACGACGTCTGCAGGCATGCTCATGACTGCGGAGGCCAATCCGGGACAGGCAGGTTCGACCGCAGTGCTGCAGAGGGAGGTCTGGCCAGGGTTCTGAGTTGCGGCATCTCTGTTTTTTCTCCTGAGCCGCTTGTCTTTAAGGCCAGCTCTGCGAGAGTCCTCAAAGGAGACAGCTGCCTTGTAAATGGTGGACCGCCAGATGTCACGGTCCGCAGCAAGTGAAGACCACTAGCGGTGGTCGATTTGGCAGGCACTAAGTGACTTCTTGAGACAGTCTTTGTATCTCTTCTTTGGTGCCCCTCTGTCTCTGTGTCCAGTGGCGAGCTCGCCGAACAGGGTGATCTTGGGTAGGCGATGATCCTCCATCCTGGAGACGTGCCCCGCCCAGCGGAGCTGTGTCCGCAGCAGCAAAGCCTCGATGCTCACAGTTTCTGCCTGTTAAGGACCTCGACGTTTGTGACATAGTCACTCCAGTCAATGCCAAGGATTGTACGCAGGCAGCACTGGTGGAAGCGTTCGAGGACTTGTTTCCTTCCATCACTGACTCCAAGTATTGGTACATTATTCAAGTTGTGTGGTGTTGTCGGTGCGTCTGCGATAAAATGTGCCCCTTAAGTTTTGACCATTAGTATAGTATTACTAGATTAATACAGTGAAAATATGTTCTTGGTTCAAAGGAAAATGTTCATTTTATCTTAAACAAATTTCCACGCATAAATTCACAAAGTTCTTTCATAGTCACAGCACTGATCAGCCTGACACATTTAAATATTCTCTCAGAACAACTGAAGAAACTGCAGCGAGAGTATGGGGAGGCGGTTGCCACGGTAGCAGAGCAGAAAGCGCTGATTGGTCAGCTGGAAGATGACCTGCGCAATATCAACGCCCTGTCGTCTATGTTCCGCGGGGACGCTGAGGTCAGTTCGCCATTAACTATTTAAGTGCCAGTATGTAACGGACAACACCCAAATGAAACGGTGAATAAATCCTCGTGAGGCTCAGCAGACTCCTGCCTCGGGCCAGTTGCATGAGTGTGCTTAGTCCTGTGCAAGGCACTAAGCAAGGTGCTTCGCTACAGCAGTACCTGTATTGAACGACCACCCTATGACAGCTCCGCTCCTCAAAGACCATCACATGCCATATGACAGCAGCTCCGCTCCTTAAAGACCAACACATGCGATATGACAG
>BTPG01000007.1:82577041-82623694 GCA_036245525.1 Semisulcospira habei | reverse complement strand
ATCTATCTATCATCTATCTATCTATCTATCTATCTATCTATCTATCTATCTATCTATCATCTATCTATCTATCGATCGATCTATCTATCTATCTATCTATCCATCTATCTATCTATCTATCTATCTATCGATCTATCTATCTATCTATCTATCCATCTATCTATCATCTATCTATCTATCTATCTATCGATCGATCTATCTATCTATCCATCTATCTATCTATCTATCTATCTATCGATCGATCTATCTATCTATCTATCCATCTATCATCTATCTATCTATCTATCTATCTATCGATCGATCTATCTATCTATCTATCCATCTATCTATCTATCTATCTATCTATCGATCGATCTATCTATCTATCTATCCATCTATCTATCATCTATCTATCTATCATCTATTTATCTATCTATCCCGTAGTCTTGCCGACCGTTGGGGCACCCCTGATGACTTGGCAACCACCTCCCTCCATTCCACTCTGTTCTCTGCCATTCTTAGTGTGTCGCTCAGCTTCAGTCCTGTCCACTCTGTGTTATTGTCCTCCCATCTTTTTCTGTCTTTCTCTCCTTCACCTTGCACAGTGCCTTGCATGATTGTCTTGGTTTAATTGAAGTGATAATATAATAATATAATAATATAAGTGATGCTTGTATAAGCCAGCTCAGGATGCATGCTAACAGCAATAGTGTGCACATATTTATTGTATGTGGGGCACCAACCCTTGAATTTAATGCATGTACATGTATTTGGGGGGGGGGGGGAGGGGTTCTGTCTGTTTATTTATTTTAAATATTTATTTTGTTTATCTGTTTTTGACAACATTTTATTAACATGCGCGCGGGCTTCTGTTATGCATCTAAACACTTTTGACAAACTGCTTCTTTTGGGTCGTTTAGCTGTTCATGGGTACATAATTATATGTGTTCATGTGTCTGTGCACAGCTTGTTGGTGTTGATGCTGCAGTCCAATATGCAGACATACACTATAGGTGTGTGTTGGCCAAGTCATTTGTATAATAACGCTCTGAGAAACTTTTATTTTAACTAGATGAACAGTCAACATAAACATAAAATTAATAAATCAGTATATGCATTTGCCTGTATTTTTTTTTCATCACCGCACCCCGATTAAACTACGTAAACATTGCAACATGAAGGTAATTCGACTCAGGAGGGCGCAGGATCTATTCCTTCTGGAGATGCGCGCATGTTTGTGAGAGAGAGAGAGAGAGAGAGAGAGAGAGAGAGAGAGAGAGAGAGAGAGAGAGAGAGAGAGAGAGAGAGAGAGAGAGAGAGAGAGAGAGAGAATGACGACATATTTAGAGTTATCTGTGTCTGCGTGGTGACGGAGTTGCGTCTTTTACGAACTGTTGAACTTGTTCTAGAAGTAAAGGTGTGTTTTTTGTGTGTTTTAATTCTTTCCTGGATTTTTTTTTTTTTAACCAAAGAAGTTGAAACGATACAAAGCTGGTTAACGAACGCATACAAACTAGCTATATGCAAAGGTTCAAGTGAATATGACAAAAATTACGGTCAGTAATCTGGGTCAACCGACTTCCTATAAACGGTTGTTTATGTCTTCGATGAGACATTCATTTACAATATGCTTGGAGGCTTTGTTAGCCACTCACTTAAGAAAGTAATGACTTCGCCAAGTCATTTGTGTGTACAGAAATATCAGAGATTGTTTTGTTTACATACACTTCGCGGCAAATTTTACGTTCAGCAGCGATGTTACGTAACTAGACATGACGTAATTTTTATCTTGTTACTTCAGTTGTTAGAGGTTTATCCTGCCCGCCTTTGACATCATGGACATGCTATTAAATTCGCCCCACCGAGAAAAAAAACTTCTATAAATAGAAGAGACTTAAAAAAAAACAACACCAGAAACATTATTTGGAATGGTCTTTACATGTAACAAACGAAAACTCGTTTACTGATCGTTGCCATCACAAAGAGCATTCATAATTTTTACCCCAAATAGGTAACAAAATTAAATGTCTATGAAAAGATGTGAGGAAAGGTAACAACTTATTTCATAATAATGTGTGAACGTACCCATACAGCAAGATTTTGAATTATGCAAATATAATTATGAAATATGTGTTTCTATATTACCTTATAGTTGTACTCACTCGAAGCAGTGCTATTTATTTTGTAACCCACAATCCATCCTTGATCTAACCCCGACCTAAATTCAGTTATACCATCTAACTTTGCTGTCTTGCCGTTTGCACACGAGTACGAATTGTAAATAGTGCACGGACTTTTTCAGACATGTACACACTGGGGCGGCCGTGGCGCAGTGGTAAAGCGCGTGCCACTAATGCCAAAGGTGCGAGGTACGATACTAGTGTCCCTGTTAATTCAGGCGGACCAGTCGTTTTTTTTTTTTTTTTCTTTTTTTTTTCTTTTTTTTTCCCCTGGTAATCCTTCTTTATAATTTCAAATACAAGCGTTTAAAATTTCCCAAACTTCAATAGCTGAGCCGAACCCCCGCAATACGTAAATGTCCTGTATTTTCTTGCACTGTTTGTCCTCGTTAGTTTCAGTTTGCCTATATAATGACCCGTATTATTATTATTATTATTATTAAAGGCCACCAGACAGAACCCGTCTTACTACTTACGCCTGTCACCCCTACCAGGGTATAGGCCGTCGACGAGAGAACTCCAGCGACTCCTGTCCTGTGCAGAATTCGTCGGCGTTTTTGTAGCTATTTCTTTATTTGCAGGGTGGGGAAGCTACCTCCACGCCCAACCCCCTTACTAGGAGGACCAGGGATTTTCTGTCGGGGTCTCCTTCCTTTAAACCAGGTTGGTTCACGGCACCTTATTTCATTCGGTGCACCCCTCTCTCTCCCCTTATCCACCACCCAGGGGAAGCGCCTCAACGCCATATGGACCCAGCGCGAGGACAGAGGCCGTCGCAAACGGCAAAAATCAACCGGCGATGGTCACGTATTTCATATATATTTTGGGAAAGTTAATCTTTTCTACTTCATTTTGAGTAAAAGAAATATTCGTGTGGTATCATAATCTACCTCATTATTATACTAAAACTATATACCAAAACCCATACTTGTGAATGGTCCTGTTTTGAAACAAAGGAGATTTCCTTGATTGATGCAGTTGAGGCAGTAAGCTTTTCGATTTGTTACACCAAACAGGTGTAACAAATTACGCAATTTTTGTTTTGTTTTTTTGCGTTTTCTACAAAGAAAGTGCAACAAAAACATTTTTTTCGGTGCTAACTGTGTTAGGTCTAAGATGCGACAGCTAAAAAGATGCAATTTTGTATAGTAGCTGCAACATTTCAAGGTTTCATACCCAAGCGCAAAATGTTCCTGTAACGTGTGCAATATTTTGCTGTTTTACGTGCGTACCGTATAATGGGTCATGTCGTCATTGTGCATGACTTCCATTTGTTTGGCTGGCAAAGCCAATCCTGGAGCCACACCTGCGAGGGCAATGGGGGCACTGGAACGTAGCTGTGGGGAGAGTCGACGCTGTCTTTCTGCGAGCTCTGGCACTGGTGGTCCGTTCGCGCCGATTGTGTTCAAAGAGCATGCGCCTGGTGGCGGCACGCCAGCCGGATCTGTCTTGTGCTTGTCCTTCAAGTTCCTTTACCGGGAAGACGCAGTGCTTGAGGCAGTCTCTTATGCAGTCTTTGAAGCGTTTCTTTGGCCGTCCCTGCTTCCTGTGGCCTTTTGAGAGTGCACCATACAGGAGTTGGCGTGGCATGCGAGAATCGTCCATGCGTATGACATGACCTGTCCAGCGGAGTTATGTCTTTAAGATCAAGGCTTCAACACTCACTATTGTCCAGGACTTCCTGGTTTGTCACCTTGTCTTGCCATTTGATGCCCATGAGCGAGCGCAGGGATCTCATGTGGAAATGTTCAAGCTGCTTGATGTGCTTTCTGTACAGCGTCCATGACTCACAGCCGTAGAGGAGGCTGGGGAGAACTACTGCCTTGTAGACTTTGATCTTGGTGGAGAGCTTGACGTTGTTGTTATTCAACACACGAGTGCGCAGGCGACCCAGGGCTTGGCTGGCTTTGCTGATGCGAGCTGCGATTTCCTTGTCGATAGTACCGTCAGAAGAGATGATGCTCCAAGGTACCTGAACTGGTCGACAGTCTTCAGCTCGGTGCCTTCGATATACACTTTTGGGGGGGTGGGGTGGGGGCTCTTGTGCCTGGGGCCGGTTGGTGCAGTCTCTTGCTGAGACTGATGGTGAGGCCAAACAGTCGAGAGGCTTCCGAGAACCTGTTGACGATGGTCTGGAGGTCAGACACCGTGTGCGCCATCAGCGCACAGTCATCGGCAAACAGCGCCTCAAGGATCAGTCTCTCGATGGTCTTGGTCCTGGCGTTCAGTCGACGGAGGTCGAAGAGAAAGCCGTCTAGTCTGAACTTCAGGTACACTCCCTTCTCAAGGTCGCGTACTGCATGGGTCAGGACACACGTGAAGAACAGATTGAACATCACGGGGGCAAGAACACAACCTTGTTTCACACCGTTGGAAATGTTGAACGGTCCATCATGGAAGAGGCGGATGATGTTGGTGAACTTCCTGAGGATGACCCAAAGCGCTTCTCTGTTCATGGTGTCGAATGCTTTGGTCAGATCTATGAAGACAGCGTAGAGGTCCATGTGCTGCTCAATGCATTTCTCCTGAACCTGTCTCACAGAGAAGACCACGTCGACTACGCTGCGGCCAGGTCTGAACCCACACTGAGCCTATGTGAGTGCTTCCTCAAATACAGAGCTGATCAGGCGGTTGAGGATGACTCTCGCAAGGATCTTGTCAGCAATGGACAAGAGTGAGATCCCTCGGTAGTTGGCACAGTCTGCTTTGCTGCCCTTGTTCTTAAACAGGGAGACGATTGTAGCATTCCTGTGGCATGTTCTCCTCTGCCCAGATGCATGTCAGAATGTTGAGGAAGGCATCAAGGATGTCAGGTCCAGCTGCCTTGAAGAGCTCTGCGGAGCTAGTCTGGTTGATCGCTTTCTTGACCTCGTCCAGGGTTGGCGGGAGGTCAAGGTCATCCAGTGTCGGCTTCTGGGGAATCATGTCCAGGGCCGCGGGATCGACAGCGGAAGCAGGTTCAGCAGATTTGAGAAGTGTTCTCTCCAGCGCTCTTTTCCGCCTTTGTCCTTTAGCAAGGTGAAACCGTCGGCGGAAAAGAGAGGGGTTGTGCTGGGTCTGACAGGGCTGTAGACAGCTTTCATAGCGCCGAAAAACGCATTGGAGTTGCTGGATTCAGCAAAGTGTTCAAGTTCTTTTGCTTTGCCGTCCCACCAGGTGTCCTGCATGTTGCGGAGCTCTCTCTGGGCTTTTCTCTGGAGGTGTTTGAAGCGGTCTTTCTTGGACAAGGAGTTGATGTCGTTCTGCCACTCGATGAAGGCACTGCGCTTTTGCTCCAGTAGCTTGTTGATATCATCATTGTTCTCATCAAACCAATCTTGGTGTACTTTCTGCTTGGGTCCAAGCACGTCTTTGTCAGACACCGTCACCATCCCCTTGAACTGGTTCCACATTTCAGTTGGGTTGCCAGTCAACGGTCCATGGGCAGTTAGCAGGTCATCAAGGTGGGACTGGATTTTTTTTATTAACGTCTAGGTTGAATGAAGGTCGGGTGAGCTTCGGCCTCTTCCTGTGTGTTGGTGCAATGTGCAGGTTGAGGACAGACCGTACCAGCCGATGGTCGGTCCAGCACTCGGCTCCTCTCATGGCTCTGGTTATTCTGACATCACGAGTATCCCGCTGGCGGACAATGACATAGTCTATGAGATGCCACTGCTTGGACCTGGGATGATGCATCCATGTTGTCTGCCTGAAGAGGGTGTTGGTGATGGCGAGTCCATTCTCAGCGCACAATGTCAGCAGCAGCAGGCCATTGCTGTTCATCTTGCCCAGCCCGTGTGGTGAAGGTGAAGGTCCATGCACAAAACCTTCGCGTGAAGGAGATTTTGGTGGAGAAGCTGTTGCGCTGGAGCAACCCCTCCCTCTCGGCCGCAGAAAACAGATGAGATGGCACGATTAGATGTTACAACTAGTAGCTTTCTTGGCTGCAGTGGATGGCCATGTTTTCTTCTGTGCTCTGACATGCCCTATGCATTCCACAGTGCACTGCTGACCCGCCCTCTTGGCCGAGTCAGTCGGCCGGTGACAGACTTTGCATGCTAGGATGAGCAAGTCCTGCCTCACCAAAGGTTTGAGACCCCCGGTTTCCCCTCACTTGGTTTAGCCAGCCAGTCGAAGCAGTTGCCCGTGGTGTGGCCGCTGCGCATGCTGCAGCTACGTGGAGCCACAAGTGAGAGTTGAGTGTCAAAGTGGGAACCTAAACTGGTGGACTACTCTCTAACCTTCGAGAGGCGACTTGTCCCCCCATTATAGGTGAAACCCCCTCCTTGAAGACACTACTACAGTACCGTATGTTCGGATGTAATTGGGAGGGTTATGTGCCTAATGAAAATGACTGTAAACCAGACCAACTAAACAATGTTCCAAAATGACTGGCTAAAACCAAAAAAATGGAATGCTTTGTGAATGAGTGTCCGTTTTTGTTGCTACTATTTTTTTAAAAAAAGGAACAACTTTGAACATCGGAGCGCATTCCTGAGTATGCACATGACGTTTCTGACAGAAATTTTGGCAAGAAATATCATGATGAAAACGCAAACCTTGTTGGAGAACATCTTTTTGGCGCCAAGCGCCGTATGTGTGTGTGTGTGTGTGTGTGTGTGTGTGTGTGTGTGTGTGTGTGTGTGTGTGTGTGTGTGTGTGTGTGTGTGTGTGTGTGTGTGAGCGACTAGAGCCCGCGTTTGAGGACGGAAATTTTAGGATATTGTCCCTCGAGGCAGTTTTTTTAATATGTGTTTAAATTAAGTTGCTTTTTGGCAAGTAAAATGGCCTTTTCACAAACAGGTTTATCCACATTGGAGTCCATAATATTTCTTATTTTTACTAGATATTTTTGCAAAAGAAAGATATTGAACGTGTAACTTTATAACTTTTGGAGTGATAATTTAATATTTTGGGAAAATAATAGTTTCACGTATTGGGGATTTAATTTCACGCATTATTTGGCATTAATCTTAAAACAATTGAATCTTTTTGTGCGTAAAAAACAATCTTCTTATTAATAATTTCATGATTTTTTTTCATATACAGTATTAATAAAAGCCTACTGTTTATCGCGGCTGTCGGGTACGCCTAGCTGTGATAATGAACTACTTTTCTGCACCACTTTTTCGGAGGTAAAAGCTATAACAAAAATTTCTCAGTAATACCCGCATGATTTTTCATAAACGTAAGCCTGCTGTTTGTCCCGACTCTGGGGTAGAATTAGGTCAAATTGTGACCTGTAAGCTCAAGGTGTAAAAATCAGCAAGAAAATGTCTGAGTTGATAGGTCAGATGTTACTACTGCAATGTGACGTATAACATCGAGTCGTCACTATAAACACGGCGTCGTAATGATGCCATGACGTGAAGCTTGAAATGCTAACATTCTTCTTCAGAATAGCGATCGCTACGTCAGACCACACAGCTTACGAATGACGGGAATCGCTGTGTCTGTCTTTATTTCTGTGTGCCATTGTGAATGGATCAGAGGAGATCGATCAGAAGGATACGCTTGAAAATACTAACAACTTTGAGCTGGGGTCCCATCTTGTTACCATGTATGACGCGTGACGTCTGTAAAACCGCAAAATGTTTCACATATTGCAGCAACATTTTGAGGTTGGGTATAAAACGGCAAAATGTCGCTAAACTAAAGTGCAACAATTGCAACGTAGTTTCGGTCGCATCTCAAACCAAACACGGAGTTAGCACCGCAAAATGTTTCAGTTGTTGCACTTTTGTTGTAGCGCAATATTTTGCTGTGCAATTGTAATAGAGACAGACAATGAACACAACAACAGAAAATCGTGTCTCTCTCTCTCTCTCTCTCTCTCTCTTTCTCTCTCTCACTCTCTCACTCACTTCCATCATCTTCCGCAGCCGAGCTTTGCTTTGTGCCAAACTGAATACGTGCAACATGTGCTCTTCGTCGTCATCTTCTCTTTGCCTTACCATCGTCATCGCGCTCACAGCCTCAAGAGCAGCGTCATTGCCTGTGATACCAGACTCTGATGAGGAAATTGTGGTCAACTTGTCTATGCCGGCCCTTCTTTCCACTAACTGGACCGCGGCAGAAGATACATTCAGGTAAGCATACTGCAAACAGATCTCCATGAGGCCACGCAGGTGCAGGGGGGGGGGGGGGGGGGGCATAAAGATGTGATTACGAGACCCGAATCAAAAAGTCCGATTCGTCAGACGATGACGTTCTGATTCGAGTGAAGTAATCAGATCTGTGTGTTATCGTCAATGTATCAAGCAAAATGTTGCTCAATATAATTAAAGTACCCAGTCTAAAACAAAAGCTCACCGGAGTCTTTCTGATTTCCATTGGTGCTGAAGTGGTCAATTCGCTATAACCCACCAAAACGTACTAAGCGCAAATTCACCCAGGCGTGCATCTATCCAGTGCAAATGTGTTCAGTCCTCCGAGTTTCCATTTATTTTTATAACTATACCCAGCATAAACCGACAAAGGCTTGAATTGTGTTAAATTAAACAAAAATCTCAGTGCAATAGCGACAGCACAAATTTACACTGGGTAGATTTACACTCAGCTTGATTCATGCTGTGTCTATTTTCACGTTTTAAAAAAAAAAGATTTTCGCTGAAACATAGCGACCTTACCCCTTCAGCGCCATTGATAGTGGCACTGTGTGTACTACACGTGCTAGAAAATACTGTCACCACAAAACTCCTGACGTCATAATTTAGGGCCCGCAGACAAAATAAGAGTCTTGAAAAATGTTCTGAAATGTTACAAAGGAGGTGATACACACAGGGGAAATATAAAAGGAACTTTACCGTCCAAAACTAAATGATCAAACATACAGAACACAGCAAATCTGGCACCGCTGAACACTTTTCATCGCGCCAATTCTCGCTCGCACACCTCGGACGTTGGAGAAAACAGGCGGATAAGTGGCCTTAGACGCAAACATAGACAGTCATAAGTAATACTTCCAATGTGTTTTTTTCTCGGTCCATAAAATTATGGTGATCTATGTTGTGTGTAAAGTATTTGGGCTGTCGTCTGATTCACCCCGGAGAATTCGTTTAGACATCAGCGTGGCTTTCTATAATCGTACATGTTGTTTAATAAAGTTTGCTTGTAATTTGAACACAGATAATGCATGAAAATGCCAGCAGGATTGGTTATTAAGTCCTTTTGTAACGTTGTCACTATCACTAGCGTACCCAATGATCAGTGTCGTGAATCTCACTAGTTGAGCGATTCGCTTCCTGTGTTTCTGCTGTATATTCTCTGTTTGTGAAAAGACAATTCAAGTGTACGTACACACTAAAAAGTAACTAGTGTGCATAAGGAGCTTGTTAATGCGACAACATGAGCATATTCTGTTCTGCAAGGGATTTTGGGAAGGAAAGTATATCAAGCAAGTCACATTAATATTAATTTGCGTGTTATACAATATATACAATATATCTGTACATGTGTAAAAAAAAAAAAAAAAAAAGGGGGAAATTTTATGGAGCGGCTACATACATGTAAAAGGTTAGACATACATGTAAAAGGTTATTAACGCCATAGTGTCCGTTCAAAGCGAAAAGAGGCCCACCGGGATCTTGTGACTGAACGCCAAGAAAAGAAAGGCGATGGTAGCTGACGTCATACCTATTCTATAGGACCTTAGGTCATCTGCATAATTATAACCAATCAGATAGCGGATGAAAAAGCAAAGAATACACGAAAGTATCATCGACTAGCGCCGACAAGGACAGACTCGGAATTGAAGAGAAGAAAGAGGAAAAGAAACAAGATACCCCTAAGTAGAACTGACATCGGAGAAGGAAATACAGACATGTGGCAACGCGTAAAGCAAGAGCATGGCATGACCGCGCATCTAGAAGTTGTCCCTTTCCTGCTGAATCAGTGAGTAATCTACGGTGTCGATCTTCCTTTAGTTCCTCGAGCGCTAGTGATTTTCAGAATTCATGATCTTCAGTAGAATTTATCTCTTACTGATTTCGCAAGATTTTAAACCTCATAAACATCATATAGTTACGTGCAGAAAGTGGGTATAAATACCAATGTTCTGTTTCAATGATGGAACGCGTTGCTTGTTTCCGAGGGGTAAAGGATCAAAGGTCAAACTAAGCCCGGCATCGTGGACGCAGGCTTGCCGGTTTCAGTTGCGAGTCACTGAAATAAGCCACGCCCTCGTCACAATCGTTACTAGTAAATGCTAGCAAGTTAAGCGGAACCCGATTTTGACAGCATAGCGAAGATGGAAAGATGTATTCTACTTTTCTGGTGACAAATTACGTCACAGGGATGCCGGAAAACATCAGTACACGTGTGTACTCCACACTGATGACCTAGTGACCTGCAGTATTGTGATACACTGTTAGTCGGCCGAGGACTGCCTTGATACGTAGGCTCATTAATATGCATATTAATTCAAAACAAGGCCGATGCAGGCGAGAAATTCGCGACTCGTGTACAAAACTATACACCCTCCAAACGATAAATTTCGACAGTTGGCATTGTACTTACACCATAAAGCTCTAAGGACCCATACACATACTGTCAGCAATATCTGTTGCAGTTTTCTGACTATATTGAGATACTTGATCCTGGGGAAAATAACTGAAGAAAGTCAGGGGCATCAACCCTACTTCCCTCCCCCCCCCCCCCCCCCCCGTCCGCAATCTCCCACCCCCCAACACATACACACACACACACACATGACGTACCCCCCCCCCCCCCCCCCATCAAGTCCATCGTCATGAATCCTCGCTGCCAGTTGTGGTGTCTGTAACGTACGCAGACTCTCCCCAGTCGCACGTACAGACTCAGCACAACAAACGCACGCACCGAGCTAACTCAGTCGGGCGCATTCACGCGGGATAACACAACACTATCTTTCTTTTTTCTATGGTCTTTTATGCAAATAAACAACAAAAACAATCAAAAGATTCTATATACTATACTTTCTTACTACAAGCACATCAACACCGCATACACTGCCGGACGTAAAAGCCAGGCTAGCGGTAATTGTCGGCATCACAATCCAACCTGTTTCACTGGTGATATTGTTCTGGAACGTTCTGTCCTTCCACGTCTGGGCGTGTAGTTCCTCGCGTCTCACGCTTCTGAGTAGTCCCCCGTTTCTCGTACCGTCAACGTCCTCCTGACTCGCTCCAGTAGAGCAGTCTCTAATGACCCGGTCGCTCCCTCCTCGAGCAGTGAAATGACCGCACGTTAGGTCCTCCGGCGGCAGCCTCCGTTTACTGACGTCTCGGCGTCATGTCGCTCCGCTCCACACAACTCTGAACACAAAGTCCAAACATCATAACACTTGCAACACACACACAACTTGGATAATATGAGGTACCTTACGTAACCTGGCTATTACAAAATAACCTCTTACGTTTATTCATACACCCTCGCGCTAGGACCATATGGCGTTGAGGCGCGTCCCCTGGGTGGTGGATAGGGCGGCCCTCGCGAGAGGGGTGCCTCGAATGAAATAAGGTGCCGTGAACCAACATGGCCTAAGGGATGGAGATCCCGACAGAAACCCCCTGCTCCTCCTAGTAAGGGGGTTGGGCGTGGGGGTAGGTTCCCCATCCCGTAAATAAGGAAATAGCTGCAAAAACGCCGACGAATAGACAAACAGCAATTCCTTTCCTGGAGGAGGAAGGTTCTTCTACCAGAAGATTTATGACGTCGTGTGGTAAAAGCCTACGACATTACCAGAAGATTGTCGGGTAAGTATGGCCATACAGAAAGACCAGTAAAAGACAAAGAAGGCAAGCCTATTGCAGACAGAGCAGACCAACTCGACAGATGGGCCGAGTATTTTGATGAGTTACTGAACAGACCTAGCCCACCCGACCCCCCCGACATCCAGCCGGCAGAGACCGACCTACCCATCAGCTGTGACAGACCCAGCCGGGAAGAGATCAGAAAAGCAGTGGCATTTTTGAAGAATGGCAAAGCAGCAGGGCCAGATGGCATCCCAGCGGAGTCTCTGAAAGCAGACCTAGAGACAACAGTTGAGATGCTGTACCCACTGTTTGGAAAGATCTGGGAAGAGGAGGTGATGCCGGCTGACTGGAAGGAGGGGTACCTAATCAAGCTTCCCAAGAAAGGCGACCTCAGCAAGTGTTCCAACTACAGAGGAATCACCTTGCTGTCAGTACCAGGAAAGGTCTTCAACAGGATCATCCTAGAAAGAATGAAGAGCTCCGTTGACCCCCAGCTGAGAGACCAGCAAGCAGGATTCAGGAAGAACCGATCATGTACAGACCAGATCGCCACTCTCCGCATCATCGTGGAACAGTCTCTGGAGTGGAGCTCCCCGCTGTACGTCAACTTTGTGGATTATGAGAAAGCATTTGACAGCGTGGACCGAGAGACTCTGTGGAAACTCCTACGACACTACGGTGTACCCACAAAGCTCGTCCGCCTGATCAAGAGCAGCTATGATGGCATGACATGTCGCGTGATCCACGAAGGGCAGTTCACCAGAGAGCTCCAGGTCAGAACTGGTGTCAGGCAGGGGTGTCTGCTGTCTCCGTTCCTCTTCCTACTGGCCATAGACTGGGTCATGAAGATGACCACAGAGCACAGACGAAGTGGAATACAGTGGACACTGTGGACACAGCTTGACGACCTCGATTTTGCAGACGACTTGGCATTACTGTCCCACACTCATCAACAAATGCAGGACAAGACCACGAGGCTTGCTGACATCTCGTCCCAAGTGGGCCTCACCATTCACAAACAGAAAACAAAGACAATGAGGCTGAACGCATCCAGGGAAGAACCAGTCTTGCTTGCTGGCACCCCGTTGGAGGAGGTGGAGTCCTTCACCTATCTCGGGAGCATCATAGACAAAAAAGGCGGCACTGATGCAGATGTCAGAGCACGAATCGGTAAAGCCAGAGCAGCCTTTCTCCAGTTGAAAAAAGTATGGAGTTCCAGAGAGCTGTCACAACACACCAAAGTCCGGATTTTCAACTCCAATGTAAAAGCAGTTCTCCTATATGGAGCAGAGACATGGAGATTGACAAAAACCACAGTCAACAGAGTACAGACCTTCATGAACAGTTGCCTTAGAAGAATTTTGAAAATCCACTGGCCAGAGAAGATCAGCAACGTCAGACTCTGGGAGAGAACAGAGCAGATAACAGCAGAGAATGAAATTGGGCGAAGAAGATGGGGATGGATCGTCACAGTCTGAGAAAGCCAGCTTCGAGTATCACTAGGCAGGCATTGTCATGGAACCCCCAGGGAAAGAGGAAAAGAGGTAGGCCGAGAAACTCCTGGCGTCGAGACCTCCAAGCAGACATCAAGAGACTGGGAACCACCTGGAGTAGAATCGAAGGAGAAGCACAGGACAGGAGTTGCTGGAGGTCTCTCGTCGACGGCCTATACCCGGGTAGGGGTGACAGGCGTAAGTAAGTAAGTAAGTGGTAAAAGCCGGAAGTCTTCGGAAGCCACAGGACCGAGCCGATTCTCTCTATCCCCGCCGTGAGATGGCATTAGTCGCCTGCTCGGCGTTAAACCACAATAACTAACTCTCTATCTAGGGACACAATCATGGGCACATGGAATGTCAAGACCATGTACCAGAGCGGCAAGGCCGCCCAAATAGCAGCGGAAATGCAAAAGTACAACTTTTCCCTGCTAGGTATCAGTGAAGCCAGATGGACGCAGAAAAGGCTGTTAAGTGGGGAGATGATCCTTTATTCAGGTCATGAAGAGGAGAATGCAGGTGTAGCATTCATGCTGTCACCAGTAGCACAGAGAGCGCTGATGGGCTGGGAACCTTTGAGGCCAAGAATTATCACAGCAGCCTTTAGAACCAGGAAAAATATTAAACTCAACGTCATCCAGTGTTATGCGCCCACTAATGACAGTGAAGAGGAAGAGAAACAAGGACCGACTCCAGACTGCTGTGGACAAATGTACGGAGCGAGACATCACCATCGTCATGGCCGATTTTAATGCCAAAATTGGGGAGGAGAACACCGGATACGAAGAGGTGATGGGGAGACAGGGACTAGGGGAGATGAGTGAGAACGGGGAGAGGTTTGTAGGTTTTTGTGTTCTAAACAGACTTGTCATTGGAGGAAGCATCTTCCCACACAGAAGAATGCACAAAGCAACTTGGGTCTCACCTGACCATACTACAAAGAACCTAATACACCATATCTGCATTAGCAAGAAATTTAGAAGATCCCTTCAAGATGTTCGAGTGAGGAGGGAAGCAGATGTCGCCATCTGTTCACCTTAAGAATAAAGCTCAAGTTAAAGAAAAGCCGCACAGAGACAACAAGAAGACAGCGATATAATGTAGGCCTGAGAGAGACTGGAGTGAGAAAAGAGTTCAAACTGGTGCTGTCCAACCGGTTTCAAGCATTACAGGAGCTAGTAAACGAAGAGGAGACGGTCACCACAGAGCAGCAGTGGAAGGCAGTTAGAGAGGCGCTGAACTCAACCTGCAAAGACACTGTAGGGTTCAGGAAACACCATCACAAGGACTGGCTGTCGGCACAGACCTTGAAGAAGATAGAAGTGAGGAAGCAGAAGAAAGCAGTTGTCAACAAACGTCGCACGAGAGCAGCCAAAGTAAGGGCACAGGAGGAATACTCGGAAGCCAACCGCGAGGTGAAGAGGAGTATCAGGGCAGACAAGAGGGCCTACACAGACAGCCTGGCAGCAGAGGCAGAAAAGGCAGCAGGCAGCGGCAACATGAAACAGCTCTACGACATAACCAGAAGATTGTCAGGCACGTATGGACATACAGAAAGACTAGTAAAAGACAAAGAAGGCAAGCCTATTGCAGACAGAGCAGACCAACTCGACAGATGGACTGAGTATTTTGAAGAGCTACTGAACACACCCTCCCCACCCGACCCCCCAGACATCCAGCCAGCAGAGACTGACCTACCCATCAGCTGTGACAGACCCAGCCGGGAAGAGATCAGAAAAGCAGTGGCATTTGGGAAGAACGGCAAAGCAGCAGGGACAGATGGCATCCCAGCGGAGGCTCTGATCTCGGGAGCATCATCGACAAAAAGGCGGCACTGATGCAGAGCACGAATCGGTAAAGCAAGAGCAGCCTTTCTTCAGTTGAAAAAAGTGTGGAGTTCCAGAGAGCTGTCACAACACACCACAGTGCGGATTTTCAAATCAAACTTAAAAGCAGCTCTCCTATATGGAGTAGAGACTTGGAGGTTGACAAAAATCACAGTTGCCTTAGAAAAATCTTGAAAATCCACTGGCCAGAGAAGATCAGCGACGTCAGACTGGGAGAGAACAGAGCAGATAACATCAGATAATGAAATTGGGCGAAGAAGAAGGGGATGGATTAGTCACAGTCTGAGAAAGCCAGTTTCCAGTATCACTAGGCAGGCATTGTCATGGAACCCCCATGGAAAGAAGAAAAGAGGCAGGCCGAGAAACACCTGGCGTCGAGACCTCCAAGCAGACATCAAGAGAATGGGAACCACCTGGAGTAAAATCGAAGGAGAAGCACAGGACAGAAGTCGCTGGAGGTCTTTCGTCGACGTCCTATAGTACCCTCGGAGGGGTGACAGGCGTAAGTAAGTAAGTTATTTATACACGCGTGCTTCATAACACGAACTACTTCCGCAACACACCATAACTCACTCACTGCATTGAAACAGACTATAACCTGACACTCTCGCCATACATTATTCCATACGTTGGAAAAGACTATACTTAACCACGTACTACCTTCAAAAACGACTTAGGCATACACACCTCACATTCCTTAGTTATACACCTCGGTAAATAACTACATAGAAAAATCACCGGTTATCAACGAATTCCAAACCGACATAATTGAACCAAACCAACGCTACACAACCGAATTTACCTTTACTAACGCTTACTATATTTAACTCATTAGCTCATTTAAAGACATACCTAAATTCTAGGTTTCATAGTCTTGGCCGAATACATCCGTCGTCAATGACAGAACAGCCCGTACTAACCAGAACAGCCCGTACTAACTATCCCGACTAACTATCTGGTTAGACAACTGCGGACTAAAACTCCGTGCAAAACGCACGTGACCTCGTGGATATACGGGATATTTGTCACTAGACAAATCACTGACAAGACCGTAGCATACAAAATCTCTGTGTGAACTCTATGCATGGGCACAGATCTTCATCACAGTGTCTATTGATAATGCTTTAAATAGCGGTTTAAAAAGTGACTGAAATAGATTCACTGAATATTTATTTATGTATTTGTGGGGGTCAACTGTGACTTTCAGCTCTCAGACGTGTGTGACCAGCAGCTATTCCCCCCAGCACTGTCAGTTATCTGTCGACGCAATGGTGGGCAGAAGCACTCCATTGGAACAGCGGTCCGCTTGCCTATGGTCATACGTCAATGAGGAAGACCCCCTGCGAATACCAAGGGTCATCAGACATGTGCGCTGCAGCTGTACAAACTGCCAGGTGAGAAGTTTGTATTGTGGTGATTGAAATGTGTGCCTGGTCAGTTTTATCGTGATTAGGTCGTATAACACTTCAGAGATGACTGTTAAATTTGCAAGATTTGTTTAAATCTCAGCGTTCTCAAGTCATTAGAGATTTCAGGAGATATTGTGAGATTTATGCTCATTCATATGCATACTTACTCTTACTCATGTGCATTATCATGTAATCATGCCAAGGAAAACATCAGCAGTGGAAGCTGTGAAGACGAAAATATAAATGATACCAGTTATCCAGTTATGCATGAAATAGTACATGATTGAGCACGAACTGATATGATTATATGATTATGATTATCAGTGATTGTGACTATAGTTCTCTCTGCCTGACAGATGGACATCAACAGCATGTACGGCACCGGTTGTGTGGAGCAACACGTGACCATTCCGTTGGTATATTGCAAGAACGCCAGTGACGTCAGAGCGTCCCATCAGTGTCACATGTACCTTCAGCGCATCTCTGTTGCCTGTGTGTGCGCCTACAAGCTGCAAGTGAAGTGATCTTTGCCGAGAGCTAAATTTCATAAACACGGTCCCAAAATGTTAGTCATTCCCCCAGCCAAATAATAATATAATAATCGTGACCATGAGCAGTGTATTCTGATTTAAACAAGATGGGTCCTTAATATACGACAGCGGTCCTCGCTGTCAAGGGTCCAATATGTGTCTTTGACCTGATTCTGGTTATAAAATGCATCGCAAATCTGCCAACGCGTCTGTCAGCTCTGTAAGGGACGAATTTGCAATGGTTTATCAAACGTCATTTGTCATGACATATATTTTTATAGAAGGGACTTTTTACGACGGGTCGCGGTGGGGCGAATTTAATATTATGTCCATATTATGTCAATCTAACAATTGAAGTAATAAAATAAAAATTACGTCATGTCTAGTTAAGCTAACCTTGCTGCTGAACGTACATTTGGTGCAAAGCGCCGTATGTGCGAATGTATGTATGTGTATGCGTATGTATGTAAACAGGAGAAACTCCGATATTTCTGTACACACAAGCTTGAAACATGGCGAAATGCTTTCTTAACTCATTCTACCCCATCACCGAAATCCCCAAATTTTGCCGTTGTTCTCTGAATACTGCATTGCAGTGCAGGACACAGATCGACCATGATAGTTCAAGGGTGGTGCCAGAATAGCTATTCTGGCATCACCCTTGAACTATCATGGTCGATCCTTATCTTGCTGTGGCGTGTCTGGGGTGGAAGGAGTTAAGTGAGCCTCCGAGCAAATTGTAATTGAATGTCTCATTTAAGACAGAAACAACCGTTTATAGGAAGTCGGTTGACCCAGATTAGAGTCCGTAATTTTTGTCACATTCACTTTAACTTTTGCAGTTTGAAGAAAGACATTGAAAGACAAAGCCAGCTTTGTATCATTTCAACTTGTTTAGTAAAAATTAATACTTCTTAGAAAATAATTAAAAGAAACAACTCCGTCACTACGCAGACATATGACGTAATTTTCTCTCTCTCGCTCTTTCTCACACATATGCGCGCATCTCCAAGAAGAATTGATGTTTGAAGCGCGCGCATGCACTCACCCACACGCACACGCCTACACATACACACACATCGACGCGCTTTCAGAACAGCATGCAGGTGTACTTAGTATAACATGTAAAGTCTAGTTTTGTCACCATTTTCGCAAAATTTGAATCGATAGCGAAACTCATATCACGTTAAATATAAAATTACGTAAAAACAAAAATAAAATGCGTCATGACAAATGACGTTTGACAAACCAATAACACATATATATGAGCGATGCGCATAGATCCTCAAGTACCCGGAGGGTGCATGAACATCTATGCCTCTTGAGGATGTTTGCAGCGCGCGCATGCACGCACGCGCACGCATACACACACATCGATTCGCTTTCAGAAGAAAATGCAGGTGTACTTAGTATAGCATGTAGCTATTTAAAGTCAACCTGATTTCACACAAATTATAGCAAGACTGCAAATGTACTGTCAAATTCTAGTTTTGTCACCATTTTCCAAGTCTTGAAGCAAAAGCGAATCACGTCAAAATATAAATTATGTAAAAACAAAACAAAAAAAAAGCCATAACAAATGACGTTTGACAAACGACGTTTCACAAACCAAGAGCTATGACGCATAGTGAACTCTAGAAGGGGCGCGCGCAGTGCACAAGCGTCATTGCATCTAGAAAGCTTCACAATCAAGTCAAAGACAAAAGGCAGCGAAGGCAGCTCTCATATAGAAGGGACTTTGTGGGTTATGGTTCATCCCATCTTGCTTTGTTTTTACGTAATTTTATATTTTACGTGATATGAGTTTCACTGCCGCATTAAGACTTGAGAAAATGGTGAGAAAACAAAATCCAAACAAAAAGCGCCTATCGGCGTAAGACAATGGCCTCCCCTCACGAACACGATGAAATGCTACTGAGCAATCTAAAACGAACATCAACGTAACAAGATTTACTCATACCGAAAAATATGTCACTCGTTGAACTGTTTAATTTCTTTATGTGTCTGGCAATTGTTGAAGAACGTATGAAACCGACTCTCCATAGAGCCGTCGTGTCACAGTGTTGAAAAAAAAGCTGAATTATTATTAGAATGCTTCCCTTTTACTAATTGTTTATATTTTAAACTGTGTTATATGATGGTACGACGGACTCTGGCAAGTCATGAGATCGTTCAACATAGAGGAAGGACTGATCCAAATGATAGAAGCGCTTTACAAGAACGCCTGCAGCGCTGTTCTACTTAACAATCAGTCAGGCGAGTTCTTCAGGACGACGATCGGTGTCCGTCAAGGATGCCTGCTCTCTCCTGTCCTTTTCAACATATTCCTGGAGAAGATCATGCAGGAAACCCTCCACGACCACCATACTTCAATCTCTATTGGTGGCAGATCCCTGTGCAATCTTCGATTCGCAGACGACATTGACCTCATGGCAGGCAGCAATAGTGAGCTTCAAAACCTGACAGACAAACTTTCAAGTAGCGCAGGGTCTTATGGCATGGAGATCAGTACGGATAAAAGCAAAGAGATGATGAACACCACAAGCGACAGCAGCAGCAACATTCACATGAACGGCCAGAAGCTAGAAGAGGTCAATAGCTTCAAGTACTTGGGAGCCACCCTGTCCAAAGACGGTAGTTGCATAGCAGGATATCAGGATAGGTACAGCAACATCTGCAATGGCCAGGCTGGACATGATATGGCGAAGTAACTCCATCAGCTTCACCATCAAGTACAGGCTTTACAAGTCCCTCGTAGTGTCTATTCTACTCTACGGCTGTGAGACTTGGACACTGCTTGCAGACTCAGAAAAGAAAATCCAGGCCTTTGAGAACAAGTGCCTGAGGAAGTTGCTCCGCATCTCGTACCGCGAGCACAAGACCAACTTCGGCGCAAGCTTGCTTGGTTTGGCCACGTGACCCGACACAACACCTTGTCCAAGACTATCCTCCAAGGCACTCTCGAAGGAAGTCGTCGGCGAGGTCGTCAGAGAAAGAGTTGGGTCGCAAACATAAAAGAATGGACCGAACTCGAGATGCCAGACTTGCTTGCCACCGCCCAAAATAGTGGAGAGCACTGTCTGTTGCTGCTGCCTTTCAGTCCCCCCAACGCCCAGTTCGGGCAAGGGACTGATGATGATGATATGATGAAAGAATGAATAAATGAATGAATGAATGAATGAATTAATTAATTTTATTATTTCAAATACATGTTGCCACGTACAGGAAAATTTGTTTCGCGACCTCAGGTGCGACTCGCAATCACCCAAACTCACACAACAGTTTACACACAACACTGAAATGGACAATTCCTCGGGACGGGTGAAGCCCGTCGCCAAGGCGTCTCATGACCGGCGCCCACGGCCCCAACCCGACCTGAACCTCCTTAAACTAAGGACAACCCTATCATAGTATCTCATTAAACAGGTAATATAATGTTTTAAAACTTTCTGCTTGGCTGATACTAGTTGCACAAATTGTAAATACGCATCAACAAAACAAAAAAAACGAAGTATACTTTCACAGTTGCTACCTGGGGACCCGTCGCTATAACAACAGCGCCGGCTATTAGACAGTCGCTCCGGCATAAACAGTCACCACCTTAATTATAACTTAACTAATATATAACTTCACACCTACTTATTTTTAAGCAATGATAGTAAAATTACACCATAACGTAAAAGCGGCAGTCCAAATTGTTTCTAAAGCACAGTACACACATGCACACGCGGTTAAGTCAGTGTTGTAAGAAACACAGTCACCGTGTCCGTCATCACGTCCCTCGGCTGGAATGTTGGGGCCCGAAGCCTGCCGGCACTCGCCTCGCTGCACGCACTCACGCTGTACTTCTCAGGCAGTGATGTTGAGGCGGCGTGGGAAGAGCCACTCCTGAGGGACCTTGTTTTATTGCCACAGCATAATGCGCGCTGTTCTTCTGAGATCGGAATTCCAATGGCACTAACAAAAATCATCCGGCGTGCATAAACTAGCATTGCACTGACGGCGGAAGAATCTGCTGAGAATCCAACTAACAGCCACAGCACAACAAATTCCCAAAAGTCATCATGATGTAGCATTGCAGGGTCCGACATCATATATCAAACGAAGGCACACTGACTGCTAGACTGCGGGTGTGGCGACCGGCGGGTGGCCTGGAGGTGTTGTATGGCCGCCATCTTGTCCAGTCAAATAAATACGTACATGAATTTTAATGAAGCTGTCTTGTGAAAATGGTTCACATTTCCTTACCTATTTAAAAATAAACATTAAAACGTGACATCAGTGACCTGTTTGTTTTATTGATTGTAATGACAAGGGTTATATATGATCAAAGTCTTATTCAAATTATCTGAGAAAGAAATTTCTCGTATACAGAATTTTTGGGTGCTGTCTGCCGTAAACAACAATCTTCTTTAGGTGAAGCTTGCAACGTGACCATTAGAAAGCACAGAATGAGCATACATACAGCTCTTTGTGTCTTTGGTAACACTACTAACATCAGCTGTTAGTCGTATTACCATAGTTACTTACAGCTAAAACAAAACAAGCAATGTTTGTAAATCCAACCGTATTTCTTCTTCTTCTTTGTCTTCTTTTTGTGGGAATATTCTGCCCGAATTGAAGTGGTCCGTCCACCTTGCACTTCTTGGCTCATGTGCGAAAGTAAGAATATGAAATCATCCAGTGGTCGTCTGTCTGTCGTAAATTTTAACGATGGTATTTTCCATTCAAGACAGTACAGACTTCAAACATGGCCCAGCCCATACCTTTGTAAACGTACCAATTTTAGTGACCTCTCTCTAAGATCAGGGCCACAATGGATATTTTGACCAAATTTTTTTTTTTCCCCTCAAATACTATTCAGAACCCGTAACCCAAACTTAGTACATGATGGCAAGACCTTCCTATGCATACTAATTTGGATGAACCATCGGAAAGGTCAATGAAAAAGAGATCAAGAAATAGTATGTCAATAGGTATCTTGGATTCATATAAAATGTTTCCAACAAATTTTGAATAAAGTGGTTTTCAGACTGACTTTATGTCGTCTGAAATTTCGTGCAAATTTGAAGTCATACAGTTAAAGGGGGACCTAAATAGGAGTTAGTTACTTTAGGAGGTGGGGTGTAGGGGGGCTCTGGATAGAGGTGTAGCACCTTTGCTGTTCGGCAGCTGCGTCCTACATAGGACGGACGGGCATCACTGGTCCTCATCCATCTCCTTAATCTCTCTCGTGTTGGCTCCAAGCGCCACACCCTGGCAAACCACCTCAGCTGGTGGGCTAAACCACGTGAGGGGGTGGTGTTCACATTGCACCACTAGGCGGATGAGCTGTTTCTGACAGCCAACGGCTAGAGGACGGAGGAGATCAGGTTGGATCCAACGGCCAAATGTGGGGGAGTAAACCCTTCAAATCAGGAGTGGAGCCCCGAAGGCAGACAGTTGCCTGTATTCACGCACTGTTCTGGCAGCTCCTGCAGCCAAACTGGTGCCAAACGTACTGCTTTGCATTCCTTTGGATACATCAGCGAGGCCGAGAGGGGGATCTTGACGACTGGGCACCTCATGATCTCCATACACTTTGCCCAGGCTTGCGCCCTGGAGAGGTCACTCCAGTGACTGACCCAGCAAGCGCATATACTCCATTGTCTTCCGAGACAGGATGCCAAAAAAAAGTACTTTAGGAGTTAGTCAATGAACATCCATAAATAATCAACAATGCAGCCGGGGTATTTTAGCAAAGCCAAAAGCAATCTGTGATAACAGACACTTTTCCTTACTTCTTTTTCCGGCATGTATCTTTATTTGATCTTTTAATGAAATTTCAACTAGTTTATTGACATTATTTTACGGTATATAAAGATCAGACATTTACATAACATTAGGGTAACAATTCAACGTAGGACAGCGATTTTTGCACAGTGTAGTCCCACATTCTTCTCACCGTAGGCCATCTCGGCGCAACCGCGACCATTCCTGCACAACGTAGTCCCAATATCAGGCTCGAAAGAGGCTAAAATTCCATAAACAGAATACCACTTGTACAACCCGCAAGAATGTTGATAAGTGCATTTAGTATAGTGTGGACGCTGTTTTGCAGCAGAATCTGTCTCAACGAATCGGACACGTTATTTATCAAATTTTGCACACCAAAAGGTCACCGATTTCTTCATGTTATGATAATTATGACAGCTTTCGTAATTCTGCAAAGAGCAGCAGGTGTGCCAATCTATTTGCAGCTAGCAGATGTTGAACTGAACAACATCGACATATTTTGTCAGATACAAGCATAAATTCTGCAGCCTAGTGCGACTTTTGACACACCGTAGTCCTGAACTTAATGCTCTGAGTTTCACGATTAGCGGTGGCTTGGTGGTTTTTGGCTCTGCTTTAATTTGTGTGAAATCTGGTTGACTTTACCTAGAAACATGATACACTTCATGCTCTAATAAAAGTGCTCTGATGTGTGTATGTGTGTGTGTGTGTGTGTGTGTGTGTGTGTGTGTGTGTGTGTGTGTGTGTGAGTGTGTGTGTGTGTGTGTGTGTGTGTGTGTGTGTGTGTGTGTGTGCGTGCGAGTGTGCGCGCGCGCTTCAAATATCTCCAAGATGCATAGAGTGAAAGCATCCGGGGGTAGGGGAGGGAAAAGTGTGCCTCCCACCCCCCACCCTCAAATATCTCCAAGAGGCATAGAGTGAAAGCATCGCTGGGTGGGGGAGGGAAAAGTGTGCCTCCCCCCCCCCCACCCCATACAGACTCACCCCAGATCCGCCTCTGTTAATATGTGCTTTTAAGATTATAATGATGTTTTTAGCCTCACTTTATGTCTTTTAGGTTCACGTTGAAACATACTCTTTTGGCAATCATTTTAATGCCACTATCTGCATTTGTGACGTTGCTAGGAGGGAAGAGTGTAAGATGCACATATGTCATTTAGCTTGATGATAGTTTGTTCTTGATGTTATTATTTCAAAGTAAAGTCTAAGATCATCGAGTGTGTTTGTTTTGTAGATTAAAAGTTTTACGTCCCATATGCCTAAGAGATGTTTCCATATATCGGCACGACAGCGATGCAAACGTGGTGGCTACAGAGATTCCAATCCAGAAAACAGAAATAAAGCGTTTCCATATGCAATAAGCGACAACAGTGTGACAACCGGCACACTCAACAAAATTATATCGCCCCATCGAGTGATTCAAAGGCGTTTCAGCCGTTAAACATAGCGTTTTCAGCAAATCGACCCAATTCTTATACAGTGGCGCAATTTTCTGCTTGCTGCTCAGCTACTTACTGTCGCGTAACACAATAGAAACACAATCTATTTCCAGATATCGTCGCGACAATTTCGTGCTTTTGTTTTGAATTCTAAAAATGTCTCGAATACTCAAAATCACACACCCTTCACTGCTAAATCATGTCGAAATTGCCTTTGAATCGATTTACTGAATAGAATTTTGTCTAGCCGCTGTCGCTTGTCGCCTTGCTTCGGGGTCGCGTTTACACTACTTCTTACACTATGTTCTCGACTTTTGTCGCTGTCGCCACCGCTTTCGTGTCGCCTTCTCGCGGAATTGCAGCTACTCGCAATTTTAAACCCATACAGAACCTCTAGGATTGACTTCTTCAAGTTCACTACGGTCCCAGCCCATCTGTAGACTTAACTCCTACACTGCCCAAGCAAACGTAACACCCTTTTTGCGCCGTTTTAACAACATATGTATAGACTCGTATTTTATGTTTTGCAAGAAAAAAAGCTTCCTTCTCTTGTTTTAAGGGTGACAAAACAGCCACGATTTGAAAACGTCCAGAAATATTTGCACCAAAAGTCAGATTTAGATTGACCGGTGCTGGAGGATTGTGATCATACACCGCCACACAAGATGTAAAAATTTATCTGCAAAAGGATATATTTTATTTTAATAAATCTTATTACCAACATTTCAAACATGAGAATCAATGAATCTTTATTTTACAACGGTAAAGATATTAACAATGCCAGAGGCAATGTCATTTTTCAAATCTGCCGTTATGAAGCAGCACAAGGCATGCATGGAGTTAGCATGTTTGACCATTATTGAAATCTGGCTTTAGGCCAAATGTTCAGAAAACTGCCATTCCATTTCGAGTGATTAAAAAATAAAATTTGCCACCAAGTATTTTTTTTTTGTGGTGGTCGATAAACAGGGGCGATAGTGCTTGCCCCTTTGGTAAGCTGGCTCCAGCTCTCTCCATCCCTGAATCATCTTGAATGCGCCTGTGGAGGATAGTTACCATCAACCTGGGGATGTAAGGATGGCAAATGCCACCAGCGTACCTGCATTCTCATGAGAATGTCTCCCTCTTGTAGATGGAAGAAACTTTCTAAATGACTGTTCTGTCTCCACCAAAAAGCAGGAATTCAACTTTCTGCAAATTTTTAAAAGGCTGAATCAGTCTTCAGAACTTAGGACTGTCACCCACAACGACATGTAGTCTCAACAAATGTAGCAAACAACTGCCTATGTGTATTCTACAATATTTTTAGTTTCTATTAAAAAAATTGACACAAACAGCTCTTCTTCCTTTTCTCCTCTCTTACCTCAGTGTTACAAAGCTGTGTCGTAGCTTTTTCAAGAAAAATTCTACTAACCACAAATTCTCACCTTGCTGTCACGCAAGCCAGAAGTGGCTAACAATATCCTTGCACTTGTTCTACTATTCTGAAAGAAAATGGCATTCGTCCACAGATAAAAGAAATGAGTGTTATACTAAATTTTAAATCATGTCATGTCAGTCTCTTGGAATCATTGCAACTAAAGTCTCTACCGACAGCCAAAGGATAAATGCAAGATTTGAAGCATGTGTAATAAATATTCTTTACCCAATACAACCAGTCCTCTGTCCCTTGCCTCCTCAGTGACATCCTGCTGATGCTCGGTCCATGCAGCATCAACTGCTTCCCAGCAGTTCTGGGAAACAATTTTAAGATTCAGCATTAGCGCAAACAGCCGAACCTTACAAAAATTGTTCCCCAACTGAGGCTGTCACAACGTCGCCAGCATGGAACCTGTACTTCATGACAGGCTTGGGTCACATGCTTTTTGCTGCATACCTGAGACAAAAAAGGATGATTTTTCATTGTTACAAGGGAAGAAATTTACATAGATTTACAAATTTCTGTCAATGTGTCTGAAAAATCATCCTTTGTTCATCATCATATCTGAAGTTTGTTACAAGGGAAGAAATTTACATAGATTTACAAATTTCTGTCAAACTTCAGATATAACAACAATGAAAATTTGGTGATATTTTTATCCAAAAAATGTACTATATTTAGGTTTCAAGTATATTCAGAATGATTTGTGTCACCTGTTATGCCTAGTTCTGGTCCGCAGCTGTTTCTCTTATATGGCCAAAATATTGCAAAAACAAGGAAAAAACTTTTAAAACACTGAAATCGATATTTTTACTAGATCTCTCTGATGAGATCCTACATGATCTTCACAACTTGCAATTTTGTTACAGATGAAAAAAAACTCCAGGTGCCTTTATCACAGAATCCTACCAAATACTACCAAATACTCTTCAACCTAATGCATTCTAACTGCATTAAGATCTTCAAATCCCCAGATACATATCTTTAACTTCAAAACTGTGTAGTTCACTTTCCTGTAAATGTAACGTCTTGACTGCAAAATAATGGACACTAAAACATTTTGGGTGAAACTTGGCCGTGGTATATTACTGAGGTATCGTTGAATAAGACTATTGCAATTCTTTTCATTTAGAGATTTCACAGTTTGCTTCTACTAATCATGAATCTAACCAGTTTGCATCCAACCAGTGTATTTAAGTTGTCCTGCAAGGTTGTCCTAGTGCCAATAACTGAAAACCACTACATCTCATGTGGATAGTGACTGGCCTAGTGAATCTGATTTGGATCCATAATCGTGAAACACATGAACATTCATCAACGTCAATAATGGAACCTAATTATATTACGAATCCTGCCTCCAAAGCTTCAATATTTGCAGACTTACTCACTTCAAAGACAGCACAGACCCGTAAACCTAACCTGGATGGGTTGGTAGTCTTGACAGGTTGTGATTGATGTGGCTGCCAGCTCAATCACTTTGTCCAAGTAGACAAGGCAAATTATCTACTCGCTCACAATCATTAGATGCCACACCCAATCACCACTCAACAGGGTGGCACCGCTTGCTCTACTTCCTCGTCGCCCGGTGGACAACCATAAACAAAGTCTTCCAATTCAATTGCTTCTGTGTTTTCCTTTACTTGGTTATCTCTGCGAATGCAAATTGGATGCAAGAAATGTTTTTCTTTTTTATGCGTTTCCTCTTTAATCCGACAGGCAACGCAGTGATGCAAAAACAGTTACAATATGTCAATACTATTGCAAATATAGTGTATAACAGAAGAAAAAGACTGATCATGCCTGCAGTTACATGCCAAACATGAATCACACTCAATAAAAAACTTGTACTAGCACGGCAACACATCTGAAAGTTTCATAATTACAGATTTTGTGTTTGAAGAAAACTGTGGCTCTAATTTGAGCATCAGTGCCCCCAATGTATTTCAAAAATTATATGAACAAATTTCATGTTTAGTCTTTTGCTGTAATGTTCCAACTCATTCTTAAAAAAATAGCTTCAGAAGAGTAAAATAAAATAACAAACTTTGATTCCAGTTTCTGAAACAAGGTACTAATTACTTCAGCAATTCCTGATTTTATTCTAGCAATACAATTTCGCACACTCATTTACTTTTAACAAAGGCGTCGCCCAAAGCCAAAAAATGCACTCAATCAGAGTAGCTCCAAGGGACGTAATTTTTTTTTATTAAATTCTGAGAATGCTCTGCTAATGCCATGGAATTTCCAGGCTGGTAAGCTTGCATTGTGTCATCAGGACATCAGCTGCCCTTTGTGACTGCATCGCTTATTAGATCTTTTGAGCCTTCCACTGAACACCTATCACATAAAGCAATAGGGACCACCCCCAGGCGCCCCGCCACCCGATGGAGAATATCCAGTGTTCCCCCCGAAGGGGGATGCTAGAAAATATGCCCAAAAAGATTTTGGACCTGCTGAGTAGATTTAAAGTTTTTGCCGCCTACGACCGGTTTCGCCCCAAGTTGGGGCTCTTCAGGTGGGCATACGGCGTAACCTGAAATTGCAAACACAACGCATGTACTAGAAGCCGCTGAAAGGGCAGCTGATGTCCTGATGACACAATGCAAGCTTACCAGCCTGGAAATTCCATGGCATTAGCACAGCATTCTCAGAATTTAATTAAAAAAAAATTACGTCCTTTGGAGCTACTCTGATTGAGTGCATTTTTGGGCTTTGGGCGACGCCTTTGTTAAAAGTAAAGAATAATTGTACCACAAAATTGCCTAAGTGTTGCCTTTTCAAAATTAGTCTGTCTTCTTCCACTGCAACACCTCATAAAGATTTAGGGATGCAATCCACGCTGGACTAGTGGTTGCTACCAGTCAAATTCTGGAGGCGGCTTCTAGTACATGCGTTGTGTTTGCAATTTCAGGTTACGCCGTATGCCTACCTGAAGAGCCCCACCTTGGGGCGAAACCGGTCGTAGGCGGCAAAAACTTTATATCTATTCAGCAGGTCCAAAATCTGTTTGGGAATATTTTCTAGCATCCCCCCTCGGGGGGAACACTGGATATTCTCCAGCGGGTGGCGGGGCGCCTGGGGGTAGTCCCTATTGCTTTATGTGATAGGTGTTCAGTGGAAGGCTCAAAAGATCTAATAAGCGATGCAGTCACAAAGGGCAGCTGATGTCCTGATGACACAATGCAAGCTTACCAGCCTGGAAATTCCATGGCATTAGCACAGCATTCTCAGAATTTAATAAAAAAAAAAATTATATATATAAATAAATTCTGAGAATGCTGTGCTAATGCCATGGAAATCCAGGCTGGTAAGCTTGCATTGTGTCATCAGGACATCAGCTGTCCTTTTGTGACTGCATCGCTTATTAGATCTTTTGAGCCTTCCACTGAACACCTACTACATAAAGTAATAGGGACTACCCCCAGGCGCCCCGCAACCCGCTGGAGAATATCCAGTCCTCCCCCCGAGAGGGGAGGCTAGTGCATGAATATTCCCAAATAGATCTTGGACCTGCTGGATAGATTTAAGATTTTGCCGCCTACGACCGGTTTCGACCCAAGGTGGGTCTCATCAGGTGGCATACGGCGTAACCTGAAATTGCAAACACAACGCAATTACTAGAAGCCGCCTCCAGAATTTGACTGGTAGCAACCACTAATCCAGCGTGGATTGCATCCCTAAAGCTTTATGGGGTGTTGCAGTGGAAGAAGACTGACTAATTTTGAAAAGGCAACAGAGATAAGCAAATGAGAGAGTACATCGACTCCTAAATCAATAATGCCGTATCGATAGTTCTAAACCAGGGTAAAGTACGTACGTAATTACATTACGGTCCAGAACTTTCAATCTCCCGTTATCTTAGTTGGCGTTCCTGAGAAATTGCTACTACACTATTCACTCCAGGTAATATTACATGTCGGGTAAAGCTTCCTTGTTTAACTGCGTCCCCACACCTCTCTCCCCCTCTCCCCCTCCCCTCCCACACACATCCTGTACTAGTACACGCCGTCTCTCAAACCCACCCCTTACCCCCACCCCTTACCCCCACACCCCACCCCACCCTACAAAGCCCGACACACTCACACGTCACCCACCCCACTCCCCACACAGGCAACCATCTCGCACACACATATCAGGCCAAACAAATCCGTTCTGTGTCAACCCTTCACATTTATGCCACTATGTCACTAGTACAGATTTTCGCGTTCTTTGTCAACCCTTCACATTTATGTCACTATGTCACTAATACAAATAAAAATTGTGGGACAAACATTGAAAATAGGTTTTTCTCCAAATATAGTTCACCAGGCCATTCCTTAATAATCAGGACACGCAACGTTAGTGGAAGAATAGAGAAAATAATTTTGTTTTCTGTTTCAACGTCTGACAAAGAAAGTGTGGAGAAAAACATGTTGTTTTCATTCCAAGCACACATCTACCACGCATTTGAAATTGAAAGACAAAACCCAATACTCTACTCTTAGTGTGGGACCTCAGTGATACAAAGTCACTATACACCACGCACCCTGTTTACGAGTGTTTTAGATCAACAAATCACGCCAGGAGAGAATGGGCATGCCTGAAATCGGGTGCCTGTATCTGTCAGTACCCGAGTCAAGGACACCAGCTATCGCTTGAGTGGGTTTATTGCCTTCCAACCGGGCCAGAGCAGGAAGAAAATACGGCCAGCCAGCTTTTGCGTAGTCTTATAACACCTGCCGTAGGGTGTATTTACTAGATTGCGTCCATTTCATGACCAGGAAGGTGTCCTTGAAATCGGTTGTGAAAGGGGTACCTTTTTATTTTTAGTGGAGACGACCCTGTACTCACTTTCACTAACACCTGCCGTGTGTGTGTGGGTTAGTGAGTTTATTAGAATGCACCCCTTTCATGACCAGATAGGCATGCATAGTGTTTTGTACACACATTTTATATATTGAGTTTTAAAAATGAACTTAATGACCCTTGACCCCCATTGTGGCCTATTCGTTGGCGCCATGGGCTGTGGAAAAACTGAATTTGTTCTTAACCTCTTACAAACAAGATATATACATCATTTTGAAAACATAGTAATATTTTGTCCTACTATAAAACGCAATAAAGCATATCACAACCGTTTATTCATTTGGACTGACAGCAATATCTATTTAGTCGACCCTGAGAAAAAACTGATTACCTACAATATTTTACAAAGCAATTTGAAGGACAGCCAACCCTGTTCATTGTTGATGACTGTTCTGCAGAGAAAGACATTGTCAAGAAGAGAAATACATTGGCAGAACTGGCCTTCAGTGGCAGACAAGCAAACATCAGTGTATGGATTCTCACTCAGAAATATAATGCTGTACTGAAAGATTTTCGTGAGCAGTTAAAGTTTATCTGTTTGTTTTACTGTAAAGATCGTGACAGCTTTGAAGACTGTCTCAGAGAGAACGATGTTATACCAAATAAACATGAACGAGACTGTGAAAAACAAACTGAAATTGACCAAGCATCTAAAGCTTATTTTAAAGACAGATCAAACGACGCAAAGGGTTGGATCTTTGAAGTAGACCTGGAGTACCCACGCCACCTACATGATTACCACAATGATTATCCGTTGGCTGTTGAGAAAATGAGTATGACGGGTAAAAAAGAAGACACCAAACTTGTGCCAAATCTGAATGACAAATTCAATTACGTTTGCCACTATCGCGTGTTACAGTTTTACATCAGACACGGGCTAGTACTAAACAAAGTTCACAGGGGTATTCAATTTGAGCAAAGTGCTTTCATGAAAGATTACATATTTTTCTCGCTCGTTATTAACGAGCTAGCTGAACAGTTATTTATAGATGGAAAACATGGCATTCAATTGTGGTCAGGACTAGTGGAATTGTTTGTTTTACTTTTTGCCGACGATTTAGTGTTACTTTCATGTTCACCATCTGGTCTACAAAACCAGATTAATTGTCTAGTTAGTACTTGCGGTAAACTAGGGCTGCAAATCAACTGTGACAAAATTAAAGTCATGGTTTTCAGGAAAGGTGGTTTCCTGAGTAAATGTGAAAAATGGTTTATTGGAAGTGAACAACTCGAAGTAGTAAACAGTTACGTTTATTTAGGTTTTACTTTCACAACGACAATGAGTACCTTCCAGAGCGCAAAACAGCTAGCCGTTAAGGGAAAGAGAGCGACCACCGATATTATTAGAGCCCTGCGGCGCATTGATGGTATGACAAAAGAAACATTTTTCAAACTCTTTGATTCAGTCGTACAACCAACACTCTTGTATGCTTCTGAAATATGGGGCCTCCTCCACGACGATAGTCCCATTGAGAAAGTACACCTGTACGCCTGTAAAAAGTTTCTTTCTGTCCCTGTCCGAACCCCCACTGACATGGTATACGGCGAGCTTGGAAGGTACCCACTGTTGGTGAATTGTTGTAAGCAAGCATATCTGTTGTTGTCAAATTTAGATAACAACGGAAAACTAAATTGGGTATCAAAAGTACGAGCCACTCTAGAGAATACAGGGTTTAATTTTGTTTGGATGAACCAAGGAGTAGGGAATGAAAGACGATTTATGTCTGAGTTTAAGCAGAGACTTGTCGATGTTGTTCGTCAAGAATGGTTCGCTGGCCTCAGGGACAGTCAACGTTTTCGGCTGTACAGAACGTATAAGTTTACTTTGGAGCCTGAATCGTACTTTAAAGATATTCGAATAAAATGTTTCAGAGATACCCTGGTGCGCTTTAGGCTCGGAGTAAGTGATATCCAGACGCACAGGAATCGTTTTATTCGAAGCGTTACTGATGGAGTAAATGACTGTCCCTTTTGCCCACAAACTATCGAAGACGAAGCTCACGTTGTGTTTCACTGCCCGAAGTATATAGACTTGCGTCCGGATTTTTGGGCAACTGTAGATAACAACCGTGAAAGTGTTTTACTCACTCAGTTGTTATCCTGCGAAAGTGCATCTAGAACGAGACAGTTTGCATGGTTTCTTTTTAAATGTTTCGAGAGACGAAAAAGAGAAACAACGATATGTTCCAATGATTGATTGGTTACCTCTGTGTCACATAATACTGTCTTTTTATAAAAACTGTCTTTTCAACTTGGAATGTCAGTATACCCCAGGTAATATTCTTGTTGTGTTGAACTGATATATGTAACCGCTCTCCATGTGAAAATGGCCGAAGTGCCAACATCAATAAAAACTCTTGACTTGACTTGACTTAACTTGACTAAACAAAGTTCACAGGGGTATTCAATTTGAGCAAAGTGCTTTCATGAAAGATTACATAATGAAGAACACAACATTGCGTGCCAGAGACGGCAACACTGCATTTGACAAAGACTTCTTTAAGCTTATGAACAATGCCTGTTTTGGTAAGACTATGGAAAATCCTCATCACCGCAAAGATGTGAGACTGGTCACAACTGAATCGGTTGCAATTAAACTTACAGGCAAGCCACAGTAAGAGTTTCATTCATCATTGTATGCAGTGTCACTCAAAAAAAAAGATTGTCAAACTGGACAAGCCAGTATTCATTGGTATGGCAATTCTTGAGTTATCAAAACTGCTGATGCTTGAATTCTACTATGATTACTTCAAACCAAAGTATCCTGAGTGTCGTCTGCTATACACTGACACTGACTCTATGATCATAGATGTGCCTACTGAAGACTTTTATGAAGACATCAAAACAGAACTGCATATGTATGACACGTCTGATTATCCTAAAGACCATCCATTATATAGCACACAGAATAAGAAAGTGCCTGGAAAATTTAAAGACGAACTGAATGGTGTGCCTATAGTTGAGTACGTTGGACTGAGATCAAAAATGTATTCTATACTGCACCAGAAGGGCAGTCAGTCCAAAGCCAAAGGTATAAAAAAAAAAACAGCGATAAAAAATGAAGACATCCGTCATGAACATTATAAGCAAGTATTAGATGGAGAACTGATGCCTGATTATCCAAACAAGTCACTGAGATCAAATAGACACAATCTTGAAATGATCCAAACACATAAGAAGTCACTTGCAGTAGTGGACACAAAACGCGTGTTTCACACTAAGGAAAAGGCTTATGCACCTGGACATTACAGGCTCAAGTTATCTGAAGAAATAGCTGATGAACTGGTTGATGAACTAATCAATGAATTAGTTGATGAAATGGTTAAAAATGTGTAACAGTGTCTGGAGGAATAATTTGTAATTCTTCTCTGACAAATGCCCTCTGAGGCGCAGGCTCATACAGATAATAAATCGATGCATCAGCACCAGGAAGTATTTTTTTTTATATTGTGAACGGATGTAGACCAAATCGGATCAGTTGCCCTACGTCTGACGTCATTCTAGGCCTCGCCAGGTTGATACAAATATCTTACCTGTTTTGTAAACAAGCTTGTTGTTTTTATTTCTGACGCTGACGGTATTGTTTTCAATTTAATAGCATCAACAGGTTTAGGGTGACCTTCATTATTCATTGCTTTTATCACAGACGGTAATCTCTTAACCCACTCAGTGTTCCGGGTGTCATGCATGAGTTCCTTAGAATACTATAGCTGAAAAGTCTCTCCGATAATTGCTTGTTAAAGTTTTCTACAATTGCCTGTGATCTGTGCACGCCTGGTATGCCTCTCCGCACTAGCACTCCATGCTTTACAAATAATTGATTAACAGCGCCTTTAAATTCACTCCCATCATCGACTTGCACAAGCCTAGGAAATTTTAAAGGGCCTCGACTATATATCACAATGCAGTGGCTACTGTTACAGCATTTTTGTCAGTTATGGGTTCGGCATCCTTATACCTTGAAGCTATGTCGACAACAGTTAATGCATACTTGTATCGTTTCTTTCTTATTGTATCATGTGGTAGGAACAGGAGATCCATTTGATGGGTGTCATTAGGGATAGTGTTTACAAAATGAGGTCTTGTTATTTTTCTTGGAGCAGGAAGATATATTTGCCAAATAGCCTGTTTTTGTAGCCACTGTTTTATTTGTTCGAGTGTGACATCACCACCCACAGCCGCATGCAATTTTTCTATTGCAGTTTTCCCTTTCCAGTAGCCAATAGGGGAGTAATATATTTTTGATAGTTTAGCTCCGAAGTCTGTCATTTCTTCTAGCAATAAAAACTCCTGTAAAATATACTAATGTCATTCCTACTAGAACAAATATTATTTCTCCATTTCTTTGTTCTGGGCTTGGTTGATAATAGTCGCTAAGTTTTGGTCGTGGGATGGTCATGTCTTCGCCAGTAACAAGAAAGTATTCCCTGATCGCGTCATCGACATTAGAAAATGTATGCTGTGCATGACCCTCAAGCCTGAGTTTTTCATTGATGAAATCAAGTTTCTCTATTCTTTGCTTCTCATAATCTTGTTGGGCTTGTGCCAGTTTTTCAAATGCCTCATTGTGACGCTTCATTTCTTCTGCAGATTCCTCTCTACCCATTTTTGAAAAGAGATAGTTTGATCCACTAAATGCCAATGCGTTAACAACTGCTCCACCAATCATAATAGCTATAGTTGCCATACTTTTTATTTACATATAAACATTTTCTGGAATAATTCCTTGCTTAACAAGAAGGTCTTTTGTGGCAATCGATGCTGTGACAACTGCTACTAGCCTAAGCTGTCTTCGAAGTCTAATCTACTCAAGTCTGCTGATTTCATTTTGAGAAGACTTTTCCCCAGCATAGAATAAGCAACTGTTAGCCTGCTTATTACGGCAGAGTGATAGACAAGATTCATGATGTTCTTTGCGTCGCTCATTTTCTTACGCCACAAAAATTAAAATAATAAATTTATTTACTGCATGTAAAATGGGTCCAAAGGTTTTGACACTGCTGGTAATGTGAAGACTTCTTCTTTTATTTTTGGAGTGCTTGATTTTTTGGACACTGTTCGAGTGTTTGGTTTGTATTTTTTGTATAATTGGTAACCTACGTAAACAAATCCTACAGCAAATCCAGCAACTATATATTTTGTTGTTTCAGGTTTAGACTCAGTTGTTTGTCTCTCACTTTGTGGGGGGTGTGAGGGTGTTGGTCCTGACGGTAGTAACACTGGTGCTGTTGATGGTGTGTCAGTTACATTAGTCTTTTGTGTTAATGCCTGAAGCTGTAATTTTTTTGGTCTGTTATATTCAGCTAATTTTTTCCCTGCCTCTATTCGACCTGGACTTTTAGCCTTCGTCACTGTTTGAACCTGTGTCAAGACAGGACTCTGATGTGGAGTCGTCTGGGTCTCGTCCATTTTCTTCTAATTTAAAATTTATTTTAGAAAAGTCAATATGACTCCCAGTTACAAGCAAGGTTACCACAGGTGCAAGGTAATTCCCAAACTTGTAAAACATAAGGCATGCTAATTTGCCTATTGAACTTGAAACTATGGGGTTGCTTTCTAGATCATGTGACAGACTGTCAGTATCTACAGGTAGGAAGTGACTCACAGCTTTTGTGTATAGGCAGACAAGAGATCGACTCAAATCACGTGTCATTAGTGAAGCAATGTGATTTTCATATTTAGCATGAAGTTTGATTAACTCGTCAGCAGTGAGAGATTCTATGTCTTCTGTCATGTATTGTTTACCAAGAAAAGCTTTTGATTTTCCAGATACAACTACAGAGAGAAGATGCTGTTTTTTCAAGTCTAAGTCTTTGTTTTCTACAGCGCAGATATCGCTTAGAAGAAGTAATTCATCTTGGTTCATTTTATAATGAAAAATAAAAAAAAAATAACACAGCCTTGCTGGGACCTGTGAATAACTTATGATCTTACTTGATAACTAATTTCAAAGTTACCTACAACTTACAAGTAACTTTGACGTTAACTTTGAAGTTAGTTGTCACAAGTTCTTATAAGTGACTTAAAATAAGAACTTATGTGTCTTATCATAAGTTCTTATAAGTTCTTAACCCAAGACAATAAGACACTCGGACAGATTTCTCAAGTTACAAGGACAACAAGAAAACTTTTTTTTTCTCAGTAGTACTCTGGTGGTGGGGCTGATGGCGTCAAATGAGCAGGCATAAAAGGCATGGCATCTCTTTGCGAAGAGTATTTCAGAATTAATGAATGATTACCAAATGAGATCTTTACTTGCTTAAAAGTCCTTGAACTTTTGTCATAGTTTCTTCCACCCCTATTTTTTTTCCTTCCTCTAAAAAAGATTGCTTTAGCTCTTCAACATTTATGGGTTGACTACGCATCTTATTCTGTATTTCAGATTTCTGTTGCTTGTAATTGGCCAAATCATCCTGGACTCTCTTAAATTCGTGATCGTCAATTTTATTGTCCTCTAAAGCCTTACTGATAATAAGTTTCATACTGCTCAGCTTAGCTCCAGCAAGCGTACTCAAGGCTTCATGCTTCTGCAACTTTGTATGAAATCTTTTGTTAAGGACTTCCATACCAAAGCATGCCAGACCTGCGGCAGCACCAACTCCTTCAATAGCAATTCCTATGACACTTCCAATTCCAGTGGCAAAGAGGGCTAAACCAGTGACAGATAATCCGGCTGAAACCACACCCACGGCCATTGATGTGTTCTGTACAGAATTGAAAACCGTTTTGTAACGGCGTTTGCAACGAGAGTATTTTGCTTGTTCTCCTTCCAAATACTTCAACTCTTCTGTAATATTCATTAAACGGAATGAGTCTGCCTGTAATGTTTTATCACGCTCAATAGGCTCAAGCGGCTCAGGTGGTATTTGCGGATACAGTGGTGGCATTTTTTTTTATGGCAAATATATTTTAATTTAATCTTCTAATTTAGTTTGCAACTCTTCAAAGTATACAATTTGCTAGCGTAATAAAATGAAACAAGATCTATGTGTTCCAGGTTTATGAAACTTAGATAAACTAGAGTTGTTTTATCAATCACTACCTTAACAGCAGGGACACTACTCGAATCTTCAAAATCTGTGTTGATTTTTCTAATAGCAATAACAACCTTTGTTGACTCTGCTACTGAGCTATCCCACGTAAGTTTGATTCCCTGTGCGATTTCTGCTTCTTTTACAGCTTCCACAGATCTCATGAGAATTTCAAAAACTATTGTCGCTTCTCTATCTATGGTAAAATTTGCTGGTACGAACGAAATAGAAGTATCTGTTCTGCCTTTCCTATTTGTAAGAAGATACCTTCATTTCCCATACTCTTGAAGTTTTAGTTTTTCTCTGCTATTGGTTTCGGAATAGCTTGGCACAAGACTTAAAAGCGTTGGCTCAGAGTTAACAACTTTTCTAAATACTAAGGCACCTTCATCAGTAAAATAAACATAAGGACTGATAAAAACAAACTTTATGTCCCATACAATGGGAATAGGTGCAAGCGGAACAGGGGTAGGAATAATTACCCACTTATTACCCACATGTTTTAAGCTGTAGAGCACATTACTTACAGGAGTAGGAACAGTAACATCACGAAGTTGACTACGTTTAGGAAACTGTCTCTCAGCGCCATCTTTTACATCATCAATTACCTTTCGTTTGTACAATCCAACGGAAACAAGTTCAAGGCCATACACCTCTCCTACCTCACCTTCTTTATCAAAATCTTGCACGTCAGCCAAATCTTTCAACTCTATTGATGGACATGCAACTGGTACAATTCTCGGTTTTGGACCAAGACCGCTCATTTTTTTATTTTAGCAAAAATAAAATTTATTTCACTTTCAGCACAACATAAAAATCATGCATTACAACTGGTTTGTCATCCTGATTAGTTACATATAAGCACAATGATTCAAAGAAACTGCAGCCCAATTTTTTAAACTGAGATTTAGGAAATCTAACAACTACATTTTCGCAATAAGGAGCAGTTCCAGGCGACACACATTTCAACAAAGATGAAGGCTTTCCATTGTGAAGATTATCAGTAGTGCTTAGTTCTTTCAAATGAACATTTAGCACTGTTCAGCTGACAAATGAACAGGATATCTGCCAGTTATTCTTGGTTTTTTTGGTGATAGTAGACGTCCGTCTGATTGTGACCAATCTTCATCTGGATATGTTATTTTTTTACCTAAAAAAAACAAGTAATAATAAAAGACTAATTGATAAAGAAAACTGACCACTTTTCGGAAAATCAATTGTAACAAGTAAATTAGCTGGGTTTAAAGTTGCTTTAATTTTAAATTCATTTTGAAGCCATTAAGCTAAAGTACAAAAGTCATAATACCCAGATCGTAAAGTATCACCCTTTTCTAAACCATCGAGAGTTCCATTTACAGAATAATTTTTATCATTTGTTACATTAAACCACTTTACTGTATAGAACATTTCATGGATAGCTACAGCCTTGCTACCATCACGATTATCAATCCCATTAGTTAACCACACTGGTTTGCTTGTGTCAATATTTGTTAAGGTTATAAACATTTTTTATTATCACATAAAAAATGGATGGAATTTAAATCACCAACCATTACCACTACAAACACATTTCAATTTAATGTGGATGCTAAATACAATGTCGCCCCTACTTATGAACAGAAAATAATTCAGCTAAATCAACTTGACATAGCTGTAAGTGAACAAGATTTATTTCAAGTCAAAGTACCAACCCTTTTGATCATTACCTAAACCCTCCAATAACAGACGATGCTACTGCAAGAAAGTGGTCTTCAAGTCCACTACAGATGTTCCAAAACCAACTCAACTTTGCTATACTGTGTAGTACTACAGGATGCGGCATTTCTTTTACAGACCATTTGAATCACCCAAACAAACTGATTAAGTCTGTCTATCGTTTCCACACTTATTACCAGCTTAGAAGAATACTGTCAGACTGCATACCCCACTACCAACTGAATCCAGTTTCAACAGATATAACAACCCCATGGATATGAAAGCGTTTCAACGGATTTGTAATTGTCTCACTGTGAACATGGACAAGACAAAAGTGGTAGTCTTCAAAAATGGAGGTTTTGTGAGAAATTGTGAAAAATGGTTTTATGCTGACAAGCAGATTCAAGTCAAGTCCAGTTATACTTACCTTGGTGTGATATTTTCCTCTACTCTGAACTGGGCTAGATGTGTAGAAAACTTAGCTGGAAAAGCCTGTTGCAGGCATCAAAAGACTATACTTCAAATTACAAAACTTGCCAGCTGACACTGTTTTTCACATTTTTGATGTCAAGATTGAGCCCATTGTGCTATATGGGTCATTTCTTGGTGTCTTCCTCCCAGTGTGTCGCATTTAAATCCTTACATAAGGACATGTTATCCGTGTAGTACATGCATGTAACTGTAGTCCTGACGCGGCATTATTGATGTCCAGTATGGTCGCTTTCAAACCCTTGCAGTATTCCTGACGCGGTGTTATAGATGTCTAGTATGAACGCTTTCAAATCCTTGCAGTATTCCTGATGCGGTGTTATTGATTGCTTCAAATCCTTGCAGGGTCCAGTCTTGTGTCGGGATCCGATTCAGTGTATCGCTGCGTCTTCTGTTCCCTAGGCGCTTGTGCCTGTCCGTTCAAAGGTCATTTCCTGCTGCTCAGCGGGGCTTAGCCGCGATAAGACACAATGAACCGTTGGGCGGAGTTTGCGTGTATCGACGTAGGAGTCATATTCTTTGTTTATTATTCCGTCCGTATTGACGGATCAATCCCAGACTGAGTGTCGTTGTTGTTGTTGTTGATCCTCCGTGTTTTCGTGTTTGTAGACGATGCCGGTTGTTTGTGTGGCTGTGTTGCCTTCCATACGACAGACTAGTGTTTCTAGTATTGTCCTCTGTGTAGGTGGTACGCAGTGTTGCCGTGGTGCATATCTCACAGCTGATGATTGTAGCTGTCGTTTCGTTGATTGCTGTTGTTGCCGTTGGCTTGTTGGGCCGCCTGAATTGTATACCGTTTTGGTGGTAGGTGCCGGGTTTTGTCGTTGTAGAAGGGCCTTCAATTCTTCGAGTGCTTCACAGAATAGTTGGCCTCGCTTGTTGCGAGCGTTCCAGTCCTCCTTTCACTTTTGTGCGCTTTAGAACGAGTTCTTTGTGACCAGTGTTGCCTGGTGTTGTAGATTAAAGTTGGTGCTGCGTAGTTTTGTGGTCGGTGTGAAGTAGACAATGTCCGTTTCCTCTATTCCTTAGTCAGTGTTGTAGACAAAGTGGCTTGCCTTTCTTCATGGCGGGAGGTAAGTCTTTTAGCAAACAGTATGACGTCATAGCGTGTAGCGATTCATGACAGATGTCTCTTCAGTAGAGGGTTATGCCGTGGGGGGCTGCAGGGCCGATTGTTGGCCTCAGTTGAGTAGTGGCTCACACGTGTCTTGTTAAAGCAGCAGAAAAATAGGATCGCAGTGTAGTTTGTCGCTTGTTCTAGCTTGTCGATCGTGTGGTGTTAAATTTTCCATCTGAATTTCCAGCCTTGTGGGGGACGTGTTACTTGGTGGTTTTCGTTCCATCCACCTATTCTCAGGTGTGGGGAGTGCGTTCCAACCACCCTATTATAGGTGTGGGAGTCGGTCTCAAACACCCTATTATAGGTGTGGGAGTGGGTCTCAACACCCTATTATAGGTGTGGGAGAATGGTCGAAGAGCTCCTTCTTGCTTGTGGTTTTCTTGGTTGTATTCGTTCCATCCACCCTTTATCAGGCGTGGGGAATGGGTCTCAAACACCCTGTTTCAGGTGTGGGAAACCATCGATGACTTTCTTCTTCCTTGTAGTTCTCCCTTGACATAGATGTCTTGGGTCTTGATCGCCGTTTCTGGCGGAGTTAGGGCTGGCAGCTGTTGTTTCCTTCGTCGTCTCGCTTCTTAAATGGCGTAAATCCGTGTCTGTTTCGTGAGTGTGTGTGTTGGGTTTCAGGCGCGGCGCTTTGAGTCGATTTCCCCAAAATTGAGAAAAAGCGCCTATATAATAACGGTATTATTATTATTATTTGCAAAATGCTAAAAATGTGCGGAGCCGCTCTTCTACTGTGTGACGTCGATCGTGAGCACAACTCACCCCCTGTGTGTGTGTGTGTGTGTGTGTGTGTGTGTGTGTGTGTGTGTGTGTGTGTGTGTGTGTGTGTGTTTAGTCTTAGTAACTGACATCAAGACAAATTCCAATGTTTTTATTGTTTTGTACATGTGTTTATGTGGCAATAAACTATCTTATCTTATCTTATCTTATCTTATATATATATATATATATATATATATATATATATATATATATATATATATATAAGATAAGATAAGATAAGATAAGATAAGATAGTTTATTGCCACATAAACATATGTATATATAAGCACAGAGGAAGGCAGCCCTACGTTACCGCACTGTCAGTGTCAGCGGACCGGTGGCAGTCATACTCGTGTTTTTGGTCGGCTTTCTGCTCCGGTGCGGCGATGTCGAAGCGAACCCAGGCCCACCGAAAGCAAATTCTGGAGGCGGCTTCTAGTATATGCGTTGTGTTTGCAATTTCAGGTTCCGCCGTATGCCTACCTGATGAGACCCACCTTGGGTCGAAACCAATCGTAGGCGGCAAAATCTTAAATCTATCCAGCAGGTCCAAGATCTGTTTGGGAATATTCATGCACTAGCCTCCCCTCTCGGGGGGAGGACTGGATATTCTCCAGCGGGTTGCGGGGCGCCTGGGGGTAGTCCCTATTACTTTATGTAGTAGGTGTTCAGTGGAAGGCTCAAAAGATCTAATAAGCGATGCAGTCACAAAATGTCCTTGACACAATGCAAGCTTACCAGCCTGGATTTCCATGGCATTAGCACAGCATTCTCAGAATTTATTGAAAAATTATGTCTCTTGGAGCTACTCTGATCGAGTGCATTTTTTGGCTTGGGCGACGCCTTTGTTATAAGTAATGAATAATTGTACCACAAAATTGCCTAGGTGTTGCCTTTTCAAAATTAGTCAGTCTTCTTCCACTGCAACACCCCATAAAGCTTTAGGGATGCAATCCACGCTGGACTAGTGGTTGCTGCTACCAGTCAAATTTTGGAGGCGGCTTCTAGTTTATGCGTTGTGTTTGCAATTTCAGGTTACGCCGTATGCCTACCTGATGAGACCCACCTTGGGTCGAAACCGGTCGTAGGCGGCAAAATCTTAAATCTATCCAGCAGGTCCAAGATCTGTTTGGGAATATTCATGCACTAGCCTCCCCTCTCGGGGGGAGGACTGGATATTCTCCAGCGGGTTGCGGGGCGCCTGGGGGTAGTCCCTATTACTTTATGTAGTAGGTGTTCAGTGGAAGGCTCAAAAGATCTAATAAGCGATGCAGTCACAAAAGGACAGCTGATGTCCTGATGACACAATGCAAGCTTACCAGCCTGGATTTCCATGGCATTAGCACAGCATTCTCAGAATTTATTTAAAAATTATATATATATATATATATGAAACAGCAAGAGAGGGAAACTTTCTTCTGCTCTCTTGCTGTTTCATACAATTTATGCATGAGAATATATATATATATTTAAATTTGGTGACAGTTCATGCATCACGAATAATCAAAGGAAAAAAACAAACCTTGTCATATTCAGAATCCCACCTGTTTATATTTACTCTTAAATTTCGTATCTGAAAGCAAAAACCATTAAAAGTCTTCTGTGATATTCAGGACGGCGACACTATTTCTGCGTACAACAAAGCACACGGAAATCACAATGTGGAGATATGTGGCTTGTTTCGTCTTTTGTTCGTGGACTGGTTAGATTATGAAGACTGAAACCAAATATTGCTTTATATAGTCCACATAACGTACAGATGTGATTGCTTGAACGTAATTTAACGACTTAACGATACGGAAATTTAGATATCACACCGGCTTGTCAGGACTAGATGTAGCAAAGTTGAATCAGTATAACGCAGCGCTATATTTTTCAAATATGTACTTTACTTTAAATAATGTTACAGCTACTTATAACAGCGATGGAAAGCAGTAAACATACTTGAGGGATCAGCAAAAAGACTCAGAAAGCTTTCTGTTACACCGGCCGTCCTCTGCTTGACAAAATAGGTACAATTTCAAGCAAAATATTGCTCAATATCGTTATGTACACTTTACTGACTTACTTACTTACGCCGAAAACCCGTCCCGTCAACGAGAGAACTCCAGCGACTCCTGTCCTGTGCTTCTCCTTCTAGTTTACTCCAGGTGGTTCCCAGTCTATTGATGTCTGCCTGGTGTTTCAGGGCCTGCCTGTTTTTCCCTGGGGGTTTCATGACAATGCATACCTAGTGATACTGGAAACTGGCTTTCTCAGACTGTGACAAATCCATCCCTATCTTCTTCGCCCAATTTCATTCTCTGCTGTTATCTGCTCTGTTCTCTCTCAGAGTCTCACGTTGCTGTTCTTCTGTGGCCAGTGGATTTTGAAGATTTTTCTAAGGCAATTGTTAATGAAGATCTGTACTATGTTAACTGATTTTTGTCAACCTCCCTGCTCCATATAGGAGAACTGCTTTTATGTTTGAGTTGAAAATCCGGACTTTGGTATGTTGTGACAGCTCTCTGGAACTCAACACTTTTATCAGTTGGAGAAAAGCTGCTCTGGAGTTACTATTTCGTGCTCTGATATCTGCATCAGTGTAACCTTTTTTGTCGATGATGCTCCCGAGATAGGTCAAGGACTCCACCTCCTCCAGCGGGGTGCCAGCAAGCAAGACTAGTTCTTCCCTGGTTGCGTTCAGCCTCATTGTCTTTGTTTTCTGTTTGTGGATGGTGAGGTCCTCTTGAGACGAGCAAGCCTCGTGGTCTTGTCCTGCATTTGTTGATGAGTGTGGGACAGTAATGCCAAGTCGTCTGCAAAATTGAGGTCGTCAAGCTGTGTCCACAGTGTCCACTGTATTCCGCTTCTTCTCTGCTCTGTGGTCCTCTTCATGACCCAGTCAATGGCCAGTGGGAAGAGGAACGGAGACAGTAAACACCCCTGCCTGACGCCGGTTCTGACCTGGTGAACTGCCCTTCGTGGATCACGCGACATGTCATGCCATTGTAGCTGCAGACGATCAGGCAGACGAGCTTTGTGGGTAAAATATATCCACAAAGTCTCTCGGTCCACTCTGTCAAGTGCTTTCTCGTAATCCACAAAGTTGACGTACAGCGGGGAGCTCCACTATAGAGACTGCTCCACGATGATGCGGAGAGTGGCAATCTGGTCTGTATATGATCGATTTTTCCGGAATCCTGCTTGCTGGTCTCTCAGCTGGGGGTCGACGGAGCTCTTCATTCTCTCCAGGATGATCCTGTTGAAGACCTTTCCTGGTACTGACAGCAAGGTGATTCCTCTGTAGTTGGAACACTTGCTGAGATCACCTTTCTTGGGAAGCTTGATTAGGTACCCCTCCTTCCAGTCAGCCGCCATCACCTCCTCTTCCCAGATCTTTCCAAACAGTGGGTACAGCGTTTCTAGGTCTGGGATGTCATCTGGTCCTGCTGCTTTGCCGTTCTTCAAAAATGCCACTGCTCTTCTGATCTCTTACCGGCTGGGTCTGTCACAGCTGATGGGTAGGTCAGTCTCTGCTGGCTGGATGTCTGGGGGGTCCAGTGGGGTGGGTCTATTCAGTAACTCTTCAAAATACTCGGCCCATCTGTGAAGTTGGTCTCCTCTGTCTGCAATAGCCATACTTGCCTGACAATCTTCTGGTAATGTCGTAGAGCTGTTTCAGGTTGCCGCTGCCAGCTGCCTTTTCTGCCTCTGCTGCTAGGCCATCTGTGTAGGCTCTCTTGTCTGCCCTGATACTCCTCTTCACCTCGCGGTTGGCTTCCGAGTATTCCTCATGTGCCCTTGCTTTGGCCGCTCTCGTGCGACTGTTGTTGACAACTGTTTTCTTCTGCTTCCTCACTTCTATTTTCTTCAAGGTCGTGCCGACAGCCAGTCCTTGTGATGGTGTTTCTTGAACCCCACAGTGTTTTGCAAGTTGAGTTTAGTGCCTCTATAACTGCACCTGAGAGCTTACCTTCACTAAAATCACACACACACACACACACTTTGTTGTTTGTTTGAGTGACACATGCAAACCGGACTGCAATGGCTTTTGAACACACACACACACACACACACACACACACACACACACACACACACACACACACACACACACACACACACACACACACACACACAGGGGTGAGTTGTGCTCACGATCGACGTCACACAGTAGAAGAGCGGCTCCGCACATTTTTAGCATTTTGCAACATAATTACTTAATTAGTGACTTTAGAACAACGACAGGGTGATTCAGCTCATCATGCCGATCAGTTCGGTAGCTTTTCGTGCCATTTGCGGTACCTTTTACTGGACTTTTCAAAACTTCATGGCACGCAAAGCACAGAGGAAGGCAGCGCTACGTTACCGCACTGTCAGTGTCAGCGGACCAGTGGCAGTCATACTCGTGTTTTTGGTCGGCTTTCTGCTCCGGTGCGGCGATGTCGACCCAGGCCCACCGAAACGACAGACTCTTTTGACATGCCAGGGGAACCAAGACAACCAGTCGCCTAGTCGTGAGACAAACGCAGTCTGAGCCGACTATTGCGGATGTGTTTAAAATGTTGAATGTGATGGACAAAAAGATGGACAGTATGAAAGCTACAATGCAGGAGCAGATGGACAGAATTCAGAGTGACTTTACTGCGGTGATGAAAGAAAACAAAGAGTTGAAGGAGAAAGTAACGCAGCTGGAGGATAAGCTGGATGATTTGGAGGGGCGGAGCAGACGCAAGAATCTGATCTTTCACGGAATCCCCCACCCCCAGGGGCGCTCAGAGACTTGGGCGGACTGTGAGAAAGCTGTCAAGTCAATGTTGAAGGACGAGATGGGCATAGAGGAGGAGATCGAGGTGGAGCGTGCCCATCGTCTGAAGGGGGGCAAGGCGCCCCACCCCATCATCGCCGGTGTGCTTCAACAAATACAAAGACAAGGAG